>CM065804.1:22467000-23667000 GCA_033398695.1 Orobanche coerulescens
AGCCCAAAGCTCAGACCGAACCCGAACAAGCCGAGCGCACTTCGGGTTTACACGGCTCGGCCAGGCCTTAAAATTTTGGGTTCAAGTTTGATCCTCAAAAGTGTCGAATCGCCTCAGCTCGATCCCAGCCCTAGTCAAAATGGCAATTCACATTTCAACGTTGGGTCGGGTCAAATCACTGACGACAAAAAAAGCACACAAATAATGAGACAATGTAATCTTAGACACTAAGTTTGTTCCAAGGCACAAAGGAGAAAGTTACAGATGCAAGACGATAAGTTTTAGTCAAAAAAGAAAAAGGGAACGTAAGAAACCAAAAGGAGAACAGCACTGGAGTCGTACATTTTCACCTGCCAGAAGACAGAGAGGACAACTTACCTGAAAATTCTTGTGCACCCAAGTGATCACAGGCTCCTTCGGAGGACTGTTGGAAGAAGTGTTTGTCGGCCCATCAGCAATCTTCTGAACTTCTGGATCACTCTTAGTAGCTCGAGCCTCTTTCTCCAGTATGTCAACCAGTTCATTGAGCAAATAGTTTAGGAACTCATGGGCATCCTACAAATATGATACTTTCCTTTAACAGATTTAAATTGAAGAAAAAGCCTGTGAACCTTGTAACAAGTTCAACATATAGGAATTGATAAGTTAAAGATAAAACGAAAGCAATGCAACACCAGCGAGCTCCTTTGCATTTCTACTACGTCAAACAACTGCAGCAAGGGTTTATGTCAAACTAATTTATATCTGTTCCTAATTAAGCATTATGACTAATACACTTTAGAAAGGAAATGTAATCATTACCATAATACCTGATGCATGTAACTGCGGAAAATTTCATTCTGCTTCTTGAGTCGCTGTACAAAACGCTTTGGGGCAAGAACACCAGTTTTTTTCTTTTGTGAGCTTATCTGCATGTAAAATCAAACGCAGCTATTTGGAAAAATTAAAGAGAAAAAATAAAGAAAAGGAAAGATGTGCAAATACATGCACTACTGGACACACAGGACACCATATCTTGAAAAATCATAAAACAATTAAGATTATAACTTATACTCACATATGATTAACCCAACAGAAATAGCCTTTAAAACGTGAAAAGCCCCCTATTATTGAAGACAAAATGCACTTTAACCATCAGTACATTTTCCAAGGCACCCAAACTAGGGATCCACCTATGAAATTATCTTCACTTTAAAATGTTCCTACTTTTTGAATAAATACACGCTTTTTTTTTAATATATTCCTGTACATGATATATGGAACAAAGCCAAAAATATTAGACTGCTTCTTAAAGTCTCTTAAATAGTTGAAATCAAAGTGTAATATCTGATAAAAAAGCTGAAAGTTCAAGACCCCACCTCACCACTTTGTAACAAAACGATAATTAGATTAGAGAGAGAGAGAGAGAGAGAGAGAGAGAGAGAGAGAGACTAAAGTGCATAAAAAACAAACGTGTTTCCTGATGGACTCAGAAACCCTCACTGCCGGTATACAACCAAAAAATGGTCAAGGAAGTACAGAACTAACTAGAGTTGATATCTTGAAGCCTCTGGTTTGCAATACACTTAAGTGCTTCCCAAACACAGCCACTAGAAATTGGAGATAATTAGGCAGACCAAAAAGTATGCACTACTAATCAGACTAAAATGTGGGCTCCGTACCTCCTGTTAATCATGATATGCACCATGAGATCTGTATTTGGAGCAATCTCAGCACAAATGCGTATTATCGTTTCCCCTCTGCTAACTAATCCTCACAGTCTTCTAGCCTATAAGCAGCGAATGGACAGACGTCTTAAGATGCCTAGCCTATATCTTCCTGTTTCTCGAGAAACTGCTGCAAGAGCTACCCTACTAAATGGATGATGTTACATTTCCAATTCATTCGAACCGTACTGCTTAATTTTCTTATACTCTCAATTACATACCTTCTGAGAAGGTTGTAAACATTACTAGATCAGTGAACCGTAGGAAAACAAAGGAAAGGGAGCATGCACGAAACCAGGACACCACTTAATCTTTGCAACTGCGGAGCACGAGGGGTTTGGGGGGGTGGGGGTGGCTCATTTTCCAATAGATTTTACTTAATGCGGAGTTGTAGATGGCTGTCCCAAAAGATAGAAAGCAACTCTTTGGACTTCGGTCTATAACCTCAACATATTGGGATGTCACCGTCAAACCTCATAAATCCCGATCTTGCCTTGTAAAAATACACCATGCTGATGGTCCTGTAACGTTGTTCCAAGTGGTACATACTAATTTCGCAACCTCGGTCTTGTTTTTTCTTAATTTTTATTTCATCCATAATTTCAACTCTTTGGACTTCGGTCTATAACCTCAACATAATGGGATGTCACCGTTAAACCTCAGAAATCCCGATCTTGCCTTGTAAAAATACACCATGCTGATGGTCCTGTAACGTTGTTCCAAGTGGTACATACTAATTTCGCAACCTGTCTTGTTTTTTCTTAATTATTTATTTTCATCTCTCAGTAATCAATACACCTGTCTCACTTTCTTCAAGTAATCCAAACATAATTTCAGTTTTTGGCCAACGTATTTTACTTTATGCCAACTTCTAAGAATCGCATACAAAAAATTCATAAGCAGTATAGTACAGAAGATAGATCCACAAGTTCCAGATAATCTGTTTGCCAAAATCAAGATGTTGAGTAAAATGACTTAACACGCTAAGGATAAGAAATTCTATTATTTCAACACTAGCCTATCATAACAAGAAACGAGAAAATTACAAAAGCACTCTCACCATCGTCTCCAATTAAATCCTATGTACACAGCTCCATGGAATATAGATCCTCAAATTAATGGTGAGAAAGGTACTTGTAATGGAAACAGATATCCATTTTATCCAAATAATCGTTTGAATTTCCACTCTATCGGCACTATTCATTGAGGTCCCTCAAACCAAAAACCCTAGTGTTTATCTTCCGACAGGCACCTCATACGCTAAGTCATTCAATTGCAATCTACATAATTTTGGAGTAAGGAAGAGGTCTAACCCAAATAATACATCCAAATCCATATTCTTACTGTTATCTATTAGGTGATCATTCAAAAAGATTTGAATCTCGGCTACAAAAGAGTACTCCCTCAAACTCAAAAATAATGCCTTCATTCCTTTTCTGATGTTCCAATTTATGCAGCTTCATTTCAATCTTCTACATCACTTTGCCGCATATTTAAGAATATTTCGGTAAAGAAAAGAAAGAAAGTTTTGAATTTCAACATGATTACAAATGGCAAGAAAAAACAACACTGGAAGCATAAGCAATCACATCTACAATGGCATTTCCAACACCACAAAGTTCCAACAACAGCAATTTTCCACATACCCCCCCCCCCCCCTTTTCATCAGTTCACGGCTTGCTACATATCCCACATCATAATGATATAAAGCTCCGAAAATCATGTTTCCCATTTGCATATGTATGAAAATAATTAGCAGGTGTTCCATGTATTGCAATGCCCAATCACTTACTTAGCCATTACAGATGTTTAAGCAAATCAGACACAATTTCACTGTCATTCCATATCTATTTTTCCAAACTCAAAAGAGAAGCTACCTGCAGAAACAAGTCTGCTAAGCATGTTAGGAGATTTTCTTCTGCATCAGCAAGCGTTTTGTTATTAGAATAGTATTCCAGCAGCTGCTCACGAAACGGAACACAGAAATAAAGAGCCTGCACGCAAAGAGGAATAAATTTAAGGAATCACAATTTTATTCTTTATTATTGCTGGTAAATTCTCTTTGTGATGGTAAATACTGTGACCTCGAATCAGAAGAAAAAGTAAAGTGCGTCCAGCGAATAATAGTGAAAAAAGAATCGAACAGTGCTTAATGTGGTGAAAAATTCTACCGTGGCACGGTGGGCAACTAATTTGCATAAAAAAGACCAACTAACTGAGGGGAAGACATACGAAAGCTCGAATCTAGCCGACCTCAAAACTAAAAGACCAACGGAAAAATAAATCTCAAAGTGACATCTATATAATACATGGGTACTGTTGTCTTCCCAGATTTTTAGAACTTATACACACTGGTCCATAACGCGAAATCACATGCAACATCTATCACAATTTTTGCATATATGGCCATAAAATTTGTAAAGATAGAAAATTCCATTAGTCTATTGTCTTGGCTTCCACTCCAAAAAATCCAATGGTGCCTCAATAAAAAATGTACCTCGACTCTCAACCAACCAACTAAAACAGCACAATAATAGCATATACAAAAGGGAAAAAAAAAAGCCTAAAACACATTTATGCCAACATAGAAAACGAATATTAGTATTAACAGGGTATCCCCATAAGTATGGGGATACCCAATAAATTTTAATAGGGTATCCCCATAAGCATACTTCAATTAATAGGGAATTCTTGGAACCAAAAACCGAACTTCACCATAAATATAATTCAAATTAATTGGGTAATCTCGGAACCAGGAAACGACATTTAACCATAACCATCTTCAATGCATTTAAGTGCCAAACACAATATCATTTTCTGGCGATCTGCGAATTTAAAACAGCATATTTTTACCATCAATAATAGCCAATTTATCCACAAAAAGCAAATGATGGTCCCCAACATTTCCATAAATTATCATTTATCTCATTCAAGAAGTCCAACTCAATGTCAAAAACAAAGGAAATCCCTTCATGATGTCAATTAAACAATAGAAAACTGACGATGACAATTAATACACAATCCAGACAACTAGAATCGATGGCGATTAAATAAATCAATATCCGCAAGAACCTGAAGTACGCTATTGCAGTAGCAAGTGTTGCCGAAATTCTCCAGTCCAAAATACCGCTCGCCTTCAGGAAATTGTTCCCCCAATGCTTTCTCCAGCTTCGAACCCGCTGCTCCCATACTGCCTCGCTTCAACCAGTCCTTCACGCACACTCTCCCCCTCCTCCTCCCCCCCTCTCTCTCTCTCTCTCCGTCTCTTCTCTACATATATCTGTCTATATCTATCTGCGTATGCGTATGATTCTGTATACTAGCTCCCGGCGCGCAATTGGGGTCGTACTTCAGGATTTCTAGGGTTTGATTGAGAAGGTTTGAAATATACTTTCAATTAAAACTGGAATCGGAAATGGGAAAAAGACATGAAGTGCGCGATTGTTGTTGAATGAAGGAATAAGGAAAATGGACTTATCTATATGTGATGAAGATCAGGGGAAGAAGAATTGAGCGTGGAAAATGGTGCTTAAACTTAAACCGAATAAAACCAAACATACCCTTTACGACTATGCCCCTATTTATTAGAGGCGGGAAGTTTTCAAGATCCTCATAGAACAGTGCAATAATATATTGAGTGAAAATATAAAGGAAGCGTATGATCTGAAAAACTCGATACCATCTGTTCCATGGCTTAATCCACATGGGACTTGCCTAAGAGGAATTTGGCTACTTCACTCCCGATGAACGCTGCTCCAACAGAAGAGAGGTTGACTCCGCGCACATCTCCCCGTCAAAAATACAAACCAAACCAAACATACTCAGTATATCACCACACGCAAAAGGCAATATGATAAAATATACAGTAAATATAAAAATGCCAAGCTTTAAGTCAAAGTTAACCGAGACAACCCAACCCTGAGATTATCAATTAGAGCACCACTCTCAACTAAAGAATCCACAACTCTGATCTGGCGCCTCCAAGCGCACCTATCAACAGTCATGGTCTCGGAAATGTTTAAGGTCTTCAAATCCAATCTGAACTGCTCCTTCCACGTCCTCCTCGGTCTGCCTTTCCTCATCTCCCCGACAACTACTAAACTCTCGACAAACATAATGCTGCTTGCATTCCCCATTGTTTGTTGTTTGCCCACATCAACAAACATAATGTTGTCTATTTTAGGATTCCAATAGGATTTAAGAAAATCGTGAGATTTAAAATTATTTTATTTAGAATTTGGTGGTGTGAATAATAAAAATACTCATTTGTCCGAATATATTTATAAATTTTATTTTTTTTACTGTGAATGTCAAATCGTATTTAAAAAATAGATAATATTATATGGCAGAAAAACCTATTTAGTCAATTTCCTATATTTATTATTTTCATTCCCCCTAATGTATAAAACTTTAATATTTTATTATATCTCCTTCTCAACTTAATATCAATATGACTTTTTTATAATCTTTTAAAAGTATATTATATTTTAGATAACTATTTTAAATATATTTTTACTCTCCTTGTATTTTTTTTATAAATTTTGTATATATACATTTCACTATTTTTCTCAATTGAATTGTCATTTTGATTTTTATCTACAAATTGAGTTGTCATTTTAATATCTTTCAATACCTTTCATCAAAATAGTTATGTATGATTAGCCACTAATTAATTGTGTTGTCAGTTGAATGTATTTTTATCAAAATAGTTCTATGTGGCTGTACCTATAATTGAATTGTCATGCCAATATTTTTCAAGACTTAGTAATATACAACTAAAATAGATATGAAGAGTGCATAGTTTATGTAACACCATTATGTGTACATTATTTTCTCATATTTTCTAAAATTATCTTCTTTCTTTGTATATTTTCTTAAACACTATTTCATCCATAATATATGGTGGAGTATAAGTCACCAAGTAACTCAAACACATAGTGTGAATTTGCTACAGACCGGTATAATTTTGTATAATGATTTTTTTTTATTTTTTATTTTGTATGTTTTAATTTGTTTTCTTATGTTTTTTTATTTTCTTTTAATTTCGTTTTCTTTGGGTTTTCTTTTTCATTTATTTTTTTATTTATAATTATTTTCATTTTTTTATCGAATGACTTCCTTTAATATATTTTCTTTGTATACATATTTCAAACTAGAGATAATATGCTAGAGTGGGTGAGGTAGGTCGGATGAAAGAAATTTTTTTGTAATAGTTATTGATAAATCCCGCGAATAACGTAGGTAACAAACTCCTGAATGCACTCTTGTCTGTGAAATAAGAGGGAAGTAGGCAAAATTATCAATTAGGAGTATGAACTTCCCAAATTTTGTATTTATGGTAACAATTATTTTTATATCATTTAGGGGTATGAACTTGTTTCCGTCCAACCAACTTAGGTTATCCGTAAAAATCCGTCAAGTTAAATCTAACAGACTTGCTTGCATGTCCGTTAAGTAACACATGTCACCTTCTGATCGGTCAACATAATAATAAAATAATAAAAATATAAAAGTCTAAAAAAATAAAAAAAAAATAAAAAAATCTGGATTTTTTTTAGAAAAACTCAAACTTCTTTTTTTTAAATCTGAAGTATTAATATTAAAATTCATGTTTTTATTAAAGTTCGAAAATAAGAAATAAAAAAATAAAAAAATTAGAAATCGAATGTTTTTATTATTCTTTAATTAGTTTTTTTAGATTTTTTAAAATAGAATAGTTTTTTATGAAAATTAAAAAAATTGAAAAAAAAAACTAGCAAGTTTTTAAGAAAATAATAATAATTCAGCTTTTATTTATTTTATAATATTCCAGTTTATAAATCAGATCTAAATTTAATTTTTTTATTTTTTATTTCGAACTTTAAATAAAAATATCCAATTTTTAATGTTAATATTTCAGTTTTTTTAAAATAAAGTTTGGATTTTTTAAAGAAAATTCCAGATTTTTATATTTTCTATTTTTTTAGACTTTTATATTTTTATTATTTTATTATTATGTGGATCAATCAAAAGGTGACATGTGTCACTTAACGGACAAGTCAACAAGTTCTAAAGAATACAAACCATAAGAAGAGAAATCACACATGAAAGAATTTCACCGCTAAAGGTGAACGGTTCAATTAGGCACAAGAACTCACGGCTTTTGGACTACCACACTCATTCCTTATACATCAAATCAAGTAACCAAGACTACACATTCACACGCAAGGTCAAACAATCAATTAGATTTATAAAGCTCTACGAGCCAAGTACAAACACGATTAATCATCCATATACCCAACAGTTACAAGATTATTATAATCCAACTACGACATCACGCAAGAAAATAAAATAAATAACGGAAACAAACATCACGCAAACTAAAAACAAACAAAAATCAAAGAAGTTGCACCCCCCAAACCTAAACCTTTGCTTGTCCCCAAGCAGAAAGATTAAGTCAGGAAAAATGCGAAAATACAAATTAAAAAGAAAGAAAATAAAACTACCGGATTAAGAAGTGTGGTTTTTTATCGCGGGGCACCATCCTTTGTGCTCGGGTCTCAACTTTCAATAAGCTAGGCTTCTTACTCCAATAAATACCTCCTTTTTGATTTCCTACACACACCATAGAAAAGAAACAAATAGAAGCAATAATAATAATAATAATAATAATAATAATAATAATAATAATGAAAGCGATAAAAATTAAAAACTCCCTTAGGTTGCCTCCCAAGCAGCGCTTTTTTATAGTCTTTAGCTCGACTCTTCAGCTTCTTCTATCCTGGATTAAATGGAAACGTGTCAGGTCCATCCACATAGCTCGTCATTTTTCGCTCGTTTTCCTTCGTCAGGATATGGATAGTGGTTCCATGGATTTTCATTGTGAGCGCTTCTGTCACCATTTCAATTTGCATTATGATTGTCACCATGAAATGTCTTCCTTGAAGAATAAGTGACGTGATTTTTGTTGGTGATGTTTCTTCTATGTTTGGTATCACGAAATCCATCGGGGCTATCACCTCCCCCAAACCTAGTTGCGAGTATATTGGTTTCTGCGTTAAATTAATACCCGCTCCTAAGTTCGTAGTGGGAACTTCTTTCTCCATGAAAAGAACTTCTATGTCAAAGCTTTCTAGGTCCTTCTTATTTATCACTTTACCGCTCCGAAGGGTGGTGATAGATTGAGACTGCTCGGACTGACTTGGTAGTTTTCCCCTTTCTTGTATGTGTGCATCGGTAACGAGTTGCCCAATTTGAGTCTCCATTTTCTTCATCGAAGCTTCTAAAAATTCGAACCTTTTATTGTCCAGAGCTTGATCTTCTTTGCTTTCCTTAATAAATGCCATAATACTCTCTTCAAGAGAGTTCCGTTGCTGTGGAGGTGGTTCACTTTGCGTTGTTTGTTGGGCTGGATTTCCTCCGTTGTATTGGGCTTGAGCGCTTGTGTCGTATGGCATCGGGTTGTTGTTTCTCCACGAGAAATTTTGATAGTTTCTTAGCCCAAGATGATAAGTGTTCGGGAGTGGTGTGTTTCTTGCGTTTCCTCCATAATTATTTCTCCTCTCCTCCCACTCAGGCGTTTCTTCATTATGCCACATAGTCCAATAAGATTGCTCCGGTTCTTGCTCGCTGTCATAGCCATATGGTCAAACATTAGCTCCCTGCCCATTCATTCCATATGCATAACAAACGTTTCTTCGTTCATGTTCAAATTCCTTGAAATTATGATCATAATAACTCATTCCACAATGCCGATAACTGTAATTCATCTCGTAGTCCATGTCGCAACGTGTTAGTATTCTCGGGTATGTTCCAATTATATAACATTTGTTGATCAATGGTAGAAGCAGATTCCTAACGATCTTCTACCGAGCGCTGCAATATCAAAGAGTTAGAACAAAATTTTTAGAGAATAAAGGAAACGAAAATAATAAAAACAAAGAAAATAAATAAATCAAAAATAAATAAATAATAATTATAGGCCCAAAACACGAAAAAATAAATACTTCAACTATTATTAAAATAAAATAAAAAATTAAACGCCAACTCCCCGGCAACGGCGCCAAAAACTTGATACTCGCAAGTGTACGAATCGCTTTTGTAGGAAGCGACAAGTAACTCCGAGGTCGATCTCACAAGGAGTTGGAAACGGTTTGAAGTTCGATAATATTCGGCAAATAGTCGAATTGACAAAAGTAAAGTAAAGTAAAATACACCAAAGGTTTGATAGGATTATGATCACAAACACGGAAAATTAAAATAAACGAAACGTTAATAACACTGAATTAATGGTTGGATAATTAAGAGATTACAATTATGAGAATGATATGAGAATTTAGAATCACCGACACACACGTAATCAATTATTAGTTTCGATACTCAAAAAATTAAGGTTTGGAATTATCGATTGCTCACGATTAAAAGAAATCCGTTTGATGGCGGTAATTCTAAAAATCATGAATGTTCTTTATGAAAATAAGAGACACTTCTTTGATGGGGACGAATCTCTAACTAACAGTCGATTAGCCGACTACTTTTGATGAGGTAAATCGCTAAAAGATCATAGAAAAAGCACGAGAACGTTCACAATCACTTCTACCGGACCGTTTGATGGCGAAGACCGATAAAAACCCTCATTCTTGAATAATAATAACAACTTATGAAATAAGTTTGATGATCTAAATCAAAAGTTCTTATGCGAAGAAAGAACAAAGAGGAACAATCCCAAACTCTACCCGGAAAATCAATTGAAACTAACAATCAACAACATGTGTGTGGTTCAATCTAAAAACTCATATGAAAAGATTAGCTACACATGATTATTTCAACAATAATAATGGAAATTATAAAACAAAACATGGTAGAAACTTCCCTTGTAAAAGCCGAAATCGAATTCCCGATGAAGATTTGATGTTCTTCCTTCAAGAGCTCGTAACAAAATGAAACAAGGAATTATAATTACTCACAAATGTATTTTTCACTCACAAGAACATACAATGAAGATGATGAAATAATCTCTCTTTTTCCTCCTTTTTTGGTGTTTGTCTCCCTAAATCTTGTGTTTTTCTCCCACAATCTCTTACAAAATCAGCATATTACATCTTAAGGTCTCCAACACCTTTTTATAAATCCAAAAGACCAAGAAAAATGCTCCAAATCGTGTAAAAATGTCAAATAAATGGACTTGTACCGAAAAGTGACACGGCCCGTGTCCAACTGCTCTAAGAAAATGCAAAAACTCTCTGGACAGTAGACTCGGCCGTGTCCTGTGATACAGCCTGTGGTCTAGAAGCCGTATCTCCCTCAATACACCTCAGAATTTAGCGTATGATATACCGTTGAGAAGCTGATTCCATGAGGAATCCATACATATATAGAACATATCTTGGTTCGAAGTAATGAATCTGGAAATTAGAAAATACGACAGGTAGTGCTTCAATCTTCATCGTTTTAGGCCTCGTTCTCGCTCTTGATCGTCATAAACTCCAATATTGGCCATAAAAGTGCATATTTCACCACAATATTCATCCAGATATCTACAAAACAAAAACACAACATACCATGCGTAAAAAGAGCAAAAACACTTGAAAACAAACCAAAGTGCGACTCGATAGAACAGAATGAGACGATAAAAAATAGACTCATCAATGGGTATTAGATACCGGTAGTGAAGCTCACATTTGTGTGAATGCAAAGGGGCTTCGAAAGAGTAGACAACTCACAAAAGGTGAAATGGACCTACGTGTTGGAAATAAAGCAATAGTTGCTGCTATTGCCGTAGGGACTTATGATATAAAGCTACCTAGTGGAATTGTATTGGAACTTAATAATTGTTGTATCAGTTGCTTGCCTTAATTTGGAAGGATATGACTTTACTATTAAGAATAGTGTAATGTCCATATTTAATAAAGGTATTTTTTATGGAGATGCCTTGATGAGTGGGAGATTATATCCCATAAGTCTTGAAAGTTCCAAATTTATCTATAACTTGAATGTCAAAAGACTTATCAAATGATTTAAACAAAACATACTCCTGGCATTGTCGTTTGGGCCATATAAACGAGAAACGTATAACCAAACTCCATAATGATGGAATATTGGACATATTTGATTTAGAATCATATGATACGTGCGAATCTTGCTTATTAAGCAAAATGACCAAAGCTCCTTTCACGGGCAATACTGAGAGAGCTGCAGATTTATTGGGCTTAATACATACTGATGTATGTGGACCAATGAATACAAATGCTAGAGGAGGTTTCCAATACTTCATAACGTTAACGGATGACTTAAACAGATTCAGATATATCTATTTAATGAGTCATAAGTCTGAGTCGTTTACGAAATTCAAGCAATTTCAAAATGAAGTACAAAATTAGTTAGGCAAAACTATTAAAGCACTACGATCAGATCGTGGTGGTGAATACTTGAGCCATGAATTTGACGATCATCTCAAAAGTTGTGGAATTGTTTCACAAATAACTCCACTTGGAACACCTCAATAGAATGGTGTGACGGAATGGAGAAATCGAACCTTGTTAGACATGGTTAGATCGATGATGGGTCAAGCTGATCTTCCAATTTCTTTTTGGGGTTACGCCTTAGAAACTGCTGCATTCATTTTAAATCGAGTACCATCTAAATCAGTTCAAAGCACACCATATGAGATATGGATAAGAAAACAACCTTTTTTGTCTTTTCTTAAGATTTGGGGTTGTGAAGCTTATGTGAAGCGACTTATCACTGATAAATTATCACCCAAATCAGATAAATGTCTTTTTGTGGGATATCCTAAGGAAACTAAAGAATATTACTTTTACATCCCATCAGAGAACAAAGTATTTGTTGCTCGATCTGGAGTATTCCTTGAGAAGGAATTTATTTCCAAGAAGAATAGTAGGAGCAAAATAACTCTTCATGATGAGAGAGCCACAAATAAATACTGAACCTTTAGATAAAACTGATTTAAACTCACAAAGATATGTTGAGACCACTTCTTCTATACCAGCTCCACGTAGGTCTATACATTATCATCGTGAACCTGAGAGATATGGATTTCTCATCACATATGACAAAAATATGGAACTCATGGATCTAGATGAGGCCACAACCTATAATAAAACAACTACTAGCATTGAATGCGAAAGTTGGCTTGAACGGATGAAATCCGAAATGCAATCCATGTACGATAATCAAGTATGGACATTGATTGATCTTCCTGAAGATTCCAAAACAATTGGTTGCAAATGGATCTTTACAAATAAAAATGACAAAAATGACATTGTACAAACATACAAATCACGACTCGTGGCGAAAGTATACAGACAGACTCATGGTATTGACTATGATGAAACCTTTTCGCCAGTCGTAATGATTAAATCAATTAGAATTATACTTTCCATGTCCGCATGGGCAGCTCAACTGGTTCCTGGGTGGCAGATTGCTATAAGGACGTAGGTTCGAGTCCTGGCAGCCGCAGTGTGGGAGTTTTATCCCTCCAATGTGGGGGATAGCTCCTTGTGGGCACCAGGCGAACTCCGCCCTTGTGACCTAAATGTAATATCCGCAATTTCGAATTTTGGTAATTTTATTTTTCGGCGGAAGTCCGTTTTGACGAATCGCTCATGACCGTTTCATCATTTCGAGAATGATTAATTCTGCACTTTTTGTCATCCGAGTTCATTTCGGTGTCGTTTTGTTGAGTTCCGTGTCCTTAATCGACTTTTTCACGTGGGAGTTCGACTTTGTAAAGTCACCATTAATTCTTGGAAACTCCAAAAATTCTGAATCTTTGCAAAATTATAGAGCATCAAGTTAGCTTTCCAATGGTTCAAACGGTGAGTCAATCGGAGTCCATACGAAGGAGTTATGGTCGAAATAGCCAAGACTACACGATGTGCCTTTTTCGTGTTGGAGTGGACTGTACCGTGTGCCGCGGCACACTTCAGCTGTGCCGCGGCACTAAGCTGATTCCTGGGCGTTTTTTGTGGCCCTGGGCCGCGGCACACTTGTGCTGTGCTGCGGCACACGGGCTTTTTCTGCGTTTTTGAGCAGATTTTCGAGGAGAAACATTCATTTTCTCCTCTCTTCTTCCTCCTACCCTTCTAGGCGATTTCAAGGGCGATTTTGGGCGATTTGAGTGCTCCCAAACTTATAGAGATCATCCACCTCAAGTCTTGTTGTAGATTTTCGACCTCTACTTGAATCATTCATCCAAATCAAGGTATTTTGGCTTGAACCCTTGTTTTTGTAGATTTGGGGATTTTGCTTTTTGATTTCGATTCCAATCCGTTTTTAATCAATTAATTGTTGTATAAATGTTGTTTTGAACTTGTTCTACGGATTGGATACTCGTATCTTTGGTTTGTTCAACCCGAGGGGTGATTTCTTTGTTCTTGAAGGGTCTTGAACATTTAATGTTCGATTAAATGTTCGAATGAGCCCCCTTTGATAGTTTGTTGGGATTTCCGTTGTTTTCGGCCTTGATTCTCGTCGTAATAATGTTTTATTATTCCTTACGAAGGATGATGAAAGATGATCGATACTAATCACATGAGGAACCGTATATTGTTTATTGGTTCAGTTGTACTTTATTTTCCGCTGCTATACTTTTCCGTTGTACGGGTGTGGTTATATTTTGACCCCTGCGTGGGCATGATTTGTATTTGAGTTGTATGTATTTATTGAAAGACCAAATCGGTCTACTGAGTCATTTTAGCCTTAAAGGCATGGTTGAGTTGTTATATGTTGTTACCAGCCTGGTAGATCCTTGAGGAAGGGTTCTACGACGTGTAATATCCCTGAGCGGATTGGGGGTGTTACATAAATGGTATCAGAGCTTAGGTTGAGGAAACCTAGGCTGTCGGGTGAATTCGTGTTGTTTGAGTCTTGTTTCGTCGGATTTTATCTGATTGAGTCGTGTCGCGACGCGTCGTTTGAGTTTGTTGGTCGTGATTAGTATCGTGGGGCGATCATCATCTTCGTGCGACCTGTGGAAGTAAGTCTCCCTTCTTTGTGTTGTGCCTCGTGTGACACGAGCTATTTTTATGATTATTTGTTAAGTGATGGAATCCTTATGTGGATTTTGATTTCACGATATGTATTTAATCGACTCTCGTATTTGATTTATACGAGGAGTGTCGTCGCTTGTGATGTCTTTTTATTGTTGTTTTTGTCCGTTGCTGATGATTTTCGAATCGATTTGCATGTTTTACAAGTTCTCTTGTGGAAGCTTTGTGCTTATACACGTTCGACTTGTTCACTAGCCAGTGCGGTAGGGTCTTTAGAGGCCTCGAATAGGGCCAGTGGTTTTGTTCTGAATGTGGTTATTTGACTCTAATATTTTGTTCTTATGAGGAGTAGTGTTGCTGGATTGTGCATGTTGAACTGTATTTCTTTTATCCGCTGCGTGAGTTCTTTTGTAATGACTTTCGGTATTTTATCGACCGAGTTTTATTTCGATAACCGATTCCCTTAACCGAGTTTTTGGCATTATGGCCTTGATCGCTTTGGCGAAATTCTTATGACGGTATTTAGTATTTTGTAAATGGCTTTCGTGAGTTTTTGAAATATTACCGTCATCGGCCTTTTTGGCGTTTTTGTAAATGGTTTTTAGCCTGGTGAGTTCTGGCGCGGGACCCACGGCGCTATAATATTTTGTGTAATTACCTGAAATTTTTAGGCATTCTAGCCCATTGAATTATCTTTGAAAACTTGAGTATCTTAGAAAATAAATTTCGAGACGTACTTTTAAAATGAATTATTTTCTCGCAGTACTTTCAAGGTGCCTTCTAGTGCCGTAATATGTTTCAAAATTACTCCAATTGAGGACCAAAATATTTTGAGATATTTTCAATATTTTAGAAACACTTTTATTTAGACCCGAGGGTCGAATATTCTGAAAGCTTTTCACTAAAAGAAAGTGTCCTCATTTTTACCAAATGTGAAATGGTTCTCCAAAGTCTCGATAACAATGTTTCACGTTTGTACTTTTTGAAGGGTGATACTTAAGATCAACCGGTGTTCTTCTAAATTATTTTTAAAATGAGGTTTTCGTTTTTTTTAAAAACCTATCCATTCCCGTTTGAGGGCTGGGTATGTATGTATGATGTTCGTGTTGTCATTATGATGTTTACTCCCGAGTATGATCGAATTGGCGGTGTGAGCGTTGAGTCGCTTTCCACACATTTGTTGTGCTAGCCCCCTGTGAGAGGTGGGATGTTGGTGTTGAATGTTGTCGTCTCGTGGTGATTTCTGCGTTTTCGCGCATGTGCGAGCTGTTAGAGCTTGGGTTGGTATGACCGTGTGCATCGGTGATGGTTCCGTTATGTGTCGGTTGTTTAATGTCTTGTTACCTTGCTCCCGTTTTTGTGAATTTCGTGGACGAGGTCGGAGGTAATGCCCGTACTATTTTGACTTCTATATTTTCTCTTTCTCCATTCTTTCGACTCGCTCGTATTCGTTGATACTTTCTGAACTTGTTCTGTATTTCGGTTTCTCGTCCGAACGAACTGTGATCTTATTGTGGGTTGATCTGGTTATCGCTGTGATTTTTTTTCGAGTTCGGTTCGATTCTTGTGAACCTTGTTCGGAAGTGACATCATCTAGTTCTATTAGTTCTTTTATTCGAAGTGGATCGGATTTGGGACTCTTGTGTTTTCGACTTTGTCGACTCATCATGTTCGTTGACATTTATGAGCTTGTCCTGCCCCTTGCTTTTGTTGATCGAACGAGTGTGGTATTGTTTCGGAATAGCTCGTTTGTCGTTGTGACTTTTCAATTTCTATTCCCTTTCATGTGGATCTTATGTGAATGCATATGTTGTTGTTTTCACCGGATCATATATTGTCTCGAGTCGAGATGTGAACCTTGGAGTTGTTGTTTGAATTTTATTGTTCTTCGTGATTCGAACATGATTGTTCGCTTTTTGTTGTCTCGACCGTTGTGGTTCGATCGTTTGTTTGTTCGGTTTTTGTCCTCGTTTCGTGATCGTTGAGCATTCAGGCTCCTTCCTAATTCCCTTAAGTTTGGGAAATTAGTCTCGTTTTCGATCTTCCAACCCTTGGGCGGTGGAATTCCGTATTTGTTCAGCGATTGGCTCGCGTTTTGATTGATGTACCGTTGGGTTGGTCAATCGTATTGATTTTAGTTCGTTGTGTTTTGTGATTGTTCGGATAATTGACTTGATTGTATTATCCATTTGATGACGCTTGTCACTTGTTGGTTTTATTATATCCTTAACGGCGACGTTGTGTTGATCGTCGTGGAGCGTGTTTTCACGCCGTATATTCCTTGCGTTGCTTGTAACGTTTCGCCGATGGGCATAAGTTACGCGTTTCCTTGCATATCTCGTTGAGTTTTCCTGGCGGGATATTGCTTCTCCCTACTTGTTTTAAGTTTCGGGACGAAACTTCTTTTAAGGAGGGTAGAATGTAATATCCGCAATTTCGAATTTTGGTAATTTTATTTTTCGGCGGAAGTCCGTTTTGACGACTCGCTCATGACCGTTTCGTCATTTCTAGAATGATTAATTCTGCACTTTTTGTCATCCGAGTTCGTTTCGGTGTCGTTTTGTTGAGTTCCGTGTCCTTAATCGACTTTTTCACGTGGGAGTTCGACTTTGTAAAGTCACCATTAATTCTTTGAAACTCCAAAAATTCTGAATCTTTGCAACATTATAGATAATCAAGTTAGCTTTCCAATGGTTCAAACGGTGAGTCAATCGGAGTCCAGACGAAGGAGTTTTGGTCGAAATAGCCAAGACTACACGATGTGCCTTTTTCGTGTTGGAGTGGACTGTACCGTGTGCCGCGGCACACTTCAGCTGTGCCGCGGCACTAAGCTGATTCCTGGGCGTTTTTTTGTGGCCCTGGGCCGCGGCACACTTGTCCTGTGCCGCGGCACACGGGTTTTTTCTGCGTTTTTGAGCAGATTTTCGAGGAGAAACATTCATTTTCTCCTCTCTTCCTCCTCCTACCCTTCTAGGCGATTTCAAGGGCGATTTTGGGCGATTTGAGTGCTCCCAAACTTATAGAGATCATCCACCTCAAGTCTTGTTGTAGATTTTAGACCTCTACTTGAATCATTCATCCAAATCAAGGTATTTTGGCTTGAACCCTTGTTTTTGTAGATTTGGGGATTTTGCTTTTTGATTTCAATTCCAATCCGTTTTTAATCAATTAATTGTTGTATAAATGTTTTGAACTTGTTCTACGGATTAGATACTCGTATCTTTGGTTTGTTCAACCCTAGGGGTGATTTCTTTGTTCTTGAAGGGTCTTGAACATTTAATGTTCGATTAAATGTTCGAATGAGTCCCCTTTGATAGTTTGTTGGGATTTCCGTTGTTTTCGGCCTTGATTCTCGTCGTAATCATGTTTTATTATTCCTTACGAAGGATGATGAAAGATGATCGATACTAATCACATGAGGAACCGTATATTGTTTATTGGTTCAGTTGTACTTTATTTTCCGCTGCTATACTTTTCCGTTGTACGGGTGTGGTTGTATTTTGACCCCTGCGTGGGCATGATTTGTATTTGAGTTGTATGTATTTATTGAAAGACCAAATCGGTCTACTGAGTCATTTTAGCCTTAAAGGCATGGTTGAGTTGTTATTTGTTGTTACCAGCCTGGTAGATCCTTGAGGAAGGGTTCTACGACGTGTAATATCCCTGAGCGGATTGGGGGTGTTACACTAAAAACTTACCGATGGATTTCTGTTTCTTACTTTCTCGAGCCACCTCACTGGCCGTCAAGGACATATTATAAGTAAGAGCTCTACTCTGATAGTCATTTAGGGTGGTGCAGGCGAGTCCAGGCATGTAATCACGAATCCTTGGTTTCATCCGCCTAGAAAAGTGGAAAATCTTGTCGCTCTCCTCCTTAACCTGGGCCTTCACGAAGCCCAATTCCCGGTTGAAATATCCAATGGCCTGAGAAACCGGAATATCTCGAGACTGCGCATCATAAAAAGCATGGACCCGTGCCTGTCGAACTGGCCATTGACAGTATTCAGCTTCCATAAGGTCTCTGAAATCGGTCCACGAAGCATTATAATCTTGAGGCTCAACAGCCTCCCACCAATCAGTCGTGTCCCGAGTAAGAAAATATTGGGCGATTGGGACCTTGCGATTCTGAGGGCAGTTAGTGGCAACAAAGACCTTGGACATCTCTTTGATCCACCTCTCCTAACCAATCGGGTCTGAATCCCCAGAAAACTGAGAAGGATGCATCTTGGTGACATCCTGAAGCCAACGATCCGCTCTGGCCTGAGAAGTACGATCCAAAGCCGGGTTTTGAACCGTCTAGGTTATCGCAACCATTTGGTTCATTATTTGTTGCATCACAGCTGCAACACCAATGTCGACGCCATTACCGGCTGTGTCAACTTGAGTAGCAGTATGGTCCTGACGACCATCATTACTCGGCTCCAGAAGTATGTGACGTGGCCGCCCACTGGCTGCCCCACATCCTCGGTCGTGTCCACGACCACGGCCATGACCTTTACCTCGACCTCTCCCAGCATCCATGCTGGAGATAAAAGGTACCAAAGGCAACTCGATGATAAGTATGGGAGAAAAACAATCACAATTCAAGAAACGGAAGTACGACCCGAGAGAACAAAAGAATCGAGTAAGGAAAACTTATGAATAGTGGAAGTACCGAGATGATGGCACCGTGATGACGATGTGCAAAATAAAACATAACTAGACCCAATTAACTGACAAGCCTAGGTATCCATAAACCCTAGTTCTCTGATACCGTTTTTTGTAACACCCCCAAGATATTCAGGGTATATTACAGCGCTGTGGTGTTGGGTTTTTATCGAACGAATAAGATTTATGATCTAATCATATATCGAAATAGAGCAGCGGAAGTATAATATAATATGTAAAAACCCTCCGAGGATCCAAGTATATTATCAAAGTATGAAGAACAAGATTGTTATCTCTTGTAGCGTGTTTTCGATCGAGCCTTGTAGAGATGTTGCAAGAAGCGAGCGTCCTCTACGGTATCCACACAACGAACAAGTCCCGAACATCTAACGGATTGCTAGCTCCGATTCAACAAATATTTCACTTAAATCAATTTGAATATAGGTATGTTCTTGATTATGGTAAGAACAAGAACACCAAGAATATTATTCAAATGTTCTTGAACTTTGATCTAAAATAACAACTATGAATCTTATTCAATATGTTATTAATGATCAAACTCACAAGATTAGATGAAGATTAGAAGAGTATTCTAAATACTTTCTTGGTCAAAGAATCAACCTTCAAAGATATGAAGATATATTCTTGATCCTTTTAATTATTCAACTTTTGAATATATCTTCAAGACTTTTGAGAGAGAGAAATATCAAAATCAGGTTTTTGATTCTCTCTCCAAAAATATGTCTTCACTTGTGATTAAGTATCATATGAGGGCTATCACAAGATACTCTTATATAGTCCTCAACATGGCTAAGGGTTCACCAACCCTTTCACCAACTTTTAATCAACCGGAACAAAATAGTTGCTCTGCTCGTTTAAGTGTGTGACCATATAGGTTCTAATTAATACGGCAATGAGTATATAACAATTTTGACGACTCATAAATCATAAGCGGCCTCTAGCTAGACATTATGACTACCTGCATTAAAAGAATTAATTCGACGGCACGAACAAAATCCCGTTACTATATAATATTTAATCCTCTCGTCGCGCGATATCCTAATTAAGCATAAGGCATGGATAAGTCGACCTTATATATCTTAATTGATATTCTTGATCTCAAGTTACAATTGTCTAATTCAAATATTTATCAATAACTCTTTATTGATCAATTTGAGCATGGCCATGCATTTAAACAATTTAACTTATCAAGGGCCCATGGATATCTTCTCCGTTTTATAGGAGGGACAAGTCCCCTCTGGACAAACTACTTCCCTCTGCATAAATCGTACCGTATCCAATCACAAACTGTATGGTCCCTTGTTACAGAAGACGTTGGTATTGTGTTAAAATACGATACTCATTATGTAGGAAACTATAGTGTCTTTAGGTAATAAGGACTTAAATAATATATAACAATCAGAGGAATTATAATGACTTATATATAATTCTCTTTGTTAGGTCATATCCAATACGATGTCTCTACAGGTATCTATAACGTGATATAACATCTCATGTTCATGACCAGTAAAACATAGTCATCGTATCATCATCATACTAGTAATCATATTACTAGGGATATCTAGAATAAATATTCTTTAATGCTTTAACGAGCTTTACTATCAAATCACATACTTGATGATCATAAGCAGAATATTAATTCAATAATATAATCAATATTATATAATAATAAATGTCTCCACATTATTATTAAACAGTAGACTTAGAGCATTATACTAACAATCTCCCACTTTCTCTTAGTCCTACATAGATATAAACTGAAGACCCATAGCCTTTATATGGCCATCATTCTTCGCTTGAGAAAGTGGCTTGGTTAAGGATCCGCTATGTTATTATCAGTGTGGACTTTGCATATCCTCACATCGCCACGAGTGAAAATCTCTCGAATGAGGTGAAACTTTCTAAGTACGTGTTTGGATGCTTGTTGTGATCTTAGTTCTTTAGCTTGTGCAATAGCTCCATTGTTACCACAGTGCAAATTTACTGGATCAACTATGCTAGGAACCATATCCAGTTCACCAATGAACTTCCTCATCCAAACAGCTTCTTTAGCTGCTTCCGAAGCGCTATGTACTCGGCTTTCATTATAGAATCAGCTGTGGTTGGTTTTTGGAACTCTTTCTGCTAACAGCACCACTATTCAAGCAAAATATATATCCCGACTGCGATTTTGAATCATCTTGGTCTGTCTTAAAACTAGCATCGACATAGCCATTAAGGACCAAATCACTATCTTGACCACCATATGTCAAGAACATATCTTTAGTCCTTCTCAAGTACTTAAGTATGCTTTTGACTACGGTCCACTGAGCCTCATCAGGGTCATATTGGTATCTGCTGGTTGCACTAAATGCAAATGATACATCCGGTCTGGTACATATCATGGCATACATGATAGATCCTATAGCCGAAGCATAAGGTATCAAGCTCATTCTATCTCTCTCTTCCTTCGAACAAGGACTTTGAGTTATACCGAGCTTTATGCCATGTGACATAGGTAAGAACCCTTTCTTACTATTAAGCATACTGAACCATTTCAATATCTTGTTAACATATGTACTTTGACTTAGGGCAAGAATCCTTTTAGATCTATCTCTATAAATCCTTATACCCAGTATATAGGCAGCTTCCCCTAAGTCCTTCATTGTAAAACATTTACTTAGCCAAAGCTTAACACTTTGCAAAGTAGGGATGTCATTTCCAATGAGTAGGATATCATCCACATAGAGTACTAGAAAAACAATTGCGCTCCCACTAATGTTCTTGTATACACAAGGTTCATCTTGATTTCTAATGAAACCAAACTCTTTGATTTTTTCATCAAAATGAAGATTCCAACTCTGGGATGCCTGCTTCAAACCATAAATGGCTTTTAGAAGCTTACATACTTTATTAGGATTATTAGGATCGACAAAACCTTCGGGTTGTATCATATACACATCCTCATCTAACTTCCCATTAAGAAAACAGTTTTGACATCCATTTGCCATATCTCACAGTCATAATATGCTGCTATGGCAAGTATAATTCTTATAGCAAAAGGCGAAATCCCTCGCCCCAGGGCCCCCACCCCCCGTCCCGATAGGGATTGGTGGAGGAATTAAATAATAGTGACTCAATGGCCTATTAGGTGGGAGAAACAGTGCACCAGAAGTCTCAGTCTGCTAACTTTCCTGCGGACAGTTCGGCTTGTTTCTGGGGACTTTTGAGGTACTACAGTGCCTTCACTTGAGAGATCAAATGTTTTAACTATGGCCAATAGGGCCATAGGAACCCGGAGTGTCCTCGTTCGCCATTGACTTGTCATATTTGTGGCCAGTCGGGCCACAAGGCTTCCTTTTATGATCGTTTAGGGCAGACTCTCAGTGCCCAGGCTTCTTTCCCAGTGCCTAGGGAGCCGAGTGTGAACCAGGGGTCGTTTGCTCTGCAGTCTCCACAGAGTGCCAGCCGAGGGAGAGGTCGGGTCCAGCCCGCTACTGGGGGAGCTTCCAGTGTCGGCTCTGTTCATCCGCATGTGTATGAAATGAGGAGGGCTGATGATCCAACAGCTACCGTGGCTATAAGTACTGTTCATATCCATTCTCATTCTGTCAGTGTGCATTTCGATTCTGGTGCTACGCATTCATTCATCTCTCTGGATTGTGTGCAACGTTTGGGCCTTGACTGTTTGTTTTCTTGTGAGCCTTTCATCGTCAAACTTCCTAGCGGGGATAGGATCATTGGTCATCGAGAGACTTGAGATTGTTCTGTGGTTATTTGTGTAATATCCGCACCTTTCCATTTTTAGTAGTTTCTATTTTTGGTGTATGTTTATTTTTATCGACTCGCGTGTAACCGTTTCGACATTTTGGATCTACTTTATTCTTGGATTTTTTCCATTTGGATGAGTTTCGGAGATGTTTTTACGTAATTCCATTTTATGTTATGTTTTGCCGTATGTACGTTTGGTTCTCATAAAACTCGTTCGATTTCGTTGTTTCTTCGTTTCCCTTAGTTCGTATGGTTGAGTTGTTCATGTTCTGAGTTTCGGATTGTGAATCTGACGTTGTATCGTGATTTTCGGACGTTTGGGCCATTTTGTAATTTCCTATAAATTTAGGAAATTTTATCTTCTTCATCGTATTTCGGATTCCCTGGTAGTTGGAAGTGTATTTTCTTTCAGCACTTAGCTTCGTCGTCATGAATATTACGTGTTTACGCTTCTGGGTACTGTCCTTGTGTTGCGTTCCAACTTGTATCGTACTGTGCTGAAAACGGTGTTCAGCAGTGCAAAATTGCTGCATGCATAACGCACGTTATGCATGCTTTTTAGCGTGCGCTATCGATGCCTGCATACATTATGCCTTAGTGGTAACGTACGTTATGGCCTCAGCGTTGGGCAGTAGGTTCTACCTAGTTCTTGTCGAGCCCTTACATACGTTAACTCTGTGTGTTACGTACGTAAGCTTCTTTTTTGCCGTACACTAACTACCTTATGTAGCATATGCTATCGACCTCAAAAAATTGGATAGTGGGTTCTATCCAGCCCTTACATGCGTTAGCTGGCGTGCATTACGTACGTAATACCATCGTAGAGTATGTTAACGTTCCGGCATAGCGTACGTAACGAAGGGTCAGGTTTTATAAACCTGAGTTGACCTTCACTTCGTCATTTTCTCTTCTACTTCTTTCTCGTCCGAGAGATGCGAGATTTGTTCGATTCCTCAAGTTTTGTCGTGGAATTCCAAGTGAAGTTTATCATCATCCTAATCCATCTCTTCCGCCCTAATCCAAGGTACTTTCGTCTAGAACCCGACCTTTGTTCAATTTGGGTTTTTTTCAGGATTTGGCTAGATAGAACTCGAATTGTTCGGTGATGTTGCTATATTTCTTATCGATTATTGTTATTGGGTGATTCCTAATCCGTTTCCGTCATGTTTAATCCGTGATTTGTTGTTCCGGGGAGGTTTTGCGAAAACCCTCGCCCGTATCGATCGATCGTAGGTTGTTATAGCTTGTAATTGGGGTTGTGGGAGTATTCCATTCGATTATTATTACCGTATAGGACCGAGTTGTGTTAATCCTTCATTTAGGATCGGTCATGTTTCCTCCGGGACGTTCGTAGTCGTTGTTCATCCCCGTTTCGTCGAAGATGTCTCCAAGGCAAGTACTTTACATTTGTTTACATATTCTAGTATTTGGATTATGGCCTTCCGTGGTTGTTGTGGATGTATATGTGTATGTTCACCCAGGGACGGTCTGACGAGGCCTCTGGGGATACGTATTGCCGTGAGTGTGCGTATCACGAACTAGGATTAACCACCCATGGATGGTCCGACGGGGCCTCTGCGGGGTACGGTGGTCGTGAGTCTCATACCAACGGTTAACTTTGAAATGTTTTGTTGGAGAAATGTGTTTTGTGCTTGTGCACCATAAATATTCCGGAATATAAATGATTTCTAAAATGATTTTTGGCGCATTTTTTCATCTGATTAGAATGGTAGTTCAAATGGATTGTACTTGCACTAGCAGTTGTCGCTAACCCCTTAAATGGGGGAAACACTTTTGTATTTCAGGTATAGGTCATGGAGGCAAACGAGCATGTGAGCCGTACGAGGATGATGGGCAAGTGTGATTCTGTTCAGTGGTTGTCTGTTGGTGTGTTGTCTTTGAAATTCATTTATTATATCATTTTCTTAAGTATTCGAGTACTTCTTTCTTGAATTTATTAATGTTGTGTACCCGTTTTGGGGATGGATTTGATGTCGAATAGTATTGTCAAATTTCAGTCTTTTGTTTTGAATGTCGTAGATTGAGAAATTGTCTGTTTGTTGATGATGTATGTGTTTGTCGAATGTCGGGATGGTACGTTAGCCTGGTGGATTCCAAAGTGTGGGGTCCACGGTGCTGTAATATGCCCTGATCGTCTTGGGGGTGTTACATAATATGGTCGGAGCTTAGGTTTATGGATACCTAGGCGGTCGGTTATTTGGGTATAGTTGAGTGTCGTTATTGAACAGTATCACTGCTACGCCATCATCTCAGTACGCCGGTGCTCGTAAGTTTTTCCTAACTTGACTCGTTAGGTTGTCCTGTTCTGTTCCTTTCTTGGTATCTTGTTGCGTTTTGCGTTGAACTGTACTCACCCGTTAATTCTTAAGAATACCTACTGGTAGAGGACGTGGGCCGGCGGGGCGGCCATGTCCGATTGTAACACCCCCAGATCAAACCGGGAATATTACACGCCGCAGACCCTCTCCGTGAGGATCCACCAGGCTAGACATCAAAACAACACATTACATTACATACCGACGAATCAAAATAACGGACCAATAGACCGATTTGGTCTTTCGTCACTGACTTAAAAATCAAAATACATAACTCATCCAGACTCATACCCACACAAGGGTAAAATACTTGCAACAACGAACAATAAGACAGCGAAAAAGACAATACAATGGACTCCGACTAACTGAACCCAAAACTGGCCTTCGTGTGATTAGTATCATTCGTCTTTCATCATCCCTCATGCCGATCCTGTGTCTTGCTCCCGAAAACCTGCATGTACCTGGACACAATACAGATATCCACCCCCCGATTACTCGGGAGTTAGCAAAACTCCACTGTTTCGCTAGTGCAAGTATAAAGTGCAAATACGAGCCATACACAACACATTCCGAGAATATAACGAAAGACTTCCCGAGATATATTTAGTTAAAAATAGTTCAAGTCTTGAAAGCAGAAACGAAGCAAGTAAGCATTTTGAAAACATTTCCAAATCTCAGGAGTTTTGAAAACATCAAAAATTGAAAATGTTCTTAATTCCTCGAAAGCCATTTAGGGTCACAGCCCCAAAGTTCATTTTTCAAAATACAAATCCGTTTAACAAAACACGGGGTCCACGACCCAACCATTCCGGTCACAAAACACAGGGTCCACGACCCGATCATCCACTTCAATTCACTTACAAGGACATATTACACATAACACATTATTCCTATGCCATTCTAGCAAAGCACCAAGACTCGATATATAATGTCTCTCGACCCCAAGCACAAAGCATTGTGATACTCCGGACAATATCATAATTAACGAAAACATCAACGTCATCCTCAAGATGAAAACCACAACTGGTAACCCGCGGCCGTACCCCTTAGTATCGACCCCCAGACATCCCGTCGGACACTCCGGGTGGGAAATCACTTCTGCTGCCGTACCCCTTAGTATCGACCCCCAGACATCCCGTCGGACACTCCGGATGGAAGTTCATCCACACACGCACCCAAGTCCACTTCCGTGGCCGTACCCCTTAGTATCGACCCCCAGACATCCCGTCGGACACTCCGGGTGGAAGGAACAACACACACACACGTTCCAAAATCACAGTTGCAAACCACAAGCCTCGAAGGTCAATCACAGTATATATAGTCGAGGTACCTTACTAGAATGGCCAGTTCATCCAACATATACTCACGACCAAGTAATGACACGATTCACAAGGAAGCGCAAGATTTCAACAGCACCGAACGACACAACTAATATCACACAAACTCACATATTCATCCATAAACACGTGACTCCAAGCACATAATTTGACAAAAGAATTACACTTTACATTTACCAACGACATAATCATACGCAATGACATCACAAGAAAGTAAGGTGATTCTATACTCGACACTAGCTCACATATTCAACTAAGCACATTAATTCCCGACACACACGGGTCACCTTTACAAAAAGCATGATGGTAAATATTCCGATTCTTTTGAAAAATGGTTATTAATATTTATTTAGCACATATCGACGATTAACAACCATAATATCCACAAAACACGTAATGTATGGGCAAGATACTTGCCTCGATAATCGATACCGGACACTCCTACAATCACTGCTCAGTCGGGACACCTCGAACACCTACGATTCCCCGGCGAAGGAAAAGAATACACCCACGATCGAGAAGCTTGAAGAAAACGACGAACGGAAGGGTTCCGACTCGAGTTCTTCACAAGAATTCGACCCTAACAACATATAATCAATAAATCATCGATCATACGAGGAAGAATAATCGTAGAACGCCCGAAAACCCCTCTATGACATTTTATCGGACACCTTCAAGGCGTCGATAAGAAACTCAATAAAACGACAAATCCTCGGCGATTCAACCGAGGAACAGCAAGGAATTCGACATAATATTGTTTAACAATCATAAATACATCACTATTCTGAGTTAAAACGGATTAAACGGACAAATCGAACAAAATCCCCAAAACTAGATTTTAAGAAAACTTGCCTTGATTCGCTGGATTGAAGGATGTTACGTGATGATCAATTGATGTTATGAACTCCAAAACTTCGTGGATTCATAGTATAACAACATGTCTTCGACTTCCCAAAGACTCCAGCCGCGGACAGGAAGGATAGGAAATGAAATGAGTGAAAAAAAACGACTGCTCGGCCATATTTATAGGCCTGCCGGACACGGCGCAGCAAACGGCCCAGACAGCGCCGTGTGTCTCGGCCGTGTCTCGGCAGGATGCCAGTCCTGGCCGACCCGGCGCAGGACACGGCGCTCAGCAGCGCCGTTTTCAGGGCCGTGTTGCACAGGTCTGGGCAGGCCCCTCCAGACAGACCGAAAATTACGTCCGAACCACAACGACGATCCGAACGACCCCGAAACCCGAACCTGAATACGAATTGAAGTTACGGTTACGAAGTACTCGCAAAGACGAATCTAAGAGCTAATTGAACATACGATTCCGTCCACCCGAAGGCTCGGAATTCGACAACGGAAGTAATTACCCAAAACTTTGGGAAATTACGAAAATGGCCCAAAACGTCCGAAAGTCACGATACGCGATCGAAACACCAAACTAAAGCTCGCAATATGAATAATAACATTAAATGAACTTACGAGAAACTCGAATCAACAGTTTCGGACGAGATTCGCAAGAATCGAACTCAAGTGCGGAAAAGTCGCTAAAAAGCTCGGAACTCAACAAAACGATACCGAAACGAACTCGGATGACAAAAAGTGCAGAATTAATCATTCTCGAAATGACGAAACGGTCATGAGCGAGTCGTCAAAACGGACTCCGGACAAAAAAGAAATTTACCGAAAATCGAAAATTGCGGATATTACATTCTACCCTCCTTAAAAGAAGTTTCGTCCCGAAACTTAAAACAAGTAGGGAGAAGCAATATCCCGCCAGAAGAACTCAACGAGATACGCAAGGAAACGCGTAACTTACGCCCATCGGTGAAACGTTACAAGCAACGCAAAGGAATATACGACGTGAAAACACGCTCCACGACGACCAACACAACGTCGCCGTTAGGGATATAACAAAACCAACAAGTGACAAGCGTCATCAAATGGATAATACAATCAACTCAATTATCCGAACAATCACAAAACACAACGGACAAAAATCAATACGATTGACCAACCCAACGGTACATCAATCAAAACGCGAGCCAATCGCTGAACAAATACGGAATTCCACCGCCCAAGGGTTGGAAGATCGAAAACGAGACTAATTTTCCGAACTTGGAAAGGTCACAACGATATATAGATCAATTTGGGACAATATCAGAACTCGCTTGAATGACAAAGGTGAGAAACAACACCAGGTCAGAAGCATCAACGAACACAGTCGAGTCGTTACGGTTGGACGAAACAGAAGAAAAAGAAAGAAAAATGTGGGTATTACATCATATCACCTTTAAAAGAGGTTTCGTCCCGAAACCTAAACAACGAGAACGAACTGCTGGAATAGCAACCTTCCCGACCATATCCTCTTGGTCCACATCCAATCTTCATGGCCATTAGTATCGTGGTCACGACTGTATCCTCTGCCCATCGGCATACTAAGCGGATTCCCACTCAATACGATTGCACAACTTCGCAAAATATTATACTAAAGTACCAACTCAGCACGACATATCACATAAGGTAACCAATAACAACTCGAAAAGAAAATCCACGAGGTATCCTTTTAAAAGAAATCTTTTGAAAATCCTTGGATTTGTATGCTATTTAAAATAAACTTCAAAAGTACTTTTGGTACCTCGGGTTGTTTCATCAAAACTTGTAACAACATACTTTAACCGTCTCATTTGAAATCATTTGAAGTCATCATTCCTCTACGTATCATCATCACTGTTAACAACTAACAAGTTAACCATGCACGATCATCAAATCATTCTTACATACTCTAACATTTCCAAATCCGAGTTTGAACTTTACATCGAGTGAGATTTTTCATCTTTCACTATATTTTTTTGAAAATAAAAATCGCATTGGTTTTTGAAATAAAATATTTTTATGGTGTGAAAGATTTTTGAAAATCATTCACTCGAATTATTTGAAAATACAACAATACGTTAAAAATCATTTTCGAAAATTCTCCCAACACTTCACAAACATCAACGACGGTAATATTTTACAAAATGTCTACATGTACTTTAAAACAACTCTTTCAAATACCATCGAGGTTTTATTTGAGAATCCAAGGCCGACTTGCCAATTTCAAATAATTTTCAAAGTATACACGGAGCCGCCGATTAATCGAACCGTCAAAACTTTGTGAAGTTTCCAGGAAAGTGTTTTTGAACACACACAGCAGACATAATTTATCAATTCATCAAACACAATCAAATATCACCTAGCAATACAAAAAGTCTTAACACACATTCACGCACAACAGTTGTTATCACTAGACACCACGTAGAGAATACAACTACAGGTGATTGGCCGCAAAAGTTAGACCTAACGGCTATAATGCGGTTCCATAGCCTCTGCCCAGGTTGATTAGCATGCATTACAACAAAGATTAACGTGCGCTAAACACGCCACGTTAGCGCGCGTTAGGCTCGTATTAAGCCTGTGCTAACTGCCCTAATCACCAACACGATTGCAAACATATATGAGGTAATACTAGACTCGAAGGTTACAAATAAGCAACAACATACGAGTCTAAATGTTATCGATTCACATAATTATAACATCTCACAAGCAACCATCAAAGAAAATCATCCTACAAAAACGAAAATTTTACTTCTCAATAAGGAGGACTATCTCAACACATACATACCGATGGAATCAAAATTCACGTTACTATTTTAATCATAAAACTGGCACCACTGCTCAACAATGAGAGCATCATCAATACGCATCTTCTGACCAACATTCATGAAACTAAAAAGTTACAAATGAGAGACACGTCTTGAGTATATTTTGAAGACCTTATTTGAGTTAAAAACTCGAGTTTTGAAAACTTATAGTATGAGATGAGAATGAAATATCGGTAGTTGGAAGTCTAAAAATTTTTGACCTTGAGGTCATCATACAAAAATCAAAAATTTTCCTCCCTTGGAGAACATTTTAAAAATTTACGTGGCTCCCCGGAAGCCTTCGAAACTAAAAATTCCAAGGTTGTTGCTCTTGCAAGAAAAACAGTTCATACATGGATACATTTGGCCATATCATTCTTCATTCTAGCACAAAACGGGAATTAACAAATATATGTCACTTACTCACGATGCACCTTCAAATACTACTACATAACACAGAATCATACAGGCTCGTATAGCTCGTGGTACAACATGTAGTAGGGAGACTTACATCCATAGATCGCACGAAGATGATGGCTGCACCTTGATACTAATCACGGCCGACATCCTGCACGACGGGCCGCGTCGCGACACATTTCGGACAAAATCGACAATACAAGACTCAACAACACATAACTCGACCCGGCCTAGGTTTCCTCAACCTAAGCTCGATACCATAAATGTAACACCCCGCATCAAACCGGGAATATTACACGCCGCACCCTCTCCGTGAGGATCCACCGAGCTAGACATCAAAACAACACATTACATTACATACCGACGAATCAAAATAACGGACCAATAGACCGATTTGGTCTTTCGTCACTGACTTAAAAATCAAAATACATAACTCATCCAGACTCATACCCACAAAAGGGTAAAAAACATGCAACAACGAACAATAAGACAGCGGAAAACAAAATACAATTGACTCGACTAATCAACCCAAAATCGGCCTTCGTGTGATTAGTATCATTCGTCTTTCATCATCCCTCATGCCGATCCTGTGTCTTGCTCCCGAAAACCCGCATGTACCGGACACAATACAGATATCCACCCCCGATTACTGGGGTTAGCAAACTCCACTGTTTCGCTAGTGCAAGTATAAAGTGCAAATACGAGCCATACACAACACATTCCTAGTATATAACGTAAGACTTCCCGAGATATATTTAGTTAAAAATAGTTCAAGTCTTGAAAGCAGAAACGAAGCAAGTAAGCATTTTGAAAACATTTCCAAATCTCAGGAGTTTTGAAAACATCAAAAATTGAAAATGTTCTTAATTCCTCGAAAGCCATTTAGGATCACAGCCCCAAAGTTCATTTTTCAAAATACAAATCCGTTTAACAAAACACGGGGTCCACGACCCAACCATTCCGGTCACAAAACACAGGGTCCACGACCCGATCATCCACTTCAATTCACTTACAAGGACATATTACACATAACACATTATTCCTATGCCATTCTAGCCAAGCACCAAGACTCGATATATAATGTCTCTCGACCCCAAGCACAAAGCATTGTGATACTCCGGACAATATCATAATTAACGAAAACATCAACGTCATCCTCAAGATGAAAACCACAACTGGTAACCCGCGGCCGTACCCCTTAGTATCGACCCCGGACATCCCGTCGGACACTCCGGTGGAAATCACCTGTGCCGTGCACTTTAAGATCGACCCCGGACATCCCGTCGGACACTCGGATGGAAGTTCATCCACACACGCACCCAAGTCCACTTCCGTGGCCGTACCCCTTAGTATCGACCCGGACATCCCGCGGACACTCCGGTGGAAGGAACAACACACACACACGTTCCAAAATCACAGTTGCAAACCACAAGCCTCGAAGGTCAATCACAGTATATATAGTCGAGGTACCTTACTAGAATGGCCAGTTCATCCAACATATACTCACGACCAAGTAATGACACGATTCACAAGGAAGCGCAAGATTTCAACAGCACCGAACGACACAACTAATATCACACAAACTCACATATTCATCCATAAACACGTGACTCCAAGCACATAATTTGACAAAAGAATTACACTTTACATTTACCAACGACATAATCATACGCAATGACATCACAAGAAAGTAAGGTGATTCTATACTCGACACTAGCTCACATATTCAACTAAGCACATTAATTCCCAACACACACGGGTCACCTTTACAAAAAGCATGATGGTAAATATTCCGATTCTTTTGAAAAATGGTTATTAATATTTATTTAGCACATATCGACGATTAACAACCATAATATCCACAAAACACGTAATGTATGGGCAAGATACTTGCCTCGATAATCGATACCGGACACTCCTACAATCACCGCTCACGGGACACCTCGAACACCTACGATTCCCTGAAGGAAAAGAATACACCCACGATCGAGAAGCTTGAATAAAGCGATTTAGCGGAAGGGTTACGACTCGAGTTCTTCACAAGAATTCGACCCTAACAACATATAATCAATAAATCATCAATCATACGAGGAAGAATAATCGTAGAACGCCCGAAAACCCCTCTATGACATTTTATCGGACACCTTCAAGGCGTCGATAAGAAACTCAATAAAACGACAAATCCTCGGCGATTCAACCGAGGAACAGCAAGGAATTCGACATAATATTGTTTAACAATCATAAATACATCACTATTCTGAGTTAAAACGGATTAAACGGACAAATCGAACAAAATCCCCAAAACTAGATTTTAAGAAAACTTGCCTTGATTCGCTGGATTGAAGGATGTTACGTGATGATCAATTGATGTTATGAACTCCAAAACTTCGTGGATTCATAGTATAACAACATGTATTCGACTTCCCAAAGACTTCAGCCGCGGACAGGAAGGATAGGAAATGAAATGAGTGAAAAAAGACGACTGTTCGGCCATATTTATAGGCCTGCCGGACACGGCGCAGCAAACGGCCCAGACAGCGCCGTGTGTCTCGGCCGTGTCTCGGCAGGATGCCAGTCCTGGCCGACCCGACGCAGGACACGGCGCTCAGAAGCGCCGTTTTCAGGGCCGTGTCTGGGCAGGCCCCTCCAGACAGACCGAAAATTACGTCCGAACCACAACGACAATCCGAACGACCCCGAAACCCGAACCTGAATACGAATTGAAGTTACGGTTACGAAGTACTCGCAAAGACGAATCTAAGAGCTAATTGAACATACGATTCCGTCCACCCGAAGGCTCGGAATTCAACAACGGAAGTAATTACCCAAAACTTTGGGAAATTACGAAAATGGCCCAAAACGTCCGAAAGTCACGATACGCGATCGAAACACCAAACCAAAGCTCGCAACATGAATAATAACATTAAATGAACTTAAGAGAAACTCGAATCAACAGTTTCGGACGAGATTCGCAAGAATCGAACTCAAGTGCGGAAAAGTCGCTAAAAATCTCGGAACTCAACAAAACGATACCGAAACGAACTCGGATGACAAAAAGTGCAGAATTAATCATTCTCGAAATGACGAAACAGTCATGAGCGAGTCGTCAAAACGGACTCCGGACGAAAAAGAAATTTACCAAAAATCGAAAATTGCGGATATTACACCGATAACTCAGGAACTGATTCGACGATGCCTTCCTTGTCGAACAGTGTTCCACCCAGTTTCGGGGACCAGCAGGATCAGTCTGCTAGATCCGGCAATGCTCATGAGAATATCGGAGTAGCGAATATTCTACAGCAAGTAGCGAACCAGATGACGCTACTGACTCAGGCCGTCTTGGTCTGCCAAGCTAATGCTAACCCAGTTCCGCCTACTGGATCCGGCACCGATAAGTTACTTCAAGACGTGATTCGTATGCGTCCTCCCCAGTTTGATGGCACTTCCGACCCTTCCGGTTGGGAGAGTTGGTTATTTGAGATGGAGAAGGTGTTTGAGGCGGCTAACTGCTCCGAGGAGAGGAAGGTACCCATCGCTCAGTACTTCCCGCCAAGGAGGCAGCAACGTGGTGGCAAGCAGTGAAACCACGAGACCGGGCATCCACTTGGGCAGAGTTCCAAGAGTTGATGGAGGACGAATTTTGTCCATGGCCAGTAAAAGAGGGGAGGATCCGAGCCTTCTTTGAGGCTAAGCCCCAGGATGTTCCTATTTCTCAGGCGATCAAGGACTACAATCAGCAACTCCATTATGTGAGAAATCAAGTCCGAGATGAGCTAGATAAGATCCGCCACTTTGACATGCGGATGAAGCCGAAGGTTCGTCACTGCATGACTGGCCTCGAGTGCACATCTTTGAAGGATTATCAGAACAAAGCAATGGCTTATGAGATGTCATTTTCTGCGACAGAGACGGCCACCGAGGGTAAGAAACAGAAGACCTCCGGTCAGTTTTTGGGAGGTAAGTCTGGCGGGTATCAGAAGGCTCAGTCTGGTTTTCGAGTCTTCGTGAATTAGTCCCCGTCATTTGGGCGAGGAAATGGTTCTAAGTCTGATCCTACTGTTTCCGTTCGTGGTCCTACCTGCTTTAACTGTGGTCGTCCTGGACACATGATGAGTGAGTGTGATAGGCCTCCAATTCAGTGTCTTACTTGCGGTCAGATGGGGCATCGTGCTAAGTATTATATAGATGCGGATCGGGCACCAGTTACTCAAGTGTTAGCCCCAGCTACGGGAGAACCGAGCGTGAATCAGACGTCGACAGTTAATCAGCCTCAGCAGAGTTTCGGCAGAGGTCGAGGACGTGGGCAGCCTTCTAGAGGGGGAGATTCTAGTGCGGGGCCTGTTCCGCCCCATGTATATGAGATGAGACGAGCTGGATATCCTGACGCGACGGTGGCTACAGGTACCATTCACATCCTTGACCATCATGTTTCCGTGTTATTCGATTCTGGTCTTACGTATTCTCTCATCTCTCTGGATTGTGTGCGTCATCTTCATGTTGACTGCCTAGTTGCGTGTGAACCATTTGTTGTTAAACTGTCTAGTGGGGATAGCATTGTGGGGGATCGTGAGATTAGTGATTTCCCTGTGAGTATCGCGGGGAGGGATTGGCCTTTTAATCTGATTGCAGTAGATATTAAGGATGAGGATTTGATTCTTGGTGAGGATTGGCTAGACCGGCACGGGGCGATCATGAATTATAGAGCGAGAACCATTTCGATATTAGCCTCTGACAGTACCGAGTATTCTTTTGTGGGACGTAAACGGAGTAGTCAGAGATTTCTGATCAGCGCTATGAAAGCGGTGAGACTTGTTCGAGGAGGTTGCACTGGTTACTGGTGTTATGCTTTGAGATCGGAACAAGGGGGAGTCTAGCTCTCATCCATTCCGATAGTGTGTGAGTATCCTGACATCTTTCCAGATGAGTTGCCGGGTTTGCCACTGGACCGAGAGGTTGAGTTGACTGTTGATTTAGAGCCGGGTGCAGCACCGATTTCTAAGACGCCATACCGTATGGCGCCTGCCGAGATGCTTGAGTTGAAGAAACAGTTGGGAGAGTTGCTAGACATGGGTTACATCCAGCCGAGCACTTCGCCTTAGGGCGCACCGGTCTTGTTTGTAAAGAAGAAGGATGGGTCACTTCGTCTATGTATCGACTATCGAGAGTTGAACAAAGTGACTATAAAAACAAGTATCCGCCCCCGAGGGTTGATGTCTTGTTTAACCAATTGCAAGGGGCAACCTTGTTTTTGAAGATTGATTTGAGATCGGGTATTACCAACTCCGAGTGAAGGATTCCGATATTCTGAAGACGGCCTTTCGGACGAGATACGGCCACTACGAGTTTGTGGTTATGCCTTTTGGGCTAACCAACGCCCCAGTCGTGTTCATGCAGCTTATGAACAAAGTCTTTATCGAATACCTCGATAAGTGTGTAGTTGTCTTTATCGATGGTATCCTGATTTACTCGAGGAGCGAGTAGGAGCATGCATGCCATTTGCATATCGTGTTGGGAATCTTGAGAACTCAGCGTCTTTTTGCGAAGTTCTCAAAGTGTGAGTTTTGGTTGCAGGAGGTTATGTTTCTCGGTCACGTGATCTCGTCCGAGGGTGTTCGTGTGGACCCACATAAGATAGAGGCAGTGTTGGATTGGGCGCCGCCCAAGAATGTGAAAGAGGTCCATAGTTTTCTTGGTTTGGCCGGGTATTATCGTAGGTTTGTCGAGGGATTCTCTAAGCGCGCTCGACCGCTTACCCAGTTGTTGCAGAAGTCAGAGAAGTTTGTGTGGACCGACGAGAGGCAGAAGAGTTTCGAAGAGCCGAAGAAGCGGTTGACTACCGCTCCCGTCTTAGCTTTACCGAGTCGTAATGAGGGTTTCTTAGTTCATAGCGACGCTTCGGGCCAATGGCTTGGATGTGTACTCATGCAGCACGGGAAGACGATTGCCTATGCTTCCCGTCAGTTGAAACCATACCAGTTGAATTACCCTACCCACGATCTTAAGTTAGCCGCAATTGTGTTTGCATTGAAGATATGGCGTCATTACTTGTATGGATCTTCGTGTCAGAGTTTCACCGATCACAAGATCCTAAAGTATATCTTCACGCATAAGGAACCGAATATGAGCTAGAGAAGGTGTTGGAGTTAATTAAAGATTACGACCTTGAGATCCTTTATCATCCGGGCAAGGCAAATGTGGTGGCAGACGCATTGAGCCGGAAATCGATATCGCTTCGGGCACTTGTTGGCCACTAAGTATACAAAATACAGCTTGGAAAGTGTTTAAGCAACAAGCTGTACGATTTTCAAGTTAGAGTGCGTAGCGGAAGACTTGTAATAGTAAGTTGCTGTAAATACAGTATCTAGCTATGCAGTGTATACTTAAAATAATCACAGTTAAGAAAACGGTAAATGCCGAAGGTAATTAACACAGTAATTAAAGTGGTTCGAGGTAAACCCCTCTACGTCCACTGGTCCTCCACACAGGAGTGAAAATGTTTATTATAAATACTGCGTACACAACTACGTATTTATAATCAAACTTATCCTTGTATCGTTCACACAGATTGATACAAAGACCGTCGCTTTCAACCGTTCACACAGATTGGTTAAAGTTACACTTGACTGGCTTCTTCACACACAGTTCCGAAGCTTCATCTCTACAATGCAAATACGTCACACACAGTTCAGGAAGAGCAAGGCTTTCTCAGTCAACACAGGGCCGATGGTTTTCTTTAAAGTAAGAACGTTGTTTGAACAACAGCTTGACTTTCTTGAGCTTTAAGCTGATGATGTGTTGTTCAGGGATGAGCACTTGTATATTTCTTCTCTCAGGATTGGCAGTTTGCTTGAAGAAATATTATTGCTCTTGATATACTGTTATTTAGAGGATCTCGTGGAATCTCAGTATATCTCAGTTTGAGTACTTGTGAAAGCTCGAGTTTAGTTCTTCGTTCGTAAAATGTTCAAGTATTCTCTTGGTATATATTCATATGCTGGTCTTCAATCTTCGGGATATATATAGCTTTTGAAATATATCCATTGAGAAAGATCCGTTGAGCAAAAGTCCGTTCCAATGGGATGATTTATTTGAATAAAACACGATCCGGTTTTTGCTCCTTGTTTGAATATCTCTGTCGGCTTAGTATTTAAATACTTTATTCTTTCAGTATTTAAATACTTCTTTTCAAACAGGACTTGACTTTAGCAAATAAGGCAGATTCCGTTCCAACGGTTTTAAGTCCTGTTTGGATAAGTATTGAAGATCTCAATACTTACAGCCTGGATGCTGTATCCAACATATTGTTGTAGGCTATCTTAGACTGATACTGTATGGAAGGATGCTGTATGATCATTTTGGGACAGCTTCCATACTTAGCGTCATATAGACAGATGAGTCTCTTTGCTGTATGATGGATCTTTATACTTTTGCTGTATGTTGGCACTTTATTAAAACTTCGATACATGATTGTTTTATCCCAACAATTTTCCCCTTTTTGATAATTGCCAAGTCTCCTTAAGTCCTTTGTGATGTTTTCCAAACATTCTTGATGATGCCAAAACCTTGAAACCTTTGAAACATCTAACAGGAGGGCAGTCTTCTTGGTCTTCTGTCGAATGTTTTGGCCTTCAGCAAATAGTCTAATACTATGAACTTCTCGCAGGCGAGTTAAACTTTGAATGGAAAGAGTATTACATCTTAAACTTATGATTGGCGTGCAGGCACAATCTTACAGCATAATCTAGATACATACAACTTAATCTATGAACTGTTCGCAGACAAGTTCTTACAACTTTATATATTTAACAAGTTTTCATACTTGTTTGATTTCAGTAAATGAATTGAATTTTGTAATCATATAGGAACACAGTAGATTACGAGTTGTAATCTTTCAAGACAGAAAAATATTTTATTGATATTTGAACAAGGATTACAAGATTTGCTGTCTCAAAAAAAAAAATTACAGGAAGAAATATTTAAGCTAACTCCTGTAGTCAGAGTGCCTCCAAGGCCTTTTTGGGTCATTCTTGGTTCCCCTCCACCAATTTTGTAGTGCATCCCTGTTTCGATTTAAGTAGATGGCTTGACCTTCATAAGATTTATCGAACACAAGGATCCAATCTTCCGGGTGGGTATCCAGATCTCCTTGCCCATGCTTGGATTTCATCTTTTGCTGTAGGGGGAGCGATCATTCGTCCAACCTCTTTTTGAATTCCTCAGCAGCTTCCTGCAGCGTCTTACAACTATTGAATATGGAGAATTCCCTGATAAGAACTACAAAGTATCTTAACAGTTCATTCTTCCCCCAATTCTGTATCTCTTCGGCTGTCGGCTGTCGGTTGGCCGGGAGATTTATTATTTGTGGCTTCTGCACGAGGTTTTTCTAGGGAAATTTAGGGTCGTGAAATTATGGACGAGCTCCCTGTATCCTGACATTGTGAGTAGGAGATGATAATCGAGAAATTTCAACAGTAATGCTGTCTCCAAATGCAGCTTCCATCTCTTTTTCTTGTTCGAGCCTTATTCTCTTCGCAGCTTCTCTAGCCTCTTCCCCCTTTTTGGCTTCATCTAGGTAATAGACCTTCTCATCAAAACGTTCGAGAATCTTCAAGGCATCATCCTGTTTGGTCTCAAAACTTGACATTTTATCAACTAGGGAGTTGAGCACCTGCAACATATCTTGAATCTTTTTGTCATGTGCTCGAAGCTGGGAACCGGATTCAATAAGAGCGGATGCTGTCTTGGCCTCAGAAATACGAACTTTGCTTGTTCTTCCTTCAGGATTTTCTCCTGGCACTGTTGAAGTTGGTTGAGTGCCTGTTTGAAGACGGTGGGCAAAATACGAAAGGCTTCTTCCGCTTTTGACACTTCGTCCCTAACACCGATCATTTCTTAAACGACAGATTGATGCAACCAATCAATTTCTTTTTCGACAGCATGCAGGGCATTAACGACGTCCTATAGGAAAACTGTTTGTCGGACAAGAGCATGCAGTTGCTCGTTCTTTGCAATGGTTCGGGAAGAGTCGGGCTGGGTAAAATCTTCAGCTCCGTTCAGCTGTCTGACGACCACATGAGATGGTGGCCATTGTGGTTCATCCTTAGATAATATACCGTCGTCGGATTCCACTGTAACAGGTGAAGGTGCGGGAGCATTAGATGTTGGAGCGGCAACAGGGGGGACTGAATCCTCCTGTTCCAGAATTTGTTCTGTAGACATTAGAACAGGAGGGACTGATTCCTCGTGTTGTCTCTCAGCTTCCGCTTGTTCCGGTAGAGGGACTGAATACTCTTGCGGGATGGCGCAGGCTTCATCTTCAGGTTGGGTGGTGACAGGCTCGGATGCCTGTTGAGAGACTGATTGTTCCTCCACGACAGGAGGGACTGATTCCTCGCTGTCGTGAACATTATCTCGCTGTTGGGAAGGGGACTGGTGGTAACTTGATGTGCCTTCACCTTATTGATGTTGTGTCCGGGAGAATTCCTGTTCGCTTGCGTCTTCACGACTCATCTTCAGACCAGCCTAGAAGGCGGCGGTGTCGTGGTCAGATGTTGGACTGATTGGAAATGTTTCCACGAACTGAGATTTTCCCTTCTTTTGAGCATCGGCTTTGTCCAAGAGATGGCTCGATATCAACTCCTTACAGCAAAGTCTGTCCCATTGGATCAGGATTTAAACACTTTGAGAGTTCGTCACTTCCAAAACAAACCTTTATTCTTCGCTCCATTTGCTCCAATTGTACAAGGTGTTGTACGGAGCATGCCTGTAAGCTTTCCATTGGACAAAACGTTCGTATGCCTGCTCGATTTGTATAGAAAGTAAAGTTTTGTTAATGATGGTGTCCGGGGAGGGGCTGCGTACAACGCATGGGTCCGCTGTATGCAAGGGTTCCATTACAGGTGTGGGTTCCTGTATTGGAGAGGGATCCCATACAGGGGATGTGTCTATTGGCTCCAAAGGGGCAGCCGACTCTCCGGAGTCTTTCAAGTTGGTAGATTGTTGTATATCCGTCGTTGCCGCCAATGGATCGGGATCTACTATTTGCACAGTAGCAGCTATCTCTTCCACAGGGGTGCCCTGGGGGTTTGATACGGTGGGTTGGGCCGTTGAAGGAGCATCCTCAGAGATTTTTGTAATCTCTATAGTTTTAACTTTTGTGAGCCTCCTTAGATTCCTTTTCGGCTTCTCACCAGCAACGGGAGTTTTGCTGTGAGATCTCTTTCTTTTCTTAGAAGTCTCCTCGCTCCCGGACTTCAGAGTCATGTCCCTTGGATCAGCAGAAAGGGGCATGGTTTGGACAAATGGTCTGTTAGCAATCAGATGTTGCTTGTTAAAGACAGAGGGCCTGGAGCTTCCGATATATTTGCGTGAAGTTATTTCTTCGTTTCCTCGGCCTGCGGAACACCGCATTTTGTTAGAACATTGTTAAGAAACAGTCCAAAGGACTTTTTCTGAGAGACGGGTTTTGAAACTTCTTCTTGCAGCCTCTTGAGAATGATCTGGCACCAATTTACCTTCTCACAGGACATGATGGCGACCATCATACGAAATCTTAGGTTGGTGCACATCTCAAAAGCACCTGTTTAGTTTTCAATTACATGACAACAAAAATCATGTAAGTAAACAAATGGAAGACAAAAACATTTCTTATGACAAGAAACACGGACATCCTCGTCCGATGCTGAACCAGTGAACAATTGCCAATATTTGGTGAGGATTTCTTGGGACCCAAAGGTCTCAAGTTCCTCCATGGATAGGCCATCAGCAGAGAGCCTATACAGGTTTTGAAGCAGCGCTTGGTTCACGCGGATCTCCACTCCGCAGACGATAGCACTGATGTCGGAGACATTTCCTCCCTGTGCAACAGAAAAGAAACGGACAACAACGTTAAGGTAAAATTCCTCAACCATTTAAGCATCGTAGCTCTCAAGGATGTGACTTCCAAGGGGATATAGGCCTTGTTGGCGAATCCTCGAAACGATGATCTCCATTGATTCGACATCATCTCCTTCTGCATGAACTCGCTCGACAACCACAGATCTTTCAAAGATCCTTCCGTCGATGATGTTGGCGGTCTTTTTGAGAGATGGAGAGGAAGTCTGTGATGATGCCATTGTAGTTTCTTGAAAGAAGTAAGATTCAAAGAAAGTTGCAGTAAAATTTGCAATAAACTGTAGGCTGTTTGCACAAAGACTCATTTAATTGCAGAAAGCGTAAACAGTCAAAAGATGCATAAACAATCCTTTTATAGTTGGGCGGTGGGAATATTTAGGGTTTTTCAAAATACTGAACGGTCAGATTTAAGGGATGGGAACCGTCGTTTTAAATGAACGATTAGGATTGACTGAGTGTAACAGGTATAGCTTATCCGTTCGATTTTGAATTAATACCGGGTCCCACATCTGTCGTTTCATATTCCCTTATTGCCCGAAATGGCAGTGAGAAATTATAAAATAATTAGAAAATTCGCAGCTTTTGAAATACTATTGTCCAGATGTCGTGTAAAGCATTTAATGCAAAAGACGTTTGAATTGAAAAACAGGGCACGTGGACTCAAAGTTGTTTTGAAACAAGTAGAATATTAGAATTTAATATTAACTGAATTTCATAGTATGTGCTGTATCCGCGAAAATACAGCGTTCCCCCTTAAAAGGTACATACGAGATTCAATTTCATACAACAATTTTCGGATTACTGCTGTATTCATGGATCATACTGTATTCCCCCTTAATTATTACACATGTCAGCTGTAGGATAATTCATGTCGCTTTGTTCCTACAGTGCTGTTTGGAATGTCTGGGTGTACATATAATTATCGGTGGATACTGTATTCGTGGGTCTTACAGCATTCCACCTCAATTGTTGAGTGAAACATTAAAAACTTACAGGGAGTCAGGCTGTAGCAAACCCAATTCTTGTCGAAGCATACAGAATCTTGCTGTTCTAAGAGTTTTGGTGGAGATGTCGACTAACTGGATATCTGTATGAACTTTCTCGATCCGAACATCTTTGTTCTCAACGTGATTCCTAATGAAGTGATGCTTCATATTGATGTGCTTTGTGCGCGAGTGCAATACAGGGTTGTGCGTTATTGCAATGGCACTCGTGTTATCGCACATAATTGGTGTTTCTTTGGCTTCAATTCCACAATCTGACAGCTGTTGTTGCATCCAAAGGATCTGCATACAAGAATCGCCCGAGAACATAGTATTACGATTCTCCGTAGGCGAGTTTGCCAATTGCTTCTTACTGAACCAAGATACAAGTCTAGGTCCAAGAAAGTGACAAGTTCTGCTTGTACTCTTCCTATCTAGCCTGCAGCCTCCGAGATCCGAGTCGCTGTAGCCAACTAAATCGAATCCGTCTTCTTTAGAATACCACAGTCTTACATCGGTTGTTCCTTTGATGTATTTCAGGATTCATTTGGCTGTGTGAAGTGTGATTCTTTAGGTGCTACTTGATATCGCGCACACACTCCTACAACAAACTGGATATCGGGCCTGCTAGCCGTTAGGTACATGAGTGAGCCAATAAGCTTCCTGTAGAGTGATTGATCAACCGGCTTTCCAGCTTCGTCATCACTAATTTGCACGGAAGTGCTCATGGGGGTTGATAATGATTTGGAAGTGTTCATTCCAAACTTGTTGAGAAGCTCCTTGCTGTATTTTTCCTGGTTGATGAATATCTACTTTATCTGCAATCCTAGGAAATAACTAAGTTCTCTCATCATACTCATTTCAAATTTACTTTGCATAACATGCGAGAACCTTTGACATAAAGCAAGGTTAGTTGAACCAAATATTATATCATCTACATATATTTGAATCATCAGGAGGTCATCACCTTCCTGTATTTTAAATAAGGTCTTGTCCACAGCACCTTTCTCAAATCTATTATCGGTTAGATACAGGGACAGGGTCTCATATCACGGTCTAGGTGCTTGCTTGAGTCCATACAACGCTTTACTTAGCCTGTATACGAGGTCTCCGCCTTCTGTATTGACAAACCTTGGTGGTTGTTCAACATAGACTTCTTCGGCAAGGCTCCATTCAGGAATGCACTCTTGACGTCCATTTGGTAAACAATAAAGCTCTTATACAATCCTATATCGAAGTTTTGATAAAGTGCCAACAGCACTTGAGTTACTCACGGCCCAGCCAGGGCTCCAGCGAGAGTTGATAGGGTTGGGTGTATAGGTTGTGCTATCAGGGAGTGCCGGTCAGTTGCACACTCTTGAGATCTCTTCGTCTCTGGTCGATGATATTAAATCGAGACAGTTGGAAGATCTGATGTTTGTTCAACTCTGCGAGAATGTGGGGAAGGGGAAAGCCTCGGGATTCGTGGTACATGAGGATGGTGTGTTGAGATCCCAAGGTCGGCTGTGTGTTCCGAATGACTTGGAATTGAGACAGAATATTATGCGAGAGGCTCATGCATCACCTTACTTAGTCCATCCGGGCTCGAGTAAAATGTATAATGACCTTAGGAAGAGTTTATGGTGGAATGACATGAAGAATGAGGTAGTTCAGTTTGTGGATAAGTGTTTTACTTGCCAACAAGTCAAAATCGAGCATCAGCGGCCAGCCGGGTTATTAAAACCACTTTCCATCCCAGAATAGAAGTGGGAGGATATCTCTATGGATTTTGTCACGAATATGCCGAGGACGAAGACCGGAATGAATATGGTGTGGGTGATCGTGGACCGACTGACTAAGTCAGCACATTTTCTGGGCATCAAGGACACTTGGGTTCTAGAAAAATTGGCTCGTATTTTTATCGCACAGCTCGTGAGACTTCATGGGATGCCGAAGACTATTATTTCGGACAGAGATGGCCGGTTTGTATCGCATTTTGGCAGGCGGTACATAAGACATTGGGGACACATTTGTGTTTAAGCACATCTTTCCATCCTCAGACTGACGGACAGTCCGAGCGTACCATTCTGACGTTCAAGGACATGCTGCGTGCGTGTGCGCTAGACTGGAGTAATGATTGGGAGGAGCATCTGGCCTTGATCGAGTTTACTTATAATAACAGCCGACACGCGTCGATTAAGATGGCGCCGTATGAGGCGTTTTATGGCCGACGATGTCGATCACCGATATGTTGGGACAAGCCGTCCAATTTAGTTGGCACCGAGCCAGATATTTTGGTAGAGACGAGGAAGAAAGTTGAGTTGATTAGAGAGAGGATGCTGGCGGCTCAGAGTCGTCAAAAGTCTTATGCAGATGTTAGGCGTCGACCTTTGGAGTTTGAGGTAGGGGATCATGTTTTGTTGAGAGTGTCTCCGTCGAAGGGAGTTTTCCGTTTTGGGAAAAAGGGAAAGCTTAGTCCGAGGTATATTAGAGCTTTTGAGATATTGGAGAGAGTCGACGAGTTAGCGTACCGATTGGCGTTACCTCCATCGTTGAGCCACGTGCATAATGTATTTCACGTTTCTCAGTTGAGGAAGTATGTTCCAGACCCGAATCGTGGAGATTGAGAAGAACGTCACATTAGAGGAGATGCCGGTGAGGATTTTGGAGCGTCGGGACAAACAGTTAAGGCACAAAACCATTCTATTGGTTAAGGTGCAATGGTCGAGGTAAGGAGTGGACGAAGCGACGTGGGAATAGGAGGAGGATATGCATGCGAGGCACCCCGAGCTTTTTGATTCTTAAGTTTCGGGACGAAACTTCTTTTTAGAGGGGGAGAATGTAATATCCGTACCTTTCCATTTTTAGCAGTTTCCATTTTTGGTGTATGTTTATTTTTATCGACTCGCGTGTAACCGTTTCGACATTTTGGATCTACTTTATTCTTGGAGTTTTTCCATTTGGATGAGTTTCAGAGATATTTTCACGTAATTCCATTTTATGTTATGTTTTGCCGTATGTACGTTCGATTCTCGTAAAACTCGTTCGATTTCATTGTTTCTTCGTTTCCCTTAGTTCGTATGGTTGAGTTGTTCATGTTGTGAGTTTCGGGTTGTGAATCCAACGTTGTATCGTGATTTTCGGACGTCTGGGCCATTTTGTAATTTCTTATAAGTTTAGGGAATTTTATCTTCTTCATCGTATTTCGGATTCCCCGGTAGTCATAAGTGTATTTTATATCAGAACTTAGCTTCGTTGTCATGAATATTACGTGTTTACGCTTCTGGGTATTGTCCTTGTGTTGCGTTCCAACTTGTATCGTACTGTGCTGAAAACGGTGTTCAGCAGTGCAGAACTGCTGCATGCATAACGCACGTTATGCATGCTTTTTAGCGTGCGTTATCGATGCATGCATAACATACGTTATGCCTTAGTGGTAACGTACGTTATGGCCTTCAGCGTTTTGGGCTGCAGGTTCTACCCAGTTCTTGTCGAGCCCTTACGTACGTTAACTCTGTGTTTTTAGCGTACGCTAACTGCCTTATGTAGCATACGCTATCGACCTCAACAAATCGGACAGTGGGTTCTGCCCAGCCCTTACGTGCGTTAGCTGGCTTGCATTACACATGTAATACCCTCGTAGCGTACGTTAACGTTCTGGCATAGTGTACGTAACGAAGGGCCAGGTTTTATAAACCTGAGTTGACCTTCACTTTGTCATTTTCTCTTCTACTTCTTCCTCGTCCGAGAGCTGCGAGATTTGTGCGATTCCTCAAGTTTTGCCGTGGAATTCTTCGTGAGATCAATTGTTGGGTTCCAAGTGAAGTTTATCATCATCCTAATCCATCTCTTCCACCCCAATCCAAGGTATTTTCGTCTAGAACCCTACCTTTGTTCAATTTGGGTTTTTTTTTTGGGATTTGGCTAGATTGAACTCGAATTGTTTGGTGATGTTGCTATATTCCTCATCGATTATTGTTATTGTGTGATTCTCAATCCGTTTCCGTCATGTTTAATCCGTGAGTTGTTGTTCCGGGGAGATTTTGTGAAAACCCTCGCCTGTATCGATCGAACGTAGATTGTTATAGCTTGTAATTGGGGTTGTGGGAGTATTCCATTCTATTATTGTTACCGTATAGGACTGAGTTGTGTTAATCCTTCATTTAGGATCGATCGTGTTTCCTCCGGGACGTCCGTAGTCGTTGTTCATCCCCGTTTCGTCGAAGATGTCTCAAATGCAAGTACTTTACATTTGTTTACATATTCTAGTATTTGGATTATGGCCTTCCGTGGTTGTTGTGGATGTATATGTGTATGTTCACCCAGGGACGGTCTGATAGGGCCTCTGGGGATACGTATTGCCGTGAGTGTGCGTATCACGAACTAGGGTTAACCACCCAGGATGGTCCGACGGGAACTCTGCGGGGTACGGTGGTCGTGAGTCTCGTACCAACGGTTAATTTTGAAATGTTTTGTTGGAGAAATGTGTTTTGTGCTTGTGCACCATAAATATTCCAGAATATAAATGATTTCTAAATGATTTTTGGCGCATTTTTGCATCTGATTAGAATGGTAGTTCAAATGGATTGTACTTGCACTAGCAGTTGTCGCTAACCCCTTAAATGGGGGAAATACTTTGTATTTCAGGTACAGGTCATGGAGGCAAATGAGCATGCGAGCCGTACGAGGATGATGGTCAAGCGTGATTCTATTCAGTGGTTGTCCGTTGGTGTCTTGTCTTTGGAATTTATTTATTATGTCATTTGCTTAAGTACTCGAGTACTTCCTTCTTGAATTTATTAATGTTGTGTACCCGTTTTGGGGATGGATTTGATTTCGAATAGTATTATCAAATTTCAGTATTTTGTTTTGAATGTCGTGGATTGAGAAATTGTCTGTTTGTTGATGATGTATGTCTTTGTCGAATGTCGGGATGGTTCGTTAGCCTGGTGGATTCCAAAGTGTGGGGTCTACGGCGCTGTAATATGCCCTGATCGTCTTGGAGGTGTTACAATTTGACGGTGAGGATTTGATTCTCGGGGATGATTGGCTCGAGTCGCATGGTGCAATCATGAACTACCATGCGAGGATCATCACCATGTTAGCCGAGGACGGCACCGAGCACTCTTTCGCAGGGCAAAAGAGGGGAAACCAGAAGTTCGTAATTAATGCTTTGAAGGCGATGAGACTCATGTGAAAGGGATATACTGATTATTGGTGTTACACCTTGAAGGCGGGGGATGGTGGAGTCGAGTTTTCATCAATCCCAGTTGTTAGTGAGTTCTCAGATGTCTTTCCTGATGAGTTGCCGGGGTTACCACCGGACCGTGAGGTTGAGTTCGCTATCGAGTTAGATCCGGGTGCGGCTCCGATTTTGTAGGCGCCGTATTGCATGGCATCTTCCGAGATGGCTGAGTTGAAGAAGTAGTTGAATGAGCTTCTTGAGTCGGAGTATATTCGACTGAGCGCTTCACCTTGGGGTGCATCGGTCCTGTTTGTGCGGAAGAAGTATGGTTCACTGCGTTTATGTATCGACTATCGCGAGCTAAACAAAGTGACCATAAAGAACAAGTATCCCTTACCGAGGATTGATGACTTGTTTGATCATTTGCAGGGAGCTGCGGTATTCTCGAAGATCGACTTGAGATCGGGGTACTATCAGTTTCGGGTGAAGGAGTCCGATGTCCTGAAAATAGCTTTTCGGACGAGATATGGACATTATGAGTTTATGGTTATGCCCTTTGGGCTAACCAACACGCCGGCAGTGCTTGATCATGCAGTTGATGAACAAGATTTTCATCGAGTATTTGGATAAGTGTGTCATCGTCTTCATTGACGATATCCTTATCTATTCGAAGAATGAGGAGGAGCATGCGCATTATCTGTGTATGGTGTTGGACGTTTTGAGGATCGAGCGGCTCTATGTGAAGTTCTCGAAATGTGAGTTCTGGCTAAAGAAAGTGATGCTTCTGGGTCACGTGATTTCAGCCGAGGGGGTCCGGGTGGATCCACAGAAGATTGAGGCATGCTGGATTGGACACCGCCTAAGAATGTGAAGGAGGTCCGTAGTTTCTTAGGTTTGGCTGGCTACTATCGTAGATTCGTCGAGGGGTTCTCGAAACTGGCTTGACCACTTACACAGTTGCTTCAGAAATCTGAGAAGTTCGTCTAGAATGACGAAAGGAAGTCGAGTTTTGAGGAGCTATAGAGGCGTTTGACTTCAGCCCCGATTCTAGCATTGCCATGTGGCAACGAGGGTTTTGCTGTTTATAGCGATGCTTCGGGTCAGGGTCTTGGGTGCATGTTGATGCAGCATGACAAGACTATTGCGTATGCGTGAGATAGTTGGGGCCGTATGATCTCAACTACCCTACTCACGATTTGGGGTTAGCGGCAGTTGTTTTTGCGCTCAAGATTTGGCATCATTATCTCTTTGGCTCTGCATGTCATATTTTTACCGACCATAAAAGTCTGAAGTACATATTCACTCAGCGGGAGTTGAATATGAGGCATAGGAGGTGGTTGGAATTGATTAAGTATTATGACCTCAAAATCCTTTATCATCCGGGCAAGGCGAACGTCGTGGCAGACGCCTTGAGCTGGAAACCGGTTACGTTACAGACGCTTGAGATACTTACATCTCAATCTGGGCTTTAGCGTGATTTGATCGAGTTGGGTGTTGAGATTTTGTTTCCAGAAGTTGTCGGGCAACTTTGTGCTTTGGAAATTTCGTCGTCGCTGATCGATGAAATTAAACTGAAGCAGTTGGAGGATCCAATGGTTGCTCAAATCTGAGAGAATGTTCTTAAAGGGAGGTCTCCTGGATTTGTGATTCACGAGGATGGTGTGTTGAGATTCTAGAGTTGGCTTTATGTACCGAACGACCTGGAATTGAGGCAGAGTATTTTGCGTGAGGCCCATACTACGCCTTACTCAGTTCAACATGGTTCGAGTAAAGATGTACAAGGACCTAAGGAGCAACTTTTAGTGGGATGATATGAAGGAGGAGGTCGCACAACAGCAGGTCAAAATGAGCATCAATGACCAACCGGGTTGTTGCAGTTGCTTCCCGTTCCAGAATGGAAATGAGAAGATATTTCGATGGACTTCGTCAAGAGCTTGCCGAGGTCAAATTCTGGTATGAATATGGTTTGGGTGATTATGGATCGTCTGACCAAGTCGGCACACTTCCTGGGCATCAAGGATACTTGGGGTCCGGAGAAGTTGGCTCGTGTATTTATTGCGCAGATTGTGAGGCTTCACGGTACTCCAAAGTCTATTATTTCGGATCGTGATGGCCGTTTTGTCACACATTTTTGGCAGGCGGTACATAAGGCATTGGGTACTTGTTTGAGTCTGAGTACTTCTTTTCATCCTCAGAGGGATTGGCAGTCGGAGCGCACTATCCAGACATTTGAGGATATATTGCGTACTTGTGCTCTCGATTGGAGCAGTGATTGGGAGGAGCATTTGCCATTGATCGAGTTCACGTACAATAATAGTTGGTACAGATCGATCAAGATGGCATCATATGAGGCACTTTATGGGCGGCGATGTCGATCGTTGATTTGTTGGAATGAGGCGTCCGATTTGGTCGGGACCGAACCAGATATCGATTTGGAAACAAGGAGGAAGGTGGAATTGATTTGGGAGAGGATGTTGACAGCTCAGAGTTGACAGAAATCCTATGCTTATGTTCGTCGTCGACCTTTGAAATTCGAGATGGGAGACCACATTTTGCTAAAGGTGTCGCCGACGAGGGGAGCTTTTCGCTTCAGGAAGAAGGGAAAGTTGAGTCCGAGATTTATTGGGCCCTTTGAGTTTCTAGAGAGGGTCGGCGAGTTTAGCGTTGCCTCCGATATTGAGTCACGTCCATAGCGTTTTCCATGTTTCTCAGCTGAGGAAATATGTTCCGGATCCTAGTCATATCATCGACCATGGTGAGATCGATATCGCTGAGAATATTACCTTCGAGGAGCGTCCCTTGAAGATTTTGGAGCACCGTGAGAAGTGACTGAGGCACAAGACCATTCCATTGGTCAAGGTGCAGTGGTCGAGACATGGTGTCGATGAGGAAAATTGGTAAACCGAGGATAGCATGCGTGCTAGGTACCCCGAGTTGTTTGGTTCTTAAGTTTGGGGACGAAACTTGTTTTAGAGGGGGAGAATGTAATATCTGTATTTTTCCTTTTTTCGGTATTTTTCATCTTGGTGTACTTTTCATTTTTAGTGACTCTCTTGTAACCGTATTGATATTTCGAGAACATTTAATACGGGACTTTTTGTCATTCGAACTTGTCTTACTCAATTCTGCGTTTAAGGTTATTTTCGTCGCTATTTGGTTCGATTCTCGTGATTGTTGTTCGGAACCACCGTTTCGGGGTTGCCATAAATCCATCTTATGTCATTATGGACGTTGTGAGCTTTTGTTTGGTGATTCGATCCTGTATCGTGTATTTCAGATAGTTGTGTTGTGCATGGGAAGTTTAGCGGATGCGCTGTTTGTAAATTAGCTATGGTGGAAATTAGCGCACGCTAGAGATGTTGGCAGCACGCGCTAATCCGGTACTCCAATAAGGGCAGAATGTTTTTGAGGTTCTGGACTCCGGATAGGATTGAACAGGTAGCGCACGCTACACCAGACCATAGTGCGCGCTACGTAGCTTGCTAGCGTACGTTATATACTTGGAAGCGCACGTTATTTCGGCCGGACAGTTGAGGCAGAATGTTTCTAGACTCTGGAGACGAACAGGTAACGCACGCTATAGACTGATAGCGCGTGCTAACGAGGACTAATAGCCCACGTTATTTATTGAGTAGCGCAAGCTAACGGTCAGAACAGAAGGTTCTGGACCAGGGTTGGCTGGTTACCGCACGCTAACCATAAGTCTTTAGCGCACGCTAAATTGTTTGGTTATAAATACCCAAGAGTTGACCTCAAACGCGTCTATTTCTCACTTCTTCTTCCTCCTCCGCGCCTGTGGGCGATTTTGGAGATCTGGGTCAATTTTTTCTTCCAATCATCTCAGCTATCATCTTCCTTGAATTCTTGGTGTAGATTAACAACATCTACTTGTGTTCTTCGTCTTCGATCTAAGGTAATCTCTTAGAACCCTATTTTTGGGAAATTTGGGAGTTTTCGATTTAATGTCCGATTTGTTCCGTGTTGTTTATTAATCCATGATGTATGTGATTAATCTTAGTGGTATTCATGTTTTCCCTACGAGTTCATGGTAAATTTCGTGTTATTTGCGAAATCGGGAGGGTTCAGTTGCGACCCGCCTTCATTGTTGTTTTTGTATGAGTTTACATGAATCGTAGGGTGTATTCTGTTTTTGTACTCGTGTAGAATTGGTTGTGATTGTATTCTTCGAATCATTAGGTTCTTGGTTGTCGGTTCCTAGCGAGTATGGTTGATTTTTCCGTTCATTTCGTCGTCAATTTCTCAAGGCAAGTATTCTTGTGAAACCCTTATGCTTAACATGAAATGGTAATGTATATGTGTGTGATTTGCTCACTCCGGGAGGGTCCGATGAGGCCTCGTAGGAATCTGTAATTTCACTCCTGATTCACGAGCTTGTTTGGATAGCCAGTCCGAGAGGGTCCATAGAGGCCTCGGATGGTACTAGTGGTTTAGCCCCGGTCCTAGGCGAGTCATGTGCGTCATTTTTAACTATGAACCGTCCAAGAGGGTCCATAGAGGCCTCGGATGGGACCAGTAGTTTAGCCCCGGTCCTATGCGATTTTCAACTGTGATTATTGACTGTTTTTTCCGGGAAAATACGTATCTTGATTTTGAAACAATTTGATGCATGTACTATGAGATGTGTAAGCGAATGGTTTGCCTTGATTACTTGTACTAGCGTAATTGCTAACCCCTTTAGGGATCTGTTTTGGGGAAATTCGTGTTATGAATTTCAGGTTGCGTTCATACGGTCGAGCGGGCACTAGAACAGTACGAGGATGCTGGCCAGGGTTGTTGACGTGTGCAAATGAGTTCCTTTATTTTACTTGTCCGTTTTAAATGTTTGTTTTCAAACTTGTAAACTGATAGATAGTACTCGCGAGTATTTAAGTGTTTTGATTTGGAAGATGGATTGTATACTAATTTTTTTATGATTTTCGGTGATGTCTGGTTTACCGGTTGTGCCGGGGGTTTTATTTAATTTTTATCTTGGTGATGTGTCTTCTCGCTAATCGTGATGGTTAGACGAGCGATATTAATTATTTAGCATGGTGGATCCCACGTAGGGGTTCACGGCTCTGTAATATACCCTGAATATCTTGGGAGTGTTACATTATCGATGCTACTTTCAAGACGAATGAATATCGAGCTTGCATACTCACCTATGTTTACATATATGAGTGACGAAATGACCGAACGATATACTTGGCATTTAAATTACCTAAAAAATTATTCTTGAAAAAGAGGATATTAATGCCATATGGAATAGTTACTGACAGAGATTTAGCGCTAATCACATTCTGCATATGGCACATAGATCGAAATGTCATGAAAAAATTGCAGTAAAAGAATTTGTGCTGAATGACTAAACTTCAATAATTCATGACACGTAGTTTTTCAGTGCATCAACTTATGATTCTTTTCTACATGCATGAAAGCTATTAGTAGATAAATCTGAATTATACCAGAAAGTGAAGAATATCTATGGTCAATATGATTATCGCCTTATACCGCGCGATTTGTCTTTGCTTGGACGTATAATTATATACACCTTGGATGTCGATCAATTCAAAGGTATTATGTTCTAATTTTTTTTACTAAAATATTGAAATTTATGCATGTTGGTTCCATGTGCTAACACAATATTATAAATTTCTATGGCATAGTCAGCTCTTTCAAGAATGAAAAAGTATTTGGGTGATACAATGTCTTGATTGACACATATGTTGAATAGATCGATAAGATGTTGATTTTAATTCAGAGATATCAGAGCATCGGTTGAGAGGTCGCGACTTATGAATGTTTATATTTTCAATGATGAAATCTGTACAAATTTGCAAGGCCGCATATCCGTGGAGGCACTCCACTTAATTGATGATGAGTTTAAAAAGATTGACGAACAATATCTGGGAGATTGTAGCTGTAATTTAAAATTTACATATGGTTGCCATGTAAACATTGTTTATCATATTTTCAATCACAACTTTTGCACTTTGTAACACACTCAAAACTATATACGGATATTACAACGCCGTGGGCACCACACCTGAACCCATCAGGCTAAAAATTGTTTACACAATCATTTCAGACGTGTAAAAAGGTTAATGACGGTAATATCTTTCAAAAACACTCAAAGACTTCACAAAATCCATTTTTAAGTACCGTCATAAAATCTCATTTGAAAGTACAAGGACAAAATGTCAAAAGTCAATAGTTTCAAAATGTATGTTAAGCCACCGCTTACACGCATCGACAAAATAATTTATGAAATACACACGCAGCGGATATAAACAATAGTAAATATACATTTGCGGCGGAAAATAACAAACAGTCAAAATACTCGATTTCGAATTACATGTCATAGCCAATAGGAAGCTCATCTCTTCACGATCGCTATAAGCTTGATCTCTGAGTACCTAAGAATAAAGCTTATGATGGGGTCAGCCGTAATACTCAACAATTGAGTCCCACATGAGATTCACAAGAATCGACTCAAAACACGATAAATTCACAACATTACACGGATTCGTTAAAAAACAACTTCGAAACTCGTTCGAATGATAAAAAGTGCAAAACAAAATAGTTTCAAAATATTGAAACGACTACAAGCGAGTCATCGAAATTAAAAAAAAATTCCGAAATTAGAAATTACTAAAAATAGAAATTACATTCCCCCTCTAAAAACAAGTTTCGTCCCAAAACTCAAGAAATGAATAATTTTGGGATACTTAACACGGAATACACACGGAAATTCATTAAGTACTACTTTGTAAAACTTTACATTGAGTCCCAAAACAAACAAGGATGATAGAAACAGACAGGATATTACACTTCCTTCCCCTACAAAGAAGTTTCGTCCTAGAAACTCACCATGTGGCACAATATTTTAAAACTTTACTCTTCCACTAATGACAAACAACTTACTCCAAAACTCCAACACCAACACATATGATGTGTCCAATCTCAGGACCAAAGTTTCACACGATTCAACTTATCTCAGGGAATACAAAACCAAAGAAACTTTGCTCATATATATATATATATATATATATATGTAAAGCGTCTATGTCGACATAATGAATCATACCACTATACCATAATCATGCAGAAATTACTACACAAGTCCTTACGATACATATACGCGAGTGATATTCAAAATTTATGGTCCCCTTTGTTTAGAAGCCTGACAGGAGTTATAATTTACGCATATTTGTAGCATATACATATACTTCCCCGATAGGAGCTGCACTTTGAACATGCTACAATGCCAATGTACATCCCTCCACCCTCATCAGCATTGAATGTGCCATAAAACTTCTAAATCTCCACAGTAGATTGAGCATATTTACAATGTCAAGCATATCCATAACCACGTATCACTCTACACGATACCTGATTCCTTTACAAAACTTTAACACTACTGCCACACCTTACAATCACCTTTCTAGCCAACTCAAGAGCATAATTAAATATTATACACCTCACACAAACCATCACAAAATCATACTAATAGACACAAATTTAACATATACTAAAATATAACAAAATCATTAGTTGTGATACTGCCAGAGATTATGTTCGTCACTCACGATATTAATGTATACCGTAATTACGTCTTCTCGGAAGACCTCCATTTGTGGCCAACCATTCGCAATCACGACATCTACATCTCGACTCCATTTCCACAATACTGCAATATTCCATCGGCGGTTCCTGTTACCACCATCTTACTCATTTCTCATAACAATAACAGTTCAGGATCCAAGATTAAAACTCATTCACATTATTATTTACCCGATGGATCCCAAAAATAATGCTACATGAAAAGAATTATTTTTCAAAACAACACATCCCCAAATAATTTGTCGGTTCTGAGTGAAATCAAACATTTAAAAATAATTTTGAAAAGGTATTTCCTTAATTAATATACAGTTCGACTCAGAAATACTTTAAAATAATTTTGAGAAAATGTATAACACGCCAATTTTTACAAGTAAGTTTAAAATGCAAGCCCCGCAGTTTTTAAATTTATATAAAAAGAAGTTCTCTACTTTGGCACCATGAGCTCATATTTTATGTATAAAAACATTTCATGCAATTATCAAACAGTTTGGTCAACACAGGGCATTACTGTTTTGATTACCACTCCAAATAGCGTAACGTCAATCATGCAAATATCCAAGCATAACAACAATCACATATCAACAGAGTCTGATACCACCATCACTGGTCGTCTCCACATCACTGATATTGACAACTTCATAATATCGCATCTTATCAACTAGCCCTCATAAATACTCCATGACACCCAACCCATACAATAAATATTAACACACGAGGTTTTAGATTGCATTATTTACAAATGAAAACCTTTTCCATAAAGTTTTATATCTAAATAAATTTTCTTGATAGCGATCATAAAAGAAACCAATTTTTTTTCGTGATCTATAAATCCCATATTTATCCCTAAAATGACATCTAAAACTTCCGAAACACTCCTCACAATTTTAAAAAAATGAAGACAATACCTTTGTTACGAATTTAAATATCTTAAATATCTACATGTCCTCCCACCATTTCCCGATAATACTTCGGGACGTAATATCAACTTTTCAACTGACTCGCGTACAAATTACGGAAATACAAATTGTACTGTCTTTTTACATGTTTGTGCCTCCAATCGCTATATACCCAAATCCTGACATCACAACCTCCAATTACTAAATATTAAAAGTAATCTAATTCAATAGTATCCCATGGATAACAAAAGACGAACTATCAATATAATATTCTTCAATACTTACTATCATTATTCTCCAAAGTTATGCCTTTTCAATAATATCGGTCTTACCAAAGGATATAGCCACATAATTCTTTTCTTAACCACGACTTACCGGTATACGTACTTCAACCTGTTGGGTTTGATACCGCCACGTGAAGGGGGGCTGAATAGTGCTGTTTAAGAGTAATGAACTTTTTTGCAATTGCGAAAGCGTAGATAAGTGCGGAAATAAAATAACACAAAGATTTATAGAGGTTCGGCCAAAATGACTACGTCCTCTATCCTTCACTATATTTTTCTATAGGTTCAAGATAAACCTTTCTACCTTGTCTTCGATCGGTCCAAGGTATACCGTTACAATCATGTCTTTTTGTCAGTCCAAGATAAACCATTTTTTCTCTTCTATCGGACACAAAGAAACAACCTTTCTAGCTTTCTATCGGTACTAGTAAAACCTCACTTGATTTAAATTATGATTCTAACAATGCCGGATCCTTGATCATAATAACACCGAATCAAATCTACAATCCTTTCTTTTCTCTCGTGTATCGTTGTGTGAATTAAACACTCGTATTCTTATCAAATAAGCTCGATTAAACAGTAATGTATATGACGTATATCAGATATATATCAATTTGCTTGATGTTGTTGTTATGGATAATACCAAATGCTTTGGTATTTATAGGCTCCAAACCCTAACTAGCCGTTACTACAAGCCTTCTTTAATGTGCGTTATTTCATCCTTTAGCGTGTGCTAATTGTTGATCAAATCAGTACAGTAGCTTCTGCTTCTTCCGTAGCGTACATTAATATATCTCCTTAGCGTACGTTAATATAAACTGAGAAAGCCGTTAGATTTTGTGATATACTCAGTGACATCAATGATCTAAGTTTGAATTTGAATACTCATAAAGTACATTATTCTTATCTCATAATGCACGTTATTGTATCATATAGCGTGCGCTAATTCTGTCATGTTACGTGCGCTATTCTTTGTGACCGTTTTGATTTGACCTTCCGAAATTCTCCAATGGGTTGATATTCAAACTTCTTAGCATACATTAATCACTTCGTATTGCATACGCTATTCACTTCACTTAGTTGTGTGTTATCGCGTGCATTAACTGCTTCAATGCAGAATGCAGAACTCTGTCTTGATGACTAGCGTGCGCTAGCTTATGCTATAGCGTGCGTTATTTGTATGGTTCTTTGCTTTTACGTCCAGTTCTTGCGTCTTCGACTTCTTGTTGATCCTTTGTTGTTTTCTTTTGATTTCATCAATTTATCATCAAAATCCTTTTATATAAATGTGGATAGAATATTCCAACACAACCACTCAACACCCTCGTATGAACCACATATATAAAAAAATATTAACTACAAAAAAGATTTCCGGCACATAAACATTAAGTTTTATATCAAAACTATTACTTACGGAAATATTTATCAGCACAATTACTTATCCCTGTTTTTTATACCAGTGAAATCGACGTCATATTTTCAAAAATAGTACTCGTCTCTACTCAAAACTTCGAAATATTGAGTTATATAAACACAATACTTTAGTTAAAACGTCGAACCACACACTTTTGAAGAAATTTTAAATTTGAACAAAAAATTCAAACTTCGCGATTTTATTTAGAATTTTCAAAACATCAATACTTTTAAATCATCGATATGCACCTTGTCGATGAAATTTTTGAAATCCACTAACCTCCCAACATGTGAAAATATTTTCCTCAAAATAATCTCAGCAACTCCAATTGTCGGAAATTCAAGACCATCGTCCTTAAATAAAAATTACATAAATGATAGTATCTTTTATTGAGAAAGTCAAAATCATCATTTTTTCATTTGAGAATTCAAAAATCTTTACCTTACCAAAATATTAATATTTTTATAATACCCACCTTTCACATTTTTTAAACATTTACAATTTTATTTCGTATACTAAATTTCCAAACCGTACTCACCGATTGAGTAGATAAAATAATATTTCTCAGTCAAAATATACCGGAGATACTCTTTTCAAAAAATACTATATAAAAGCAAAAATATTTGAGATACTCTTTTTCTTAGTACTATATAAAAGCAAAAATATTTTTCCTTATTAAAAAAATGTTAAACACTTTATTTGTTTGGAATACTCAAACCTCTAGTATTTACTTTTTTTTTAAAATATCGTCAAATACCCGTTTTGTAGAATACTAATAAAATATACAGGCATCAAGCCCAAAATAATTTTCTTTTAATTACACACCACACTCCCATCATACTCGGGCGCACCAAACGATCATCATCTCAGTTCAATGGGGCATGCACCTCGATGCTTTTCCAATTTAAACATTCAAAGAATCCCATAATGCTAAGCACTATTATCTAAGGAGTTCTAATATTAACTCCATAATTAAACTTCACATTCTTGACAACTCATATCTTAGCATCACAATCGTGTATGAGTATCGGGCTATCCATAATCCCATTCTCAAAAGTTCATTACTATCACGAGAGCACGGGTAGTAGTAGGGGTGGACTCGATTCCATTCGGTTCGGTTTTTGACCGAAATTGAGAACTAAACCAAATATTCAGTTTCGGTTTGGTTCGGTTCTTTTTGAAGTTCGGTTCGGTTAAGTTCGATTTTATAAATATTCAGTTCGGTTTTGATTTGGTTTGATATTTTTCGGTTCTTCACTATATAAATTCAAATATTATATACAATAGAATAAGTTATATATAACAACAAGCCAACAAGAGTTATATATATATATATGCTCAAGATAAAAGCTAGAATTGCATAGCAATTTACAAAAATCTCAGAACATATAACAATCACAAATCATAGTAGCTTATTTTTTTCAACCTAAATTAGTTGAACATAAATTACATGAGCATATTATCGGTCCTCTTGGACCCATGGGGGTCTTAAAAAAGGAAAACAAATTACATTAAAATCACAAACACACAAAAAGTACAAAAACGATGTCGTTTTAGTATGTTGACTTTGATTTCGGTCCATTTCGGTCCGGTTCAGTTCTATCTGACCCCGAACCGAGAACCGAACCAAACCAGTTCGGTTCGGTTCTGGTTCGGTTCTGTTTTTCTATTTTTGGGTTCGGTCTTCTTCGGTTTCGATTTTTTAGTTCTTTTTTCGGGTTTTTTCGGTTCGATTTTTGATTTTCGGTTCCAAAATGCCACTCCTAATGGGTAGTTGCCAATACTTAGCAAATTCACTGAATATTCTCAATTGCAAATTCTAAGTCCTCGCACACGATTTTTATCTACATTGTCCAATCCAAATAATTATATTTCACCAAGTTGTAACTCTAGTGTGTTACGGCTATAACGCAAGGACTTACATCAGTAACTCACATACTTCACGGACATAACATAATTTTTTTACGGCCGTAATTGGCCTTCTGTTAAGATGCCAAAATTACAAGTCTACACCGACTTACAGTTGTATCCCACACCTTATAGCTATACCTCTGAACAATTACAGAAGTATGAGATATGCTAGTTCAATAAAAAAATATGGCGAAGGAAAGATCAAACGCAAAGCCAAACCCATTTCAACACCACAATAATAAGACGACAATAGTTCAAATATCACCGTTCTCAAGCAAGTACCAGATAAAACAATGGTTTAGGAATATGTCACAGGTCGCATGAAGATGGTGGCAACACGATACTATTCATGATCGACGATGCACACGACATGACTCGACCCAAACATGACCCAACATCCTATGTTTCCATAACCTAAGCTTCGATATCATATTCTGTAACACCCCACTTTATTCAGGCTATTACAATGCCGTGAATCCTTCCATAAGGATTCACCAGGCTAAACACACCACACGATACATTAAACATCGACCAGAAAGGTTGAACAACACAAGATAGAACCTCAAATACAAATGACACAGACATAAATTCAAAACAAAAGAGACAACGCCCTTGTAAGGGACTTAACGCGACAAGATAAATAACAATAAATTTCAAACACTTTTACGACAACGTCGACTGGCAATACACAAGAAAAAGAGCACTATGAAACCGACAATACATAGTATCACTGCTGGTTGCCATCTTCATGCCGACCCTGGGATCACTTCCACAAACCACCTAAGTCTGCATACATGAAAGATATACACCCTTGAATGGGGGTTAGCGACTGGAATTCGTTAGTGCACGTAAATATAAATGAACCACACATCTTACACATTAAAGTGCATGCATTAATATTTTTCAATAGCCAAGATAATAATTTCGGAAAATGTAATATCCAAAATATGCCCCAATAGTATAAACAGTCATGATTAACCATGGACCATCTATCACGGGACGGGAGTTCCAAAGCCCGTGCAGCATCCCAGGCCCCGTCACACATCGAGACCAACCTATCCCACACACATGCCAAGATAATAATTTCCGAAAGTGCAATATCCAAAATATGCCAAAATAGTATAAATACTCATGATTGGCCATGGACCCAACTATTCGAGGATCCCTCCTAGGCCCCGTAGGACCCTCCCGGAGTGGTTAATCCCAATGTTTGTAGACCCAACCAAATGTATATCCCTCCGAGGCTCCGTGGCACCCTCCCGGAGTGAACGTATACACTCTCACATACATATGCATCACTATTTAGATTTAAGAATGTAAGTTCATAGGAGTTACTTGCCTTTGAGACATGATGAAATGATACGAGACGATAGATGACTGTGGTTGAAAGGGAACCAAAGACTTTGGATCTAAACTGTCCGCAAAACAACTATAAAAAACTATACGACTCGAATACAAATTGAAATACGTCTGAAACCCCTGCCTACGAATCACGTAATTCAACAATACAACTCATATAGGTGGATCTCAACCAAACCCTCTCGATTTACAACAAAGTATGGAAAAACACAACATGAATTCATAGGATAAACTAGTTCTAGGGATAAATAATTCATACTTAACATGACTCAACACCGAATCGAATAAAACAATGGGAAACCCCCAAAATCATGAAATTAGGAATTTTTTGATGTTAATCTATGCCAATAACTCGAAGATGACCATATATGGTGTTTGATTGAAGTTTTAAAGTGCATAAATCGCCTAAATCGCTCAACCATTCTATTCCCGTCGTGAGGAGAGGAAAAAGAATGCAGAAAATTTGCATTTTGACTGCCCGTTGTCTTATAACAGCGGAGGTATTACGGCCGTAACAGGTCATAGATTACGTCCATAACAGCATGAGTTTTACAGCCGCAAAGGCCTGCAGGATACGGTCGTAACCTGCTCTCTGGACAACAGGTTTCCTTCTGCTGTCCGATCAGTCTAGAACGACTTCAAAACAGGATGATTCCAGAAATGTGACGAAGCGCTTATGAAGAATTCCCAACGGCGAGTTTAAGAGCTATTCAAACACATAATTCCATCCACTCGAAGGTATCGAAAATAATTACAAAGACAAACACCCAAAACTTTAGAGAAATTACAAAATGGCCCAGAACATCAGAAAATCACGACTCAAGATCGAACAACAATACCGAAGCTCACAATCCGACTAAATATAATTTAAAAACTTATAGGAACAATGGAACGATAGGTTGGACAATATTCACAAGAATCCACTCAAAACATGATAAAGTCACAACATTACACGGATTCACTAAAAAAAACTTGAAACTCGTTCGAATGATATAAAGTACAGAACAAAATAGGTTTAAAATGTTGGAGCAATATTCGGTATATGTGCTATTGTGTGGAAGCGTAAATAAAGGTGCGGAAAATAAACCGACACAGGATTTACAGAGGTTCGGTCAAACGTGCCTACATCCTCTCTTCGGATCTTTTTCTATAGGTTAAAGATGAACCTATGCACCTCTCTTCTATCATTCGAGGGATTACCGTTACAAATTCGTCTTCTATCGGTCCGAGTAAACCGTTCACATACTTGTCTTTTTTTCATTCCAAGTTAAACCGTTTTCCTTTTCTATCGGATAAGGAATCAACTATCTAGCTTTCTATGGGTACTAGACAAACCTCACGTAGATATCGATTGCAATTCTAACAATGCCGGATCCTTGATCCTAGTAACACCGAATCGAATCGTATCCTTTCTTTTTCCTCTCGTGTATGAGTTTTCGTGTATCACACTCAAACTCTTATCAATATAAGCACAATTACAACAACAATAGAATGTATATCAATATCTGATCAATGTATCGATTGCTTGAAGTTGTTGTGTGTTCAATACCATATGAAGTGGTATTTATAGGCTCCAAAGCCTGAACTAGCCGTTAGCAACTTTTGCCTTCTTTACGTATACGTTAAGCATTTTACGTACGTTATTACTTCCTCATTACATATGTTATGAATAGTGCATTTCAATCCAGTACCTCATGTCTTCTGTGTTACGTACGTTATCAAATCTCCCATTACGTACGTTAACAATAGTCAAAATATCCGTTGGTGTAATGATGTAAGCCATGACGTCATAACAGTCACATAGTTTGAATTCTGATTCAAACTCTTCATTACGACGTTAACCATAGAAGGTTATGTACGTTAAGATTGCTACATTACGTACGTTATGCTACATGCATTGCGTACGTTATCCATGTTATTTCCAGCTTTTTGCGTCTTCGACTTGTTCGTTGTTTTGTTTCGCTTCTTTGTTGTTTTTCTTTGTTCAACAACTAATCATCAAAACTCGATAATGAATATTTGGAATAAAATAGTCCAATAATCTCACCTTTTTCGATGATTACAAAACAACACCTTGAATGGGATAAAACCTGCAAAATAAAATATATGTATATTCGCACGAATCAAAGTTTTCGGCTTTGATCGTTTAGTTAGTTTTTTCTCCCATCTTTTCTTTTTCTCCTTTTCAACTGCTTCTCATTATTTTTCAACTTTGTTGTTTCTTTTTCGGTATTTCACCTTTTCGACTTTTCTTCGTCTTTTCTTTTTCGACTTTTCTCCGTCTTTTCTTTTCTTTATACTATTCTCTCCCCTTTTTATTATTCGTAGAATATATATGTATTTTTTCAATGCTTTTTCTTTTCTCCCATTCGTTTCTCCCATTCAACTATTTTCTCCCCCTTTTTGTTATCAGCAAAAAGTGTAAATAACTATAATAAAATCGATAATATGATGAATGCATAAAAGGGCAAACTTCCCCTGACAAAAATATCTTCCTGTAAAAATATAAACTCCCCCTGAGTAAAATATTTATTAAGGAAAAATAATTTTTGGGGATCCATCCGAAAGTCGGTTGTTTTTCATTAATATGGACGATGTTCGGAATAACGGTTCCTTTGAAATCCAAATCTTTTTAATTTTAATCGTCCGACGTGGGCTTTTACAATTTGAAATATGATGCCCAACATTTAAACATTTATTGCATCGGGGTATTTTCAAATTTACGAATTCGTTTTTAATATGCGGTTTGAATCCCAACCCCTGTTTATTTAAAGTAAATTTTTGATCCGATAGCATTTGTTCAAATTTTTCATTTCCACACGAAAAATCCTTTGTTAAACCTTTAAGTTCGTCTCAAACTATCAAAAGATTATTCTTTACAATATTTTCATTTTCAAGGCATTGAGAATGATCGGTCTCGACAATTTTTCCCTTTTCAAGAAATTTGGAAATTTCAATTTCTAATAATTTATTTTTAGATTGGAGGGATTTTATTTCACTTAAAGCATTTTGAAAATCGGTATGTAATAATTCGAATGCTTCAAATAATTCATCTTGAGATGATGTACTAACCTGGCTTTTGTAATATCCTGAAATTCTACTGCGATTGTTTAATGTTATTTTATCCGAACTATATTGTACAGGATGGAATATGTGCCGTATGGATAAAATAATAGAATGACTGAGGCAACTGTATTTGTATAATTTTCGTATTTGGTAGACAATTACAATTGAGGATATCGTGTATTAGGTCATCGCACTTTTGATATGAGGTATATCGTATGAGAATACTATTGGATTCAGTATATGTATTCAGTAAGTGTATATGTGTTTTCGGTATGTCGAGACAGACGGTAACAGTTGAAATTGACTAAGTATAGAATACTTAGCGTACGCTAATGTTGAAGACTTACGTACGCTAAATCACAAGAGTTACATACGTTATGGCCGAGACATTACGTACGTAACATGGGAATCAGACGATCGAGTCATGGTCGGCAGGTGGGACCCAATGTCGGCAGCTTTCGGCGGAGGATGTGGACAGCGAGTCAACCTCGGCCATTACGTATGTTATGCATGGCGTATTACGTACGTAATGTGGGTGGTACTGTAGCAAGTTAACGTACATGTTACGTACGTTATGAAGGAAACATTACATACGTAAGCATGTTAACAAAACAGTTCAGTTAGTTCTGGGATGATGATTACGTACGCTATGTGAGATTAATAGCGTACGCTAAAATGCATTACGTATGTTAATGATGAAGGACAACGTACGTAATGAGTTATGCAGTTTAATATAATGAAGTTCGTCTTTCATTTCACTTCAGCTTTCCTTTTCGTTTTTCGTCTCCAAACTTTGAGAGAGAGAGAGAGATGTTGGCCTTTCTAAGTCGATTTTGAGCTTGAGGACTTGGATTTGAGGCTTGAATATGGAGCTATGGATGATTCTTGAAGTGTTTTCTAGTGTTTTTTTATCTTCTAAAAGGTATGTTGGATAATCCTCCTTTTCATTTCGGATTTTTGATGTTGTTATTAATAAATGATTCGTATGAAGAGTATTAAGATGTTGTTGTTTCGATTCTTGAGGTTATATGAATTATATGTTGAAGGAAGATGGTGATATGATGGTTTATACCTTGAATATGTCGATTATGATTATGAAATCATAGAGTTCTTGATGTTCTTGGTATTATTATTCGTATTTGATCCGTATGATGATGGTTAGGGAGTTGTTGTTACAATCCTTGAGGTTATGTAGAGTGTATATTGAAGAATACGATAATTCATGACTTGGATTATGAATTGGAAGATTATCTTCATGTTAAAGGATATCGAATTATGTTGTTTTAATGGTTATGAACATGAGTTCGAATCCCTTAGTGTTCTTGAGGAACTTTTGATGAATTTAACATAGTAAGACGATCGTATGTTGAATTATCGGTATTTTTATATATGAAGATCGAATGTTCGTTGCTCGTAGTGATAGAATTCGTATGTTCTTGATGAAATACGAATCACAATATCAATTTGGAACCCGGAAAGATTGTGATTGATCGTCGATTATGATTTCCTTTACGTTCGTACCCGTGGTCGCATTGTGATTGTGAATTCGTAATTGCTTGAATTGGATTATTCGGACTTGTGTCTAATTGGGATAGTTGTGGAACCGTTGGGGTTTATTGATCGGTTGTATTGATTGATTATGATCATAGAGTTGTAGTTTGTATTGTAGATTTCGTTGAATCGTTGAGAAGATTTGGTTGGTCTTGTCGGTTGTTAATTGTTATCGGATATGTGTTAATTGATTACTTCGATAGGTTGTGATTATTGATCGGTGATTATAACCGGATGTTGCGGTCGTGTTCGAGTATGTTCGTGAATTGCTTCGGTCAGGGCCGAGGAGCTCGTAGACGAAGGCATTGTGACTGGTAGCGGATTCATCATCATCATGTCGGTATCGAGGCAAGTTATTACTTGCTCAGTTATAATATTTAATGAATAGTTTCGGTTTTATTTCGTTTATAATGCATATAGCGATGATTATTATTGAACTCGGGGTATTTGGGTTATATATCGTTATTATTGGCAATTTGGGCATCGAGGATACATTATGATAAAGACGAGGATATGAGTATCTGCAGTCCATGGTATGTTTGGATCGCCGAGCATGCGGATAATCGTCGGTGATGATTTGATCGAGATTGCTCCCGAAGGACTTGGGGAAAGTATCCTAAATTGATTCGGTTTAGTGTTAATGATTTTTTATCATGCATTTTGTCATTCATGTTGTTGAATATGAGGTCGTCCTAGTTGATTTGTCATATTGTCGTTCATGTTGTGTTGTTCATGTTGATGAACATATTGAGTTGCATATGTGTATGCATATTGTATTGTTTATGTTGTAAATGATCCGATGGGATCATGGGGATCTATGCTGAGGGTGCTGGATCGGATGTCCACCATGCGTTGGTTCAATGGGATCATCATAGGGATCTATCTTGGCCTGGATTCTTCCGACGGAGTTTTCCACCATGCGTTGGTCCGACGGGATCATCATGGGGATCTATGCTGAGGGCGCTGGATCGTTGGATTATCCAGTATTGTGTTGATTGAATCATGTGGATTCGCATCGTTGGTTTTATATGTGTTCTTGTGCATATGTATATTGTTGGTTATCCACCTCATGTTGATCTAGTAGGATCATCAGGGGATCTATGCTGAGGGCGCTGGATCATGGGATTTCCATTGAATATACAATGTTGTTATTGTTTTGAGCATATTGACGTTGTCATATGAGTATGCATTTGTAGGTCTTGTGTTAGGACCGTGCCCGTATGTTGCATTGATCTGATCTCGGATTAGACTGACATGATTATCGTGGTATTGTGCATCTCGAGGTATGTTCCCTATTTTCCCTTGGTATTTGTGTTTGATGGGCAATTGGTTTTCGTGTCGAGATGTGTTGATGTTACCCGATGGATTTGGGTTGGACAGAGTTAGTAGATTTCGTAACAGTGAGTTATGATGATTGTAATATCCGGATTTATTACAGTGTATTTCATCTGTATTCAAACCATGTATTTCAGATTGGTGATTTTGATTATTGGAGTATGATATTTAGTGCATTAATATCATTATGCATAAGTATAGAAACATGCAAAATTGCTCAAGCAACCTTGTGATAGCGCACGCTAAGAATGTATCTTAACGCGCGCTATCGGGCCATTATTACCGCACGCTATGCAGGTAGGAGTAACGTGCGCTAATGACTCAATTATTGAGCGGGACGGCTAACACATGCGCCAGCCGGGACATGGGTCCGGATAAGATTCCCGCTGACGCACCCGGACAAATTCTGAAGTCAACCATTATTAGCGCACGCTAAGGGATGCTTAGTAGCGTGCGCTAACTTGTCAATAATGCAGAATATTATAAATGGGACATCAACCGTGTTGGCTTGCATTTCTTTCGCACTTTCCTCAATCTTGAGAGTTCAGAGAGTTGTAGTAATACTCCTATACACTTAGAACACATATTGTTGATGTTTATACATTGGTTATCACGTGGAATGTTCATGGAAGTGGAATAGCACCTTGGAAGGGCATACAACCAACTGGAGTTGGATTCTACCTTACGGTTCAGTGATTTCGTCATTTTAAGGTATGTTCAATCTATCTCCAGACTTAGAGTTGGATTCTAACGATTTGGATGATCATGTTAACAAGATATGGATTTTCATAGATGAATTATCCAAGTATATCATGTTTAGAATAGTGAGTTGAATAAGCCTTAAATACCTTGATTATAATCATCATGATTCGAATCTTAGTACACTGAATATGTGAAGAGAAGCTTCTATCATTGGTAAACCGAATCTAATAGATGATTTCATAGTAATCTTGGACTAGACGTTAACATCCTTATTGTTAGATAAATCTAAAGGTTTGATCATGGAAGGATTTATCCAGTATATATAGGACGTTTATCAACTTCAGTATGACAATATGGATTGATATAGAGGTGTTGATATCAACCGTTAAGCTTTTCGAATTGTCGTATGAAGATTTGAAGTCGGAATGGAATATGGTTTTATATTGGTATGCATATCCTTGAATCCGAAGTTGTCTTTATCCGTAAAATCATTCATAAGGGTATGAACATGGTATTCATGGAAGTAAGATGAATTATCACGAAAGATTTCATTGTTTCGATCATGGCAAGAACAGTTTACTGCTCAGCAGTAAACTGCCATGCAGAGATAGCGCACGCTATGATATGCAACGTAGCGCACGCTATCGAGTACTCGTTAGCGTGCGCTACGTTTGGTGCGTAACGTACGCTAGACCATCAGTCGAGTCAGTTGGCTGATCAGTGAAGTACTGACCATGCATAGTTAGCGTGCACTAGGCTTTGTTGTTTGCGTGCGCTATCGGGCAGACGTAACGCACGCTACACAGAATACTTAGCGTGCGCTAAGCTATTGAGCGGTGCGATTTATGAACTTTTGACCGTTAATCGAATTGTTAAACATTTGTACGACGTGAGATAAATCCTATATCATTTCTTTTGTTAAGGTTTGGTCTCGTTACGTGATTGATTGAGGAGGACGATCTTCGAGTATTCATTTTCGTGGAAGTATTGTTATTGTCTTCAAATCGAGGCAAGTACCTTAATTGTTTTATGTATTGTTGTTATACATATTGTCGTGCATGTATGTCGTTATTGTGTGTCCACCTCGTGTTGGTCCGACGGGATCATCGGGGGATCTATGCTAGCGTCTTACCGGATCATCGGACGGGTTTTCCACCACGGGTTGGTCCAGCGGGATCATCGTGGGTTCTAGGCGATGAGCTGGATCGATGGAATTACCATGTGTATGTATTGATATCATGTTGTGATTATCAGTTGTGTATGTTATGTTTGAGTTTCTCGTAAGAGAAGACTCGTTGGCATTTTGTCGTTTACGTTATTATTATTCTTCGTGAGATATGAATAATATGTTGTGGTACTTGTACTAGCATCGTTGTGCTAACCCCTTCGGGGGTGAACATTTTGTTTGTGTTCAGGATCCAGGAGAGCGGGGAAACAACCACCGGGCCGTATGACGACGAGGGTGCGAGTGATGTCCCAAGGTTTTATTTATCTGTTGTTTATTCGTTATTTAAATAAGTACTCGAGTACGAAGTCGTTTGTGATGATTTGAATTTGGTGATGTATTATTGAGTTCTGTTGAACAATTGTACTATTTCTGTATTTTATCATAACTGATGTACTGTAATTCCGTTATTTCCATTCGTCAGTACCCTTTTATACTTGTTCAATTCTTCAGCCTTGTAAATCCTTATGTAAAGGATTTACGGCGCTGTAATATTCCCGAATATATCGGGGGTGTTACAGAATATGGTATCGGAGCTAAGATTATGGATATCTTGGCCGTTGGGTTAAAATAGGGGTCATTTATGTCTTTTGGGGTAACCGGCCGTGAATGACATCAACCGCCTTGCTACGTCTTCATGCGAGCAGTGGTTGTAAGTTCCTAAACTCTATCTTGTTCTTTTCATGTTGTGTCTCTTTACACTCGAATATTAGAACGATGTTGTTTCTGTATATTGAGTATGTATGCCTACGGTATGTTGAGAGGCGGACGTGGGCGTGGTCGCGGTCGTGGACGCGGACGGAGAAATGCCGAAAGGAAGCGTTGCCTTGACCGGGCCGATCATAGCTCGGGCGAGCCGCAACAATCTATTAATAATGAACAGATCTGCTTGCAGAGATCCTTCGTCAAGTGGTGAACCGGATGACTCGGTTCGCCTGTGTCGTGGACCGAATGCAAGTGGCGGTGGGACTACGGCGAGGAGAGAGACGGCAAGGGATCCCGGATATGGGAAATCGAGGTGACCGGTGGTCGCAAGAGGTGGCGAATATCCAACCACCCAAATTCGACGTATTTGAGACTCCCACAGGATCATTGGTTAAAGGAGCTGGAGAAAATCTTTGCGGAATCAAGCGCCTGCACGACCGGAGAGCCTCTATCGCTCAATATTTTCTGATAGGGGAAGCGTCCTAATGGTGGGAAGCCATCCGGCCGGTAGACCATGACGCCGATTAGACAGAGTTTAGATTGATGATGGAAGCTCAGTATTGCCCTCGTCCTGTGAGGGAAGCCAAAGTTCGGGAGTTTTTCTCCGCTCAGCCTTCTGATGTGCCAGTATCCCAGGCAATCAAGACGTTTAACCAGCAGCTGGCATTTGTTCGACATCCGGTGAGCAGGATGCGAAATGATGATTCATTTCGATATGAGAATGAAACCAAGTCCAGAGGTACATGTCGGATTCGAATGTACCACACTCCGCCAATACGGGATAAGGCGTTGGCATATGAGATCAAGGAAGCGGCCATGGAGAAATTTTGAGAATCCAAAGCAGAAAGTCTCGGTACTTTTACGAGCATAAGAACAGTGGGGCCCGTAAGGCCCAGTCATCCTTTCACTCTTTTAAGAAACCTCCGCACCCGACTAGGAGCGGAAAGAACTTGGGCGACATCAACTATTACCGATGTTACCAGAAATGCTTTAAGCTGCGCAGACGGGCACTATCGACGGAATTGCCCCCTTCTGCCGTGACTTGTTTTGATTGTGGACGAGAGGACATCGGGCGGTGTTTTGTGAAGAGGCTTCAAAGTCTTTCGAGCCGTACACCACGGCCCGGTCGAAGGAGGCCGGTATTCCACGAGACACGGCAAAATGTTCGGATGCCTCGGGAATTTTGGCAGGCGAGCGGAGGACAATGGGACCGAATTGAACTTGATCTGACTTATCACCGCAGATCGACGGACAATCAGAGAACTATACAAGCGGTGGAAGACATGCTAAGGGCACATGCCTTAGATTGGTCAAACGATTGGGAAGTTCATCTACCGTTGATTGAATTTACCTACAACAATAGTTGGCATGCTTCTATTAAGATGGCACCGTTTGAGGCATTATACGGAAGGAGATGCGAGATCGCCCCTATCTTTGGGATGATTCATCGGACTTGATCGGAGCAGAACAGAGTTGATCGAGCGGACTCGAGAGAAGATAGCCTTAATTCGTGAAAGGCTGCCGGCGCCCAGTCGCGAAATCTATGCGGACGTACGTCGTCGCCCATTGGAGTTCAATACTGGGGACCATGTACTTTTGAAGGTTTCTCCTGCTTGGGGAATCTTTCGTTTCGGAAGAAAAGGAAAGCTGAGTTCGAGATATATCGGACCATTTGAGATCCTCGAGAGAGTTAGGGAGTTGGCATACAGATTAGCATTGCCGCCGTCATTGTGCCATGTTCATAACGTGTTCCACGTATCCCAGTTACGGAGATATATACCAGATCCCAGTCATATCATCGATTTCGGCGAGATCGAAGTCGAACAGGATGGGACATTTGAAGAAAGACCAGTCAAGATACTCGAGAGTCGAGTTAAGCAACTGAGGAACAAGTCAATCGTTTTGGTCAAAGTTCAGTGGTCACGTCATGGAACGGAAGAAGCCACCTGGGAAACAGAAGCTGATATGAAGTCTAGATATCCCGAGTTATTTTCGTCTTGAGTTTCGGGACGAAACTCCTTTTTAGTAGGAGAGTATGTAATATCCGGATTTATTACAGTGTATTTCATCTGTATTCAAACCATGTATTATTTCGGATTGGTGATTTTGATTATTGGAGTATGATATTTAGTGCATTAATATCATTATGCATAAGTATAGAAACATGCAAAATTGCTCAAGCAACCTTGTGATAGCGCACGCTAAGAATGTATCTTAACGCGCGCTATCGGGCCATTATTAGCGCACGCTATGCAGGTAGGAGTAACGTGCGCTAAGGACTCAATTATTGAGCGGGACGGCTAACACATGCGCCCGGTGACATGGGTCCGGATAAGATTCCCGGCCGACGCACCGGACAAATTCTCAAGTCAACCATTATTAGCGCACGCTAAGGGATGCTTAGTAGCGTGCGCTAACTTGTCAATAATGCGAATATTATAAATGGGACATCAACCGTGTTGGCTTGCATTTCTTTCGCACTTTCCTCAATCTTGAGAGTTCAGAGAGTTGTAGTAATACTCCTATACACTTAGAACACATATTGTTGATGTTTATACATTGGTTATCACGTGGAATGTTCATGGAAGTGGAATAGCACCTTGGAAGGGCATACAACCAACCGGAGTTGGATTCTACCTTACGGTTCGGTGATTTCGTCATTTTAAGGTATGTTCAATCTATCTCCGGACTTAGAGTTGGATTCTAACGATTTGGATGATCATGTTAACAAGATATGGATTTTCATAGATGAATTATCCAAGTATATCATGTTTAGAATAGTGAGTTGAATAAGCCTTAAATACCTTGATTATAATCATCATGATTCGAATCTTAGTACACCGAATATGTGAAGAGAAGCTTCTATCATTGGTAAACCGAATCTAATAGATGATTTCATAGTAATCTTGGACTAGACGTTAACATCCTTATTGTTAGATAAATCTAAAGGTTTGATCATGGAAGGATTTATCCAGTATATATAGGGCGTTTATCAACTTCGTATGACAATATGGATTGATATAGAGGTGTTGATATCAACCGTTAAGCTTTTCGAATTGTCGTATGAAGATTTGAAGTCGGAATGGAATATGGTTTTATATTGGTATGCATATCCTTGAATCCGAAGTTGTCTTTATCCGTAAAATCATTCATAAGGGTATGAACATGGTATTCATGGAAGTAACATGAATTATCACGAAAGATTTCATTGTTTCGATCATGGCAAGAACAGTTCTTGCTCAGCGAATCGCCATGCGAGATAGCGCACGCTATGATATGCGGCTTAACGTGCGCTATCGAGTACTCGTTAGCGTGCGCTACGTTTGGTACGTAACGACGCTAGACCATCGATCGAGTCGGTTGGCCGATCGGTGAAGTCTCGACCATGCATAGTTAGCGTGCGCTAGGCTTTGTTGTTTGCGTGCGCTATCGGGCGAGGCATGCGCACGCTACGAGAATACTTAGCGTGCGCTAAGCTATTCGGGCGGTGCGATTTATGAACTTTTGACCGTTAATCGAATTGTTAAACATTTGTACGACGTGAGATAAATCTATATCATTTCTTTTGTAAAGGTTTGGTCTCGTTACGTGATTGATTGAGGAGGACGATCTTGAGTATTCATTTTCGTGGAAGTATTGTTATTGTCTTCAAATCGAGGCAAGTACCTTAATTGTTTTATGTATTGTTGTTATACATATTGTCGTGCATGTATGTCGTTATTGTGTGTCCACCTCGTGTTGGTCCGGGATCATCGGGGATCTATGCTAGCGTCTTGTTTGGATCATCGGACGGGTTTTCCACCACGGGTTGGTCCGACGATCATCGTGGGTTCTAGGCAGTGAACGCTGGATCGATGGAATTACCATGTGTATGTATTGATATCATGTTGTGATTATCAGTTGTGTATGTTATGTTTGAGTTTCTCGTAAGAGAAGACTCGTTGGCATTTTGTCGTTTATGTTATTATTATTCTTCGTGAGATATGAATAATATGTTGTGGTACTTGTACTAGCATCGTTGTGCTAACCCCTTCGGGGGTGAACATTTTGTTTGTGTTCAGGATCCAGGAGAGCGGGGAAACAACCACTGGAACTGTATGGCGACGAGGGTGCAGAGTGATGTCCCGACCGGGTTTATTTATCTGTTGTTTATTCGTTATTTAAATAAGTACTCGAGTATGAAGTCGTTTGTGATGATTTGAATTTGGTGGTGTATTATTGAGTTCTGTTGAACAATTGTACTATTTCTGTATTTGATCATAACTGATGTACTGTAATTCCGTTATTTCCATTCGTCAGTACCCTTTTATACTTGTTCAATTCTTCAGCCTTGTAAATCCTTATGTAAAGGATTTACGGCGCTGTAATATTCCCGAATATATCGGGGGTGTTACAGAATATGGTATCGGAGCTAAGATTATGGATATCTTGGCCGTTGGGTTAAAATAGGGGTCATTTATGTCTTTTGGGGTAACCGGCCGTGAATGACATCAACTTTGCCCTACGTCTTCATGCGAGCAGTGGTTGTAAGTTCCTAAACTCTATCTTGTTCTTTTCATGTTGTGTCTCTTTACACTCGAATATTAGAACGATGTTGTTTCTGTATATTGAGTATGTATGCCTACGGTATGTTGAGAGGCGGACGTGGACGTGGTCGCGGTCGTGGGCCGGACGGAGAAATGCCGAAAGGAAGCGTCGCCTTCGACTGTGCCGGGCCATAGCTCGGGCGAGCCGCAACAATCTATTAATAATGAACCGAGATCCTGTGTGCAGAGATCCTTCGTCAAGTGGTGAACCGGATGACTCGGTTCGCCCTGTGTCGTGGACCGAATGCAAGTGGCGGTGGGACTACGGCGAGGGAGAGAGAGGCGGCAAGGGATCCCGGATATGGGAAATCGAGGTGACCGGTGGGCGCAAGAGGTGGCGAAGATGCAACCACCCAAATTCGACGGCAGTATTTCCGAGACTCCCACAGGATCATTGGTTAAAGGAGTGGAGAAAATCTTTGCGGAATCAAGCGCCAGGGCAATGGAGAGCCTCTATCGCTCAATATTTTACGATAGAAGCGTCTAATGGTGGGAAGCCATCCGGCGGTAGACCATGACGCCGATTGGGCGAGTTTAGATTGATGATGGAAGCTCGGTATTGCCTTCGTCTGTGAGGGAAGCCAAAGTTCGGGAGTTTTTCTCCGCTCGGCCTTCGATGTGCCGGTATCCCGAGCAATCAAGGCGTTTAACCAAAGAAATGGCATTTGTTCGACATCCGGTCGTAGCAGATGCGTAAATGATGATTCATTTCGATATGAGAATGAAACCAGAAGTCCAGAGGTACATGTCCGGATTCGAATGTACCACACTCCGCCAATACCAGGATAAGGCGTTGGCATATGAGATCAAGGAAGCAGCCATGGAGAAATTTTCAGAATCCAAGAAACAGAAAGTCTCTGGTACTTTTACAGAGCATAAGAACAGTGGGGCCCGTAAGGCCCAGTCATCCTTTCACTCTTTTAAGAAACCTCCGCACCCAGCTAGGAGCGGAAAGAACTTCGGGGTGACATCAACTATTACTGATGTTACCAGGAAATGCTTTAACTGCGCCCAGACGGGGCACTATCGACGGAATTGCCCCCTTCCTGCCGTGACTTGTTTTGATTGTGGACGAGAGGGACATCGGGCGGTGTTTTGTGAAGAGGCTTCAAAGTCTTTCAGAGCCCGTACACCACAGCCAGTCCAGAAGGAGGCCAGTATTCCACAGACACAGCAAAATGTTCAGATGCCTCAGAATTTTGGCCGCGGGCGAGGCAGAGGACAATGGGACCGAATTGAACTTCAGTACAGCTTATCACCCGCAGACTGACGGACAATCTGAGAGAACTATACAAACGGTGGAAGACATGCTAAGGGCCTGTGCCTTAGATTGGTCAAACGATTGGGAAGTTCATCTACCGTTGATTGAATTTACCTACAACAATAGTTGGCATGCTTCTATTAAGATGGCACCGTTTGAGGCATTATACGGAAGGAGATGCAGATCGCCCCTATGCTGGGATGATTCATCGGACTTGATCGGAACAGAACCAGAGTTGATCGAGCAGACTCGAGAGAAGATAGCCTTAATTCGTGAAAGGCTGCTGACTGCCCAGAGTCGCCAGAAATCCTATGCGGACGTACGTCGTCGCCCATTGGAGTTCAATACTGGGGACCATGTACTTTTGAAGGTTTCTCCTGCTCGGGGAATCTTTCGTTTCGAAAGAAAAGGAAAGTTGAGTTCGAGATATATCGGACCATTTGAGATCCTCGAGAGAGTTAGGGAGTTGGCATACAGATTAGCATTGCCGCCGTCATTGTGCCATGTTCATAACGTGTTCCACGTATCCCAGTTACGGAGATATATACCAGATCCCAGTCATATCATCAATTTCGGCGAGATCGAAGTCGAACAGGATGGGACATTTGAAGAAAGACCAGTCAAGATACTCGAGAGTCGAGTTAAGCAACTGAGGAACAAGTCAATCGTTTTGGTCAAAGTTCAGTGGTCACGTCATGGAACGGAAGAAGCCACAGGAAGCAGAAGGCGATATGAAGTCTAGATATCCCGAGTTATTTTCGTCTTGAGTTTCGGGACGAAACTCCTTTTTAGTAGGAGAGTATGTAATATCCGGATTTATTACAGTGTATTTCATCTGTATTCAAACCATGTATTATTTCGGATTGGTGATTTTGATTATTGGAGTATGATATTTAGTGCATTAATATCATTATGCATAAGTATAGAAACATGCAAAATTGCTCAAGCAACCTTGTGATAGCGCACGCTAAGAATGTATCTTAACGCGCGCTATCGGGCCATTATTAGCGCACGCTATGCAGGTAGGAGTAACGTGCGCTAAGGACTCAATTATTGAGCGGGACGGCTAACACATGCGCCAGCCGGGACATGGGTCCGGATAAGATTCCCGGCCCGCACCTTGACAAATTTCAAGTCAACCATTATTAGCGCACGCTAAGGGATGCTTAGTAGCGTGCGCTAACTTGTCAATAATGCGAATATTATAAATGGGACATCAACCGTGTTGGCTTGCATTTCTTTCGCACTTTCCTCAATCTTGAGAGTTCGGAGAGTTGTAGTAATACTCCTATACACTTAGAACACATATTGTTGATGTTTATACATTGGTTATCACGTGGAATGTTCATGGAAGTGGAATAGCACCTTGGAAGGGCATACAACCAACCGGAGTTGGATTCTACCTTACGGTTCAGTGATTTCGTCATTTTAAGGTATGTTCAATCTATCTCCAGACTTAGAGTTGGATTCTAACGATTTGGATGATCATGTTAACAAGATATGGATTTTCATAGATGAATTATCCAAGTATATCATGTTTAGAATAGTGAGTTGAATAAGCCTTAAATACCTTGATTATAATCATCATGATTCGAATCTTAGTACACTGAATATGTGAAGAGAAGCTTCTATCATTGGTAAACCGAATCTAATAGATGATTTCATAGTAATCTTGGACTAGACGTTAACATCCTTATTGTTAGATAAATCTAAAGGTTTGATCATGGAAGGATTTATCCAGTATATATAGGACGTTTATCAACTTCAGTATGATAATATGGATTGATATAGAGGTGTTGATATCAACCGTTAAGCTTTTCGAATTGTCGTATGAAGATTTGAAGTCGGAATGGAATATGGTTTTATATTGGTATGCATATCCTTGAATCCGAAGTTGTCTTTATCCGTAAAATCATTCATAAGGGTATGAACATGGTATTCATGGAAGTAACATGAATTATCACGAAAGATTTCATTGTTTCGATCATGGCAAGAATTCTTTGCTCGATGGCCGCCATGCAGAGATAGCGCACGCTATGATATGCAGTTTAACGTGCGCTATCGAGTACTCGTTAGCGTGCGCTACGTTTGGTACGTAACGTACGCTAGACCATCAGTCGAGTCAGTTGGCTGATCAGTGAAGTACTGACCATGCATAGTTAGCGTGCGCTAGGCTTTGTTGTTTGCGTGCGCTATCGGGCAGACGTAACGCACGCTACACAGAATACTTAGCGTGCGCTAAGCTATTCGGGCAGATTGCAGTTTATGAACTTTTGACCGTTAATCGAATTGTTAAACATTTGTACGACGTGAGATAAATCCTATATCATTTCTTTTGTTAAGGTTTGGTCTCGTTACGTGATTGATTGAGGAGGACGATCTTCGAGTATTCATTTTCGTGGAAGTATTGTTATTGTCTTCAAATCGAGGCAAGTACCTTAATTGTTTTATGTATTGTTGTTATACATATTGTCGTGCATGTATGTCGTTATTGTGTGTCCACCTCGTGTTGGTCCGACGATCATCGGGGATCTATGCTAGCGTGCGCTAGATCATCGGACGGGTTTTTCCACCACAAAGTTGGTCCGACGGGATCATCGTGGGTTCTAGCGGTGAGCTGGATCGATGGAATTACCATGTGTATGTATTGATATCATGTTGTGATTATCAGTTGTGTATGTTATGTTTGAGTTTCTCGTAAGAGAAGACTCGTTGGCATTTTGTCGTTTACGTTATTATTATTCTTCGTGAGATATGAATAATATGTTGTGGTACTTGTACTAGCATCGTTGTGCTAACCCCTTCGGGGGTGAACATTTTGTTTGTGTTCAGGATCCAGGAGAGCGGGGAAACAACCACTGGAACTGTATGACGACGAGGGTGCAGAGTGATGTCCCGACCGGGTTTATTTATCTGTTGTTTATTCGTTATTTAAATAAGTACTCAAGTACGAAGTCGTTTGTGATGATTTGAATTTGGTGATGTATTATTGAGTTCTGTTGAACAATTGTACTATTTCTGTATTTGGTCAGAACTGATGTACTGTAATTCCGTTATTTCCATTCGTCAGTACCCTTTTATACTTGTTCAATTCTTCAGCCTTGTAAATCCTTATGTAAAGGATTTACGGCACTGTAATATTCCCGAATATATCGGGGGTGTTACAATGATGTTTTGAGAACCTTGGGTACTGTGCGAGATGTGAATTTTGGTAAGGTTATGACGATAAGATTACATTGGTCGTATTCTTATTTTGTATTCTCATTGGTATGTAATTATTAATGTGATGTGACGGTTATCATTGTTGGATATTATGGCTGACCCCATCGTGGGATATCTTTTTAGGTTCTTGAGATGTCGAGCTTGTAGCGGTCGTGGAGAGATGAGCTTCCCGGAGGATACTGGCTAGGGCATGTTTTTATGAACTGAATTCCTGATCAGTTATTGTTTTCCGCTGCTAGAGTAATTTTACTTGGTTGTCCTTTCCGCTGCGTGAGTATTTTAAATGACTTCTTGATATCTAGTAACTTGAGTTACTTTGGAAATCATTTTCTAAACTATTGAGTTCCGGCCATTGGGCCTTGCCCTTTTCAAAATGAGGTTTTACGGCGCTTTTGATAAACGAGTTTTATAACGTCTTCGAATATTTTTAAAGATAGTATTGTCGTTAGACTCTTGGGCATTTGTAAATGTTTGCGAAAATTTCTTTTAGCCTTGTGGGTTCCATCTCGGGGCCCACGGTGCTGTAATATTTCCGGTTAAATCTGGGGGTGTTACAGAATATGGTATCGGAGCTTAGGTTGAGAAAACCTAGGCATTTGGGTCGAGTTGGGTCGTGTTTTGGTCGCGTCATTCGAGTTGTCGATTGACTAATACTAGAGCCGTGAGTTTTTGTTGTTCACTCGGGCTTATGGGTTATGTGATTTATCAGTGTGGTACTGGGCTTGTTATAAACTTTTCCAAATAGTATTAACGTATTTCTTCGGATAGAGCTGTATTGTGTTCTCGAGTTGAACTGATTTTGCAAAACGTATGTTTTGAAAATACATGTGTCGAGTATTTTCTTGAGTCGAGACATGTGCTAGTATCACGGGGAATCGTCGGCTTCACGATCTGTAAGTATTTGTATTTTTGGATTTCATTGAGATTTATTGCTGTTCTAAGTTGATACGTTTTGAGATTCAGCAGATATCATGCGTTACAGTATGAGGTGACAGAATCGGGACAAATTGATTATTTGAGAAACTATGATTTTGGAAATCAATATATCGGTTAGATTTCGGAACGGAATTGTGCATTTGGGAGAAATGTTGTACATGGTTGAGAAGAACATGTAGTCATGTTAGTTCATTTTATGATATATGGAGCTGTTTTCGAGCATTTGAAAATGATACTTTTCAAAATGAACGTTTTACGGATGTTTTACCGAAAATGATTTTTGGGCCGAGACCCAATCGATTTTGAAATAGTTTCGTAACTCAGGACTTGGGGTCCAAAAGGGTTTTTCTACTTTTTAAACTTTTTGTAATGCGGAACAAGATACGGGCTGAGACCCTAATGTTTCAAAAGAAAGCTTTTCTGTTTTCTAAAACTCCCGAGAATTGTAAAATACTTTATCAATATTTATCTATTTCGTTTCTGCCTTTCGCGGTTTTAGTTTACTTGTTCAAACGAAACTTCTCGGGAAGTCTTTCACTATGTTGATTTGTTTCAATGTCTTGTCATAGCATAATTGAGGTGATCCGGATGGGAAAATGGTTGACGTTGCGAGTCATATATGGAAAAGGAGTTTTTATCGGAGTCTATATATTGAGGTTTTGGAACTCTATCGTGTGGTTTCCGTTGGAATGTCAATGGATTTGGTGACAAGTCGAACTGGTATACAGGAGTATGGATGTGGTTAAATCTGGTTAATCATTTGCATAATTCCATTTTATTTAAATGTATGTTTTCGAAAAGAATCTTCATCGATGACTTGACGTAAGCAAATCGATTTAATTTTTTCGAAAATTATTTTCGTGGTCTTACGAAAATTTATGTTTTGAGTTTTGAAATTTTTGAAAGAACTTTCGAAAATTTGTCTTCTTGATGAGACTGTATGATTTCAAACTGATTTTGAAAATGTGATTGATATACATACGCATTTTGCATATCATGGTGAAGTTCTGAGTGAGATTCACGAATTGGATAACACACTAATGGTACTATGAAAAGAGATCCGAACTCTAGTGTGGTAGTTTAATTATCCAGGGATGATCGGTTGATTTATTGGATAAGAGAAATATACTGTGTTTTGTAGATTCGTGTACAGGATGTAATTTTGGAACTTTGAATTTTGTGAAACTGGAGCATATGTGTTATGTGGCTCTATTGATGTAGTGGTAGCGTGATTTTACTACTTTTGAATTTTGAGCCGTACTGATTGGTTATTCCCACTCCATGTATGATTTGGGATGTTCGCCGATTTGCGACTGGCTGTTCGTACGCCTGAGAGGTTCGTTCAACAGTTGGTTGTGTTTCGTTGAGATCCACTGTATGTGATTTGTTTAGCGTTTTGAGAGTTTTACTCTTTCGTGTATCTGTCTCTGTGGTTCTGTGTTCACCGTGTTGGAGCTTACTGTGTGAAGGTGTTCCCGATTATTGTTGCTCCTTCGTTGGTCATATTGGAGTTTATCATGTTGATGATATTCTCGACTGTGTTTTGACCTCTGGTTGGTCATATTGGAGTTTATCATGTTGATGATATTCTCAGTTGTGTTTTGACCATTGGATTGATCGTATTGGAGATATCATATCGATGGTCTTCTCGGTTAATTTGTTGGTTGATCATTGTTAATGATCGTATAAGTGTTCGAATTCTGTATCAATGTTTCAAGATTGGTTGTCATTGTTTTGGGCAGTTGTTTCACAGATGTATCGTGTATTATTCGTCTGATCAGAATTGGGACTTGATTGTGCGATCAGGCAGACAAGATTTGACACGGATAGATTATTTCATCCGACGATGATATAATTTGATTGAGTCTCAGGGAATTAGGATTGTAAGCGAGTTGAGGCTTTACAGTGAAGTCACTTGCTAGTATCTCAATAGATCGTCGACTTTGCGCAGTTGTAAGTATGCGGTTTTGGTTATTCAGTAATAATGATGATTGATCGTTGTCGTATTGATTTCGGGATATTTTGTTGAACGGTTTGTTTGTCTTTGTAACGGATTGCAAGTTTCGAGGACGAAACTTATTTTAAGTCGGGTAGAATGTAATATCCTGAAATTCTACTGTGATTGTTTAATGTTATTTTATCCGAGCTATATTGTACAGGATGGAATCTGTGCCGTATGGATAAAATAATAGAATGACTGAGGCAACAGTATTTGTATAATTGTCGTATTTGGTAGACAATGACAATTGAGGATATCGTGTATCAGGTCATCGCACTTTTGATATGAGGTATATCATATGAGAATACTTTTGGATTCAATATATGTATTCAGTAAGTGTATATGTGTTTTCGGTATGTCGAGACAGACGGTAACAGTTGAAATTGACTAAGTATAGAATACTTAGCGTACGCTAATGTTGAAGACTTACGTACGCTAAATCACAAGAGTTACGTACGTTATGGCCGAGACATTACGTACGTAATATGGGAATCAGATGATCGAGTCATGGTCGGCAGGTGGGACCCTCTGTCGGCAGCTTTCGGCGGAGGATGTGGACAGCGAGTCAACCTCGGCCATTACGTACGTTATGCATGGCGTATTACGTACGTAATGTGGGTGGTACTGTAGCAAGTCAACGTACATATTACGTACGTTATGAAGGAAACATTACGTACGTAAGCATGTTAACAAAACAGTTCAGTTAGTTATGGGATGATGATTACGTACGCTATGTGGGACGAATAGCGTACGCTAAATTGCATTACATACGTTAATTATGAAGGACAACGTACGTAATGAGTTATGCAGTTTAATATAATGAAGTTCGTCTTTTATTTCACTTCAGCTTTCCTTTTCATTTTTCGTCTCCAGACTTTGAGAGAGAGAGAGATGTTGGCCTTCCTAAGTCGATTTTGAGCTTGAGGACTTGGATTTGAGGCTTGGATATGGAGCTATAGATGATTCTTGAAGTGTTTTCTAGTGTTTTTTCATCTTCTAAAAGGTATGTTGGATAATCCTCCTTTTCATTTTGGATTTTTGATGTTGTTATTGTTAAATGATTCGTATGAAGAGGATTAAGATGTTGTTGTTTCGATTCTTGAGGTTATATGAATTATATGTTGAAGGAATATGGTGATATGATGGTTTATACCTTGAATATGTTGATTATGATTATGAAATCATAGAGTTCTTGATGTTCTTGGTATTATTATCCGTATTTGATCCGTATGATGATGATTAGGGAGTTGTTGTTACAATCCTTGAGGTTATGTAGAGTGTATATTGAAGAATACGATGATTCATGACTTGGATTACGAATTGGAAGATTATATTCATGTTAAAGGATATCTAATTATGTTGTTTTAATGGTTATGAACATGAGTTCGAATCCCTTAGTGTTCTTGAGGAACTTTTGATGAATTTAACATACCAAGACGATCGTATGTTGAATTATCAGTATTTTTATATATGAAGATCGAATGTCCGTTTCTCGTAGTGATAGAATTCGTATGTTCTTGATGAAATACGAATCACAATATCAATTTGGAACCCGGAAAGATTGTGATTGATCGTCGATTATGATTTCCTTTACGTTCGTACCAGTGGTCGCATTGTGATTGTGAATTCGTAATTGCTTGAATTGGATTATTCGGACTTGTGTCTAATCGGGATAGTTGTGGAACCGTTGGGGTTTATTGATCGGTTGTATTGATTGATTATGATCATCAAGTTGTAGTTTGTATTGTAGATATCGTTGAATCGATGAGATGATTTGGTTGGTCGTGTCGGTTATTAATTGTTATCGAATATGTATTAATTGATTACTTCGATAGGTTGAGATTATTGATCGGTGATTATAACCGGATGTTGCGGTCGTGTTCGAGTATGTTCGTGAATTGCTTCGGTCGGGGCCGAGGAGCTCGTATACGAAGGCATTGTGACTGGTAGCGGATTCATCATCGTCATGTCGGTATCGAGGCAAGTTATTACTTGCTCAGTTATAATATTTAATGAATGGTTTCAGTTTCATTTCATTTATAATGCATATAGCGATGATTATTATTGAACTCAGGGTATTTGGATTGTATATCGTTCTTCCGGTTATGGGAGTTAAATCATAAGGTATATGATTTATTTCGATTATTGGCAATTTGTGTATCGAGGATACATTACGATAAATACGAGGATATGATTATCTGCAGTCCATGGTACGTTTGGATCGCCGAGCATTGTGGATAATCGTCGGTGATGATTTGATCGAGATTGCTCCCAAATGACTCGGTGAAAGTATCCTAAATTGATTCGGTTTAGTGTTAATGATTTTTGATCATGCATTTTGTCATTCATGTTGTTGAATATGAGGTCGTCCTAGTTGATTTGTCATATTGTCGTTCATATTGTGTTGTTCATGTTGATGAACATATTGAGTTGCATATGTGTATGCATATTGTATTGTTTATGTTGTAAATGATCCGATGGGATCATGAGGATCTATGCTGAGGGCGCCGGATTGCTGGACAGGTTTTCCACCATGCGTTGGTCCGACGGGATCATCATGGGGATCTATGCTGAGGGCGCTGGATCGTTGGATTACCCTGTATTGTGTTGATGGAATCATGTGGATTCGCATCGTTGGTTTTATATCTGTTCTTGTGCATATGTATATTGTTGGTTATCCACCTCATGTTAAACTAGTAGGATCATCAGGGGATCTATGCTGAGGGCGCTGGATCATGGGATTTCCATTGAGTATACAATGTTGTTATTGTTTTGAGCATATTGACGTTGTCATATGAGTATGCATTTGTAGGTCTTATGTTAGGACCGTGCCCGTATGTTGCATTGATCTGATCTCGGATTAGACTGACATGATTATCGTGGTATTGTGCATCTCGAGGTATGTTCCGTATTTTCCCTTGGTATTTGTCTTTGATGGGCAATTGGTTTCCGTGTCGAGATGTGTTGATGTTACCCGACGGATTTGGGTTGGACAGAGTTAGTAGATTTCGTAATGGTGAGTTATGATGATGTTTTGAGAACCCTGGGTACTGTGCGAGATGTGAATTTTGGTAAGGTTATGACGATAAGATTACATTGGTCGTATTCTTATTTTGTATTCTCATTGGTATGTAATTATTAATGTGATGTGACGGTTATCATTGTTGGATATTATGGCTGACCCCGTCATGGGATTTATTTTTAGGTTCTTGAGATATCGAGCTTGTAGCGGTCGTGGAGAGATGAGCTTCCCGGAGGATACTGGCTAGGGCATGTTTTTATGGCCGAATTCTGATCGATTATTGTTTTCATTGCTAGAGTAATTTTACTTGGTTGTCCTTTCCGCTGCGTGAGTATTTTAAATGACTTCTTGATATCTAGTAACTTGAGTTACTTTGGAAATCATTTTCTAAACTATTGAGTTCCGGCCATTGGGCCTTGCCCTTTTCAAAATGAGGTTTTACGGCGCTTTTGATAAACGAGTTTTATAATGTCTTCGAATATTTTTAAAGATAGTACTGTCGTTAGACTCTTGGGCATTTGTAAATGTTTGTGAAAATTTCTTTTAGCCTTGTGGGTTCCATCTTGAGGCCCACGGCGCTGTAATATTTCCGGTTAAATCTGGGGGTGTTACAGCTTTCGACGTTGCTTTCGTCGAATGAACTTCGTGCCATAAGAGCGGGGTTATTTTGATTGATGAAATCTTCGTCTTCGTCTTCATCACTCCATGTTGCTATTAGAACCTCCTTCTTTGGATTTGCTCGGCAATTCTTCGCGAAGTGGCCTGGTTTACCACAGATTCGATAGTTGTTGTCAAATTTCTTAGATTCACCCGTCTTGATGTCTTTCTTTCTCCGGTTTAATAATTTTTGAAACTTATTAATCTTCTTGGCATAATATGCCGATTTTTCATCACTTTCATCCACCGGAATTTCTTCTTTGCGCGACATCTTAGCTTTTAAAGCTATCGTTCTTTCCTTCGGCTTCGGCTTGTTGTTCCGTGATTTTAGTATAATCTCATAATTAATTAGCGAACCAACAAGGGTGCTAAAGTCGAGCGTATTGAGATATTTAGATTCCATGATCGCCGTCACGGTGCCGTCACGTGTGGTCAGCGGTAAGATGTATGGTCTAAGCTAGGAGTTTGTAAATGTAGCATTTCAAGTGGATATGAGACCGACATGTGACCAATGTGTCAAAACTTCCACTAAAATCGTAGAGTACCTAAATGGTTCGCATTTGAGTGGATGAGTCCATAAATATCTCTTTGTATATGGTGTAAGAATGTTTATGTCTTTAGCGTAGGGAGGCCTCTCTCCTACTTTAGCTATAAATAGTATATGCAAAATGAGTGGTGCATTTTTGACATAGTTAATTGCGTAAAACGGGCATATGTATCCGGTTCTTTGGATGGTATAGCATAACTAACATTAATAATATTCTGTGCTGAACCCTCAAAGTCTGTCTGTGCCAATCCTTTAGTATACGGATCATTATATCTCGACCAAGATGACCTAATCTATCGAGATAAAGCCTATATGAATCGTGTCCCAAAGTTCATGTTGGTGACATCATAGGATTCGAAAACCCCTGATGGTAGCGAGCTACAGTCCACTAGATTAACTCATGAGTTGTTTTAAGATGTGTTTGCATCCACAAGCTGAGTAAAGTTCGAGGGGCTCTCGGTGTACATAGAGCATCAGTAACTTGAAAAAGAGTGCCATTAAGCATAAAAAATGGACATTACCTCGCCTTTTGATGAGTTGGGAGGACCCAGTCATCATAGTTATCGTGGTATGGCATACGACTAATTCGATGATAGAAGCATATTTCTAATGATGGTGTGGCTGGTCCCACTATCCACTAGAGATTCAAGTTCTCCTCGATTCATTCCTACGGAGAAGGAAATTTCAAACCATACGCACTCAAGCAATATTCAGTACTTTGAAATAAAGCTAATAATATAACATAATATTAATATTTTGTTCAAAAGACAAAATGGAAATGCATCCAACATTTATTGGAAATATAACTAGAACAAGCATATTGCGGCAAAAATGCCTTAAATGTAGATAAATACGTGTATATATATATATATATATATTTATTTATATTATAAAGGGGTGCCTCGACTAATTGTGGCATATAAGGTTCAACATGACGATCGGTTGCTGTGAATTTGACATCAGTGGGAACGTCTATATCATGTTCCTACATATAGTGAGCTATTCTTTCTTTAGGCCCCCTATGTTTCTCATAATTAGCTGCGACATGTTTGCTTGCATGGTAGTTCTTATAACTGTACAGCATCTCCACGACGATAGCATGGTTCTTCTCTAACTCGAGCCTTAGGGGCGGTAGGATGGATATGTGCTTTTTGGTTCCTTGGCTACCAGAGCAAGAATAACCAATTCTTCACAGTACATTCCCTATCCACGAACACGATTTGGACCCCCATGTCCCTTACCACGATGAGTGTTCGTTCAATGTGGTTTGGGATTGTCAAGTCGAGTCCTCTTTTAATTGGGTTCTTTCCATCATTCAATTTGCCATGGTTGTCCTCGAGAACTTTCTTTATTCCAGGAAGGTTGAAATGATTTTCTGGATCGTATCAATTGTCCTTCCCATAGAAATTTATGCATGTATTTAGATGGAGCATATCTTTTTTAAAATTATTCATCTATTTATAAGCAAGCAATCGGATTCCACTACATCGTCAACTCTAGGAGTAATGTGTTTTGAATGTTCCCAAAATGGCCCAGGATGCCCTTAAGGGCATCTTATAGTTCTTTAGGGAATTTTAATTGTAGGTATTGCCGTACTAGGCTGGGTTCGGTATATATCACCTAAGGAACATTAGTGCACTAACTTTAATATTATCAGACAATGCTTGGTCTGCAGCATTAAAGAGCGTAACACTATAGTTCTTAGCAATAAAGATGATCTCGATATTGGAGACCCATATATGGTACTCAAGTCCTTCTAAGTTCAAGATGTCGAATTCGGGACGAGTTGCCTTCATCTTTATATAATAAAAGGAAAGTATATTAATTTTTTTTGATCCAAGATATGGTTGCAACTTTTGATGCTTTTTTAAGGAAATCAGTCCTCATGAAATTAATTTATCATGGTAATTATATAATTAGTAAAATTTATGCCGTCAAAATCTACTTATTATGAAGCCTATATTGGGAATATGCCCTCGAATCTACACATAATCATGAGTACGTCCATGATAAGTTTCAATAATTGGAGCATGTTTTTCTTTAATCCAAGATATGGTCACAACTTTTGATGTTTTTTTAAAGAAATTAATGCTAATGAAATTACTCTACCATGGTATTTATATAAGCAGTAAAAATATGCAGTTAAAATCTACTTATTATGAAGCCTATGTTAAGAATATGCCCTCGAATAGCACTCAGGGGATGAGAAAATGAGAGTATTGTATTGTAATTATGAACATTACTCGTAAAGCGCATTTACTATTGCTATATTATTGGCATCATGATTTGGTATATAGAATAACAGTCATTGCATTTGAGAGCAAATATTACACTCCTTATGAGATAAGGAGAATGACGCTATAAGTGTTTAGCGCTCAAATGCTTAACTGATTCCCATGTCGACAAAATCTAATTGCGTATTATGTTTAGACAAGACTTTGTATAATGTATACTTTGACATAAAGAGTGTCAGTCTTCACTAAGAGTTAGTGGGAGCACACGTTATAGGTATGCTAATGGGATTGGTGTACTCGAACTTGACTCGCCTTGATTCGGTCACATGGACTTCACTCTAGGATAGTCAATGACTGAATCGAAAGGTTGTGATAGTGTATACGCGAACCTTTAGTTTGAGGATTCAGTACGAGATGTGCATTGGCTAGGTGGTGTCAATACTCTTAGGATCCTCCCATTATTAACCGAGACAAACCTATAGAGTGACGCACACATGATAGACGATTGATTAAATTGAGCTTATTCTCTCTTAGTTAATATTAGACATCAGATGTCTAATTTAATTAATTGAATTAATTAATTATATTAATATATTACTACGTACCAAGGTGTATCTATCGGAGTCGACACACGATGGTCCATTTCATGGACCGAGGCGAACCAATCCTCCACGATTCATGCTTGCCCTCCCTACCCCACCTCTCAGACGATATATAATATTTTTGTCGTGGTGTTGATTTGATAATGTCCGTGTCACTTTTTTTTATGACAAGTGAACCCGCAGCCGCTACTCTTTGAGCGCACACTGGATAAACCCTCGGGCTGGACGTGATAGTCTGCAAACTACGTCAACCCGGTAAACCACACTAGGCAAGTCCTGTCTGACAGACTCAACCAAGAAAGTGTTGGTAGGAGAAATCGAATTCGTTACCTTTCAGTCCCGCGCTCACCTATTCCACCAACTTGACTACCATTATCTTGGTGTGACTTGGTGTGAGGTGGTTTATTTTTACATATCCTCTAAAAAAAACATCATCTTCAACACTTATTTTGCACGTTGGCCGTGAGTTTTTAGGAAACGAGAGAGATTATTTTTCAATCTTAGACTTAAACTTAAGAGTATTTTTGAAGAAGAAATATTTACTATACACTTAAAATGTTCAAAATAAATGACATAAGCTCCTACTATCTAATTCTAGTCGTGTTCTTGGAGAACAGGAAGATATAAATTTTTTTCGATCATATTTTTGACGCGTGACACGTAGAGGCACTGTGCTTTTGGTGCTCAGGATTTTCACAAAGCTTCTCAATTTTTAATTGTGATCATCAGTAATATTTAATCACAGGTCTTCAAAGTATGATTTTTAAATTCATATTTTGCTTTTTTAGATTCGCATATATGATGCTAATCAATCTTGTTTAGGGTTTGGATTATTGATTGAACCAATATTATTTATTCCGTTGCAGCAGGCTGAATGCGAATGGGGCGGGCTGCTGGCTGGGTCGGATGTGTAACATCCCATTTTTCATACATTGTAAGAAAATAGAAATTCTGTTTTTTTAAAATAAAAGTCTAACAAAAATTGTCAGAGTTTGTGATTATGAATTTAACTTTTTTTACAAATAGTTAGCTTTGAGCATAAAAGTGAACAGAAATATTTAAATCTCTCTAAGAAATATAATTATTCATAAGGAATAAATTGGAATGAAATAAACTGTTAGTTTTTATATATAATAAAAACTTGACTCAAAATATGTTTTCCGAATTAAGCAATTTAAATAAAATATTGCTAAATAAAATTTCTCAAATAATTATTTTAAACTTCACAACTTGAATATGATTTTGTTTCCGCATCCATCATCTCGTACCACGATCAAACTTCTTAACCTATGTAAAATAGAATTTAGGTTGAGTTTTCAACTCGCTCAATAAGATATACAATTGTCCAAAATTTGAAGTTATGCATATTAAATAAGTACATTAGTACATCACATAGAACCTATGTTGCACAGGTGCGGGGGGCGGGTGCGGGTGCGGGCAGATACGGGTGCGGGGATACGGTTTTTTGAAAATATTAGGGTGCGATACGGCAAGGATACGTCTGTTTATTTTATATTTTATTATATATAACACTTGTTAAATATAAAAAACAACAATTCAAATATCACCATAAAATCAATTCAAATACATAAAACAAGTCATACAAAAAACAATTCAAAATGGCTTTGAGCATGGGAGCTTTCTAATGTTGTCTCGTGAATCTGCTAAAGGTAAAAGTAATTACTTATTAAATGATTTACTTTTTGTATTTTAATTTATTTGATTTACTTTTTAAAAATTATAAAAATCTAAAAAAAAAAAAAAACATAAAAATTCGGACTCGCGTATCTGCACAGATACGCGTATCTATCTGCGTATCCCGTGTGCGATACGCGAGTCCGAATTTTTTTTTTTTTTTTGCACGGATTCGCCACCTGGCGAATCCCGCGCATATGAATCGCGACCGCACTCCATGCACCTACAAGATCCGATCTGCATCTACCGCCCAATTTTGAAGAATCCGTGCATTATAGCATAGAACCAATAGCATTACCAAATATTAATGGCTACAAGTAGCCCCATAAGATTTGTTTTACTCATACAATTCATAAAATTCACTTAGTAGGATGTACTTACGGGCGTCACCCCTTCGTGTAAATGTATCTACGGGCATAACCCTCTTCATGAAACGTATTTACGAACATTACACCATCCGTAGAAATGTATTAACGACATTATCCCCTCCATGGAATGTATTTACGGTCATTACCCCTCCGTGAAAATGTATAATATTTTCTCATAGGGCACCATTAGAATTGCATAGAAATTCATATTAATGTAACGACATAATTAAATTAAAACGCAAATATTTAATAGAATAATTTAATAAAAGCATTCTCGAAATACCATACCTTGATTTATCTTGACTTGAGCTTAAAAAATATAGAATTTAATTTAATCCTTGCGCGCATTTTAAATTTTCGTGGACTACTTTGAAAAACATGCTTTAAGATGATAAAATGAGTTGAAAAGTACCCTTTTGTACTAAATGTTTAGTATACAACGTATTACGAAAAGAGAAATGTTAGGGCCACAAAGAAAGTTCCACAAAAAAAATCTACAAATTGATGTAGTAGAGACTGATTGGTCCAGGAAGAGAGAGGAGAGAGAAATTGTTACACAGCACACCAATAAAACATTGACACATCAGCTTGTGGATATTTTTGTGGGAGTTTCTTTGTGGGTCTAGCATACCTCTTACAGAAATTACACATCTCACGTGTAAATATTAAATACAATTGATGAAGGTTATTTGAAGAGGTAAAATTTTCAGCCGTTTTATCCTTAAATAATGATCACAAATTCTTCAATAAATTGGGCTTTGAATTTACATATACATAAAAAACTTTAGACCGGAAATTTAAAAAAATAGTTATTGTTATAAAATATAATAATAAAAAGAACAGATTTGTTGAACCCATTTCGTCAATAATGACTACATCTGGGGGCATACCAAGCCAGGAGAGTATTCACTATAATTTATGTGTTACTCGGTACAAGAATACAATCAAAAGAGATATATTTATACTAATAAATATGGATGTAACCCTAGAAGCTCACTAGACATCTTGGCCCATTAAATGTCTTATCCTGCAAGTAATGTTAATAAAATAATATATTTACAACACTTCCCCTTACGCTTTAATGCTTATGCTGAACGAAAACCTCGATAGAAAAATCTAGAGGGATAAACTTAGTCAAAGGGAGTACCATCATTGATCTTCAGGATCCAATCTACAAGATTCTTTCGATGTTGACACTCCCCCTGAAGACAATAGTCTTCCAGGTATATGAATTTTAATACCATGAACATATTTTTCGAATGTAAAAAGCGATTCAGTAAACAAATCTATCAGATTGTCACTAGGACATGCCTTTTGCATGATAATATTACGACTCTTCTGGAGTTCATGCTTAGTGAGCTAAGTCAATCAATGCCAATTTTGAAATGCATTTCAATGCGCTTTTCAAAGATGTAAAGACATATGGATAAAAGGAACAACTTTATTACAATTTTATCAATGTAGATCTTCGAGTCGATGCATACCGATCTTGTGTACCAACTTTCTGAATATTATTGTTCTTCGTCTTTGAGATGTTCATGCCTCTTTAAAAACCTCTCCGGAAAAACCCTTGTGGGAAAAAATTCGATAGAGGAAAAGAGTGCACGATATACACTTATAAATATGTGTTGCATTAGTTGTCTCGTAAAAAACCTTCACTAAGAAAAATCCATTGTTAAAAAACTTAGTAAGGAAAAGAGTACAACCATTCTTACTCCCCCTGAAGATAACCATCTTCAGATCATTTAATACTATAAATCTATATTCCATGTATAGATTATGAGGAGAAATATGCAAATTTAACACTATCACAATTTTGTGTCATAGTTCTTCAGGAACTCATTTATGCAACACAATTTATACTATTCTCATAGAGAACAATCTATGGTATATCACATATCACAATATTAGTTTTGAATCTTATATAATGGGTGAGACAATCAATATTCCAGTTACCACCAAAGTCAATCTCAATTTATTTTGAATAGACTAATTATTATCCTTTAAGATAACGTATGATATGCTCAATATCATTTCAATGTCTTCATCATGAGAACATTAATTCTTTCTAGCAAGTTAACTTTGAATGTAATATCAGGCCTGATAGAACATAATGCTCTTAAACACTCAAATAAGGAACTCCGGGTCCTTAAATTTAATTATTTTCTTTTTATGTTTAGTCTATATTCACATTATGTAAAGAGATAATTATTGGGTCTAACTGGATGTAGTTTATTCAAAACAAATCTATCTACAACTTATTCTCAAGTAGGTTGACTGGTGTAAAAATAATACGCTCCATCAGGGCGATACTCAATTTTTCAAGTCGAGATTTACTTAAGTTTACTTAAGCATTTCATTTTAAACTCTACAATTATGCACGAGTTGACTTTTTCACCAATATAAATAAAAGTCATTCAAAGACTCTTTTGAATGACGTATACATGTCATTATCATATATCCTTACTTGAGGATATATTCACACTTGTTGTGAATCTATTTATCTTCATTAGAAGTTTTGAGTGTATTAGAGACTTTCGTATAGATATTCATGCCAACCCAACAAATTTGTGGTTATAATATTTATTACAGCCTAATATATTAAATAAGAGAACGTAATTCCATAACATAATAATATAAGGATTATCATAAACCTTTGAGCTATTAATCTCGCATTGTATCTCACCTTTCCATTTCTCTTAATACAAACATTCATCATGCATCCAATAGGGACAACACCTTTGACATGTGTATTACAGAGCAATGCAAGAAGCTCTACCTAAATTGCTTTTTCTATTTACCTAGTGCTTCTGGCACTGGTTTTGGATCTAGATTATTGATAATATTAATCAAGCAATTCTTGAGGTAAGAAAATATTGTCGACATTCATGATATTTTCTTTTGCATTTTTCTTCTGTGTTTACAAAATTTATGGCAATTTCAATCAAGTGGTAATTTGATGGTTCCGTAATCCAATATTATAATCATTTATGCACACACATGTAAAAAGGTGGCTATTACAGTGTCGTTGACCCCACACTGGGACCCACCAGAAGATACCAACATACAAATTAAATATGTATTACCTTGTGATACCAAACCACAATAAATAGTTACTACTCCGATTAGGAGTTTATTAATAGTATGGCCAATGGCCTTATTATACACAGGATCCGAAATACAAGTATAAACCATATAGAGATGGAATATACTTCAAATAACAATACAATTGGACAATAGTTTAAATCAAGCGGAATAAAGTAACATTACACGGTTTGAACATAACCGGACAACAAAAGACTTGGCCCCCCCGAACTAGTATCCTTCGAACCCTTCGCCGTCACCATGCTCTTCCCGTGCTTTGCCTTTGCCTCGACCTAAAATACAACATAAGTATTTCGCCCAAAACACATGGTCAGATATACATGATAAATGATTCTCCAGATATTATACAATTCATATATATTAGATCTCAAAGAAAACATCCCGACTATTGAACATACCCCTCGGACGTATGAACAATTAGTCACAAACCGTCGAACATATCCAATCATACATGGACTATAAATGATCAAACAATAAGGCTCAAGATGGACATCACAGTATGCCCGATCTGGAAATATGTCCGTGTACATGTCCACCCCGTATACGAAATCCAGAATATACGTGTGATAATGTACCTAATTAGCCTCACGAACTACGTCTCGTGTGCACAGTCCAGTACGGAAACATCCATGTATGACTATATATCTGCCTGGCTAAAAATCCTACACAATAACCAATCGGCACGCAGATATGATTCCAGATATATCACGATACAACATGACGACGACTTCAGAAAATCACATATCCGATTAAGGATCAAGAAACTCACTGAAGTGACAATTAAGATCAACGAGATCAACGATTCAAAGGTGATGAATTTCGGAATACAATCCCATGATGAAAAAGGAACACCGTCAAGAACAATATCAAACTACGAATCACAGATTCATAAGTGTTTCATATACACGAAACGTATAACCATCACAAGAATTCAATCATCATTATAACCAAGCAAGATAACTTGCCTCAATACGGAGACGAGAATAATCCTCCTTTGTCGAACGAACGGACGGTCCTTGACTAATATCGATTACTCGAATAATTGACCTTGAATGAAATACATTTCACTCAATAACACATCCATATAATCATCGATATCGAATTCAGTGAGACGGTACCCTAAATTCAATTTGAATAGTTCAACTATCTTTAGATATCAAAATTATATTCCAAGAACTCTATTTACCTCAATTCATTCTTATGAACGGTTTACAAGATATTTCCAAACACTCTCATGGTTCTCCTGAATAAGAGTTTATTAAGAACATGTTAAACAATCATTTATGTTCGTTAATATCATCTTATATCTAAACTTTTCAAGAACATCACCAATGATCAACAATATCTTTCTAAGAACATTATCAACTTATTATGATGTTCAATATATTTCTAAGGCATCAATACGACCGATTATCATTAACATATAAGAGTTTGGTTGTCTTCAAAAATATCTTTTATCATCTTACAAAGACTTGGCTGCAATATCCGGAATTTCTTCTACTATTGTTTAATGTTATTTTATCCAAGTTATGTTATACAACGTGGAATCTGTACAGTATGGATAAAGTAAATATAGGACTGAGACGGCTGTATTTGTATAATCGTCGTACTTGGTCGATAATTGTATATGAGGATATCCTGTATCAGAGGTATCGTATGAGAATATATTCGGAAGGAGTATGTGTATTTAGTACGCCATATATTCATATCCAGTATCTCAAGATGGTCAGGAACAGTTGGATTTCAGCCAAGTGCAGAAGGCTATTACGTACGCTAAATTTAAGGACTTACGTATGCTAAATTGCTAAGTTTTACGTACGTTATGCATAAGGCATTACATACGTAACCAGGGGAATCGGATAGGACCGAGTTGTGGTCGGCAGGTGGGGCCCAGTGTCGGCAGCTTTCGGCACGGATGTTGACAGGCAAGTCAACCTTGAGCATTACGTACGCTATGCATGGTGTATTACGTACGTAATACGAGTATGTTACTATAGCAAGTCAACGTACGTATTACGTACGCTGTGTAGAAAGGGTTACGTACGTAAGGTATTGAACGAAATGAGTTAGTGACCTCTAGACTATCATTACGTATGCTACCAAGGCCAGATAGCGTACGTAAGAGGGTGTTACGTACGTTAACTTTGGTATGTTTCATACGTAACGAGTTGGAAGTTTATATAAGTGGACGCTCGTCATTTCATTTCTCTTCAGAATTTCATTTCGTTTTTGCCTTCAAACACTCAGAGATGGAGTTTTCAGTCCTTCTAAGTCGATTATGATCTTGGAATCATGGATTAGAGGCTTGGATATGAAGATATCACTGATTCTTGAAGAGTTTGATTGTGTTATTCATGTTCTTGAGGTATGTTGATGAACTCTACACCTTGATTTCGGATTTTTGGTATTGTTATCCGTATTTGCTTCGTATGATGATGATTAGGGTGTTACTGTTATGATTCTTGAAGTTATGTGAAGTTTATATTGAAGAATACGATGATACATAACTTGGATTACGAAGATGATTATCTACATGTTAAAGGATATCAAATTATGTTGTTTTGATGGCTATGAACATGATTTCGAATCACTTAGTGTTCTTGAGGAACTTCTTGATGAATTTAACATAGCAAGACGATCGTATGTTGAATTATCGATATCTTTAGATATGAAGATCGAATATTCATTGATTGTAGTGGTAGAATTCGTATGTTCTTGATGAAATACGAATCCATTTGGAATCCAGAAAGATTGTGATTGATTGATCATTAATATCGATTATCGGATTTTGGTTCGTATTGTGGATATGAATTCATAATGGTTTGAGTTATACTATTTGGTTTTGTATGTGATCAAAGTGTCATTGAACCGTTGAGATCGATTGGTTGGTTATGTCGGTTATTGATTATTATTGAACTTGTTGTTTATCGAATTATGGTAATAGGTTGAGATTATTGATCGGTGATTATAACCATATGTTGCGGTCGTGTTCGAGTATGTTCGTGAATTGCATTGGTCAGGGCCGAGGAGCTCGTAGACGAAGGCAATGTGATTGGTAGCGGCTTCATCATCATCGTATCAGTATCGAGGCAAGTTATTACTTGCTCAGTTATAATGCTTAATGAATGGTTTCAGTTTCATTTCATTTATAATACATATAGAAATGATTATTACTGTGAATTCTGGAGATTTGGATTATATGTTGTTTTTTCCGATTTTGGGAGTTAAATCATAATGTACATGATTTACTTTGGTTATTGGCATAATTGGGTATCGAGGATACATTGTGGTAAAGATGAAGATACGAGTTATCTATAGTCCATGGTACATTTGGATCGCCGAGCATTGAGGATAATCGTCGGTGATGATTTGACATTGAGATTGCTCCCGAAGAACTCGGGGCAAGTATCATAATTTGATTTCAGTTTGGTGTTGATGATGTTGATCATGCATATTGTCATTCATGTTGGTAAATGTGAGGTCGTCCAAGTTGTCTTGTCATAATGTCGTTCGTGTTATTGATTCATATGTTGTTCATGTTGATGAACATATTGATTTGCATATGTGTATGCATAATTGTTTTGTTTATGTTGTGTTGATCCGATGGGATCGTGTGATATTTGCTGAGGGCGCTGGATCAGATGTTCACCTCGTGTTGGTCCGACGGGATCATCTTGGGATCTATGCTGAGGGCGCTGGATCATTGGACGGGTTTTCCACCATGCATTGGTCCGACGGGATCATCATGGGGATCCATGCTGAGGGCGTTGGATCGTTGGATTACCCAGTGTTGTGTTGATGGAATCATGTGGATTCGCATCGTTGGTTTTACCATATGTTTTGTGTGCATATGTGTATTGTTGGTTATCCATGTAATATCCGACTGTAACTTTTCATTTTTTTTTCCTGTCGTTGTATTATTCGGATAATCTGATTATCAGAAATCGTTGCATTTAGTTTTATGTTGAGGTATTATAGATTTGAATATCATATCGTTGTTATTTCATATGTGATGATTCGATGTTATTAGAGTGTTGCATTTTCGAATTTTTGTTAATGTAGCGTACGCTACACAGTACTATTAACGTACGCTAAACATGTGACTTAGCGTGCGTAAGGTTTCCTCTGTTGCGTACGCTAAGAGGGAATCTGGCAGCAGTTGACTTCAGCACGTGAACCCTTTTAACCGTTAGCATGCATGAGATCTCAATCTGAGCTGGCGTGTCGGTGAGAATCTACTTTTATTAGCGTGCGTAACCCATTTCTCGTTAGCGTGCGCTAACGGCCTGCGATAATTCAAGACAGTAGCCACTGTTAGCCGCTTACGTACGTAATATCGACCGGATAGCGTACGTAAGTGCATTAGCGTACGCTAAACTGTTCCGATAGCGTGCGCTAAGTATGTCCAGTCTTATTATAGGGCCAGCCTGTTTTTCATTTCTTCACAACTCTAAACCGATTCTCTCTCCCTTTTATCGTCCCTCTGCACTCTAAAAACGATATAAACCTTCACCAACTTGTTTCTAAGCCTTGAATCTCGGAGTGGAGCTCATTTTCTTGGAGATTTGGAGTTGTTTTTAAGCTTGGAATATATTCTCTCATAACATTGAAGTTATTCTTCATTTCTGGAGGTTGGTGTGTTTTCTTCTCTGCATTATTTTCTTATGTTGATTATTAATGACGAATTATACTTCACCTAGAGTAGATTAAGCAAGTAAAACATGGTTATAATTAAACCCTTTAAGCACTTTTGATGAATATGTTAAATAAGGGTTTGAGATGGAGGTGTTCTTGATGATATAGTGATTTTAATCATGTTGTAATTGTCATCACTCACCTTCTGGACGAATTTAGCTCAGTAGGACTTTGATGGATCGGTTAGCTTCTTCATAACTGGATTTAATCAAGAACTTGATATCATAAAGTGATTAAACACCATTTTAGGTATTTATTTACCTTGAGAAGAACTTGATGATGTTAAATATGAGATTAGATGATCTAGTTCAGAAACCTTAGAAGCTTTAACAAAGCATATCTGTTCAGTTGCACAAGTCCTTGAAGATTGATAAGGGTCTTGATAACTACAACAATAACTTTTCATGAATCTAATGTGTTGAGAACTTAGAATGTTTGATCATCATACTAGATAAATGGTGAAATCACCATCATATTAATGAATCCTCCACCTTGCAAACAAAGACTTTGATAACCCTCATGGGTATGGTGTAATCTCAGAACTTATGAACTTGTTGATTAGCTTAAAGTCATTTTAGATGAGAGGAGAATAATCATAATGTGCAGATTTTACCTTTCAACCTTTTAATGTTTTGGAAAGTTTAAGCATCATAAGATGATCTTAACATCATAATTGGTTATTCAACATACCCTTGATAGAACTCTTGCTTATGATGAACCATGCGAACATTCGGTCAATATTGTAAACCGATCCCTATGGTTGTAATGATGATTAGAAGGACTCCTGGCATAAGGCTTCAATAATTGGTAGTGACAAACTATTCTAAAGGATTGTAGGTTGACGTCTTACTAATCCTATATTGATAATTATACGAATATGTTTTGAGTAAAATGTATTTCGTTTAAGGTTGTTTGTTCGAGTAAAACTTGTCGAGGACCGTTCGTTCGTTCCGATAAGAAGAGGACTATTCTCGTCTCCGTATTAAGGCAAGTTATCTTGCTTGGTTATAATGATGATTAGATTCTTCTGATGGTTATATCTTTCATATGTATGAATTGTTCATGAAATGTTCGTCGTGATTTGATATTGTCCTTGACGTTATTCCGTTTTCTTCATGGGTTGCATTCCCAAGTACGTCGTTTTTAATCATTGATCTCGTTGGCCTTATTTTCACTTCGGTGAGTTTTTCTTGATCCTTAATCGGATATGTGATTTGTTGAATTCGTTGTCATGTTGTATCGTGACATATCCGGAATCATATCTGCGTTCCGATTGGTTATTGTGTAGGATTTTTAGCCGTGCACATATAGTCATCGGCGGATATTATTCCGCGTTGGGTATGCACACGGGACGTAGTTTCGTGAGGCTAATTAGGTACATTGTCCTACGTATATTCGGATTCCATATACGGGCGGACATGTGCACGGACACATTTCCGGATCGGGCGTACTGTGATGTCCATCTTTGAGCCATATCGTAAATCGTCCATAGTATTGGATGCTTGTGACTGTTCGTTTCATACGCCCGAGGGGTATGATTGATAGTCGGAATGATTTCTTTGAAATCTATATATGTGAATTTTATATGTCAGAAGAATTGATTATCATGTATATCTGACCCTGTGTTGGGCGAAATACTTGTATTGTATTTTAGGTCGAGGCAAGGGCAAGGCACGGGAAGAGCATGTCGACGGCGAAGGATTCGAAGGATACTAGTTCGGGGGACCCTCATCTTTGTTGTCCGGTTATGTTAAACCGTGTTGTGTTATTTCCTGTTCCATTTAAACTGCTATTTGGTTGTATTTGACATTTGAAGTATTTTCCATCTCCATATGGTTTATACTTGTTTTTGGATCCTGTGTATTGTAAGGCCGTTGGCCATATTTTGATAAACTCCTAAACGGAGTAATGACTATTCATTGTGGTTCGGTATCACAAATAATATTTATTTAATTTGTTTTGGATATCGCCTGGTGAGTCCCAGTGTGGGATTCACGGCACTGTAATAGCCGCTTTGGGGTGTTACAGAAGATGGTATCAGAGAGTCGTTTTTTTTTCATGAGTCATTGAGAAATGAACTAGTATCAAGAGACCTTCGTGTCGCGTGTGACCCGTGCAAGCGCCTGACCCTACGAGCCAAATGCGGTATGTACTTTATGAGCCATGGTTTAATTACTGACATGATATTGATATCAGTATGGGTCTCTTTGTTGATCATGTTATTTCGAGGAATTGTGACAGGATTTATCTGATTGATAATCCGAGGTAAATGCTGAATTTATTATATAATTGAAATTGTTCGACTTGACACTGATATGATATTCGGTGCAACAATTGTGGTATCGCTAACCGTTTCCTTGAATATGTGATTCCTTGTTGCTATTAACTTAGCATGAATTTTAGTATCTTGAACTGTACTTATGGTTATCATTATGATTGATTCTTTCAGTATGGAAAGAAACCTGAGGGGTCGTGGCAGAGGGGGACGAGGCCGCGGAAGGGGCCGAATCCCGATACCTCGAGCCAATAGACGCGCGAATGCGGATCAGAGTTCCGCAGACAGTGGTTCACCTTCTAGGGAACAATCGCACCACAGTGGGCGCGGAGATGCGCGTGTCGATCCTTACGTCGTAATGCAGGGCATGATGACACAGATGACCCAGATGGGTCAACTAATGGAAGCTATGCAGAGGGCCGCTACTGGCCAGCAGCAGGGGGCTCATCCTCCTCCTGTGATTGGCGGACCCGTGAGCCGAATTATCAGCGACATCTCTCGCCAGCGACCACCGACTTTTGAAGGCTCCTCTGAGCCTGCTGACATTGTGCATTGGATCGAGCATTTTGAGAAACTTTTCCAGATGGTGGACTGCCCGGAAGAGAATCGCGTTTCAGTAGCCGCGTATTACCTTGGCAAAGGCGCTCACTCCTGGTGGCTTTCAGTAAGGCCAGCTGATGGTGTTTACACTTGGGAGGAATTTAAAAACCTCATGCTAGACCGTTACTATCCAGGGCCACTCCGCGAGGCCAAACTGTCGGAGCTATTGAACCCCGACCCGTCTGAAGACGATGATGTATTATCTGTTGCTGAGAAATTCCAGGCACTCCTTCCTTTTGCCACGACAATTATCCGAACAGAGGCCGATAAGATCAAATACTTTCTCAAGAGGCTTAAACCCCGAATGAGAATGCATTTGATGAATCACCACTGTACTACCTTACGAGTTCATCGAGAAGGCTGGAATACGAACTCACCGCGAAAGAGATTTCCAAGAAACAACCCCATCCAACAACAAAAGGTCCAAGAACCGTAACTGATCGAGAGTAATCGGGGGACATTCAGGAAGCCCCAGTCATTGCCAAACCCTTCTGATCGATCACCCATGGCGTCAAAGCCCGCCGGATCGCACTCTCGAGCGGTTCCCTCTTCCGCGGTGTGCCACAACTGTGGGGGCCAGGGGCATATCAACTTCAATTGCCCAAAGCCTGCCATCACATGCCATACTTGTGGGAAGAATGGTCACCGTGCTCGTTTTTGCAGGAGTGGGCCCGAACATGATCCAGTTGCGTCTCATGCTCCAGTTCAATCTTCTGTTCAAAACCGGACGCCTCCGTCCGCTTCCTATCAGACCACCGGAGCGAATAGGGGAATGGGCCGTGGGAATCAAAGTGGTACACACTGTGCCGATCGCGAAACCCAGGATTTACGAGATGAAGAAAGCTGATGATCCCGAGGCCAGCATGATTTCAGGTATACTCGAGATCCACTCCCAGCCTGTATGTGTTCTTTTTGATACCGGTGCTTCACACTCCTTTATATCTTCTTCTTGTTTAAGTCGTTTGCCTCTAGACCATGTTATCAATTGTGAGCCCTACGTGATTGGCCTACCTGATGGTAGAAGAATTATTGGAAATCGTGAAGTCCAGGACTGTCCGATTCGTTTGAACGACCGTGAGTGGTTGTCAAATCTGATTGTAGTCGATCTACCTAAGGATGATATAATCTTGGGTATCGATTGGATGGATCGTCACGATGCAATACTCAGTGTCCGCAAGCGGATGGTTACCGTCACTTCTGATGATGGATTCGAGTGTATTTTTCGAGGTGATAATCCCAGTCGTTCTGGGAGAGTCATCAGTGCTATGAAAGCAGTGAAACTGCTTAATCAAGGGTGTATTGGGTATTGGTGCTACATGACCAAAACAGCAGATCGACCAGTTGAATTGGCCGACATTCCGGTAGTCCGAGATTACCCCGATGTATTTCCAGACGAGTTGCCAGGCTTACCTCCTCATCGTGACGTGGAGTTTATTATTGAGTTAGAACCAGGTACGTCCCCGCTCTCAAAAGCACCGTACCGTATGGCTCCGACTGAGATGCAAGAATTGAAGAACCAGCTTGAGGAGTTGACTGACAAAGGCTATATTCGACCTAGTGCGTCCCCTTGGGGAGCACCGGTGTTATTCGTGACGGAAGAAAGATGGATCTCTACGCTTATGTATTGATTACCGTGAGTGAGCAGGTAACCATCAAGAACAAGTATCCCTTGCCTCGTATTGATGATTTATTGGACCAACTTCATGGAGCTGCCGTGTTTTCTAAGATCGACTTGAGATCTGGTTATCATCAGTTGAGGATTCGAGAGTCTGACATTTCGAAGACAGCATTCCGTACTCGCTATGGGCATTATGAGTTCGTGGTGATGCCATTTGGACTGACTAATGCACCGGCAGTATTCATGGAGTTGATGAATCGAGTTTTTATTAACTATCTGGATCGCTTTGTAGTCGTTTTCATAGACGACATTCTGATTTACTCTCGCGACCACGAGGAACACGAGAGTCACCTCCACCAAGTTCTCGATACATTGAGGCGGGAACAACTTTATGGGAAATTTTCTAAGTGTGAATTCTGGATGCCTGAGGTTGTCTTTCTCGGGCATGTGATATCAGCCGAAGGGGTGAGAGTGGACCCACAAAAGACGGAAGCCATTCGAGATTGGCTACCACCGAAGAACGTGAAGGAAGTTCATAGTTTCCTCGGCCTAGCAGGTTACTACCGACGGTTCGTAGAAGGATTTTCTAAAATTGCGCAACCAATGACTAACTTACTGCGAAAGGACAAGAAGTATTTGTGGTCAGAAACATGTCAGAAGAGTTTTTATGAGCTCAAGAGTCGATTAATTTCGGCCCCTGTTTTGGTCTTGCCAAAAGGAACGGAAGGATTTGTGGTGTATAGTGACGCGTCGAGACAGGGTCTGGGATGTGTACTAATGCAGGAAGGGAAAGTGATTGCCTATCATCGAGACAATTGCGACCCTATGAAGTTAACTACCCAACCCATGACTTGGAGTTAGCAGCCGTGGTGTTTGCTTTAAAAATCTGGCGTCACTATCTTTATGGAGTTACCTGCCAGATCTTTACGGACCACAAGAGCCTAAAGTACATTTTTACTCAGAAGGAGTTGAACATGAGACAGAGAAGGTGGCTAGAATTAATCAAGGACTATGATATCGAGATCCTTTATCATCCGGGTAAAGCAAATGTGGTTGCCGACGCATTAAGCCGTAAAACCGTGCAAGAGCAGATGCTGAGCCATTTGACAGCACAGAGAGAGTTGCAGTTGGACCTTATGAGGTCAGAAATTGAAGTTTGGTTACCGCGTGTTCAGGGACAACTTTTCACCCTTGAGATTTCTTCGTCTCTTGATGATATGATCAAATCAAAGCAAGTTACGGACCCATTCTTATCTCGAGTTCAGTATGAAGTAAACCAAGGGAAAGCCCCTGGATTCGTGATCCACGAGGATGGATTGATACGTTTTAGAAATCGAGTTTGTGTACCCGCTGACGAAGAGTTGAGGAACTCTATCATGAGAGAAGCCCATGCTACCCCGTACTCTATTCACCCGGGCTCTAGCAAGATGTATAAGGATTTGAAACAGAATTATTGGTGGGGGAATATGAAGCGTGAGGTTGCCGAATTCGTTTCGAGGTGTTTGACACTGTCGCGGAGTTAAGATTGAGCACCAGCGACCTGCAGGAATGCTGAAACCGCTCCCGATTCCTGAGTGGAAATGGGAAGACATATCTATGGATTTTATCACTAGCTTGCCGACGAGTCATCGAGGAATGAATATGATTTGGGTGATTGTGGACCGTCTGACCAAATCAGCCCACTTCTTGGAGATTAAGGACACGTGGGGCCCCGAGAGATTGGCCCAGCTGTTTATTAAGGAAATTGTGAGACTACACGGTACCCCCAAGAGCATTGTATCAGACCGTGACGGGCGATTTGTGTCACACTTCTGGAGGGCAGTTCATCGTGCGATGGGCACACAGTTGAATTTCAGTACCGCTTTTCATCCACAGACCGATGGTCAGTCGGAAAGAACGATCCAGACTCTAGAAGATATGTTGAGAGCATGTGCTCTTGATTGGAAGAACGATTGGGAAGCCCAGTGGCCTTTGGTGGAATTCACGTATAATAATAGTTGGCACGCTTCGATTCAGATGGCACCGTATGAGGCATTGTATGGCTGTCGCTGTAGGTCCCCCTTGTGTTGGGACGAACTGTCAGAATCTCTGGGTACGGAACCCGATATGTTGTTAGCCGCCCGTGAGAAGATCACTTTGATTAAGAGTCGGTTGTTAACGGCTCAAAGTCGACAGAAGTCTTATGCTGACCATCGTCGACGACCGCTTGAGTTCGAGGTTGGTGACCATGTGTTAATGAAGGTGTCTCCTACTCGAGGTGTTTTTCGTTTCGGGAAGAGGGGCAAGCTGAGCCCAAGGTACATTGGGCCGTTTGAGGTTCTGGAGCGTGTAGGTGATCTGGCCTATCGACTAGCCTTGCCACCGACCTTGAGTAAGATTCACAACGTGTTTCATGTCTCCCAGTTGAGAAAATATGTTGCTGATCCGAGCCACGTACTTCAATTCGAAGATATTGAATTAGCAGAGGATCATTCATACGAGGAGCATCCTGTACGGATACTCGAGAGGAGGATCAAGCAGTTGCGGAACAAGACGATTCCCCTACTGAAAGTTCAGTGGTCACGACACGGATTCGAGGAGGCTACGTGGGAGATCGAGGCTAGTATGCGAGCGAGATACCCCGAGTTATTTACCCCTTAGTTTCGGGGACGAAACTCTTTTTAAGGGGGGGAGTATGTAATATCCGACTGTAACTTTTCATTTTTTTTTCCTGTCGTTGTATTATTCGGATAATCTGATTATCAGAAATCGTTGCATTTAGTTTTATGTTGAGGTATTATAGATTTGAATATCATATCGTTGTTATTTCATATGTGATGATTCGATGTTATTAGAGTGTTGCATTTTCGAATTTTTGTTAATGTAGCGTCGCTACAAGTCTATTAACGTCGCTAAACATGTGACTTAGCGTGCGTAAGGTTTCCTACATTGCGTACGCTAAGAGGGAATCGCGGCCGATTGACTTCAAAGACGTGAACCCTTTTAACCGTTAGCATGCATGAGATCTCAATCTGAGCTGGCATGTCGGTGAGAATCTACTTTTATTAGCGTGCGTAACCCATTTCTCGTTAGCGTGCGCTAACGGCCTGCGATAATTCAAGACAGTAGCCACTGTTAGCCGCTTACGTACGTAATATCGACCGGATAGCGTACGTAAGTGCATTAGCGTACGCTAAACTGTTCCGATAGCGTGCGCTAAGTATGTCCAGTCTATTTATAGGGCCAGCCTGTTTTTCATTTCTTCACAACTCTAAACCGATTCTCTCTCCCTTTTATCGTCCCTCTGCACTCTAAAAACGATATAAACCTTCACCAACTTGTTTCTAAGCCTTGAATCTCGGAGTGGAGCTCATTTTCTTGGAGATTTGGAGTTGTTTTTAAGCTTGGAATATATTCTCTCATAACATTGAAGTTATTCTTCATTTCTGGAGGTTGGTGTGTTTTCTTCTCTGCATTATTTTCTTATGTTGATTATTAATGACGAATTATACTTCACCTAGAGTAGATTAAGCAAGTAAAACATGGTTATAATTAAACCCTTTAAGCACTTTTGATGAATATGTTAAATAAGGGTTTGAGATGGAGGTGTTCTTGATGATATAGTGATTTTAATCATGTTGTAATTGTCATCACTCACCTTCTGGACGAATTTAGCTCAGTAGGACTTTGATGGATCGGTTAGCTTCTTCATAATCGGATTTAATCAAGAACTTGATATCATAAAGTGATTAAACACCATTTTAGGTATTTATTTACCTTGAGAAGAACTTGATGATGTTAAATATGAGATTAGATGATCTAGTTCAGAAACCTTAGAAGCTTTAACAAAGCATATCTGTTCAGTTGCACAAGTCCTTGAAGATTGATAAGGGTCTTGATAACTACAACAATAACTTTTCATGAATCTAATGTGTTGAGAACTTAGAATGTTTGATCATCATACTAGATAAATGGTGAAATCACCATCATATTAATGAATCCTCCAGCCTTGCAAACAAAGACTTTGATAACCCTCATGGGTATGGTGTAATCTCAGAACTTATGAACTTGTTGATTAGCTTAAAGTCATTTTAGATGAGAGGAGAATAATCATAATGTGCAGATTTTACCTTTCAACCTTTTAATGTTTTGGAAAGTTTAAGCATCATAAGATGATCTTAACATCATAATTGGTTATTCAACATACCCTTGATAGAACTCTTGCTTATGATGAACCATGCGAACATTCGGTCAATATTGTAAACCGATCCCTATGGTTGTAATGATGATTAGAAGGACTCCTGGCATAAGGCTTCAATAATTGGTAGTAACAAACTATTCTAAAGGATTGTAGGTTGACGTCTTACTAATCCTATATTGATAATTATACGAATATGTTTTTAGTAAAATGTATTTCGTTTAAGGTTGTTTGTTCGAGTAAAACTTGTCGAGGACCGTTCGTTCGTTCCGATAAGAAGAGGACTATTCTCGTCTCCGTATTAAGGCAAGTTATCTTGCTTGGTTATAATGATGATTAGATTCTTCTGATGGTTATATCTTTCATATGTATGAATTGTTCATGAAATGTTCGTCGTGATTTGATATTGTCCTTGACGTTATTCCGTTTTCTTCATGGGTTGCATTCCCAAGTACGTCGTTTTGAATCATTGATATCGTTGGCCTTATTTTCACTTCGGTGAGTTTTTCTTGATCCTTAATCGGATATGTGATTTGTTGAATTCGTTGTCATGTTGTATCGTGACATATCCGGAATCATATCTGCGTTCCGATTGGTTATTGTGTAGGATTTTTAGCCAGGCACATATAGTCATCGGCGGATATTATTCCGCGTTGGACTGTGCACACGGGACGTAGTTTCGTGAGGCTAATTAGGTACATTGTCCTACGTATATTCTGGATTCCATATACGGGGCGGACATGTGCACGGACACATTTCCGGATCGGGCGTACTGTGATGTCCATCTTTGAGCCATATCGTAAATCGTCCATAGTATTGGATGCTTGTGACTGTTCGTTTCATACGCCCGAGGGGTATGATTGATAGTCGGAATGATTTCTTTGAAATCTATATATGTGAATTTTATATGTCAGAAGAATTGATTATCATGTATATCTGACCCTGTGTTGGGCGAAATACTTGTATTGTATTTTAGGTCGAGGCAAGGGCAAGGCACGGGAAGAGCATGTCGACGGCGAAGGATTCGAAGGATACTAGTTCGGGGGACCCTCATCTTTGTTGTCCGGTTATGTTAAACCGTGTTGTGTTATTTCCTGTTCCATTTAAACTGCTATTTGGTTGTATTTGACATTTGAAGTATTTTCCATCTCCATATGGTTTATACTTGTTTTTGGATCCTGTGTATTGTAAGGCCGTTGGCCATATTTTGATAAACTCCTAAACGGAGTAATGACTATTCATTGTGGTTCGGTATCACAAATAATATTTATTTAATTTGTTTTGGATATCGCCTGGTGAGTCCCAGTGTGGGATTCACGGCACTGTAATAGCCGCTTTGGGGTGTTACAATCCACCTCGTGTTGATCTAGTGGGATCATCTTGGGATCTATGCTGATGGCGCTGGATCATGGGATTTCTATTGAGTATACACCGTTGTTATTGTTTTGAGCATATTGACGTTGTCCTATGAGTATGCATTTGTAGGTCTTGTGTCAAAACAGTGTCCGTATGACGTATTAATCTGATCTTGGATTAGACCGACATGATTGTCGTGGTATTGTGCATCTTGAGGTATGTTCCGTATTCCCTTTGGTAATTGTCTTTTGATGGAAGATCGATTATCGTGTCGAGATGTGATGATATTACCCGACGGATTTGGGTTGGACAGAGTTAGTAGATTTTGTAATAGTGAGTTATGATGATGTTTTGAGAACCTTGGGTACTGTGCGAGATGTGAACTTTGGTAAAGTTATGATGATAAGATTACATTGGTCGTATTCTTATTTTGTATTCTCATTGGTATGTAATATTAATGTGATGTGACGGTTATCATTGTTGGATATTATGGCTGACCCCGTCGTGGGCTTTCTTTTTAGGTTCTTTGGATATCGAGCTTGTAGTGGTCGTGAAGAGATGAGCTTTCCGAAGGATACTGGCTAGGGCATGTTTTTGTGAATTGAGTTTCCTGATCAGTTGTTGTATTCTAATGCTAGAGTACTTTTAACTGTTGTCTTTTCCGCTGCGTGAGTATTTTTAAATGACCTTTCGTTTCTGGAAACTTGAGTTACTTTGAAAATCATTTTCGAAACTATTGACTTTCAGCTGTTTGGCCTTGTCCTTTCAAATGAGATTTTACGACGGTTTTGATAAACGAGTTTTATAACGTCTTCGGATGTTTTTATTAGATAATACCGTCGTTAGCCTCTTGGGCGTTTGTAAATATTTGCGAAAATATCTTTTAGCCTTGTGGGTTCCATCTCGGGGTAATGTGTATTTTGAAATGTGTATTTTGAAATTAAAGACCCAAAACCCGGAACCGGTTTATTTAAATTAACCCGAATTAAGAACCGGACCCGCTGTTTGTTATAAAAACCGGAACCGGATCCGTTTTTTTCGGTTCGGTTTTTTAAAAAAACGATTTTTCGGTTAAAATACCACCCCTAGTAAAAACGGTCTAGTGAGGCAGAGGGACGATCGTCGGAGTGAAAAATTGGAGTTTGGACGTGCAAATGAAAGACACAAGCTGTTCTTTTATAAACTGCACAGCTCGTTACATATGTTATCGCATGAAGATAACGTACGTTAACCCCTTTGCGTATACTACACCGAAAGTGTTACGTACGTAATCTGCCTCCAGATGTTATTGTCTCAACACACTAACATCATTACGTACGTTATGGGCCACGGCATTACGTACGTAATGTATGTCAACCTGGCTGCCTCGAAAAGGCCATCTATCCGGATCATGTCCGCCCCTCACGCCAAAAGTGAGATCAGATAAGATTCCAAGCATTACGTACGTAGCCAGCACTCTATTACATACGTAAAGCCAACGAAATAGCATATGTTAGGTTAGAGCCTTAGCGTACGTTAAACACAGAAATTCTAGCCCAAAAATGTAACAATCTACACAATGTCAAAAATTCAACCACAATGCGAATAACAGTCATAATCAAGTCTATTCTGATCTCGAAATAAACATTAACTGGATGTAATATGATTACACCGATACTCAAATTATTCGAACAATACAACAGTAGATAAGAAATTACTGTCGGATATTACAATACAAGTGTATTGAGATTCTCGTCTTCAAGACGATTCTCAAAGTGATGTGATCCATTTATTTGTATTCCACGGATTTGGATCTTTATCACCAATAAGTCTCCCTTGCTTCAGCGTAAAGGACCATCACTTAATTCATTTAGTTCACAAAGAACTCTAATTCTCTCGTGGTGCATATACAAAAAGTATATGAAAAATCACTCGTTTAGCAGTAATATTTCTTAAACTTTAATTTCATCTGCATGAATAGTCGATAACTTTCGACATTATTTCATATATTATTCAAAATATGAATCGCTCTTTCGAGAGCATGTAATATCCATCAAGAATATCAAATTGTGCTACATCAGGAGCAATAATATTTTAAAATTTATAAAGAACGTTTAAAATATGATTTATAAACATTAAATGTGCTACTCATGAGCAACGATAAACAATAATCTTTAATATTCATCAAGAATATCAATTGCTCATTCAGGAGCAACTATGTGAAATGATTCTTAATATTATTTGAGGGTTTCAACTTGAAACTACGTTTATCATCTCATGATGATAATAATATAGTTCTCGTGAGAACTATCACAATAAAATCAAAGCATATTCACAAATTAAAATATGATATGAATCGATTTCAACATAAAAAATTAAATAATTTGGTATGCTTACTTACTCCATAAATAATTCCAGATCTTTGATCCTTGAACGAGATACTAAATATGCTTCTCTCCATAGTATGTACATTATTATGGATAACATATTTTTTCTCTATGCACGTAAATATAAATATGGTTAGATTCATAACTGTACAAATCAATGGATAAATGAATCATTAATTAGAAAAAGATGGAGAGTTGAGACGCCCGGAAAAGGGGCTACTGGGCTTGATAATTGGCCTAGAAAGAATTCGGGCATGGCGGTGCAGCAGCTCGGTGTTGGATGAGGCCGGAACTTCGAATTTCCTCGTAAAAATCTGCTTCTATTCGGCGACAGATTCAGTAAGTAATATTATATAGAATCTGATCTCCACCGTTGAATATAAGATATTTATGTTTGGAAGTTGCTATCAAAATTTTAAGCTGATCCGACGGTTAACGAAGCGGAAAATGCAATTTTCGCGCGGTCTCACACTCTGCTCGCGTTTTTTTTTTTTTGCGAATTTCAAAAATCATGTACAAAAAAATATTCCGCTGTTAGAGCATCGTGCTGATAACGTACTATAAAATATAATAATAAAAAGAACAGATTTGTTGACCCAGTTCGTCAATAATGACTACATCTGGAGACATATCAAGGCAGAAGAGTATTCACTATAATTTGTGTGTTTCTCAGTATAAGAATACAATCAAAAGAGATATATTTATACTAATAAATATGGATGTAACCCTAAAATCTCACTAGACATCTTAGTCCATTAAGTGTCTTATCCTGTAAGTAATATCCATAAAATAATATATTTACAACCATTATTAGACCATAGAATAATATTATATCTTTCGACTTGCATAGTTTATATGAAAAAAATATAAATATGCCCTCAAATAGAAAAATAATTATTTATAGAATGAATCTAGGACAAAATAATAATTGTCTAATATAAATACTTAAATTACTTATAAAATAAAATTATATTATTAGTGTAGAATTGAGTTTTGGGCTTAGCATTTATGTGATAAGATATAACGTATATGAAAATGAAAAAAAAATGATAAAATTATTAGGCTTAGAAATAAAAGTTTAGTTTAATAATAAAACTAATTTAGTTTGGGAATTGGAGTTGGGTTTAGTATTACAACGAGATAATTAATTTGACACCTTTATAACAATCAAAGGAAATATATGAAAAATTATTGGCAACATAATGCACTACAAAAAAGTCAGGATTCACCAACACCGTCTACCGACGCCCGTGAGCGTTGTTGGTATTTTTACAATTTAACGACGGTATTACCGACGCCCGCAAATGTGGACGATCGTCGACGGTATTAACGATGTCATTTCGCGGGCGCCTCCCCGCGAAATTTGCTGACGCCATTACCCACGCCAACGGTAGATGGAAATTCACCGACGGCACCTCCGCCGTCATTAAATATCATAATTATTTCTCATAATTATTTGACTCGACAGAATTAACGACGCCGATGTAGCCGTTGGTATTTTACTGATTTAACAACGCCTTTACCGACACCCGTTTCCGCCCTTGGTATTTATCCAAATTAACAACGCCATTACCATAAACACATTATCATATCTTGCGCGACCTAAAATCTTCCCCAAATAAAAATGCCTTCACCGGCAGCCCCTCCGTCGTTCGGTCCGATGGAATTAAAGGTAGGTCTTAAAATCTTCCCCAAATACAATCTGTGTGAATCTCTCTCTCTCTCTCTCTTTGTGCTTCCACTCATCCCTAATTCCCGATTACATCTTTCCAAGTCGATATGCCGCCGTTGACCGGAGCGCCGCTTGCACCGTTGACCATAGCCCCTCTGCCGTCGTCGACCTTTGCCACCACTGCCACTTCTCCACTCCTCAGTTCACAAGGTTATCAAGTATTACGAAACCTTATAGATGATTAAATTGTTGGGATTTGGTGTTAAAAAATGAGTTACGCAACGAAAAATAAACCGGTGTAACTGGATAAAAACTGAACTCCTAAAATGAATCGATCAAGCATCGTATAAATGAATATATAAAATTGAGGAAGATGAGAATCAAAGAATTCATACCCTTGTCGTCCTTTGATAATATCTTCTTGAAGGAAAAATTCGAGCTAACTTTTTTTCGGTCACCGACACGAACATGAATCCAATGTTGGGATTCAGTTCCTAAAACGAAGGCCCAACGGAAGCGGTAAAATAAAAATTAATTCGATCCGAATCCCTACGAGGATCGATCGAGCCACGTATATATGAATATATAAACGAAAACACAAGAGATGTAAGAAACTCACCCTTGTAGTCCGTTGATTAAGCTTGAAATGAATTCCCTACGATCCAATGCGCTCCAAGCACTTGAATGATCCAACGCCGAAAAGACAATGTCTCTACTTATCACGCGCCGAAGAAACGACCGGAATGACTAAACCTCGTTATCCTCCAAGGATACGGCTAGAACAAGGTTATAGTAACTTGAATATAAAGATTATTACACTCTAAGTGTTAATCTATATTCTCTCTATTTTTCTCTCAATCTTTCTCTAAGAAAATTGAAGAAAAGAATGAAGAAGATGAAGATGAAGTTTAAGACCATGAAATGAACTCTAAGTTCTTTTTCTCTCTCTCCTTCCTCAAACTCACGTTGGTATATATTGTTTTTGAAGTAGTTTGTGTCTTCACTTTTATTCTTCTTTTTAATCCCACAAAATCCCCTTTACCTTATTTTAAGAGATATCAAATTTCTCAAGTCATAAGTCCTTCACCAACCAAATCAAGACTAAGACCAAAGGCAAGGAATCATGGTGGGGCGGCCTCTAGAAGGAATCGGACGAGTTCGGTTCGTTTCGGACTCCCGTGAGTCCAAACAGATAAACTCCGATTCTGTTCCGATGTATTTATATCAATTAATTAATCTAATTAATTAATTAATCATACCAAATACATAATAATATAATTAATTTTTCCAAGAAATAATTATATTTATGAATTAAATTGATCACCCAGTAATTTATCAATTCATTAGGCCGTAAATCAATTTATCCAATAAATCGACTTAGACATCCAACCAAAATTAGATATCCAATATCTAATATTCATTCTGAGAGAATAAGCTCGATTCATTCTGTCGCCAATCCTATTGCGCGACTCGGTAGGTCCGTCTCAGTCAGTAATGGGAGGATCTAAAGAGTAGTAACACTACCTAGCCAGCCTGGCGGCCTACACTGTACCCCAACTAAGAACGAATGATTGAGATCATTCAAGAACCATTCTATCGTGAATACCAGTATACGTAAACCCTTCTTTTAAATATCCCGATCAAGTTATAGGGTCACGGTCAGTCAAACCCTATCTGTACTTGATGCTATGCATGCGTTAATGCAAATTGAGATCATCGAGCTCTCGTGTATCCAATATAACTAGCTCCAACGCTTTAGCCAAAGACTTATGATCTCATCTGCCAATAACCGCATAGGACATATAACCCGCTCACTAACGGGAGAAAGAATTCTATCTTGGTATTCAGTAGGATCTGCTACTTGTCCGTCAAGATGCACGTCGAGGTTGACCCCACCTTCCAGTTTACAGGGTCGAACTACTCTAATGAAAATCTTGACGTCACAAGCACATCCCTACTAAATCCTCAAGTCGAAGGTTCACGAATACCTATGACAACCTTTCGATTCCGTCATTGACTGTCCCCGAGTGAAATCAGTGTGACGAATCGAGGGTGAGTCAGTTCGAGTATACTAATCCAATTAGCATAACTATAACGTGTGCTCCCACTAACCATTAGTGTTCGACAGGCACTGTCCATGTCAAAGAACACGTCATACAAGTATTCACATAAACTTACCGTCCAGTCAAGTTTCATCGACTTGCGAACGATTAAGTATTTGAACTATAAACCTTTCCAGTGCCGACCCCTTTATCTAATAAGGATTCGAACGTTTTACTCTCAAATACACGGACTAGTTTCTATATATATATATTTACGAGTTAGGAATGCCAATAACTACTAGTAAATAAAGAAACATCTATTGCCTTATATTAATGATTTACATAATAACAAGTACAATACCCTCACTCAACATCTTCTGAGTGGCATTCGAGGGCATACTCCCAACAATCTCCCACTTGCACTCAATGCCACATACTATAGTATCTAATACCCATGTTTTTAGATGTCGCTCTAAGCTAATCTGAGAAAGTGGCTTGGTCAGTGGATCAGCGACGTAGTCGGCTGACTCTACTCTATGCAGCACAATGTATCTCTATGTGAACAAATTCTCTTACGAGATTATACTCTCTCTCAATATGTTTTGTACCATTATGAAACCTCGGCTCCCAGGCCTGTGCTACCGCTCTATTATTATCGTATAAAAACAGAAATAGTCAGTGTAGCACATGGTGTCACGTGAAGTTTATCCAGTAACTTCTTAACTCTTCCTTTGGAGGCCTCTGAGGCTGCTTTATACTCAGCCTAACAGATGGAACCAGCAGTCACGCTATACATGGCACCATTAAGAGTAAATGTAGCCAGAAGTAGACATAGAATCGTCTTTCTATCCTTGGAAGTCCAATACAGTGAATCCCATTACATTCAGTTCTCCACCGCCGTATTTAAGAACCAGGTCTCTAGTCCTTCTAAAATACTTGAGAATGTTCATTTACGGCAGTCTAATGTTCCCTTACTGGGTTAGCCTGAAACCTACTTACCACACTCCCAGCATGCGCAATGTCAGGTCTCGTACACAATAAAGTATATATAAGGCTACCCAAATTCCGAAGCATATGGTATATTACTCATTTCCTTTCATTGTTCCTCACGATGAGGACACATATTCAAGGTGAATTTTATTCCATGTCACATCGATAGGAACCCTCTTTTAGAATAATTCATCTTAAATGGCTTTAAGATTTTATCTATATAGAGGGCTTGGAGAAACTTATCATTCTCTTCGATCTATCCCAGTAGAGTCGAATCTAAAGAATATAGGTTTCTTCTCCCAAGTCTTTCATGGAGAAATAACTTGAAAACCAAGATTTCACAGAACTGAGCATTCCCACATCATTTCCTATTAGTAGAATGTCATCTACATATAGTACTAAGAATGCGATATTGCTCCCACTAACCATCTTGTATACATAAGGTTCCTCTTTATTTTGCACGAAGTCAAACTCTTTGACTGCCTCGTCAAAACGAAGGTCCCAACTACATGAAGACTGCTACAGTCTATTTTATGGAGTCTACATCCACCATTGCTAGGTCATTGGTCGTGGTTCGGTCTCTTGTTTATCACCCGGAACCTCGTGAAAACACAGTACCCCCAAGTGCATAAAACTATACCTCTCAGGTAATTGAGACACCCTACTAGACGTACGAGGTGGTTGTACTTGTATTTCAGAAGGTTCGGTTCCAATTTCTTGCACATGTGTCTCCTAAGGAGTTTTCATTGTATTCTTCCAAAGAAATATTTCTACATCCTCTGCCTTCCTGGATGAACTCTTCTTCCAGGAAATGTGCATGCAAAGCAACAACAATTTTTCGATCTTGGGAATGTAGAATAGATAACCCATCATCTCAGATGGGAATCTAATGAAACGTCTCCTCACGGACCTCACTTCCATTTTGTCCACCTTAGTCTTCTTGACATAGGCGGGACATCCCCAAATCCTAATGTGATTAAGACTTGGTTTCCTGCACCCCTACATCTCATTTGGAGTTTTAAGAACGAATTTGGAAGGACATATGTTCAAGATATATGTAGCAGTCAGGAGTACATACCCCCACAGGTAAATCGGTAAGTCAGAATAGCCTAACATGGAACGGACCATGTCCAACAAGGTCTGGTTCCTTCTTTCTGACACACCATTTAACTGAGGAGTGCCTGGAGGTGTTAGTTGTGATACTATTCCATGTTCCTTAAGGAACTCGTCAAACTTCGTACTCATATACTCGCCACATCAGTCCGACCGAAGTGTTTTGATATGATTTCTAGTCTGTTTCTCGACTAGGGCCTTAAATTCCTAGAATTTCTCAAAGGCCTCGGATTTATGTTTCATTAAGTATACATAACCATACCTAGTATGATCATCTGTAAATGTAATGAAATACTGATATCCATCATGTGTTGCTTCCAAAGCACCACATACGTCGGTATAGATTAATCCTAGTTTATCAGCGGCTCTTTCAAAAGTCCCTGTGAAGGGGGACTTAGTCATTTTGTCTTTAAGGCAAGATTCACAAGTAGGAAAGGGATCTGGTCCCAATGGACCCATAAGTCCATCCTTTTCCATTTTGTAAATATTGGTCTGACCAACATGACCAAGTCTAAGATGCCATTTCAAAACTTGATTGGTTTCATCCCTACCACGTTTCCTAGTCATAGTATTCACAACGACTTTGTTACTGAGGTTTAGATGATACAGTCCATTTAACAATGTAGCAGTACCCACTAGTTTATTTCTGAAATAAATTTTGCAGGAACCATCACCAATGAAAAATAAAAAGCCTTTTTGGTTCATGATCGGAATGGATACAATGTTTTTATGCCCCTTGGGCAAAACAAGTACATCTTCTAAAGTCAGAACAAAACCGGATTCTAAACCCAAAAGAAGTGATCCTATGTCGATTGCCTCGACACTATGCCCACTTCCGACAGTGATCATAACTTCTGAAGATCCAAGCTTCCTACTTTGTTCCAGATCCTGATTCATGGTACAAATATGAGAACTAGCACTTAATCCGATTATCCGATAAGTAAAAATACGATGCGAACAACTTGTTTCCAAAACTAAAAGTTCTTTACCTGAAGTGCCATGAAGAATAGAACACTCTCTAGCACAGTGGCCCAACTCACCGCACTTGAGACAAGCGTCTTTCTTCTTGTTCTTCAGAACCGTTGGGGCCTTGCCCTTGCCCTTGAAGTCCTTGACTTCTGGTCCCGTCTGTTTCTTGGTCTTTTTTTCTTGTTCTTAGACATCCGAGGTCCAGAAGAAATCACAAGAGCAGACTCCTTCATCCGCGGAGTCTTCATCTGAGACTGAGCGGTCACCAGGGGTGGTAAAATATACCGAAATGTCGAAATACCGAATTTACCGTGCCGAAAAATTACCAAAATTGTCGAAAAATTCGGTATACCGATTTTTCGGTACGGTATGGTACCGTTCCGAAAATTTTCGGTACGGTAACGGTATGAAGTTTTTTATTTTCGGCATTTTGGTATATACCGAAACACCAAAAAAAATCGGTATTTCAATATATATGTCGGTATATCGATCATTTCGGTATTTTATTTGTTCGGTATTTCGGTATATATCGGTATATCAAGATTTTTTCGATATTTTTGGTAATTCGGTATTTCGATAAGTTCGGTATATACCGATACCGAAATAAAATTCGGTATACCGAATTTTGGTACGGTATCGGTATGGACCGAACGCCATACCGAGATTTCGGTATATCGGATTTCGGTATACCGAAATTTTCGGTACGGTATCGGTATGAATTTTGGCGTAACGAAATTTTCGGTACGGTATACGGTATTGACAAATGAGTTCGGTACGGTACGGTATGCCACCCCTAGCGGTCACAAGTTTGTTCATTAGCCCAGCTAAATTCATAATAAACTGTGAGAAAGAATCAGGGAGAGACTGTAGGATAAGGTCGGTTTGGAGAGAAGTATCTATTTTAAAATCAAGAGCCTCCAATCTCTCGATCATGGATATCATTTTGAGGACGTGGTCCCCAACCTTCTCATATTCCTTCATCCTAGCACCGAACAATTGCTTGGATATCTCATATCTTGCCATTCGACTGTGCTCACCATAAAGTTCGGTTAATTGAGATAGAATCTGCCTAGCAGAAGTCATTTTCTCATGAGCTCTCTGAAGCTCATTAGACATATAAGCCATCATATATGCACGAACTTTCACGTCACCCTTAACCCACTTTTTGTGGTTTTCAAAATCTTCCTGATTGGCTCTTGTCCGCACTGGAGGCGCTGGAATGTCCGTCTCCAAGACGTATCCCAATGCCTCTATACTGAGGACTATCATCAGATTGTGGAGCCAATCCACAGAGTTAGGTCCGTTTAAGGTGTTCTTTTCGAGTATAATTGCGAGTGGATTCATTGTCATATTGAGAGTTATGTCGCATAAGTACGACATATTAATTAGTGACTCGTTTAATTATGATCTGAGTATAGAATTAAGGTTTTTTCTATTCTTGTTACCTAGCTCCCACTATTTTTATCGGAATAACACACTCCCATGTGAAATCCGGAAGTTGTTGGGATTCGGTGCCTAAAACGAAGGCCCAACGGAAGCGGTAAAACGAAAATCAATTAGATCCGAATCCCTACGAGGATCGATCGAGCTACGTATATACGAATATATAAACGAAAAAACAAGAATTGTAAAAAACTCACCCTTGAAGTCCGTTGATTAAATGGTATCCTTCTCTTGAGCTATTCCCCAAGCTTTACTTGTATTCTCTACGATCCGAAGCACTCCAAGCACTTGAATGATCCAACGCCGAAATACCGCGTCTCTACTTGCCACACGCCGGAGAAATGAATGGAATGACAACACCCGATTAACCTCTAAGGTTACGGCTATAATCAAGTGATGAAGCTTTTATTATTACACTCTAAGTGTATAATCTATATCTCTCAATTTTATCTCTTGATATTTTCTCCAAGAATATATCTCAAGAACAATGAAAAAGTGTGAAGACTTGAAGAAAATCTTTTCACTATCTCTTTTTCCTTCACTCACGTAAGTCTCCAGTAGTTAGGCTAATGAGATAGTCTTCACATTATATTCAACACCAACCACCATGATGAGATATCACTTTGATGTCTTGTCCCCTCATATCTTGATTTTCATTATTAAAATGATGACCAAAGACCAAGAGGGAGTTGGTGGGGGGGGGGGGGGGCATCTAGAAGGAGCCGGGCGTGTTCGGTCCGTTTCGGACTCCCTTGAGTCCAAACAGATAAACTCCGATTCCGTTCCGATGTATTTACATCGATTAATTAATACAATTAATTAATCATATTAAATACATAATGACATAATTAATTTCTCCAAGAAATAATTATATTCATGAATTAAATTAATCACCCAGTAATATATTTAATTCATTTTGGCCATAAATTAATTTATCCAATAAATTAATTTAGACATCCAATGTCCCAAATTTAATTAGACATCCAATGTCCAATAAATTAGATATCCAATATCTAATATTCATAATGAGATAATAAGCTTAATTCTTTCCGTCGTCAATCCTATTGCGCGACTCGGTAGGTCCGTCTCAGTCAGTAATGGGAGGAACCAAAGAGTAGTAGCACCACCTAGCGAGCCTGGCGGCCTACACTGTACCCCAACTGAGAACGAATGATTGGGATCATTCAAGAACCATTGTGTCGTGAATACCAGTATACGTATAAACCCTTCTTTCAAATGTCCTGATCAAGTTATAGGGTCACGGTCAGTCAAACCCTATCTGTACTTGATGATATGCATGCGTTAATACAAATCGAGATCATCGAGCTCTCGTGTATCCAATACAACCAGCTCCAATGCTTTGGCCAAAGACTTATGATCTCATCTTCCAATAACCGCATAGGACATATAATCCGCTCACTAACGGGAGAAAGAATTCTATCTTGGTATTCAGTAGGACCTGCTACTTGTCCGTCAAGATGCACGTCGAGGTTGACCCCCACCTTCTGGTTTATAGGGTCGAACTACTCTAATGAAAATCTTGACGTCACAAGCACATCCCTACTAAATCCTCAAGTCGAAGGTTCACGAATAACTATCACAACCTTTCGATTCCGTCATTGACTGTCCTGGAGTGAAATCCGTGTGACGAATCGAGGGTGAGTCGGTTCTAGTATACTAATCCAACTAGCATACCTATAACGAGTGCTCCCACTAACCATTAGTGTTCGACAAGCACTCTCCTTGTCAAAGAACACGGCATACAAGTCTTCACATAAACTTAACGCCCAGTCAAGTTTCATGGACTTGCGAACGATTAAGTATTTGAGCTATAAACCTTTCCAGTGCCATCTAATAAGGAGTGGAACGTTTTTCTCTCACATACACAGACTAGTTTCTATATGTATATTTACGAGTTAAGAATGCCAGTAACTACTAGTAAATAAAGAAACATTCATTACCTTATATAAATGATTTACATAATTACAAGTACAATGCCCTCACTCTGTAATATCCGCAATTTTCGATTTTCGGTAAATTTCTTTTTTTTGGCCGGAGTCCGTTTTGACGACTCTCTCATGACCGTTTCGTCATTTCGAGAATGATTAATTCTGCACTTTTTATCATCCGAGTTCGTTTCGATATCGTTTTGTTGAGTTCCGATCTTTTTAGCGACTTTTCCGCACTTGAGTTCGATTCTTACGAATCTCGTCCGAAACTGTTGTTTCGAGTTTCTCGTAAGTTCATTTAATGTTATTATTCATGTTGCGAGCTTTCGTTTGGTGTTTCGATCGCGTATCGTTATTTTCGGACGTTTTGGGCCATTTTCGTAATTTCCCAAAGTTTTGGGAAATTACTTCCGTTGTCGAATTCCGAGCCTTCGGGTGGTCGGAATTGTGTGTTCTCTTAGCTCTTAGATTCGTCTTTGCGAGTACGTCGTAACCGTATCATCGATTCGTATTCAGGTTTGGGTTTCGGGGTCATTCGGGCCATCGGAGTTGGCCCCGGCCGAGTCATGGCCGGGCAATCTGGGCCCAGACCGGCACTAGCCGAGTTACGGCCGGTAGTGCTCGGCAGATTCTGGCCGAGTTACGGCCGGTAGTGCTCGGCAGCTTCTGGCCGAGCAGGCCGTACCGTGGGCCGCGGCACATGCCGGCAGGGCCGCGGCACACTCTGTGGCATTTTTCGGCCAAACCGACTGTACCGGGTGCCGCGGCACACGCCGGCAGCTGCATACCGCCGACCACCGGGAGCCATTTTTGGGCTCGTGCCGCGGCACACTCCCATTGGGGCGGCACACTGCGGCTGTATTTAAGGTCCTGCACACGGGTTTTTGGCCATTTTTCTCCTTCTTCTCCTTCTCTTCCGCGGCTGAGGGTGATCTTACCATGGAGCCATATTGTTTAACAATAAATCCATGAAGTTCTTGAGTTCATATCATCAATCAATCATCCTTTATCATCCTTTGATCTAGCGAATCAAGGTAATTTTCCTTAGAACCCTAATTTCGTAAATTTGGGGTTTTTTGCATTTTTGTCCGATTCGTTCCGTGTTGTTGATTAATTCATGATGGGTATGATTAATCTTGGTAGTATTATTGTGTTTAACATCATTTAATCCATTGTTCTTCGTCGAATCGAAGTATATTTCTTGATTTCCTTCAAATTGACTTTTTGGGGGATTTGTTCTCGATCTCATTTTTCATCCGTTTTTGATGGATCGATTGTGTTTAAATGATGTTGTTAAACATATTCTATGGATTGTATATCCATATTTCAACTTGGAATTCCGTTTTCGGGTTTTGACGGAACGAATCGTGTTCTTGGCCGTTTTGGGGGAAACGTTTGAACTTTCGTCATTCGTTCTTTGAATTCAACGGATTTAAGTCGTGTTAGGGAATTCATTTCATTATTGTTATTGTCCTTCATAGTTTATGAACGCGAGTTGGTGATCGGTGGAGTTGGCGGGTTCGTAGTCGGTTCGTGTCAACATACTTCGGTCGATTCTTCGCGTTGTTCTTATTCGAGGCAAGTACCTTGTCCATACATTTCTTGTTTTGTGGATATGATGATTGGTGATCGTCTTGGTATGTTTTTTTGTTTGTTGAAATGTGTTTTCAAAAGTTTCGGCTAGCCTCGTTAAAGACCCTCTTTCAAAACGCGTGTGTTTTGTAAATTGTGTGGGTTGTAAGTGACTATGTGAATCCTATGAATATGTTTGGTGTTGATGATGCACTTGGTATTTGCGTGTGGACGTATATTGTTTCATTTCGGTGCATTGTGGTTTGACATGGTGTTTTGCTAAGTGTTTGATGCTTCTGGGTGAATGGTTTGGATATCCTTGATGTGATATGTTATTTGTGCATGATTACTTCGCTCACCGTAGGTTGGTTCGACGGGGCCACGACGGGAATTCCAATAGGTGAGTCCGGAATTCACGAGTGGTGAATGTATTTTACTCACTCCGGGAGGGTCCGACGGGGCCTCGGGGGAATCTATGACTTCACTCTGGGTTCACGAGTAAAAACTTCACAGGTTGATGTGTATGTTTAGTGAATGTATTTTACTCACTCCGGGAGGGTCCGACGGGGCCTCGGGGGAATCTATGACTTCACTCTGGGTTCACGAGTAAAAACTTTACAGGTTGATGTGTATGTTTTGTGAATGTGTTTGCTCACCTCGGGAGGGTTCGACGGGGCCATGGAGGGAATTCCATTGGCTTCGACCTGGATTCACGAGTGAAACTTCACGGGTGCGTGTGTATTTTATGTCCGTCGAGGATGCATGACGTGGGTTTTTAACCTTGTGTATTATGGTTGGTTTCATTTGCGAAAACAAAACCTTTGGGCTGTGACCCTGTTGATTTTTGGAAAGCGAAGGATTCGGTAATCCTAAATTGTTTCCTATTAAAACTCTTGATGGCAATTCAAACTGTTTTATAAATTGTTTTCCCTTGATTTGTGACCTTTCAGTTTTAGAATGTCCTACTCAAACTCTTGCCTCGGGAAGTACTTTTCATTACTTTTGGATTTTTGAGGATTCCTGGTTATTGTTATTCGTGGAATGTGAATTGTATGGCTCGTATTTGCACTTTGTTCTTGCACTAGCAAAACAAGTGGAGTTTTGCTAACCCCCAAGTATTCGGGGGGTGGATGTCTATTTTTACATTCAGGTTTTGGAGCATAGCACAGGGTTGGCACGAAGGATGATGAAAGATGAACGATACTAATCACACGAGGATCCGTTGATGTCGTATTTGTAATACCCGGTCGAAAGTCATGTCATTTCAAACCTTTCATATTCTTCGGATCGTGATTTATTGAACGAACTCTTGTAATCATTGCTTGGAACCACCGTTTTGGGGTTCCGTAGTTTTATTTTCGTGTTATTGTTGCCCGGACATTGAATCCTATTACTCTTATCCTCTTTCCGGGTCATTTTCCATCATTTTAGGACCGGAAGGGGGTGTGAGCCGCGGCACAAGGAGTGTGCGCCGCGGCACACACATTTCCTATTTTTGGCCGAGCGGTGTGCAGTGCGGCACACATGAGCCGAGCCGCGGCACCTGCTGAGCCAATGCCGCGGCACACCTATGCCGATCCGCGGCACCGGTGTTGCATCCCGGCCCAAACCCGCTTTGCCGGTGCCGCGGCACACCTGAGCTGAGCCGCGGCACACTGCCGAAACCTGGGAACAATTTTTAGGCATGTGCCGCGGCACACATATGCTGAGCCGCGGCACACAATGCGGTCAACTGCATAATTCGGCTTTTTAAGTGAGATTTCAGCCATTCTTTCCCCATTTCTTCTACCATCGCGAGAGAGAGAGTTGAGGGAAGAATTCTTTTCATAGCTATCACTTGTGTGTTGAAGATTTACCACTTTCAATCGGTTGGGAAGCCCGGATAGTCGATCTATCGCGTATTCCTTGGATCATAGAGCTTGGATATTCAAGAGGTAATTCCTTCGACATCTTGACTTCTCGATTTCGTGTGGGTTTTGACGTTTTGGATGATAAAATCATGGTATATGATGTGATATATGCGTGATTATGGACATGCTTGAGTATTCATCGGATTATTGAAAGATTATTCAAGAACACTTTGAATTTTATGTTGGATTTTGGGGGTTTTCGTAGATTCGTCTGTTTTGTCCGATTGAAGCTTGAGAACCTTGAGATTTTGATATATATCTATACCATATGAGTGTTTTCTTCCGATTTTTACGGGTTGGATTGTGCCGTTTTCGGACTTGTGGGAGTTTGGGCGATTTCCCAACCTTTAGTTATCCACCCGTATATTTTCTGGAATCGTAGACGAGTTTCAGGAGTCTCTTCGTATAATTTGAGTATGGATAATTAATTGTAATATTCCTTGCGAATCGTTTAGGTGCCGGAAGCGCGTTCTCGGACCTACCGAACTCTTACCTTTCCTCCGTTCGATTTCTCGATGTCTCAAAGGCAAGTATACATTTATGATTGTACGTTCTCGACTTTGAAAGTATGAAATATTGATGGTATGATTATTTCTAGCCACTCCGGGACGGGCCTATGGTCCTCTGAGGGTTTCGTAGCCTCAGTGCGATTCCATGGTTGATATGAACGAACCGTTTCTACGGCATTCATATGAAATAATGTTGGCATGTAATGAACGAACCGTTTTGACGGCATTCCTACATGTAACGGCGTATGATATGAACGAACCGTTTCTACGGCATTCACATACGTCATGAGATTTTAGTTATTCCGGAATACTAGTCTTAAATTGATGAATTGACGGATATTGATGAATTGACGGATTACATTTACTTTATTGTCGAGAAGTATTATGTTTCATACTGTTATACTTGCACTAGCTATTCGACGGCTAACCCCTTTATGGGGAAATACGTTTCATGTATTTCAGGTTCCAGGAGAGCGGACGGGCAGGTATCGGGTCGGCATAAAGATGGTGGGCAAGTGTGATACTGTGTCTTTCTTCCAGTTTATTTCTTTGGAGTTTCCCGTTCAGCGTTGTTGTACTGGATTGGCTATTGAATACTCGAGTATTGTCTTTCCTTTTTCCTTGATGTTCCGGCCTGTGTTTGCCGAAGTATTGGATTGAGTTGTGATGTTTATGAATACATTGGTTATATTTCGAATACCTTTGTATTGTTTTTCATTCCAATGTGTGTAGACCTTATCGGTCAAAAATTATGGATCCGCGTATGTTTAGCCTTGTGGGTCCCATGGCGGGGCTTACGGCGCTGTAATATCCCTGAATAACTTGGGGGTGTTACAGAATATGGTATCACAGCTTAGGTCTATGGATACCTAGGCTGTCGGTCTTTTGGGTCGATCGAGTCGTTAATTGTCCACAGTATCACTACTCTGCCATCATCACAAGGTCGGCCAGGTACTTGTAAGACCTCTCACTCTTCTGGTGTTTCCTTATTCGTTTTGCTTCCTTTTATCGGTATTCTTGAGAATCGGACACTTTGTTGATGCGTGATTGAATTGTGCTTACGTGACTTGTGTGTTCTTCAGTATGTCAGCTGGTAGGGGCCGTGGCCGTGGTCGTGGCCGTGGGCGAGGAAGAGGTCGTGGCGCGGCCGTTTCCATCAGTTCAGTTGCGGGGTCGACCAACCCCAGTTTGTCGAACTCGGTGCATCCCGATCCCGAGAGTCAGCACGACCAGTCAGATGGTCAGGGGAACAACGTAGACGTTGGAGTGGCGAATGCACTTCAACAATTGGCTACTCAGATGACTATTTTGGCCCAAACTGTTCAACTGAATAACCCGAACCCAAACACGGATGCCCTGCTTCAGAATGTAATCCGTATGCACCCTCCACAGTTTGGCGATGCCACAGACCCGTTAGGCTGGGAGGATTGGCTAGCAGAATTGGAGAAGATTTTCGAGGCAGTTGATTGCCCCGAGGTGAGGAATGTACCGATTGCTCAGTATTTCCTCACTAAGGAGGCCGCTACTTGGTGGAAGGTCATCAAGCCACAAGATCGTATCGCCTCGTGGGATGAATTTAAGGAGCTCTTAGAGGCCGAGTTTTGCCCTTGGCCGGTACGAGAGAGCCGAATCCGAGCCTTCTTCGAGGCTAAACCACAAGATATTCCCGTTTCGGAGGCGATCGTGGAGTATAACCAACAATTAATCCATGTGAAGGATCAAGTACGTAACGAGCGTGATAAGATCCGTTATTTCGATATGCGGATGAATTTGGACTTACGACGGTACATGGCCGGATTTGCTTGTACCACACTGAAAGAGTATCGTGACGAGCTTTAGCCCATGATATGTTGAGCCCTGACAAAGATACCGTTGAAGAACCGAAGAAGCAGAAAGTCGGGGGAAATTTTTCTGGCTCTAAGGGTGGCAACTTTCAGAAGTCACAGGCGACTAACCGTTTTGCCGGACAGTCGTCACGTTCTAACAAAGGGAAGAGGGGTTACCGTCCCACTTCGGGTACCTCAAATCGCGCGGTGACTTGCTATAATTGTGGCCGTTCAGGCCACATTAATTTGGAATGCCACTTTCCACCGTTGAAGTGTCACACGTGCGGACAGATGGGACATAGAGCGACTTATTGTTCCGAGCCGAATCAGACTTTGGACACTCGGGCTTCCGCCCCAGCTGGTCAACCTCAGCAGAATTTTGGCAGGGGCCGGGGACGGGGTCAGAACACTGGAGGGGGGAACTCTAGCGTCGGTTCGGTACAACCACGAGTTTATGAGATGCGTCGAACAGGCAGGCCCGACGGCGGTGGCTTCAGTACCATCCATATTTTATCTTATCCATCAGTGTGCTTTTTGATTCGGGTGCTACACATTCTTTTATTTCTTTGGAGTGTGTACGCCGTTTGAATATAACTTGTCCGATTGCTTGCGATCCCTTCATCGTGAGATCGCCGAGGGGATAGAATCGTGGGAAACCGGAGATTAGAGATTTTCCGTGATTATATCCGGTATGGATTGGTTATCGAATTTAATTGTAGTTGATATGGAAGGCGAGGACGTGATCCTCGGCGAGGATTAACTTGATAGGCATCAAGCGATTATGAACTACCGTACCAAGGTTATCACCATGATGAGTGAAGACGGATCGAGTACTCATTTTTGGGACGTAAGTCGGGCAATCAAGTTACTTATCGGTTCCATAAAGGCCGTAAAACTTTTAAATAAAGGTTATGCGGGCTATTGGTGAAATGCATTGGAAACGGAAGGAAGCGGAGTCGATTTCTCTTCAATTAGGTTGTTAATGAGTATCCTGATGTTTTTCCGGACGATCTTCCGGGATTACCACCAGATCGAGAGATAGAATTTACCGTAGACTTAGAGCCAGACGCGGCTCCGATTTCTAAAGCACCTTACCGGATGGCACCTTCCGAAATGCAAGAATTGAAGAATCAGTTGGGAGAACTTCTGGAAAGAGGGTACATCAGACCGAGCGCTTCGCCTTGGGGCGCGCCTGTTCTTTTCGTAAGGAAGAAAGATGGTTCACTACGTTTGTGCATCGACTACCGCGAGCTGAACAAAGTAACCATCAAGAACAAGTACCCTCTACCGCGTATAGACGATTTATTTGATCAATTGCAAGGAGCTGCGGTTTTCTCGAAGATTGACTTAAGATCCGGGTATTATCAACTCAGAGTGAGGGAGTCCGATGTTCCAAAGACGGCGTTCCGGACGAGATATGGACATTATGAATTTGTAGTTATGCCTTTTGGGTTGACAAATGCGCCGGCAGTATTCATGCAGTTAATGAATACAATATTCATCGACTACCTCGACAGGTGTGTAGTCGTCTTTATTGACGACATCTTGATCTATTCTCGGGATAAGGAGGAACATGCCCGACACTTGCGTTTGGTCTTAGACATTTTGAGAACCGAGCACCTCTATGCAAAATTCTCGAAATGTGAGTTTTGGTTGGAAGAAGTTATGTTTCTCGGCCATGTGATTTCGGCCGAAGGGGTTCGTGTAGACCAAGAAGATCGAGGCGATGCTAAATTGGGCACCGCCTAAAAATGTTAAAGAGGTTCGTAGCTTTTTGGGCCTTCTTTGGGTATTACCGTCGGTTTGTCGAGGGTTCTCGAAACTCGCTCGACCGCTACGAAATTACTCCAGAAGACCGAAAAGTTTGTTTGGACGGATGAGAGACAGCAAAGCTTCGACGAACTGAAGAGACGATTGACGTCAGCACCGATTTTAACTTTACCGCATGGTAACGAGGGCTTTGCAGTTTATAGTGACGCTTCGGGTCAAGGCACAAATTGTGTGCTTATGCGGCATGATAAGACGATAGCTTTTGCGTCCGACAATTAAAACCTTATGAGATGAATTATCCTACTCACGATTTAGAGTTGGCGCAATTGTCTTCGCACTCAAGATTTGGCGGCATTATTTATGCAGTTCACCTTGTCGGATTTATACCGATCACAAGAGCCTGAAATATATTTTCAGTCAGAAGGAGCTTAATATGAGGCAGAGACGTTGGTTAGAATTGATAAAGGATTATGATTTGGAGATTCTTTACCACCCCGGGAAAGCCAATGTCGTTGCGGATGCTTTGAGCCGCAAATCGGCATCTCTTCAAATGCTTGAGGTTCTTACGTCTCAGACGAAGATTCGTCAGGATTTAATTGAACAAGGGATCGAAGTGTGGCTTCAGCGAGTACAGGGACATTTGTGTACTCTCGAAATTACTTCGTCCTTGGTTGATGATATCAAGGGGAAACAGTGGAGTGACCCGATGATTTCTCAACTGAAGGAAAATGTAATTAAAGGAAAAGCTCCAGGCTTTATGGTACACGAGGATAGCATTTTGAGATTTCAGGGCAGGCTTTGCGTTCCGAATGATTTAGAATTGAGACAGAGGATTCTCCGAGAAGCTCATGCTACGCCTTACTCAATTCACCCCGGAACGAGTAAGATGTACAAAGATTTGAAGCGCAATTTTTGGTGGAATAACATGAAGAAGGATGTTACGGAGTTTGTACTACGGTGCTTGACGTGTCAACAAGTCAAGATCGAACATCAACGACCAGTGGGACTGTTGAAACCACTCCCCATTTCCGAGTGGAAGTGGGAAGATATCTCAATGGATTTTATCACTGGCATGCCGAGAACTCGGGCTGGAATGAACATGATTTGGGTAATTGTCGATCGATTGACCAAGTCTGCACACTTTTTGGGTATTAAGGATACTTGGGGACCGGATAGATTGGCTCGAACCTTTATCGCTGAGATCGTGAGGTTACACGGTACCCCCAAGACCATTGTTTCTGATCGAGACGGCCGTTTCGTATCGCATTTTTGGCAGGCCGTTCATCAGGCTCTGGGTACTGAGTTGAGATTGAGCACCTCCTTTCATCCTCAGTCGGACGGTCAGACAGAGAGGACGATTCAGACGTTGGAGGATATGTTGCGGGCTTGTGCCTTAGACTGGAGTAACGATTGGGAACTTCACTTGCCGTTGATCGAGTTTGCTTACAATAATAGTTGGCATGCGTCGATCAAAATGGCACCTTTCGAAGCACTCTATGGTAGGTGATGTAGGTCGCCATTATGTTGGGACGAGGCTTCTGAGCTAGTTGGGACGGAACCAGATATGTTGTTGGAAACCAAGGAAAAGATTTCTATTATCCGAGATCGACATCGATCGCCCCAGTCGTCAGAAATCTTACGCCGATACTCGTCGTCGACCCTTGGAGTTTGAGGTGGGGGATCACGTCTTGCTCAAAGTATCGCCGACCAGAGGAGTTTTCCGCTTCGGTAAAAAGGGAAAACTCAGTCCAAGGTATATCGGACCTTTCGAGATTTTGGACAGAGTTGGAGACTTAGCTTATCGCTTGGCGTTGCCTCCAGCTTTGAGTCACGTCCATAGTGTTTTTCATGTGTCCCAGTTGAGGAAATACGTACCGGATCCGAGCCACATTATCGACTACAGTGAGATTGACGTAGCCGAGGATATTACCTTTCCGGAGAAACCCGTGAAGATCCTTGAGCGCCGTGAGAAACAACTTCGGCATAAGACCATTCCATTGGTCAAAGTACAATGGTCGAGGCATGGAGTCGAAGAGGCGACTTGGGAGTCGGAAGAGAAGATGCGGGTGGAATATCCCGAACTATTTATTCCTTAAGTTTCGGGACGAAACTTCTTTTTAGAGGGGAAGAATGTAATACCCGGTCGAAAGTCATGTCATTTCAAACCTTTCATATTCTTCGGATCGTGATTTATTGAACGAACTCTTGTAATCATTGCTTGGAACCACCGTTTTGGGGTTCCGTAGTTTTATTTTCGTGTTATTGTTGCCCGGACATTGAATCCTATTACTCTTATCCTCTTTCCGGGTCATTTTCCATCATTTTAGGACCGGAAGGGGGTGTGAGCCGCGGCACAAGGAGTGTGCGCCGCGGCACACACATTTCCTATTTTTGGCCGAGCCGGCAGTGTGCAGTGCCGCGGCACACATGAGCCGAGCCGCGGCACCTGCTGCGAGCCAATGCCGCGGCACACCTATCTTGAGCCGCGGCACACCGGTGTTGCATCCTCAGCCAAAACCGCTTTGTGCGGTGCGCGGCACACTGAGCCGAGCGGCACACCGCGAAACACAGGAACAATTTTTAGGCACGTACGCGTACACATATGCCGAGCCGCTGCACACAATGCGGTCAATCGCATAATTCGGCTTTTTAAGCGAGATTTCAGCCATTCTTTCCCCATTTCTTCTTCCATCGCGAGAGAGAGAGTTGAGGGAAGAATTCTTTTCATAGCTATCACTTGTGTGTTGAAGATTTACCACTTTCAATCGGTTGGGAAGCCCGGATAGTCGATCTATCGCGTATTCCTTGGATCATAGAGCTTGGATATTCAAGAGGTAATTCCTTCGACATCTTGACTTCTCGATTTCGTGTGGGTTTTGACGTTTTGGATGATAAAATCATGGTATATGATGTGATATATGCGTGATTATGGACATGCTTGAGTATTCATCGGATTATTGAAAGATTATTCAAGAACACTTTGAATTTTATGTTGGATTTTGGGGGTTTTCGTAGATTCGTCTGTTTTGTCCGATTGAAGCTTGAGAACCTTGAGATTTTGATATATATCTATACCATATGAGTGTTTTCTTCCGATTTTTACGGGTTGGATTGTGCCATTTTCGGACTTGTGGGAGTTTGGGCGATTTCCCAACCTTTAGTTATCCACCCGTATATTTTCTGGAATCGTAGACGAGTTTCAGGAGTCTCTTCGTATAATTTGAGTATGGATAATTAATTGTAATATTCCTTGCGAATCATTTAGGTGCCGGAAGCGCGTTCTCGGACCTACCGAACTCATCTCGATGTCTCAAAGGCAAGTATACATTTATGATTGTACGTTCTCGACTTTGAAAGTATGAAATATTGATGGTATGATTATTTCTAGCCACTCCGGGACGGGCCTATGGTCCTCTGAGGGTTTCGTAGCCTCTGGTGCGATTCCATGGTTGATATGAACGAACCGTTTCTACGGCATTCATATGAAATAATGTTGGCATGTAATGAACGAACCATTTTGACGGCATTCCTACATGTAACGGCGTATGATATGAACGAACCGTTTCTACGGCATTCACATACGTCATGAGATTTTAGTTATTCCGGAATACTAGTCTTAAATTGATGAATTGACGGATATTGATGAATTGACGGATTACATTTACTTTATTGTCGAGAAGTATTATGTTTCATACTGTTATACTTGCACTAGCTATTCGACGGCTAACCCCTTTATGGGGGAAATACGTTTCATGTATTTCAGGTTCCAGGAGAGCGGACGGGCAGGTATCGGGTCGGCATAAAGATGGTGGGCAAGTGTGATACTGTGTCTTTCTTCCAGTTTATTTCTTTGGAGTTTCCCGTTCAGCGTTGTTGTACTGGATTGGCTATTGAATACTCAAGTATTGTCTTTCCTTTTTCCTTGATGTTCCGGCCTGTGTTTGCCGAAGTATTGGATTGAGTTGTGATGTTTATGAATACATTGGTTATATTTCGAATACCTTTGTATTGTTTTTCATTCCAATGTGTGTAGACCTTATCGGTCAAAAATTATGGATCCGCGTATGTTTAGCCTTGTGGGTCCCACGGCGGGGCTTACGGCGCTGTAATATCCCTGAATAACTTGGGGGTGTTACAGTATTGGTCTAGTTGTATTTTCCTTTCCGCTGCAGTATCTTTTCCCCGTTGTACGGGAGTTTATTGTATTTTGACCCTTGCGTGGGTATGTGTTTGGAATTGAGTTGTATGTTATTATTGAAAGACCAAATCGGTCTACTGGGTCATTTTAGCCTTAAAGGCGATGTTTAGATGTTTGATTTTAGTTACCAGCCTGGTAGATCCTCGAGGAGAGGGTCTACGGCGTGTAATATCCCTGAGTGGATTGGGGTGTGTTACATAAATGGTATCGGAGCTTAGGTTGTGGAAACCTAGGCTGTCGGGTCAGTGGTGTCTATTGAGTTTTGTCTCGTCGAATTTTGTCCGATGGGTGTCGCGACGCTGCCCGAGTTTGTTGGTCGTGATTAGTATCGTGGGGCGATCATCATCTTCGTGCGACCTGTGACTGTAAGTCTCCCTTCTTTGTGTTGTGCCTCGTGTGACACGAGCTATTTTAATGATTATTTGTTAATTGATGGAATCCTCTTATGGATTTTTATTTCTTGATATGTGGTTATTTGACCCTCATGTTTCGTTCATATGAGGAGTAGCGTTGCTGGATTGTGCATGTTTGACTTTATTTATTTTATCCGCTGCGTGAGTTCTTTTGTAATGGCTTTCGGTATTTTACCGACTAAGTTTTATTTCGAAAACCGATTCCTTTAACCGAGTTTTTACCCTTGACCGTTTTGACGGTAGTTGGGTGTTTTCAAATGATTTTGTGAGTTTTGATAAGTACTACAGTCATCGGCCTTTTTGGGCATTTTTGTAATTGGTTTTTAGCCTGGTAGGTTCCGGCGCGGGACCCACGGCGCTATAATATATTGTGTGATTACCTGAAGTTTTTGGGCATTCCAGCCCATTGAATTATCTTTGAAAACCTTGAGTATCTTAGAAAATAAATTTTGAGACGTACTTTTAAAATGAATTATTTTCTCGTGGTACATACAAGGTGCCACAATATGTTTCAAAATTCTTCTACCTCGAGGACCAAAATGCGTTGAGATATTTTCAATGTTTTAGAAACACTTTTATTTAGACCCGAGGGTCGAATATTCTGAAAGTTTTCACTAAGAGAAAGTGTCCTCATTTTTGTTTAAACGCAAGATGATTTTCAAAGTCTCAAAAATGATGTTTGTTCAACTTTTTGTAAGGTGATACTCAAGATCAACCGGTGTTCTTCTAAATTATTTTCAAAATGAGGTTTTCGTTTTTAAAACCTATCCATTCCCGTTTAAGGGCTAAGTATGTATGTATGATGTTCGCGTTCTCATTATGATGTTTGCTCCCGAGTATGATCGAATTGGCGGCGTGAGCGTTGAGTCGCTTTCCACATATTTGTTGTGTTAGCCCTCTGTGAGAGGTGGGATGTTGGTGTTGAATGTTGTCGCCTCGTGGTGATTTCTGCGTTGTCGCGCATGTGCGAGCTGTTAGAGCTTGGTTTGATATGGCCGTGGGCATCGGTAAATGTTCCGTTATGTGTCGGTTGTTTAATGTCTTGTTACTTTGCTCCTATTTTTTGTGAATTTCGTGGATGAGATCGGGGGTGATACCCGTACTATTTTGACTTCTGTATTTTCTCTTTCTCCAGTCTATCGATTCGCTCATGTTCGTTGATACCTTATGAACTTGTTCTGTATTTCGATTTCATCGTCCGAACGAACTGTGATCTTGTTGTGGGTCGATCTAGTTATCGCTGTGACTTTTTCGAGTTCGGTTCGATTCTTGTGAACCTTGTTCGGAAGTGACATCATTTGGTTCTATTAACTCTTCTATTCGACGTGGACTAGATTTTGAATTTCTGTATTTTCGACTCTGTCGACTCGTTTATGTTCGTTGACATTTTCTGATATTTTCCTATCCCTTGCTTTTGTTGATCGAACGAGTGTGGTATTGTTTCGGAATGACTCGTTTGTCGTTGTGCCTTTTCAATCGCTATTCCCTTTCCTGTGGATCTTATGGGAATGCATGTCTTGTTGTTCTCACCAGATAATCCTGGGAGTTGTTGTTTGAATTTTATTATCCTTCGTGTTTCGGACATGATTGTTCGACTTGTTGTCTCGGTCGTTTGTTTGTTCGGTTTTTTTTCTCATTTCGTGATTGTTGAGCATTCAAGACTCCTTCCTAATTTCCTTATGTTCGGGAAATTAGTCTCGTTTTCGATCTTCCAACCCTTGGGCGGTGGAATTCCGTATTTGTTCAGCGATTGGCTCGCGTTTTGATTGATGTACCGTTGGGTTGGTCAATCGTATTGATTTTCGTTCGTTGTGTTTTGTGATTGTTCGGATAATTGACTTGATTGTATTATCCATTTGATGACGCTTGTCACTTGTTGGTTTTATTATATCCCTAACGGCGACGTTGTGTTGGTCGTCGTGGAGCGTGTTTTCACGCCGTATATTCCTTTGCGTTGCTTGTAACGTTTCGCCGATGGGCATAAGTTACGTGTTTCCTTGCGTATCTCGTTGAGTTTTCCTGGCGGGATATTGCTTCTCCCTACTTGTTTTAAGTTTCGGGACGAAACTTCTTTTAAGGAGGGTAGAATGTAATATCCGCAATTTTCGATTTTCGGTAAATTTCTTTTTTCGGCCGGAGTCCGTTTTGACGACTCTCTCATGACCGTTTCGTCATTTCGAGAATGATTAATTCTGCACTTTTTGTCATCCGAGTTCGTTTCGGTATCGTTTTGTTGAGTTCCGAGCTTTTTAGCGACTTTTCCGCACTTGAGTTCGATTCTTACGAATCTCGTCAGCCGTTGTTTCGAGTTTCTCGTAAGTTCATTTAATGTTATTATTCATGTTGCGAGCTTTGGTTTGGTGTTTCGATCGCGTATCGTGATTTTCGGACGTTTTGGGCCATTTTCGTAATTTCCCAAAGTTTTGGGAAATTACTTCCGTTGTCGAATTCCGAGCCTTCGGGTGGTCGGAATTGTGTGTTCTCTTAGCTCTTAGATTCGTCTTTGCGAGTACGTCGTAACCGTATCATCGATTCGTATTCAGGTTCGGGTTTCGGGGTCGTTCGGGCCGTCGGAGTTAGCCGGCCGAGTCATGGTCGGGCAATGGGCCCAGGACCGGCACTAGCCGAGTTACGGCCCGGTAGTGCTCGGCGGCTTCGGGACGAGTTACGGCCGTAGTGCTCGGCGGCTTCGGCCGAGCAGGCGTCTGTGGGCCGCGGCACACTTTGTGGCATTTTTCGCCAAACCGACCTGCAGTGCCGCGGCACACGCCGGCGGCCGCGGCACCGCCGACCACCGGGAACCATTTTTGGGCTGTGCGGCACACTCCCAGGCGCGACACACCGTGCGGCTATTTAAGGTCCCGCACACGGGTTTTCGCCATTTTCCTCCTTCTTCTCCTTCTCTTCCGCGCCGAGGCCGATCTTACCATGCGACCATGTTGTTTAACAACAAATCCATGAAGTTCTTGAGTTCATATCATCAATCAATCATCCGTTATCATCCTTTGATCCATAATCAAGGTAATTTTCCTTAGAACCCTAATTTCGTGAATTTGGGGGTTTTTGCATTTTTGTCCGATTCGTTCCGTGTTGTTGATTAATTCATGATGGGTATGATTAATCTTGGTAGTATTATTGTGTTTAACATCATTTAATCCATTGTTCTTCGTCGAATCGAAGTATATTTCTTGATTTCCTTCAAATTGACTTTTTGGGGGATTTGTTCTCGATCTCGTTTTTCATCCGTTTTTGATGGATCGATTGTGGTTAAATGATGTTGTTAAACATATTCTATGGATTGTATATCCATATTTCAACTTGGAATTCCATTTTCGGGTTTTGACGGAACGAATCGTGTTCTTGGCCGTTTTGGGGGAAACGCTTGAACTTTCGTCATTCGTTCTTTGAATTCAACGGCTTTAAGTCGTGTTAGGGAATTCATTTCATTATTGTTATTGTCCTTCATTGTTTATGAATGGGAGTTGGCGATCGGTGGAGTCGGTGGGTTCGTAGTCGGTTCATGTCAACCTACTTCGGTCGATTCTTCGCGTTGTTCTTATTAGAGGCAAGTACCTTGTCCATACATTTCTTGTTTTGTGGATATGATGATTGGTGATCGTCTTGGTATGTTTGTTTGTTTGTTGAAATGAGTTTTCAAAAGTTTCGGCTAGCCTCGTTAAAGGCCCTCTTTCGAAACGCGTGTGTTTTGTAAATTGTGTGGGTTGTAAGTGACTATGTGAATCCTATGAATATGTTTGGTGTTGATGATGCACTTGGTATTTGCGTGTGGACGTATATTGTTTCATTTCGGTGCATTGTGGTTTGACATGGTGTTTTGCTAAGTGTTTGATGCTTCTGGGTGAATGGTTTGGATATCCTTGATGTGATATGTTATTTGTGCATGATTACTTCGCTCACCGTAGGTTGGTTCGACGGGGCCACGACGGGAATTCCAATAGGTGAGTCCGGAATTCACGAGTGGTGAATGTATTTTACTCACTCCGGGAGGGTCCGACGGGGCCTCGGTGGAATCTATGACTTCACTCTGGGTTCACGAGTAAAAACTTCACAGGTTGATGTGTATGCTTAGTGAATGTATTTTACTCACTCCGGGAGGGTCCGACGGGGCCTCGGGGGAATCTATGACTTCACTCTGGGTTCACGAGTAAAAACTTCACAGGTTGATGTGTATGTTTTGTGAATGTGTTTGCTCACCTCGGGAGGGTTCGACGGGTTCACGGAGGGAATTCCATTGGCTTCGACCTGGATTCACGAGTGCAACTTCACGGGTGCGTGTGTATTTTATGTCCGTCGAGGACGCATGACGTGGGTTTTTAACCTTGTGTATTATGGTTGGTTTCATTTGCGAAAACAAAACCTTTGGGCTATGACCCTGTTGATTTTTGGAAAGCGAAGGATTCGGTAATCCTAAATTGTTTCCTATTAAAACTCTCGATGGCAATTCAAACTGTTTTATAAATTGTTTTCCCTTGATTTGCGACCTTTCAGTTTTAGAATGTCTTACTCAAACTCTTGACTTGGGAAGTACTTTTCGTTACTTTTGGATTTTTGAGGATTCCTGGTTATTGTTATTCGTGGAATGTGAATTGTATGGCTCGTATTTGCACTTTGTTCTTGCACTAGCAAAACAAGTGGAGTTTTGCTAACCCCCGAGTATTCGGGGGGTGGATGTCTATTTTTGCATTCAGGTTTTGGATCATAGCATAGGGTTGGCACGAAGGATGATGAAAGATGAACGATACTAATCACACGAGGATCCGTTGATGTCGTATTGGTCTAGTTGTATTTTCCTTTCCGCTGCAGTATCTTTTCCCCACTGTACGGGAGTTTATTGTATTTTGACCCCTACATGGGTATGTGTTTGGAATTGAGTTGTATGTTATTATTGAAAGACCAAATCGGTCTACTGGGTCATTTTAGCCTTAAAGGCGATGTTTAGATGTTTGATTTTAGTTACCAGCCTGGTAGATCCTCGAGGAGAGGGTCTACGGCGTGTAATATCCCTGAGTGGATTGGGGGTGTTACACACTCAATATCCTCTAAGTGGCATTTGAGGGCATACTCCTAACAATCTACCACTTGCACTCAATGCCACACACTATGGTATCTAATACCCATGTTCTCCAGATGACGCTCCAAGCTAGTCTGAGAAAGTGGCTTGGTTAGTGGATCAGCGACGTTGTCGGCTGAGTCTATTCTATGCAGCACAATGTATCCCTTGCGAACAAATTCTCTTACGAGATGATACGTCCTCTCAATATGTTTGGTGCTGTTGTGAAACCTCGGCTCCTTGACCTGCGCTACAACTCCGTCGTTGTCGCAGTACAGCGGAATAGGCAGCTCAGCACATGGTATCACTTGAAGTTCTCCCAGAAACTTCTTAATCTAGAACCCTTCCTTAGAAGCCTCCGAGGCTGCTTGATACTCAGCCTGACAGGTGGAATCAGCAGTCGCGCTTTGCTTGGCGCTACGTCAAGATACTGCTTCTCCATTAAGAGTAAATATGTATTGAGAAGTAGACATCGAATCATCCTTCTATCCTTGGAAGTCCAAATCAGTGAATCCCACCACATCCAATTCTCCACCGCCATACATAAGAACCATATTTCTAGTCCTTCTTAAGTACTTGAGAACGTTCTTTACGACAGTCCAATGTTCCCTACATGGGTTTGCCTGAAACCTACTCACCACGCTTACAGCATGTGCAATGTTAGGTCTCGTACACAACATAGCATACATAAGGCTACCCACAGCCAAAGCATATGGTATATTACTAATTTCCTTTCGTTGTTCCTCACTTTGAGGAGACATCTTCGAGGAGAGTTTTATTCCATGTCGCATCGGTAGGAACACTCTTTTAGAATCATCCATCTTAAACCGTTTTAAGATTTTATCTATATAGAGGGCTTGGGAAAGACCTATTGTTCTCTTCGCTCTATCCCGGTAGAGTCAAATTCCAAGAAAATAGGTTGCTTCTCCCAAGTCTTTCATGGAGAAATTACTCGAATGCCAAGCTTTCACAGAACTGAGCATTCCCATATCATTTCCCATTAGTAGAATGTCATCTACATATAGTACTAAGAATGCGATCTTGCTCCCACTAACCCTCTTGTATACAGAAGGTTCCTCTTCATTTTACACGAAGTCAAACTCTTTGACCGCCTCGTCAAAACGAAGGTTCCAACTACGCAATGCTTGCTTCAGTCCATAAATGGAACGCTGAAGCTTGCACACTTTCTGAATATCTACTTCAGACACAAAGCCTTTAGGCTGCTCCATATAGATTTCCTCCTCGAGGAATCTATTAAGGAAAGCCGTCTTTACATCCATTTTCCATATCTCATAATCGTGGTAGGCATCTATAGCAAGCATCATGCGAATAGACTTGATCATGGCCGGGCGAGAAGGTATCGTAGTAATCGATCCCTTCTTTCTAGGTATAACCCTTTGCCACAAGCCTGACCTTATAGGCGTCAACCTTGCCATCACCATCAGTCTTTCTCTTGTAGATCCACTTATTCCCAATAGGCACTCTTCCCTTGGGGCGGTCTACTAGGGTCCAGACCTGATTGACATGCATCAAGTCTATCTCAGTTTCCATAGCTTCACGCCATTTCGCGGAGTCTACATTCACCATCGCTTGGTCATAGGTCGTTGGGTTGGTCTCTTAGCTATCACTTGGAACCTCATGGAGACCCAGCTCCTTCAAGTGCACAAGCCCATACCTTTCAGGCAAATGAGACACCCTACTAGACCTACGAGGTGGTTGTACTTGTGTTTCAGAAGGTTCGGTTCCAGTTTCTTGCACATGTGTCTTACGAGGAATTTCATTGTATTCTTATAAAGAAATACTTCTACCTGCTCCGCCTTCCTGAATGAACTCATCTTCCAAGAAGTGTGCTTTTAAAGCAACAACGATCTTTTGATCTTCAGGCATGTAGAATAGATATCCCATTGTCACAGACGGGAATCCAATGAAATGTCCCTTCGCGGACCTAGCTTCCAACTTCTCCACCTTAGTCCTCTTGACATAGGCGGGACATCCCCAAATCCTAATATGATTAAGACTTGGTTTTCTGCCCTCCCACATCTCATGTGGAGTGTTATGAATGGATTTGGAAGGACATATGTTCAAGATGTAAGCAGCGGTCAGGAGTGCATACCCCCACAGGTAAATTGGTAATTCAGTATAGCCCAGCATGGAATGGATCATGTTCAACAAGGTCCGGTTTCTTCTTTCTGACACACCATTTAACCGAGGAGTACCTGGAGGTGTTAGTTGTGAAACTATTCCATGTTCCTTAAGGAACTCGTCAATCTCCGTACTCATATACTCGCCACCTCGGTCCGACCGAAGTGCTTTGATATGATTACCAATTTGTTTCTCGACTAGGGCCTTGAATTCCTGGAATTTCTCAAAGGCCTCGGATTTATGTTTCATTAAGTATACATAACCATACCTAGTATGATCATATGTAAACGTAATGGAATATTGATATCCGTCACGTGCTGCTTCCAAAGCACCACAAATGTCGGTATGGATTAATCCCAGTTTATCAGCGGCTCTTTCAAAAGTCCCTGTGAAGGGGGACTTAGTCATTTTGCCTTTAAGGAAAAATTCACAAGTAGGAAAGGGATCCGACCCCAATAGACCCATAAGTCCATCTTTTTCCATTTTGTAAACCTTGGTCTGACCAACATGACCAAGTCTAAGATGCCATTTCAAAACTTGATTGGTTTCATCCCTACCACGTTTTCTAGTCATAGTATTCACAACTACTTTGTTGCTGAGATTTAGATGACACAATCCATTTAACAATGTAGCAGTACCCACTAGTTTATTTCTGAAATAAATTTTGCAGGAACCATCACCAATGAAAAATGAAAAGCCTTTTCGGTCCATGACCGGAATGGATACAATGTTTTTGTGCCGCTTGGGCAAAACAAGTACATCTTCTAAAGTCAAAACAAAGCCGAATTCTAAACCCAAAAAACTGATCCTATGTCGGTCGCCTCGACACTATGCCCGCTTCCGACTGTGGTCATAACTTCTCCAGCTCCAAACTTTTTATTTTGTTCCAGATCCTGATTCACAGTACAAATATGAGAACTAGCACCAGAATGCAGTATCCAGGAAGTAGAAAATACAGTAGCAGAACAATTTGTTTCCAAAACTAAAAGTTCTGTACCTGAAGTGCCATGAAGAATCGGACAGTCTCTAGTCCAGTGGCCCAGCTGACCACACTTGAGACAGGCATCATTCTTCTTCTTGTTCTTTGGAAACGTCTGGGCCTTGCCCTTGCCCTTAAGGTCCTTAACTTGTGGTCCAGTTTGCTTCTTGGTCTTTTTGTTCTTATTCTTAGACCTCTGAGGTCCATAAGAAATCACAAGGGCAGACTCCTTCATCCGCGGAGTCTTCATCTGAGACTGAGCGGTCACCAGTTTGTTCATTAGCCCATCTAAGTTACATGCAATCTCATTGCAGTTGAAGTTCATAACAAACTATGAGAAGGAATCAGGGAGAGACTGTAGGATAAGATCTGTTTGGAGAGAAGTATCCATTTTAAAATCAAGATCCTCTAATCTGTCGATCATGGATATCATTTTGAGGACGTTTTCCCCAACCTTCTCACATTCCTTCATCCTTGCACCGAACAGTTGCTTGGATATCTCATATCTAGCAGTTCTGCTGTGCTCACCATAAAGTTCGGTTAAGTGAGATAGAATCTGCCTAGCAGAAGTCATTTTCTCATGAGCTCTCTGAAGCTCATTAGACATAGAAGCCATCATGCATGCACGAACTTTTACGTCATCCTTAACCCACTTTTCGTGGTTTCCGATCTCTTCCTTATTGGCTCTGGTCTGCACAGAAGGCGCCGGAATGTCCGTCTCCAAGACGTATCCCAGTGCCTCTATACTGAGGAAAATCATCAGATTGCGAAGCCAATCCACAAAGTTAGGTCCAATCAGGGTGTTCTTCTCGAGTAGAATTGCGAGTGGATTCATTATCATATTGAGAGTTATGTCTGCATTAAGTATAACAGATTAATTAGTGACTTGTTATATTATGATCTGAGTATAGAATTAAGGTCTTTTCTATTCTTGTTACCCAGCTCCCACTATTTTTATCAGAACAACACACTCCCATATGAAATCCGGAAGTATCGTCGCTCTACTTCATAGTGGTGATCGAGTTATTTATAAATCTTAATAGAGGACAACCGAACAGGTTTCTAGTCTATTAATTTTCATAAAGTGGTGTCCAACACCAACCCATCTAATGGATGATTCGATCTTCTTTTTTCTCTTGTTCACTCCCCTCAACCTATACGTTTTCTATGGTTCGTGAACAAGTTAAGTTTATACCATCGACGCAAATCAATTTCACAATTGAATCTTATCCGGCAACCTATCAGGTCTCTAGGGATAAAATTTGCTCCAACTGAAGGCATCCAATGCGCTCCCGGTAATTTATCCGTCCTCCCCGAATGACTACCCCGATAACTCGGAAGCATAGGACATCCGGTTTGGATTAATTTTCCGAAAACTCGATGGAGGGAAGGAAAACGTTGAAACCTTATAAACTTAATAATTTGTTGTGGGAGAATTTTCGCGATTAACATTACACTTTGCACATTAATCATTTAAGCGCGTTTGTGGCATTCATACAATATGAAACAATCATTCACAATCTAGTTGCTACCAACATGTGGTTCATGGCCCGTTCCTAGAAAATAAAAACTCCATAATCTAATTACAAGTCTTCGTCTTGAATCTGTCTTCTCGAAACGGATCTTCCTCCGATCTTCGTCATTACATATAAATTTTACATTGAAAATTGCATCCTAGATACAAATATTTCTAGTAAAATAAATAGGCTCAATACGGCCTTTACAACCCAGTCGAATAAAACGAACGATTCAAAACTAAGTCCACGAACCACATCCCTATTCAAAAGCATTCATCCAATAAATACTATATAAATGGAAAGCGAGAAGATTACATTGATCTATATAATAAATAGAACTGATCCAATCAATTCAACAATAATCGACAATTTAATTTTTGTCCGTAGTGAGCCCTTAAAATATTTTCTTTGAATTTCCCCTTATCAAAAAATCCAAATTAATTATTTTAATACTGGGAAAATCAATTATCGAAAATATACTGAAAAACGAAACTCTGTGCCCGACAGCCTGGAAACTGCTAAGCAGCACCAGGCACATTGCTCGGCAGCCTACAGGACGCACTCGGCAGAATATAGCACGTACTCGGCCGGATACAGCAAGCACTCGGCCGCTGTCAGGACACGCCCGGCAGAATACAGCAAGCATCAGGCCGCTATCAGGGCACGCCCGACAGAATACAGCAAGCACCCGGCCGCTGTGAGGACACGCCCAGCAGAATACAGCAAGCAGTCGGCCGGATACAGCAAGCACTCGGCCGGATACAGCAAGCGCTCGGCCGCATACAGCAACGCGCTCGGCCACATACAGCAACGCGCTCGGCCACTGTCAGGCAGTTGTATGGTATATCGTCCAACGATTGCATACAACTCGTTTTCGGGCAGATTTCTAAAATCCTGTTATTCCTGATCTATATATTATTAATATAAATTATATTTCCAAGAAAAACCTGATTTATACCATAACATAAAATCACGGAAAAACGACACTATGACGAACAATAAAATATCTACAATTATCAAAGTGATTCTAAATCACAAAACAAGCATTCCAAATGCTAAATATCATATATACGATCGCAAGACCTCGCTCCGATACCACTGTTAGGATTCGGTGCCTAAAACGAAGGCCCAGTGGAAGCGGTAAAATGAAAATCAATTCAATCCGAATCCCTACGAGAATCGATCGAGCTACGTATATACGAATATATAAACGAAAAAACAAGAGTTGTAAGAAACTCACCCTTGAAGTCCGTTGATTAAATGATATCCTTCTCTTGAGCTATTCCCTAAGCTTTACTTGTATTCTCTACGATCTGAAGCACTCCAAGCACTTGAATGATCCAACGCTGAAATACCGCGTCTCTACTTGCCACGCGCCGGAGAAACGAATGGAATGACAACACCCGATTAACCTCTAAGGTTACGGCTATAATCAAGTGATGAAGCTTTTATTATTACACTCTAAGTGTATAATCTATATCTCTCAATTTTATCTCTTGATATTTTCTCCAAGAATATATCTCAAGAACAATGAATAAGTGTGAAGACTTGAAGAAAATATTTTCACTCTCTATTTTTCCTTCACTCACGTAAGTCTCCAGTGGTTAGGCTAATGAGATAGTCTTCACATTATATTCAACACCAACCACCATGATGAGATATCACTTTGATATCTTGTCCCCTCATATCTTGATTTTCATTATTAAAATGATGACCAAAGACCAAGAGGGAGTTGGTGAGGGGGGGCGGCCATCTGTAACATCCCCTGGATATTCAGGGTATATTACGGCGCCGCGGATCCCTACATAGGACCCACCAGGCTAATGACCAAAATATACTCGTCGACTCGCGGGATCAACATAATAACACAATTTCATACAGACGCAAAACAAAATATAATCCACCCGGTTCAACCGGACAAACACAACAAAATCATTCAATACAAATACAATAGACGAAAATACTACGATCCGATCGGATAAAAACGCCTAAGTACTCGAGTACTTCTATTAGTTTACAAATGATAAAACGCATCAAAATACGGGACAACATGAAGATACACTTTTGCACAATCATCACGCGCGGCCGTCATCCACGTACTGGTCCAGAGCCCGTTCGTCTCGAAGAACCTGACCTGAAATTCATAAAACGAACAACTTACGCTAGTAAAAGTAACCAAATGAATAACTTATACCTTATACATATAGTCAATGCATGCTATCAAGAAAACGTCCGTTGAAAACACACATTTCCGGAAATGCTAATAATCTAAAACACATTTGCAAAATGCACCACAATTAAACGTGGACCCACCCCTCCGTGGAACCCTACCGAGACCCCGTCGGATCTAACCCATAGTGATCATACACACACACGTTTCTCATGCAATACTACTATGTCAAGATTGTAAGTTCATAAGGGTACTTGCCTCGATTGATAGACGGTGACACGAACGGAAAGGAGAATCAAACACGACCGCAAGGAACCAGCAAAACCAAACCTAACGATTCGAAGAATACAATTACAACCATTTATAAACGAATACTGAAATGGAATACACCCGAAAACCCGCCTACGATTCATGTATATTCGAATAGGAACAACAACGAGGGTGGACCACAACCAAACCCTCTCGACTATGCAAGACTATGAAATATACCATGAATCCGTAGGAAAACTAAGAATATCAACAAGGTTAATCATATTCATCAAGGATTCACCAATAAAACGGAACGAATCGGACCAAAATACGAAAACCCCCAATTTTCCCTAAAAAGTAGGGTTCTAGAAGGTTTGCCTTGATTCAAGAAGTGGACGATGATTAAATGATGATAATCTAGTGTTAGAGACTCAAGATCTTGAATAGATGATGATAATCTACCCACTTCAAGCTTCCAATCACCCAAATCGCCCAATCTCGGCCGAGAAAAGAGGAAGAGAAGAATGAACTATTCTGGGTCAACCCCCTGTTTTTATAACCATGGGTTATTAGCGTGTGCTAACAACACTATGTTAGCGTGCGCTAACGACTAAAACTCAGTCTAGAAAGCTAACATCCCAGTCCAGAACTTAAGGTTCTGGGCCGTTAGCGTGCGCTAACAGCGTCTCGGTAGCGCGCGCTATCGGGCCATAGCGTGCGCTACCTGGACATCACCCGAGTCAAGAAGTAACTGTCCAGTACTCACCTGACCGCATTAGCGTGCGTTACCTGCCACTCTGCGTGCGCTAACAGCGTCTCGGCAGCGTGCGCTATCGGCTATAGCGTGCGCTACCTGGGCACCTGACCGAGTCCAGGAGTAAACTGTAATATCCGTAATTTTCCATTTTTAGCAGTTTCCATTTTTGGTGTATGTCTATTTTTATCGACTCGCTTGTAAACGTTTCGACATTTCGAATCTACTTTGTTCTTGGAGTTTTTCCATTTGGACGAGTTTTAATGATGTTTTCACGTAATTTCATTTTATGACATGTTTTGCCGTATGAACGGTCGATTCTCGTAAAACTCGTTCGTTTTCGTTGTTTCTTGGCTTGTACAAGTTCGTATGGTTGAGTTGGTCATGTTGAAACTTTCAGTTTGTAAATCCGACGTCATTTCGTGATTTTCGGGCACTTGGGCCATTTTCGTAATTTCCTATAAGTTTAGGGAATTTCATATTCGTTGTCGTATTCCGGATTCCCGGGTAGTCGGATTGATGTTTTCTTGTGATGGTTAGACTCATCATCGAATATTCTTCGTAGTCGTATTTTTGGTTCGATAGCAGGTCCGGGTTTCGGGGTCGTCCGGAATCGTTTGACAAGAATGCCGATCTTCTTCCCAAGAGGTGTTACGCCGTAACACCCGTGGTTACGGCCGTAAGTTGGCCATGTTACGGCCCTAAGTGTCCCCTCACGGCCATAACAGCCCGGGCCTTTAAACAATGGCGAGGTCCAAGACCTCATTTTCTATCCTCTCTTTCGTTTTTCTTCACGGGGCGACTCCAGAGGCGATTCCTTCAGTTTTGATCGAAGAATTTTTCGTGTTCCATCACCATAGAATCGTAGTAGCATATCACCATCAGCATAATCATCCTCCATCATCCGAATCCGAGGTATTTTCTTCAGGAACCCTAACTTGTATAAATTGGGGGTTTTTCGGGTTTTTCGTGATTGATTCCTTATGTTCATGTATGTTGCGAAACTTCTTACCGATTGTTGTTATTGGATGATTCCCAATCCAATTTCCTTGATTTTAATCCGTGAATTATCAATACGGGGAGATTTTGCGTAAACCCTCGCCCGTATCGATTGAACGTCTATTGTCGTGAATTGTAATCGGGGTTATGGGAGTATTCCTTTCGTTTATTGATGTCCGTTGGGACTGAGTTATGTTAATTCTTCGTTAGTTACCGTCGTATTCCACTCGGATCATCCGTAGTCGTTTTTCACTTCCGATTCTTCGAAGATGTCACAAAGGCAAGTACTTTACATTTGTTTACATGTTCTAGTATTTGAATTATGGCTGTATTGTGGTTGTTGTAGATGGATATGTGTATGTTCACCTAGGGACGGTCCGACGGGGCCTCTAGGGATACGTTGCCGTGAGTTTCGTATCGCGAACTGTGGTTAACCACCCAGGGATGTCCGACGGGGCTCTGCGGGGTACGGTGGCCGTGAGTCACGTACCAAGGTTAACTTTGAATTGTTTTGGTTGGAGAAAATGTGTTTTGTGCTTGTGCATCGTAAATATTCCGGAATATAAAATGTTTTCTAAAATGATTTTGGCGCATATATTCATCTGATTAGAATGTAATTCAAATGGATTGTACTTGCACTAGCAGTTGTCGCTAACCCCTTAAATGGGGGAAATACTTTTTGTATTTCAGGTATTGATCGTGGGGACAAGCGAGCACTCGAGCCGTATGAGGATGATGGGAAAGCATGATATTGTCTAGTAGTTGATTTTCGGTGTTATGTCTGTTGGTTATTATTGATGTCAGATTTTGGGATTTCTGTATCATAAAATTGGTTTAAGTACTCAAGTACTTTCTGTTTGAACTTGTTACTTTTGTGTTCCCGTTTTGGGAAATGGATTTGATGTCAGATTTTACTTGTCGGGTTGTAGTCTTTTATGCGAATTGTCATTTCATTAATGATTGTTCGTCGTTGTCGAATGTCTTGTTTGGTACGTTAGCCTGGTGGATTCCACAGTGTGGGGTCCACGGCGCTGTAATATGCCCTGAATGTCTTGTGGGTGTTACAGAATATGGTATCAGAGATTAGGTTTATGGATACCTAGGCTGTCGGTTATTTGGGTCTAGTTAAGTGTCGTTTTGGAACAGTATCACTGCTATGCCATCATCTCAGTACGCCGGTGCTCGTAAGTTTTTCCTAACTTGACTCGTTTCACCGTTTTATTCTATTCCTGTCTTAGTATCTTGTTGCGTTTTGCGTTTGAATTATACTTACCCATTACTTCTTCAGAATTCCTGCTGGTAGAGGACGCGGACGCGGTCGCGGACGCGGTAGGGGACGTGGCGCAGCCGGTGGGGCGGCCATGTCCGATCACTCGGGAACTGATTCGGCGATGCCCTCTTTGTCGAACAGTGTTCCCCCTAGTTCCGGAGGTCAGCAGGACCAGTCTGCTAGTTCCGGTAATGCACATGAGAATGTTGGAGTGGCCAACATTTTGCAGCAGGTAGCGAACCAGATGACGCTACTGACTCAGGCCGTTCTAGTCGGCCAAGCTAATGCCAACCCGGTTCCGCCTACTGGATCCGGCAATGATAAGTTACTTCAGGACGTGATTCGTATGCGTCCTCCGCAGTTTGATGGTGCTTCCGACCCCTCTGGTTGGGAGAATTGGCTATTTGAGATGGAGAAGGTATTCGAGGCTGCTAACTGCTCTGAGGAGAGGAAGGTACCCATCGCTCAGTACTTCCTCGCCAAAGAGGCAGCAACGTGGTGGCAAGCAGTGAAACCGCGCGACCGGGCAGCCACGTGGGCAAAGTTTCGGGATTTGATGGAAGATGAATTCTGTCCATGGCCAGTGAAAGAGGGGAGGATCCGAGCCTTCTTTGAGGCTAAGCCCCAATATGTTCCTATTTCTCAAGCTATCAAAGACTACAATCAACAGCTGCATTATGTGAGGAACCAAGTCCGAGATGAGCTTGATAAGATCCGCCACTTTGATATGCGGATGAAACCGAGGGTGCGCCACTACATGTCTGGTCTGGGGTGCACGACTTTGAAAGAATATCAGAATAAAGCGATGGCTTATGAGATGTCGTTTTCTGCGACGGAGACGGCAACCGAAGGAAAGAAGCAGAAGACCTCCGGTTAGTTTTCGGGAGGCAAGTCAGGAGGGTATCCGAAGGCTCAGTATGGTTCGCGAGTCTTTGGGAGTCAGTCGCCATCAGTTGGGCGAGGAAACGGTTCTAGGTCTGCTCCTGCTGGTTCCGTCCGTGGTCCTACGTGCTTCAACTGTAGTCGCGCGGGCCACATAATGGGTGAGTGTGATAGGCCTCCGATTCAGTGTCTTGCTTGTGGTCGGATGGGTCATCGTGCTAAGTTTTGTACGGATGTGGCTCGAACTCCAGTTACTCAGATATCAGCCCCAGCTGCGGGAGAGCCGAGTGTGAATCGAGGCAAGCAGTTCCTCGGCCCGCATCGAGTTTTGGTAGAGGTCAAGGACGTGGCGGCCTTCTAGAGGAGCTTCTAGTGCGGGTGCATTCGCCCGAGTGTATGAGATGAGACGAGCAGGAGATCCTGACGCGACGGTGGCTACAGGTACCGTCCACATCCTTGGTCATCCTGTTTCCGTATTGTTCGATTCTGGTGCTACGCATTCTTTTATATCTATGGATTGTGTGCGTCGTCTGCATGTTGATTGCCTTGTTGCTTGTGAGCCTTTTGTTGTTAAACTTCCTAGTGGGGATAGCATCGTGGGAGATCGTGAGGTTAGAGATTTTCCAATGAGTATCGCGGGGAGGGTTTGGCCTTCCAATCTGATTGCGGTAGATATTAGAGATGAGGATTTGATTCTGGGTGAGGATTGGCTGGACCGTCATGGGGCGATCATGAATTATAGAACGAGGACTATTTCGATGTTAGCCTCTGACGGTACCGAGCATTCTTTCGTGGGGCGTAAGCGGAGTGGCCAGAGACTCCTGATCAGCGCCTTGAGGGCGGTGAGACTTCTTCGAGGAGGTTGTACGGGATATTGGTGTTACGCTTTGAGATCGGAAGAAGGGGGAGTCGAGCTCTCGTCTATTCCGGTAGTGTGTGAGTATCCTGATGTTTTTCCAGACGAGTTGCCGGGTTTGCCGCCGGACCGAGAGGTTGAGTTTACCGTCGATTTAGAGCCGGGGGCAGCCCCAATTTCTAAGACGCCATACCGTATGGAGCCTGCCGAGATTCTTGAGTTGAAGAAACAGTTGGGAGAGTTGCTAGACATGGGATGTATTCGACCGAGTGCTTCATCTTGGGGCGCACCGGTCCTGTTTGTGAAAAAGAAGGATGGGTCACTTCGTTTGTGTATTGACTACCGAGAGTTGAACAAAGTGACCATAAAAAACAAGTATCCGCTCCCGAGGATTGATGACTTGTTTGATCAGTTGCAAGGGGCAACCGTGTTTTCGAAGATTGATTTGAGATCGGGGTATTATCAGCTCCGAGTGAAGGATACCGATATTCCGAAGACGGCCTTTCGGACGAGATACGGTCACTACGAGTTTGTTGTTATGCCTTTTGGGCTAACCAACGCACCAGCCGTGTTCATGCAGCTTATGAACAAAGTCTTTATGAGTACCTCGATAAATGTGTAGTCGTTTTTATCGATGACATCCTGATTTACTCGAGGAGCGAGGAGGAGCACGCCTGTCATTTGCATATCGTGTTAGACATTTTGAGAACTCAGCATCATTTTGCGAAGTTCTCAAAGTGCGAGTTTTGGTTGCGGGAGGTTATGTTTCTCGGTCATGTGATCTCGGCTGAGGGTGTTCGTGTGGACCCACATAAGGTGGAGGTAGTGTTGGATTGGGCGCCGCCCAAGAACGTGAAGGAAGTCCGCAGTTTTCTGGGATTAGCCGGGTATTACCGTAGATTCGTCGAGGGGTTCTCTAAGCTCGCTCGACCACTGACTCAGTTGTTACAGAAGTCAGAGAAGTTTGTGTGGACCGATGATAGGCAGAATAGTTTTGAGGAGTTGAAGAAGCGGTTGACGACCGCTCCTGTTTTGGCTTTACCGAGTGGTAATGAGGTTTTCTCGGTTTTCAGTGATGCTTCGGGCCAAGGGCTCGGATGTGTACTTATGCAGCACGGTAGGACGATTGCCTATGCTTCCCGTCAGTTGAAACCATACGAGTTGAATTACCCTACGCACGATCTTGAGTTGGCCGCAGTTGTATTTGCGTTGAAGATTTGGCGTCATTACTTGTATGGCTCGTCGTGTCAGATTTTCACCGATCACAAGAGCCTGAAGTACATTTTCACCCAGAAAGAGCTTAATATGAGACAGAGGAGATGGTTGGAGTTGATTAAGGACTACGACCTCGAGATTCTATATCATCCGGGTAAGGCAAATGTGGTGGCAGATGCCTTGAGCCGGAAATCGGTAGCGCTTCGGGCGCTTGAGTTGCTTACGGACCAGTCGGGACTTTAGCGAGAGTTTATGAGGTTGAGCATTGAGGTTGTACTACCAGAGAGTTCCGGGCAGTTGCGTACTCTTGAGATTTCTTCATCTCTGGTCGATGATATTAAATCGGGACAGTTGGAGGACACGATGTGTATTCAGCTCCGAGAGAGTGTAGGAAAGGGGAAAGCCCCGGGATTTTTTATTCATGAGGATGGTGTGTTGAGATTCCGAGGCCGGTTGTGTAATCCGAACGACTCGGGATTTAGACAGAGTATTATGCGAGAGGCCCATGCGTCACCTTACTCAGTCCATCCAGGCTCGAGTAAAATGTATAAAGATTTGAGGAAAATTTTCTGGTGGAACGACATGAAGAATGAGGTAGTTCAGTTTGTGGCTAAGTGTTTAACTTGTCAGCAAGTCAAGATTGAGCATCAGCGGCCAGCCGGGTTATTGAAACCACTTCCCGTCCCAGAGTGGAAGTGGGAGGATATCTCTATGGATTTTGTCACGGGTTTGCCGAGGACGAAGGCTGGTATGAATATGGTGTGGGTGATTGTAGACCGACTGACTAAGTCGGAACATTTTCTGGGCATCAAGGATACTTGGGGTCCAGAAAAGTTGGCTCGTATTTTTATCGCACAGATAGTGAGGCTTCATGGTACGCCGAGGACCATTATTTCAGACAGAGATGGCCGATTTGTATCGCATTTTTGGCAAAGTGCATAAGGCATTGGGGACACGATTACGTTTGAGCACTTGCTCCATCCCCGTGATCGATAAGCCCGAACGTACCATTCAGACGTTCGAGGATTTGTTGCGCGTGTGCGCGTTAGATTGGAGTAGTGACTGGGAGGAGCATTTGGCCTTAATTGAGTTTACTTATAATAATAGCTGGCACGCGTCGATTAAGATGGCACCGTATGAGGCACTTTATGGACGACGTTGCCGATCGCCGATATGTTGGGACGATCCGTCCGATCTAGTTGGTACCGAGCCAGACCTTGTGTTAGAGACGAGGGAGAAAGTTGAATTGATTAGAATGAGAATGTTGTCGCCGAGTCGACAAAAGTCTTATGCGGATGTTAGGCGTCGACCTTTGGATTTCGAGGTGGGAGATCATGTTCTGTTGAGGGTATCCCCGACGAAGGGAGTTTTCCGTTTTGGGAAAAAGGGGAAGCTCAGTCCGAGGTATATTGGGCCCTTCGAGATATTGGAGAGAGTCGGTGAGTTGGCATACCGTTTAGCTTTGCCTCCGTCGTTGAGTCATGTTCATAGCGTATTTCACGTCTCCCAGCTGAGGAAGTATGTTCCGGACCCGTCCCACATTATTGATTTTGGAGACGTGGAGATCGAGAAGGATTTTACGTTTGAGGAGAGGCCCGTTAAGATTTTGGAGCGTCGAGACAAACAGTTAAGGCACAAAACCATTCCTTTGGTTAAGGTGCAATGGTCGAGGCACGGAGTAGAAGAAGCGACGTGGGAGTTAGAGGAGGATATGTGTTCGAGGCATCCCGAACTTTTTGATTCTTAAGTTTCGGGACGAAACTTTATTTTAGAGGGGGAGAATGTAATATTCGTAATTTTCCATTTTTAGCAGTTTCCATTTTTGGTGTATGTCTATTTTTATCGACTCGCTTGTAAACGTTTCGACATTTCGAATCTACTTTGTTCTTGGAGTTTTTCCATTTGGACGAGTTTTGATGATGTTTTCATGTAATTTCATTTTATGACATGTTTTGCCGTATGAACGTTCGATTCTCGTAAAACTGTCCATCCGACTGCGGGTGAAAAGAAGTACTCAGACGCAAACTTGTACCCAATGCCTTATGCACTACTAGGCCTGGGACTTTTCGGTTCCTGGGAGAAAAATACAGGAACCGGAACCGAACCGCATAGTTTTTTCGCGGTTCGGTTTTTCCATTTTTTTTTGTCTGAACCGCACAGGAACCGAACCGCACAGGAACCGAACCGAACCGGAACCGAACCGGAACCGATTTTGTATGGTTTGGACGAAATATATTATATTATATTTTATTTTATTAAGAATATATTATATTATTTTATATTATATTAATTATGTTTAATAAGAATATATTATATTATATTATATTCAGATGGTCGGTTTCCCGGTTCGGTGCGGTTCGGACGGTTCCTTGCGGTTCAGATCGGTTCCTCTTTAAAACAGACAGGAACCGCGAACCGAACCGAACCGAATACTAACAGTACGAACCGAACCGAAAAAAAAAAATTGTTGCTAGGAACCGAACCGAACCGTCGGTTCCGATGCGGTTCGGATCGGTTCTGCGGTTCCCGGTTCCAAAAGTCCCAGCCCTATGCACTACCTCCCAAAAGTGTGATACGAAACGACCATCCCGATCTAAGACAACAGACTTCGGAGTACCGTGAAGCCTCACGATCTGCGCAATAAACACACGAGCCAACTTCTCCGGGCCCCAAGTATCATTGATGCCCAAAAAATGTGCCGATTTAGTCAAACGATCAACAACTACCCAAACCATATCCATGCCCGATCTCGATCTCGGCAACCTCGTGAAGAAATCCATCGAAATATCTTCCCATTTCCATCCCGGAACAGGAAGTGACTGTAATAATCCAGCCGGTCGCTGATGCTCAATTTTGACCTGCTGACAAGTCAAACATCTCGCTACGAACCGTGCGACCTCCACCTTCATATCATTCCACTAAAAATTTCTTCTCATGTCCTTGTACATCTTACTTGACCCAGGATGAACGGAGTAAGGCGTGGCATGCGCCTCCCGCAAAATATTCTGTCTCAATTCTGAGTCATTCGGCATACAGAGCCGACCCTGGAACCTCCACACACCATCCTCGTGAATCACAAACCCAAGAGACTTCCCCTTGAGAACTTTTTCCCGGATCTGAGAAATCATCGGATCCTCTAATTGCCTTAGTTTAATTTTATCGACCAACGACGACGAAATCTCTAGAGCGCAAAGTTGACTGACCTCTACCGGCAATAAAATCTCAACATCCAACTCTATCAAACTCCGCTGAAGCTCAGGTTGAGGTGTAAGGATCTCAAGTGTCCTCAGCGCCACCGGTTTCCGACTCAAGGCATCGGCCACGACGTTCGCCTTGCCCGGGTGATAAAGGATTTCGAGGTCATAATCTTTAATCAACTCCAACCACCACATCTGCCTTATATTCAACTCCCACTGGGTGAATATGTACTTCAGACTTTTATGGTCGGTAAAAATCTGACATGTGGATCCAAACAGATAATGACGCCAGATCTTGAGTGAGAAGACAACTGCCGCCAACTCCAAGTCGTGAGTAGGGTAGTTAAGCTCATATGGCCTCAATTATCTCGACGCATACGCAATAGTCTTGCCGTGCTGCATCAGTACGCACCCAAGACCCTGACCCGAAGCATCACTATACACAGCAAAACCCTCGTTACCACACGGTAATGCTAAAACAGGGGCTGAAGTTAAACGCCTCTTCAGCTCCTCAAAAATCGCCTGCCTCTCGTCATTCTAGACGAACATCTCAGATTTCTGAAGCAACTGCATAAGTGGTCGAGCTAGTTTCGAGAAACCCTCGACGAACCTACGATAGTAGCCGGCCAAACCCAAAAAGTTACAGACCTCTTTCACATTCTTAGGTGGTGCCCAACCTAGCACTGCCTCGATATTCTGCGGATCCACACGGACTCCCTCGGCTGAAATCACATGACCCAGAAACATAACTTCCTTCAGCCAAAACTCACATTTCGAGAACTTTACATAGAGTTGCTCGGTCCTCAAAATGCCCAACACTATTCGAAAATGGTGCGTGTGTTCCTCTTCGTTTCTCGAATAAATAAGGATGTCGTAAATGAAGACGACGACACACTTATCTAAATACTCGATAAAGTCCTTGTTCATCAACTGCATGTACACCGCCGGCGCATTAGTCAAATCGAAGGGCATGACCACAAACTCATAATGTCCGTATCTCGTCCGAAAAGCTATTTTCGGCACGTCGGACTCCTTCACCCGAAGCTGTAGTACCCCGATTTCAAATCGATATTCGAGAATACTGTAGCTCCCTGTAACTGATCGAACAAGTCATCAATCCTAGGCAGGGGATACTTGTTCTTGATGGTCACCTTGTTTAGCTCGCGATAGTCGCTACACAAACGAAGTGAACCATCCTTCTTCCGCACAAACAGGACCGGTGCGCCCCAAGGCGAAGCGCTCGGTCGAATATATCCAGACTCAAGAAGCTCATTCAATTGCTTCTTCAACTCAGCCATTTCGGAGGGTGCCATACGGTACGACGCCTTCGAAATCGGAGCCGCACCCGGCTCCAACTCGATAGCAAACTCTACCTCACGGTCCGGTATCAAAACCGGTAACTCGTCAGAAAGAACGTCAGGAAACTCACTAACAACTGGAATCGATGAAATGCCGTCCCCATCGCTCTCCGCGACCAAGGCGTAACACCAATAACTAGTACACCCCTTCCGCAAGAGTCTCATCGCTTTTAAAGCGTTAATAACAAGTTTCTGGTTTCCCCTCTTCGCCCCGCGAAAGAGTGCTCGGTGCCATCCTTGGCTAACATAGTGATGATTCTCGTATGGTAGTTCATGATCGCGCCATGCCGTTCGAGCTAGTCATCCCCAAGAATTAAATCCTCACCCTCAATTCCCACAACAATAAGATTAGAGAGCCAAGCCCTCTCACAAATAGTCACAGCACAATCTCGAATCTCACGGTCACCAACGATCCTATCACCGCTAGGAAGTTTAACGATGAAAGGCTCGCATGGAGACAAGTAATCAAGACCCAAATGGCACACACATTCCAAAGACACGAACGAATGCGTAGCACTAGAATAGAAAAGCACACTGACAGGATATAAATGGATGTGGACGGTACATCTGGCAACAGTAGCGGCTGGGTCATCGGCCCTCCTCATCTCATAAACACACTGGTGGGTGGAGACGACACTGGAAGCTCCCCCTCTGTTGGGATGACCCCGGCCTCTCCCTCGGCTAGCACTCAGTGGAGACTGCGGAAAAAACGGACCTTGATTCACACTTGGTTCCCTAGGCGCTGGAATGGAAGCCTAGGCACCAAGAATTCTCTCTCTCTCCTCACAAAAAGCAGCCCTGAGGCCCGGCTGGCCACACCGATTACATGACATCAAAGGGCTCGGACAATTACGACTGATGTGGCCCGGCCGGCCACAGTTAAAACACTTCACACCCCGAGAAGGAGTATTGGCAGCTCCGCGAGAACCTCTAGTGAAACGGGCGGGACCACCACCAACGGAATAGTTAGCAGACTGGGACTTCTGCTGACCCCCACCTTTGTGGCCCGAAAAATTTCCGGCGGATGTTTGCTTCTTGCTCTCGCGATCCGCCTTACTCTCCGTCACAGACATATCATAAGCAAGGGCTCTACTTTGAAAATCCTTGAAGGTAGTGAAAACAAGCCCAGACATGTAATCACGAATCGACGGTTTCATCCGCCTCGAGAAATGGAAAATCTTACCACTCTCCTCCTTAACCTGGGCCTTCACGAAGCCCAACTCCCAGTTGTAATCGGTGATGGCCTGGGAAACAGGGATATCCCGAGGTTGAGCCTCAAAGAAAACATGGACTCGGGCCTGTTTGACCGGCCACGGGCAATACTCGGTCTCCATCAGGTCCTTAAACTCATCCCATGTAGCAGCGCGGTCTCTGGGCTCAACGGCCTCCCACCAGTCGGTAGCATCCCCAGTGAGAAAATACTGGGCTATGGGAACCTTGCGGTCCTTAGGACAGTTGGTGGCGAAGAAAACTTTGGATATCTCCTTGATCCACCCCTTCCAGCCAATCGGGTCTGAAGCTCCCGAAAACTGAGGAGGATGCATCTTGATGACATCTTGAAGCCAACGGTCTGCTCCGCCCCTAGCAGCATGGGCCGGATTCGGATTCTGAACTGCCTGAGCTATTGCTGCCATCTGATTCACCATTTGTTGCATTACTGCTGCAACACCAAGATCAGCGCCATCCTGAGAAGTGGCACGACTATGGCGGTCGCCTGTACTGCTGGCTCCCGAAGAATGCGACGTGGCCGCCCTACCGGCTTCCCCACATCCCCGGCCACATACACAACCACGACCACGGCCACCGCCTCTTCCAGCATCCAAACTGATATTAAATAAGTGGCAAAAGCCATACGATGGTAAGTTCAAGAGGGTAAAAAATCATAAGCCAAAATCGAAGGTGCAATACAAGAAAATAAGGAACAGAGTGAGGAAAAACTTACGGGAACTGGAAGGACGGATTCATGGCAATGTGATGACGATGTGCAAAACGAAACACAACAAGACCCAATAAACCGACAAGCCTAGGTATCCATAAACCTAGTATTCCGATACCATTTTATGTAACACCCCCAGGATATCCAGGGTATATTACGGCGCCGCGGATCCCTACATGGAACCCACTAGGCTAATGACCAAAATATACTCGTCGACTCGCGGGATCAACATAATAACACCACGTCATATAGACGCAAAACAAAATATCCACCCGGTTTAACCGGTCAAACACAACAAAATCATTCAATACAAATACATAGACGGACATACTACGATCCGAACGGATAAAAATGCCTAAGTACTCGGGTACTTCTATTAGTTTACAAATGATAAAACGCATCAAAATACGGGGCAACATGAAGATACACTTTTGCACAAATATCACGCGCGGCCATCATCCGCGTACTGGTCCAGCGCCCGTTCGTCTCGAAGAACCTGACCTGAAATTCATAAAACTAATTTCCCCAAAACGGGTCCCCAAAGGGGTTAGCAATTACGCTAGTACAAGTAACCAAATGAACAACTTACACCTTACACATATAGTCAATGCATGCTATCAAAAAAACGTCGGTTGAAAACACACATTTCCGGAAATGCTAATAATCCAAAACACATTTGCAAAATGCACCACAATTAACCACGGACCCACCCCTACGTAGACCCCTACCGAGACCCCATTGGATATAACCCGTAGTGGTTAAACGCAAGCTCGCGGACCCATGCTTTTGTGGATCCCTACCGAGACCCCGTCGGATCTAACCCGTAGTGAGCATACACACACGTTTCTCATGCAATACTACTATGTCAAGATTGTATGTTCATAAGGGTACTTGCCTCAATTGATGGAAGGTGACACGAATGGAAAGGAAGAATCAAACACGACCGCAAGGAACCGGCAAAACCGAACCTAACGATTCGAAGAATACAATTACAACCATTTCTAAACGAATACGGAAATGGAATGTTTTCAAAGAAAACACCTCACTGCATTAGCGTGCGCTACCTGCCACTCTGCGTGCGTTAACAGCGTCTCAGCAGCGCGCGCTATCGGCTATAGCATGCGCTACCTGGGCACCTGAACGAGTCCAGGAGTAAACTGTCCAGCACTGGGCTGCTCCGATAGCGCGCGCTATCAGACCACCATAGCGTGCACTAGACTCGAATACTAGCGTACGCTAGAACAAACAATTAGCGTGCTTTAGGACAACTGTCCAGAGGCAGAGGCAGGCTATTGACACTGCTGTGCCCGAATAACTAGCGCGCGCTACCGGACACGCGTAGCGTGTGCTACTAAGAAAGACTAGCGCGCGCTAATCAATAATAGTAGCGTGCGCTAGGCTACCAAGGAAAAACGATTCAAATACCCGGAACACCAGTAACACGTTCGGAACAACGTACGGAAGATCACAACACTCATAACAACGTACGATGGTTATACGGCAACCCCAAAGTGGCGGTTCCAACTGTAATCACAAGATTCGAACCGACCCGCGACGGAAAAACCAACAATAGTGGAATTGAATATAATATTACCAAAATTAAGTATTCTCGAAATACACGTACGGTTACACATAAGTCACCAAAATGGGAAAACGCAACCTCGAACAAGGTACAGGGAAAGGAAAAAAAATACGGATATTACATTTTACCCCTCTAAAACTAAGTTTCGTCCCGAAACTTAAGAAACAAACAACTCGGGGTACCTAGCACGCATGCTATCCTCAGTTTCCCAAGTTGCCTCTTCGACACCATGCCTCGACCACTGCACCTTGACCAAGGGAATGGTCTTATGCCTCAGTCGCTTCTCACGGTTCTCCAAAATCTTCAAGGAACGCTTCTCAAAAGTAATATCCTCAGCGATATCAATCTCAACACAGTCGATGACGTGACTAGGATCCGAAATATATTTCCTCAACTGGGAAACATGGAAAACGCTATGAACGTGACTCAAGGCCGGAGGTAGTGCTAACCGGTATGCCATTTCACCGACTCTCTCGAGAATCTCAAAGGGCCCAATAAATCTCGGGCTTAACTTTCCCTTCTCCCCGAAGCGGAAAACTCCCTTCGTCGGCGACACTTTTAGCAAGACTGATACCCCACCTCGAATTCCGAAGGTGGACGACGAACATCGGCATACGATTTCTGTCGACTCTGAGCGGTCAACATCCTCTCTCGAATCAATTCCACCTTCCGCCTCATCTCCATAACGATATCCGGCTCGGTCCCAACCAAATCGGATGCCTCATTCCAATAAATCGGTGATCGGCAATGCCGCCCATAAAGTGCCTCGTATGGTGTCATACGAATTGACGCATGCCAACTATTGTTGTACATAAATTCGATTAATGGTAAATGTTCCCCAGTCACTATTCCAATCGAGAGCACAAGCACGCAACATATCCACAAATGTCTGAATACTGCGCTCCGACTGTCCAACCGACTGAGGGTGAAAAGAAGTACTCAGATGCAAACTTGTACCCAATGTCTTATGCACTGCCTGCCAAAAGTGCGATACGAAACGACCATCCTGATCCGAGACAATAGACTTCGGAGTACCGTGAAGCCTCACAATCTGCACAATAAACACACGAGCCAATTTTTCCTTGCCCCAAGTATCCTTGACGCCCAGAAAATGTGCTAATTTGGTCAGACGATCAACAACTACCCAAACCATATTCATGACCGATGTCGATCTCGGCAACCTCGTGACGAAATCCATCGAAATATCTTCCCATTTCCATCACGGAATGGGAAGTGACTGTAATAATCCAGCTGGTCGCTGATGCTCGACTTTGACCCGCTGACAAGTCAAACATATTGCTACGAACCATGCGACCTCCTCCTTCATATCATTCCACCAAAAATTTCTCCTCAGGTCCTTGTACATCTTACTTGACCCAAGATGAACGGAGTAAGGCGTGGCATGCACCTCCCGCAAAATATTCTGTCTCAATTCTGAGTCATTCGGCATACAGAGCCGACCCTGGAACCTCAACACACCATCCTCGTGAATCACAAACCTGGGAGACTTCCCCTTGGGAACATTTTCCCGAATCTGAGAAATCATCGGATCCTCTAATTGCTTTAGTTTAATTTCATCGACCAACGACGACGAAATCTCTAGAGCGCAAAGTTAACTGACCGCTCCCGGTAATAAAATCTCAATATCAAACTCTATCAAACTCCGCTGAATCTTAGGTTGAGATGTTAGGATCTCAAGTGTCCTCAACACCACTGGTTTCCGACTCAAGGCATCGGCCACGACGTTCGCCTTGCCCGGGTGATAAACGATTTCGAGGTCATAATCCTTAATCAACTCCAACCACCTCCTTTGCCTCATATTCAACTCCGGCTGGTTGAATATGTACTTCAGACTTTTATGGTCAGTAAAAATCTGACATGTGGAGCCAAATAGATAATGACGCCAGATCTTTAGCGCGAAGACAACTGCCGCCAACTCCAAGTCGTGAGTAGGGTAGTTAAGCTCGTATGGCCTCAATTGTCTCGACGCATACGCAATAGTCTTGCCGTGCTGCATCAGTACGCACCCAAGACCCTGACCCAAAGCATCACTATACACAGCAAAACCCTCGCTACCACACGGTAATGCTAAAACTGGGGCTGAAGTTAAACGCCTCTTCAGCTCCTTAAAACTCACCTACCTCTCGTCATTCCAGACGAACGTCTCAGATTTCTGAAGCAACTGCATAAGTGGTCGAGCTAGTTTCGAGAAACCCTCGGCGAACCTACGATAGTAGCCGGCCAAACCCAAAAAGCTACGGACCTCTTTCACATTCTTAGGTGGTGCCCAATCTAGCACTGCCTCGATCTTCTACGGATCTACACGGACTCCCTCGGCTGAAATCACGTGACCCAGAAACGTAACTTCCTTCAGCGAAAACTCACATTTCGAGAACTTTGCATATAGTTGCTCGGTCCTCAAAATGTCCAACACTATTCGAAGATGGTGCGCGTGTTCCTCTTCGCTTCTCGAATAAATAAGGATGTCGTCAATGAAGACGACGACACACTTATCTAAATAGTAGATAAACACCTTGTTCATCAACTGCATGAATACCGTCGGCGCATTAGTCAAACCGAAGGGCATGACCACAAACTCATAATGTCCGTATCTCGTTCGAAAAGATGTTTTCGGCACGTCAGACTCCTTCACCCGAAGCTGGTAGTACCCCGATTTCAAATCGATCTCCGAGAATACCGCAGCTCCCTGTAACTGATCGAACAAGTCATCAATCCTAGGCAGGGGATACTTGTTCTTGATGGTCACCTTGTTTAGCTCGCGATAGTTGATACACAAACGAAGTGAACCATCCTTCTTCCGCACAAACAGGACCGGTGCGCCCCAAGGCGAAGCGCTCGGTCGAATATATCCCGACTCAAGAATCTCACTCAACTGCTTCTTCAACACAGCTATTTTGGAGGGTGCCATTTATGTAACACCCCCAATCCACTCAGGGATATTACACGCCGTAGATCCTATCCTCGAGGATCTACCAGGCTGATAACTAAAATCAAACATCTAAACATCGCCTTTAAGGCTAAAATGGCTCAGTAGACCGACTTGGTCTTTCAATAATAACATACAACTCAATTTCAAACACATACCCACGCAGGGGTCAAAATACTATAAACTCCCGTACAACGGGGAAAAGATACTGCAGCGGAAAAGAAAATACAACTAGACCAATACGACATCAACGGATCCTCGTGTGATTAGTATCGTTCATCTTTCATCATCCTTCGTGCTGACCCTGTTCTATGCTCCAAAACCTGAATGCAAAAATAGACATCTACCCCCCGAATACTCGGGGGTTAGTAAAACTCCACTGTTTTGCTAGTGCAAGAACAAAGTGCAAATACGAGCCATACAATTCACATTCCACGAATAACAATAACCAGGAATCCTCAAAGATTCAAATACAACAAGATGAACACTTCCCGAGGCGAGAGTTTGAGTAAAGACTTCCCAAAATTTCAAGATCAAAATATCAAGGGAAACAATTTATAAAATGATTTGAAATACCATCGGGAGTTTTAATAGAAAACGATTTTGGATTATCAAATCCTACTTTTCAAAACCCCAAAAGACGAAAGGGGTCACTGCCCCAAAAGTTTACTTTCCGAAAAATGACCTTTACCAAACCGTTGGGATTTTAGCCCCAAATCTCTACCGAGACCCACAGCTTCGTGGATCCCTACCGAGACCCCGTCGGATCTAACCCGTAGTGGTTAAAAGTAAGCTCGCGGTCCCACAGCTTCGTGGAGCCCTACCGAGACCCCGTCGGATCTAACCCGTAGTGAGCATACACACACACACGTTACTCATGCAATACTAATATGCTAAGAATGTAAGTTCATCAAGAATACTTACTAGAGATGGCCATTTATCCGACAACATTATCAAACTCTTCAAAACATAATAACAAGATTAAACACGGAATACACGATTCCATAACTTTAAACAATAGGGATATCATCAAAGCCTTCAACGTTCAAAATGATCAAATCATAATCGATTCCCAAACAAACCGTTCACAAAACACACGCGCGTTGTGAAAGGGAGTCTTTAACGAGGCCAAACCGAAATCTTTTGAAACTTCATTTCAAACAACCAAATAAACACACCAAGACGATCACCGATCATCATATCCATAAAATAAGAAAAGTATGGGCAAAGTACTTGCCTCGAATAACCACAACGCGGAGAATCGGCCGAAGTAGGTTGGCACGAACCAACTACGAACTCTCCGACTCCATCGAACGACAATCCGCAACAATGAACTACGAACGAAAACAATAACAACGAAAATGAATTCCAAAGTACGACCCAAAGCCGCTGAATTCAAAGAACAAATGACGAAAGTTCAAGGATTTCCCCCAAAACGGCCAAGAACACGATTCGTCCCGACAAAACACGAAAATGGAATTCCGAGTTGAAATATGGATATACAGTCCATAGAATATGTTTAACAACATCATTTAACCATAATCGATCCATCGAAAACGGATAAAAAACGAGATCGGGGACAAATCCCCCAAAAAGTCAATTCGAAGGAAATCAAGAAAAATACTTCGATTCGACGAAGAACAATGGATTAAATGATGTTAAACACAAGAATACTATCAAGATTAATCATACCCATCATGAATTAATCAACAACACGGAACGAATCGGACAAAAATGCAAAACCCCCCAAATTCAAGAATTTAGGGTTCTAAGGTAAGATTACCTTGATTCGCTGGATCAAAGGATGATAACGGATGATTGGTTGATGTTATGAACTCAAGAACTTCATGGATTTGTTGTTAAACAACATGGCTTCGTCACCTATGAATCGCCAGCCGCGGACGGAGAAGGAAGGAAGTGAAAAATGAATGAAAACGCGACTGCTCTGTCACATTTATACTGGGCCGGAACTAGCGTGCGCTAGCCTTCCCGGACTAGCGTGCGCTATCGGCCGGTATCGGCCGAGTACCCTCGGCCAGGGCCCGCACGACCCGGCACCACCGACCAAACCCCGACCAAACTGCCGACCCGACTCACTTAGCGTGCGCTACGGCCGGAAGCTGCGCCACGCTAGCCGACTGTCCGATAGCCTCTGGACTAAACGGCTCGCCACAGTAACGTCGCTAGTCGGCCGACGGCGTCGCTACCCTGCCGGTTAGCGTGCGCTACGACCGACGATGGCGTGCGCTACTGCCGATCTGGCCGAGTCGAACCTCGTAACCCCACCGCCCGCACTCCGATGGCGTCGTTAGGCGGCCGATAGCGTGCGCTACACTGCCGGTTAGCGCGCGACTCTTCCGTCCGTGGCGTGCGCTACGCCGGTTCTGCCGCACTGTCCGGCCGGTGCCTGTCGTCCGGCCGATCCATAACCGTCCGGCCGATGCGACCACTGTGGCTCGACGACTCGATTTCCGAAAACATACGGAACGAACACGACGAAAAGTTCGCGGACAACATCAACGACCCGAAATGAAAACATAATATCATAACTAATCATACGCGACCAAGAAACGGGTCGAGACAACAATTACAGATACGGATACCCGAAACTTTGGGTAAATTACAAAATGGCCCAAAACGCCTGGAAATCACGATACGTGATCGAATAACCAAACCGAAGTTCACAATACGTCTAACGAAGTTAAACGGACTTACAGGAAACTCGAAACAGCAGTTTCGAACGAGATTCGCAAGAATCGAACTCAAGCGCGGAAAAGTCGCTAAAAAGCACGGAACTCAACAAAATCGAAAATTGCGGATATTACATTCTACCCTCCTTAAAAGAAGTTTCGTCCCGAAACTTAAAACAAGTAGGGAGAAGCAATATCCCACCAGGAAAACTCAATGAGATACGCAAGAAACCCGTAACTAACGCCCAACGGCGAAACGTTACAAACGACACAACGGAATATACGGTGTGAAAACACGCTCCACGACGACCAACACAATGTCGTCGTTAGGGATATAATAAAACCAACAAGTGACAAGCGTCATCAAATGGATAATACAATCAAGTCAATTATTCGAACAATCACAAAACACAATGAACGAAAATCAATACGATTGACCAACCCAACGGTACATCAATCAAAGCGCGAGCCAATCGCTGAACAAATACGAAATTCCACCGCCCAAGGGTTGGAAGATCGAAAACGAGACTAATTTCCCAAACTTAAGGGAATTAGGAAGGAGCCTGAATGCTCAACAATCACGAAACGAGAACAAAAACCGAACAAGCAAACGATCGAGACAACAAAGATCGAATAATCATGTTCGAAACACGAAGGATAATAAAATTCAAACAACAACTCCCAGGATGATCTGGTGAGAAATACAAGACATGCATTCCCATAAGATCCACAGGAAAGGGAATAGCGATTGAAAAGTCACAACGACAAACGAGTTATTCCGAAACGATACCACACTCGTTCGATAAACAAAAACAAGGGGCATGACAAGCTCAGAAATGTCAACGAACATAAATGAGTAGACAAAGTAGAATATACAGAAGTTTAAAATCCGATCCACTTCGAATAAAAGAACTAGTAGAACCAAATGATGTCACTCCCGAACAAGGTTCACAAGAATCGAACCGAACCCGAAAAAAAGTCACAGCGATAACCAGATCGACCTACAACAAGGTCGCAGCTCGTTCGGACGATGAAACCGAAATACAGAACAAGTTCATAAAGTATCAACGAACATGAGCGAATCGATAGACTGGAGAAAGAGAAAATACAGAAGTCAAAATAGTACGGGCATTACCTCCGACCTCGTCCACGAAATTCACAAAAATGGGAGCAAAGCAACAAGACATTAAACAACCGACACATAACGGAACCATCACCGATGCACACGGTCATACCAAACCAAGCTCTAACAGCTCGCACATGCGCGACAACGCAGAAATCACCACGAGGCGACAACATTTAACACCAACATCCCGCCTCTCACAGGGGGCTAACACAACAAATGTGTGGAAAACGACTCAACGCTCACACCGCCAATTCGATCATACTCGGGAGCCAATATCAAAATGACAATGCGAACATCATACATACATACCCAGTCCTCAAACGGGAATGGATAGGTTTTAAAAACGAAAACCTCATTTTGAAAATAATTTAGAAGAACACCGGTTGATCTTGAGTATCACCTTTCAAAAAGTACAAACGTGAAACATCGTTATCGAGACTTTGGAACACCATTTTGCATTTGATAAAAATGAGGACACTTTCTATTAGTGAAAACTTTCAAAATATTCGACCCTCGGGTCTAAATAAAAGTGTTTCTAAAACATTGAAAATATCTCAAAGCATTTTGGTCCTCGAAGTAGAATTTTTTTGAAATATATTGTGGCACCTAGGATGTACCACAAGAAAATAACTCATTTGAAAAGTATGTCTCGAAATTTATTTTTCCAAGATACTCAAGGTTTTCAAAAATCCAATAGGCCAGAACGCCCAGAACTCACACGTATCGACATTCACTAAAACAACTCCTAGTACACGCATCAAAATATTTAAAAATAAAGACAATACATGTCTTTAAACGGAAATAAACGATAAAATACCAGAGTCGAAGACCGCCTAGGATTCAGAACAAAACCACTGACCCCATTCGAAGTCTCTAAGGACCCTCCCGCACCGACTAGTGAACAAGTCGTATGTGTATAAGCACAAAGCTTCCACAAGAGAACTTGTAAAACGTGCAAATCGATTCGAAAATCATCAACAACGGACAAAAACAACAATAAAAAGACATCACAAGCGACGACACTCCTCATATAAATCAAGTACGAGAGTCGACTAAATACATATCGTGAAATCAAAATCCACATAAAGATTCCACCACTTAACAAATAATCATAAAAATAGCTCGTGTCACACGAGGCACAACACAAAGAAGGGAGACTTACTTCCACAGGTGGCACGAAGATGATGATTGCCCCACGATACTAATCACGACCAACAAACTCAAACGACGCATCGCGACACGACTTAGTCAGATAAAATCTGACGAAACAAGACTCAAACAACACGACTTGACCCGACAGCCTAGGTTTCCTCAACCTAAGCTCCGATACCATTTATGTAACACCCCCAATCCACTCAGGGATATTACACGCCGTAGACCCTCTCCTCGAGGATCTACCAGGCTGATAACTAAAATCAAACATCTAAACATTGCCTTTAAGGCTAAAATGGCTCAGTAGACCGACTTGGTCTTTCAATAATAACATACAACTCAATTTCAAACACATACCCACGCAGGGGTCAAAATACAATAAACTCCCGTACAACGGGGAAAAGATACTACAGCGGAAAAGAAAATATAACTAGACCAATACGACATCAACAGATCCTCGTGTGATTAGTATCGTTCATCTTTCATCATCCTTCGTGCCGACCCTGTGCTATGCTCCAAAACCTGAATGCAAAAATAGACATCCACCCCCCGAATACTCGGGGGTTAGCAAAACTCCACTGTTTTGCTAGTGCAAGAACAAAGTGCAAATACGAGCCATACAATTCACATTCCACGAATAACAATAACCAGGAATCCTCAAAGATTCAAATACAACAAGATGAACACTTCCCGAGGCGAGAGTTTGAGTAAAGACTTTCCACAATTTCAAGATCAAAATATCAAGGTAAACAATTTATAAAATGATTTGAAATACCATCGGGAGTTTTAATAGAAAACGATTTTGGATTATCAAATCCTACTTTTCAAAACCCCAAAAGACGAAAGGGGTCACTGCCCCAAAATTTTACTTTCCGAAAAATGACCTTTACCAAACCGTTGGGATTTTAGTCCCAAATCCGTCAAATGACCTTTATAAAACCATTGGGATTTTAGTCCCAAATCTCATCAACTCACAGTACACAAGGACGACCATAAGGTTCGGCTCCCAACATCAAAATCCACAAATAAAGGATTTAACACAAACAACAAAATACTCTAGTGCCATCCTAGCCAAGTAAGCCAAACGAACACTTACCTCTTACACATTTAGTCGATGCATGCAATCATGAAAACACAGTTCCAAAGCACTCATTTCCGGAAATGCCAATATCAAATCACATTTTTAAAATGCACCACAATTAACCGCGGACCCACAGCTTCGTGGATCCCTACCGAGACCCCGTCGGATCTAACCCGTAGTGGTTAAAAGCAAGCTCGCGGTCCCACAGCTTCGTGGAGCCCTACCGAGACCCCGTCGGATCTAACCCGTAGTGAGCATACACACACACACACGTTACTCATGCAATACTAATATGCTAAGAATGTAAGTTCATCAAGAATACTTACTAGAGATGGCCATTTATCCGACAACATTATCAAACTATTCAAAACACAATAACAAGATTAAACACGGAATACACGATTCCATAACTTTAAACAACAGGGATATCATCAAAGCCTTCAACGTTCAAAATGATCAAATCATAATCGACTCCCAAACAAACCGTTCACAAAACACACACGCGTTTTGAAAGGGAGCCTTTAACTAGGCCAAACCAAAATCTTTTGAAACTTCATTTCAAACAACCAAATAAACACACCAAGACGATCACCGATCATTATATCCATAAAATAAGAAAAGTATGGGCAAGGTACTTGCCTCGAATAACCACAACGCGGAGAATCGGTCGAAGTAGGTTGGCACGAACCGACTACGAACTCGCCGACTCCACCGAACGACAATCCGCAACAATGAACTACGAACGAAAACAATAACAACGAAAATGAATTCCAAAGTACGACCCAAAGCCGCTGAATTCAAAGAATAAATGACGAAAGTTCAAGGATTTCCCCCAAAACGGCCAAGAACACGATTCGTCCCGACAAAACACGAAAATGGAATTCCGAGTTGAAATATGGATATAAAATCCATAGAATATGTTTAACAACATCATTTAACCATAATCGATCCATCGAAAACGGATAAAAAACGAGATCGAGGACAAATCCCCCAAAAAGTCAATTCGAAGGAAATCAAGAAAAATACTTCGATTCGACGAAGAACAATGGATTAAATGATGTTAAACACAAGAATACTACCAAGATTAATCATACCCATCATGAGTTAATCAACAACACGGAACGAATCGGACAAAAATGCAAAAAACCCCAAATTCAAGAATTTAGGGTTCTAAGGTAAGATTACCTTGATTTGCTGGATCAAAGGATGATAACGGATGATTGATTGATGTTATGAACTCAAGAACTTCATGGATTTGTTGTTAAACAACATGGCTTCGTCACCCATGAATCGCCAGCCGCGGACGGAGAAGGAAGGAAGTGAAAAATGAATGAAAACGCGACTGCTCTGTCACATTTATACTGGGCCGGAACTAGCGTGCGCTAGCCTTCCCGGACTAGCGTGCGCTATCGTCCGGTATCGGCCGAGTACCCTCGGCCAGGGCCGGCACGACCCGGCACCACCGACCAAACCTGCCGACCAAACCTGCCGACCCGACTCCCGCTAGCGTGCGCTACGGCCGGAAGCCTGCGCGCGCTAGCCGACCTGTCCAGTAGCCTCTGGACTAAACAGCTCGCCACAGTAACGTCGCTAGTCGGCCGACGGCGTCGCTACCCTTCCGGTTAGCGTGCGCTCGGCCAAGCGATGGCGTGCGCTACACCGCGATCTGGCCGAGTCGAGAACCTCGTAACCCCACCGCCTGCACCCGATGGCGTGCGTTAGGTCGGCCGATAGCGTGCGCTACACTGCCGGTTAGCGCGCGCAGCCTTCCGTCCGTAGTGTGCGCTACGCCGGTTCTGCCGCACTGTCCGGCGGTGCCGCAATCGTCCGGCGATCCATAACCGTCCGGCGATGCGACCACCAGGGCTCGACGACTCGATTTCCAAAAACGTACGGAACGAACACGACGAAAAGTTCGCGGACAACATCAACGATCCGAAATGAAAACATAATATCATAATTAATCATACGCGACCAAGAAACGGGTCGAGACAACAATTACAGATACGGATACTCGTAACTTTGGGTAAATTACAAAATGGCCCAAAACGCCCGGAAATCACGATACGTGATCGAATAACCAAACCGAAGTTCACAACACATCTAACAAAGTTAAACGGACTTACAGGAAACTCGAAATAGCAGTTTCGAACGAGATTCGCAAGAATCGAACTCAAGCGCGGAAAAGTCGCTAAAAAGCACGGAACTCAACAAAACAACACCGAAACGAACTCGGATGTCAAAAAGTGCAGAATTAATCATTCTCAGAATGACGAAACGGTCATGAGCGAGTCGTCAAAATGGACTTCCGCTGAAAAAAAGAAATTACCGGAAATCGAAAATTGCGGATATTACACATACGGTACGCGCCTTCGAAATTGGAGCCGCACCTGGCTCCAACTCGATAGCAAACTCTACCTCACAGTTCGGTGGCAAACCCGGTAACTTGTCAGGAAAAACGTCAGGAAACTCACTAACAACTGGAATCGCTGAAATCTCAACCCCACCGCTCTCCGCCACCAAGTCGTAACACCAATAACCAGTACACCCCTTCCATAAAAGTCTCATCGCTTTTAAAGCGTTAATAACAAGTTTCTGGTTTCCCCTCCTTCGCCCCACGAAAGTGTGCTCGGTGCCGTCCTCGGCTAACATAGTGATGATTCTTGTACGGTAGTTCATGATCGCGCCATGCCGTTTGATCCAGTCATCCCCAAGAATTAAATCCTCACCCTCAATTCCTATAACAATAAGATTAGAGAGCCAAGCCCTCTCACAAATAGTCACAGCACAATCTCGAATCTCACGGTCACCAACGATCCTCTCACCGCTAGGAAGTTTAACGATGAAAGGCTCGCACGGCGACAAGTAATCAAGACCCAAACGGAAAACACATTCCAAAGACACGAACGAATGCGTAGCACCAGAATCGAAAAGCACACTGACAGGATGCAAATGGATGTGGACGGTACCTGTGGCAGTGGTAGCGGCTGGGTCATCAGACCTCCTCATCTCATAAACACGCGGGTGGGCGGAGCCGACACTAGAAGCTCTCCCTCTATTGGGATGACCCCGGCCTCTCCCTCGTCTAGCACTCGGTGGAGACTGCGGAAAAAACGGACCTTGATTCACACTTGGTTCCCTAGGCTCTGTAATGGAAGCCTGGGCACCGAGAATTCTCTCTCTCTCTCTCTCTCCTCACAAAAAGCAGCCTCGTGGCCCGGCTGGCCACACCGATTACATGACAGCAAAGGGCTCGGACAATTACGACTGATGTGGCCCGACCGGCCACAGTTAAAACACTTCACACCCCGAGAAGGAGTATTGGCAGCTCCACGAGAACCTCCAGTAGAATGGGCGGGACCACCACCAACGGAATAGTTAGCAGACTGGGACTTCTGCTGACCCCCACCTTTATGGCCCGAAAAATTTCCGACGGACTTTTGCTTCTTGCTCTCGCGAGCTGCCTCACTCGCCGTCACAGACATATCGTAAGCAAGGGCCCTACTCTGATAATCCTTCAAGGTAGTGCAACCAAGCCCAGACATGTAATCACGAATCGACGGTTTCATCCATCTGGAGAAATGGAAAATCTTATCACTCTCCTCCCTTACCTGGGCCTTCACGAAGCCCAACTCCTGCTTGTAATCGGCGATGGCCTGGGAAATAGGGATATCCCGAGGTTGAGCATCAAAGAAAGCATGAACTCGGGCCTATTTGACCGGCCACGGGCAATACTCAGTCTCCATCAGGTCGTTAAACTCATCCCATATAGCAGCACGGTCTCTGGACTCAACGGCCTCCCACCAGTCGGTAGCATCCCCAGTGAGAAAATACTGGGCTATGGGAACCTTGCGGTCCTCAGGATAGTTGGTGGCGACGAAAACTTTGGATATCTCCTTGATCCACCCCTCCCAGCAAATCGGGTCTGAAGCTCCCGAAAATTGAGGAGGATGCATCTTGATGACATCCTGAAGCTAACGGTTTGCTCCGCCCCTAGCAGCATGGGCCGGATTCGGATTCTGATCTGCCTGAGCTATTGCCGCCATCTGATTCACCATTTGTTGCATTACTGCTGCAACACCAAGATCAGCGCCATCCTGAGAAGTGGCACGACTATGGCGGTCGCCGGTACTGCTGGATCCCGAAGAATGCGACGTGGCCGCCCCACCGGCTGCCCCACATCCCCAGCCGCATTCACGAGCATGACCACGGCCTTTACAGCGTCCATACTGATATTAAATAAGTGGCAAAAGCCATACGATGGTAAGTTCGAGAGGGTAAACAATCATAAGCCAAAATCAAAGGTGCGATACAAGAAAACAAGGAACAGAGTGAGGAAAAACTTACGGGCACTGGAAGCACCGGATTCATGGCAACGTGGTGACGATGTGCAAAACAAAACACAACAAGACCCAATAAACCGACAAGCCTAGGTATCCATAAACCTAGTGTTCCGATACCATTTTCTGTAACACCCCCAGGATATCCAGGGTATATTACGGCGCCGCCGATCCCTACATGGAACCCACCAGGCTAATGACCAAAATATAATCGTCGACTCGCGGGATCAACATAATAACACCACGTCATACAGACGTAAAACAAAATAATCCACCCAGTTCAACCGGTCAAACACAACAAAATCATTCAATACAAATACAATAGAAGAACATACTACGATCTGAATGGATAAAAATGCCTAAGTACTCGAGTACTTCTATTAGTTTACCAATGATAAAACGCATCAAAAGATGGGACAACATGAAGATACACTTTTGCACAATCATCACGCACGGCCGTCATCCGCATACTGGTCCAGTGCCCGTTCGTCTCGAAGAACCTGACCTGAAATTCATAAAACGAATTTCCCCAAAATGGGTCCCCAAAGGGATTAGCAATTACGCTAGTACAAGTAACCAAATGAACAATTTACACCTTACAGATATAGTCAATACATGCTATCAAGAAAACGTCGCTTGAAAACACACATTTCCAGAAATGCTAATAATCCAAAACACATTTGCAAAATGCACCACAATTAACCGCGGACCCACCCCTCCGTGGACCCCTACCGAGACCCCGTCAGATTTAACCCGTAGTGTTTAAAAGCAAGCTCGGGGACCCATGCCTTTGTGGACCCCTACCGAGACCCCGTCGGATCTAACCCATAGTGAGCATAAAGACACACACGTTTCTCATGCAATACTACTATGTCAAGATTGTAAGTTCATAAGGGTACTTGCCTCGATTGATAGACGGTGACACGAACGGAAAGGAAGAATCAAACACGACTGCGAGGAACTGGCGAAACCGAACCTAACGATTTGAAGAATACATTTACAACCATTTCTAAATGAATATGGAAATGGAATACACCCGAAAACCCTCCTACGATTCATGTATATTGGAATAGGAACAACAACGAGGGTGGACCACAACCAAACCCTCTCGACTACGCAAGACTATGAAATATACCATGAATCCGTAGGAAAACTAAGAATATCAACAAGATTAATCATATTCATGAAGGATTCACTAATAAAACGGAACGAATCGGACCAAAATACGAAACCCCCAATTTTCCCTAAAAAGTAGGGTTCTAGAAGGTTTACCTTGATTAAAGAGGTGGAGGATGATTAAATGATGATAATCTGGTGTTAGAGACTCAATATCTTGAATAGATGATGATAATCGTCCCACATCAAGCTTCGAATCGCCCAAATCACCCAACTCTCTGCCGAGAAAAGAGGAAGAGAAGAATGAACTATTCTGGGTCAGCCCCCTAGTTTTTATAACCAGGGGTTATTAGCATGCGCTAACAACACTATGTTAGCGTGCGCTAACGACTAAAACTCAGTCCAGAAAGCTAACATCCCAGTCCTGAACTTAAGGTTCTGGGCCGTTAGCGTGCGCTAACAGGGATTAGCGTGCGCTAATAGCCTCTCGGTAGCGGGCGCTATCGGGCCATAGCGTGCGCTACCTAGACATCAGCCGAGTCCAGAAGTAACTGTCCAGTACTCACCTGACAGCATTAGCGTGCGCTACCTGCCACTCTGCGTGCGCTAACAGTGTCTCGGTAGCGCGCGCTATCGGCTATAGCGTGTGCTACTGGGCACCTGACCGAGTCCAGGAGTAAAATGTCCAGCACTGGGCTGCTCCGATAGCGCGTGATATCAGACCACCGTAGCGTGCGCTAGACTCGAATACTAGAATACGCTAGAACAAACAATTAGCGTGCGCTAGGACAACTGTCCAGAGGCAGAAGCAGGCTACTGACACTGCTGTGCCCGAATAAATAGCGCGCGCTACCGGACAAGTGTAACGTGCGCTACTAAGAAAGACTAGCGCGCGCTAATCAACAATAGTAGCGTGCAATAGGCTGCCAAGGAAAAACGATTCAAACACCCGGAACAACATACGGAAGATCAAAACACTCATAACAACATACGATGGTTATACGTCAACCCCAAGATGGCGGTTCCAACTGTAATCACAAGAATCGGACCGACCCGCGACGGAAAAACCAACAATAGTGGAATTGAATACAATATTACCAAAATTAAGTATTCTCGAAATACACATACGGTTACACATAAGTCACCAAAATGAGAAAACGCAACCCCGAACAAGGTACAGGGAAAGGGAAAAATACGGATATTACACCATCTAGAAGGAGTCGGGCGTGTTCGGTCCGTTTCGGACTCCCGTGAGTCCAAACAGATAAACTCTGATTCCGTTCCGATGTATTTGCATCGATTAATTAATCCAATTAATTAATCATATCAAATACATAATAGAATAATTAATTTCTCCAAGAAATAATTATATTAATGAATTAAATTAATCACCTAGTAATACATTTAATTCATTTTGGCTGTAAATTAATTTAGACATCCAATGTCCAATAAACTAGATATCCAATATCTAATATTCATAATGAGATAATAAGCTTAATTCATTCTGTCGTCAATCCTATTGCGCGACTCGGTAGGTCCGTCTCAGTCAGCAATGGGAGGAACCAAAGAGTAGTAACACCACCTAGCCACCCTGGCGGCCTACACTGTACCCCAATTGAGAACGAATGATTGGGATCATTCAAGAACCATTATGTAGTGAATACCAGTATACGTATAAACCCTTTTTTCAAACGTCCTGATCAAGTTATAGGGTCACGGTCAGTCAAACCCTATCTGTACTTGATGCTATGCATGCGTTAATGCAAATCGAGATTATCGAGCTCTCGTGTATCCAATACAACTAGCTCCAATGCTTTGGCCAAAGACTTATGATCTCATCTGCCAATAACTGCATAGGACATATAACCCACTCACTAACGGGAGAAAGAATTTTATCTTGGTATTCAGTAGGACCTGCTACTTGTCCGTCAAGATGCACGTCGAGGTTGACCCCCACCTTCCGGTTTACATGGTCGAACTACTCTAATGAAAATCTTGACCTCACAAGCACATCCCTACTAAATCCTCAAGTCGAAGGTTCACGAATACCTATCACAACCTCTCGATTCCGTCATTGACTGTCCCGGAGTGAAATGACGAATCGAGGGTGAGTCGGTTCGAGTATACTAATCCAACTAGCATACCTATAATGTGTGCTCCCACTAACCATTAGTGTTCGATAGGCACTCTCCTTGTCAAAGAACACGTCATACAAGTCTTCACATAAACTTAATGCCCAGTCAAGTTTCATCGACTTGCGAACGATTAAGTATTTGAGCGATAAAACTTTCCAGTGCCATCCAATAAGAATTGGAACGTTTTGCTCGTAAATACACGGACTAGTTTCAATATGTATATTTACGAGTTAAGAATGCCAGTAACTACTAGCAAATAAAGAAACATTCATTGCCTTTTATAAATGATTTACATAATTACAAGTACAATGCCCTCACTCAATATCCTCTGAGTGGCATTCGAGGGCATACTCCTAACAGAAGTATCGTCGCTCTACTTCATAGTGGTGATCGAGTTCTTTATAAATCTTAATAGAGGGCAACCGAACAGGTTTCTAGTCTATTAATTTTCATAAAGTGGTGTCCAACACCAACCCATCTAATGGATGATTCGATCTTCTTTTTCCCCTTCTTCACTCCCTTCAACCTATACGATTTCTATGGTTCGTGAACAAGTTAAGTTTATACCATCAATGCAAATCAGTTTCACAACTGAATCTTATCTAACCGAAGGCATACAATGCACTCCTGGTAATTTATCCGTCCTCCCCGAATGACTACCCCGATAACTTGGAAGCATAGCACATCCGGTTTGGATTTCAATTTCCCGAAAGCTCGATGGAGGGAAGGAAAACCTTGAAAACTTATAAACTCAATAATTTGTCGTGGGAGAATTTTCGCGAATAATGTTACACTATGCACATTAATTCATTTAAGCGCGTTTGTTGTATTCATACAAAATGAACAACCATTCATAACCTAGTTGCTACCAACATGTGGTTCATGGACCGTTCCTAGAAAACAAAAAACTCCATAATCTAATTACAAGTCTTCATCTTGAATCTTCGTCTTCTCGAAATGGATCTTCCTCCGGTCTTCGTCATTACATATAAATTTTACATTGAAAATTGCATCCTAGATATAAATATTTCTAGTAAAATAAATAGGCTCAAAACGGCCATTACAACCCAATCGAATAAAACGAACGATTCAAAACTAAGTCCACGAACCACATCCCCATTCAAAATTATTCATCCAATAAATACTATATAAATGGAAAGCGTAGAGATACATTGATCCAATCAACAATACGAACCGATCCAATCGATTCACACAATCGGTAATATGAAAACGTTCAAAATAATTCGGTCGATCGCAAGTATTCCAATAAATCAATTTTCCCTTATAAAATGAAATACCATAAATCATTTTAATCATATTAAATTCAATTTAAAATGTGGGAAATCATTTTTAGGAATACACGAAGAAAACAAGCCCGAAACGGGTCCGAAAGGGGCTGGACCGCACCCGAAAGCACATCGGGCAGCAAGTAGGGCTGCCCAGCAGCCCTGGGCTGCGGCCCCCAGTCCAGTAAGTATAATTTGGGTTGCAACAGCCCTGGGCTGCGGCCCCCGAGCCCTGGGCCGCGGCCCCCTTCTTCCGGACCACTCCCGAACCGTCCATCGGCAATTTGGGCCTAGTTTTTCAACCGGATATCCAATATCAATATTTTCCAATATTCATATCTTTAATATAAATCGTATTTCCCAGAAATTAAAGATTTATATTTAAACATAAACTTACGAAAAATACAACTACAATGAACGAAAAACATACACCACGATTATGACTATAAATGATTCCAAATCATTTACCATCTAATCAAGCATTCCAAATACCAATATCATATATACGATCGCAAGACCTACACTCCGATACCACTATTGGGATTCGGTGCCTAAAACGAAGGCCCAGCGGAAGCGGTAAAACGAAAATTAATTTGATCTGAATCCCTACGAGGATCGATCGAGCTACGTATATATGAATATATAAACGAAAACACAAGAGATGTAAGAAACTCACCCTTGTAGTCCGTTGATTAAATGGATTCCTTCTCTTGACCTATTCCCCAAGCTTGAAATGAATTCCCTACGATCCAATGCGCTCCAAGCACTTGAATGATCCAACGCCAAAAAGACAACGTCTCTACTTGTCACGCGCCGGAGAAACGACCTAAATGACTAAACCTCGTTATCCTCCAAGTATACGGATAGAACAAGGTTATAGTAGCTTCAATATAAAGATTATTACACTCTAAGTGTTAATCTATATTCTATTTTTCTCTCAATCTTTCTCTAAGAATATTGAAGAAAAGAATGAAGAAGATGAAGATGAAGTTTAAGACCATGAAATGAACTCTAAGTTCTTTTTCTCTCTCTCCTTCCTCAAACTCACGTTGGTATATATTGTTTTTGGAAGTAGTTTGTGTCTTCACTTTTATTCTTCTTTTTAATCCCACAAAATCCCCTTTACCTTATTTTAAGAGATATCAAATCTCTCAAGTCATAAGTCCTTCACCAACCAAATCAAGACTAAGACCAAAGGCAAGGAATTATGGTGGGGCGGCCTCTAGAAGGAATCGGACGAGTTCGGTGGAACATCCCAAACTAGGCGGATATTACAGCGTCGTGGACCCCCAACTGGGACCCACCAGGTGAATGAAATTTAGTGAATTAAATAATATAATTATAGTGCCGAACCACATTATATCATTTATTACTCCGATGAGGAGTTTCAAGTACAACACACCCAGGAAAATACAAAATACATGTATACTTTATATGAAGATAAAATATACAACACTAAATGAAAATGAATATCCAAACGGAAATCTGTAGCGGAATTAAAAACGAAGAAAACATGAATGACTGAAAAAGGACTGAGCCCCCTACTAGTATCACTGGGACTCCTCGCCGTCAACGTTCTCTTCCCGTGCCTTAACCTTGCCATGACCTGATAACAACATTCCCCAACGGGGTCAGTTACACAGAACAACAATCCTCAAGAGTTGAAATAAACACAATCATGATATATCTTAATTATGAAATTAAGCTGAAGAGGGGCATTATAATACGCCCATAATGGTATGTGGAAGTGCACAAGACGAGTGTCCGGACACACCCTCCCTTGTGCCTAATTAGTCTCACAGAGGCACGTTACCGTGTGCACAGTCCATTGTGTCGGTGAACCCGAACACATGACTATCATGTGCCCGACTAAAAATTCCACACATCTCCACCCAGCCACGCAATATGAACCCAGAAGGCCACAAGAACAAAAGTGACCAATGAGTGTTAGTGAATAACAACACAACAAAGGTCAAGAAAGACTCGCCGAGATGAAATAACAATGAAATGAATGATAGCTCACTGAAATGATTGGAACCATCATTCCTCGTGAATTGAATAATTATTTGATATTTACAAGTCTCAATACGGTAAATACGTTATGAATGAATTATGATTATGAAACAACAACGAAAGGAATGAGTGTCCTTTTAACCGAGTAAGAATTAACTTACACAACACCGGTGAAGAATGTCCTTCCTCGAACAAACGTCCTAAAAAGAGATGTCGGTCGCTCGAATAACCTTGAATAACACAATTACCAATAATCCGCTTAATAAACGATTCAAACATGATCACAACTCACTTCAAAAGTCGATACAACAATATCCAAACTCATTGTGGCATTATGACAAACACTTAGCAAACATTCATCCTTTGATTATAACCAACCCCAAATATATGGGAACCAAACTCCAAAATGAGTAGTTCAATCCAACAAAACACCTTCAAAGATATCAATAATCCAAAAGGAAACCACAACTCAAGGTTACGACAACATCCATCGGAAATCCCCAAAATAACCAAAGTCAACCCTTAAGGGTTCTTGAAAAATTCCCCAATTATTCATCAAATCCGAAATATACACCAATAAATCCGTATGAATACATGTATCCAAGGTAGATAATCTATATCTAACATATTCCAACATAATAGCAAGCTTACACGAAGATATCGGGAGGAAAGCATTCAAAATACGAAATTCTAGATTCAAGAATTATTTACCTTGATTTGATGTATTGGAGAGGATGAAATGGTGATTAATCGAACTCAGAAGCTTGAAAATGATGATAGGTGAGTGCAGCTCGAAGAGATCTCTCTAAATCATCCAAAATCGCCCGGACTCGCCCAAAAACGAAGTGAGAAACGAAAATTATGAAACTGGACTGGACTGTCCAATTTATACTATTCTAGTTTAGCGCACACTATGACCTTATATGTAGCATGCGCTAGCAGGTTAACTGGACAGTCCAGTGAGCTCTGACTGCCTTGTTAGCGTACGCTACGAACTTGGTAGCGTGCGCTAACGTCTTCCCGATAGCGTGCGTTAACCCAAAACTTAACGTGCGCTAACTGATGTCTGATGCCCAATAACTGGAGTCCAGTACCTCCTGTCCCCTGACCTGCTCGCGATAGCGTGCGCTACACCCATAACTCAGCGTGCGCTACTACACCATTAGCGTACGTTAATATCTACTCATAGCGTGTGCTATGAATTATTCCAATTCAGTCCAGTACCCACTGGACTCTGCCTGATCGGCCTTAGCGCACGTTACACTGATTGCATAGCGTGCGCTACCCAAACTACTAGCGTGCGCTACTTACCATTCGTAGCGTGCGCTACTACAACTCAACTGCAGTCTAGTGCCTTCTGGACTGTCAGCCTGAACCACCGTAGCGTGCGCTAATGCTGAGAGGTAGCGTGCGCTACCCGTACCCAATTAGCATGCGCTAAGGAAAGTAAGTAGCGTGCGCTACTCCTCACACAGATCCAACTACAAAGATGACAAAGATGAAACGCTCGGCCCGACTCTCCAATCGGGTTCAATGACGAATAATAACTGATACACGATACAAAATTACTCTGAACGGTGAATATAATGAATGAATATGAATGATGAAAGATCATTAATGAGTGAAAAATTACTGAGTGATAATACACTAAATGATAATGAATGAATTTACAGCCGGGTGTTACATACTCCCCCCCCTTAAAAAGAGTTTCGTCCCCGAAACTAAAGGTCAAACAATTCGGGATAACTCTCCCGCATACGATCCTCGGTTTCCCAAGTAGCCTCTTCGACTCCATGTATAGACCACTGGATCTTAACCAAAGGAATCGTCTTACTCCTCAACTGTTTGATTCGCCTCTCTAAGACTCGTACGGGACGCTCCTCATACGAATGATCATCCACGATCTCGATCTTGTCGAACTGAAGTATGTGACTCGGGTCGGCAACATACTTCCTCAGCTGAGAGACGTGAAACACTTTATGAATTCGGCTCAACGCTAGAGGTTAGGCCAATTGATAAGCCAGCTCGCCTACTCGATCCAAAATCTCAAATGGTCCAATGAACCTCGGACTCAACTTCCCCCATTTCCCAAAACGGAAGATACCTCGACTCGGGGATACCTTGACCAACACATGGTCACCAGCCTCGAACTCTAATGGACGACGAAGATTATCCGCATATGATTTCTATCAACTCTGAGCGGTCAACAAACGATTCCTGATCAAAGCTACCTTCTCGCGGGCGGCTATAAGCATATCGGGATCGGTGCCGATTGATTCTGATAAGTCATCCCAACACAAAGGAGATCGACAACGACGACCGTACAAGGCCTCATAGGGTGCTATCTTAATCGAAGCATGCCAACTATTATTGTACGGGAACTCGATTAATGGTATTTGGGCTTCACGATCGTCCTTCCAATCGAGAACACATGCCCTCAACATGTCCTCCAACATCTGAATAGTCCTCTCTGATTATCCGTCGGACTGAGGGTGAAAAGTTGTACTGAAATTAAGCTGTGTTCCCATGGAACGATGAACAGATTTCCAAAAAATGTGACACAAATCGCCCATCACGATCAGAGACGATACTCTTAGGAGTACCGTGCAACCTCACTATCTCCTTGATGAATAATTGGGCAAGTCTCTCGGGACCCCACGTATCCTTAATCTCAAGGAAATGAGCTGACTTAATTAAATGGTCCACAATTACCCAAATTGTATTCATACCACGATGACTCATCGGTAAACTCGTGATGAAGTCCATTGAAATATCCTCCCATTTCCACTCCGGAATAGGGAGCGGTTTTAGCATACCCGTCGGTCGCTGATGCTCTATCTTGACTTGTTGGCAGGTGAGACATCTCGAAACAAACTCTGCGACTTCTCGCTTCATATTACTCCACCAATAATTTTGTTTCAAGTCTTTGTACATCTTGCTAGACCCCAGATGAATAAAATAAGGGGTAGCATGAGCCTCTCTCAAAATCAAGTTTTTTAACTCGTCATCCGCTGGAACACATAACCGGTTCTTAAATCGCAAAAGTCCATCCTCGTGGACCACAAATCCAGGGGCTTTGCCCTGAGTCACATCATCTCGAATGCGCAATAAAAATGGGTCTGAACCCTGATTCACTCTGATCGCCTCTTCAAGTGGCGATGAAATCTCCAGCATACATAACTGTCCTTGTATACACTGTAACCAAACCTCGACCTCATGCCTTAGGAATTTGATGCGACCCCCACACGACATGCTATGGTAAACGACACCGCTAGATGAATTCGTTCCCATGATGTTTCCAAAATAAGCAAAATGGGGCTTTACTTCCAAACCTCAACGTGACATGCCGTAGCAACTCGGAAGGGGTGGAATATAAATACTAACAAGATTGCACTTGATAAGTACATAAATCACACAAGGGATATTTTGGAGACACACTCAACAAAACAAGAAAGCACTCACAAAGGTTTGTTAATACAAACACTCTCAAATTTCATAAAATCTTTGATATCCTCTTACAATGAAACTTCAAGGCTATTTATAGCCAAAATCTTACACCTAACTCTAGTATGAACAAGGAAACAACTAAGAAACCTACAAAACAGAAAAATCAACATTTAAAGATCCTAAAATCTGATACAAAGTCAGTCAACACATGTTTAGGGGACAAAATATCAAAGACCAAGATTTTAAGGTGTGAAAACAAGGACGACAAGTCACCATAAATCCGATGCTGTCTGTTTTGTTATTTCTTTGCTCCAATGATTTCGAATTTAGTCCTATAGTCTTAACAAAATTTGTAGACCTCTTTCTTAGCTTTCCATAGACACATTAATCACCTGAATCGTATTTTGGATGAGTAAGTTATGGCCAAAATACGAGACTGCTGCGTGTCAGTCTTATGCGCGGGAATTTGCATCCTTGTTTGTTTGTTCGTCTTTTCCGATCGTATTCGACTTTAATATTACACGACTCGATTATATACAACTCAAAATATAACAAATACAACTCAAGAAATACAATTCAAATTAAAATACACCAAGATAAAATAAACGAAAAACTTATTGTTCGACAACTTCGATACTACTCACGAATTTGTTGTCTTTGATAACATAGTTATTTTTAAACATATCAATGACGAGTGTCGATAAATTATTTTTGAACTTATTTGATCGAGACCTCGTTATTGGTCCAGTCGGCATGCTCAAGTCCGCATCCGGGTTCTTCATAATATCTCGATTCACATCATTCCCCCGTTCCTCAAAAGGATTCGTCCTCGAATCTGAAATTTCAAAAGGACTTAAGTGAGCGACATTGAAAGTAGTGGAAACATTATACTCACCAGGTAGATCTACTTTATAGGCATTGTCGTTAATCCGCTCTAAGATCTGGAACGGTCCATCTCCCCTTGGCATTAGCTTCGATTTTCTTTAAATGGGAAATCGTTCTTTCCTCAAATGAACCCGAACCCAATCACCTGGTTCAAAGAGTACTTGTTTGCGTCCCTTGGTCTTCATCCTTGCATTGTGTTCGTTGCGCTTCTCAATTTGTTCACGAACTTTGGCATGTAATTGCTTCACCATCTCCGCCTTTTTCTTGCCATCAAGGTTACTCCTTTCATCTATTGGAATAGGCAACAAGTTTAAAGGAGTTATTGGATTAAAACCATACACGATTTCAAATGGCGAAAATGTCATAGTAGAATGTACGGTTCGATTATAGGCAAACTCGATAAATGGTAAAGATGTTTCCCAATTTTTCAAATTTTTGTTAACAATAGTTCGCAACAATTGACCAAGCGTTCGGTTAACAACCTCGGTTTGACCATCGGTTTGGGGATGACATGTTGTATAATAAAGCAATTTCGTCCCCAATTTTGCCCATAAGACTCTCCAAAAATGACTCAAAAATTTGGTATCTCTATCGGATATGATGCTTTTGGGCATACCATGCAAACGAACAATTTCTTTGAAAAATAGATTAGCAATATGTGTGGCGTCGTCCGTTTTATGACATGCAATGAAGTGTGCTATTTTGCTAAATCTATCAACTACAACAAAAATGGAGTCACAACCGGATTTCGCCCTGGGTAATCCTAATGAAAAGTCTATAGAAAGATCGACCCAAGGTTCGGAAGGTACCGGAAGTGGCATATACAAACCATGCGGTAACACTCGTGATTTTGCTCCCCTACAAACAATGCATGAATTTACAACTTTAAAAACATCATGTTTCATTTTTGGCCAAAAGAAATGTTCATGCAATATTTTGTAAGTTTTAGCAATCCCAAAATGTCCCATTATACCTCCACTATGTGCTTCTTTTACCAATAATTCCTGTGTTGAACAAAAAGGAATGCAAAGTTTATTTTCACGGAACAAGAATCCATTATCCCGATAAAATTTTTATACTCCTTTTTTCTCGCAAGCAACATAAATATCATGGAAATCTTTATCCCCCTCATATGCTTCTTTCAATAAATCAAATCACAAAAGTTTACAAGAAAGTGTATTGAGTAATACATACCTTCTTCACAAAGCGTCGGCGACAATGTTTTCCTTACCTTGTTTTTATTTGATGATGTAAGGAAATGATTCAATTTCTTCTAACCACTTGCCATGTCTCTTGCTCAATTTACCCTGTCCTTTGAGATGCTTTAAGGATTCATGATCAGTATGAATCACGAACTCCTTAGGCCATAGGTAGTGTTGCCATGTACGTAGGGCTCGAACCAAAGCATACAATTCCTTGTCATAGGTCGGGTAATTCAATGTAGCTCCTCCAAGCTTCTCACTAAAATAGGCTATCGGCCTTTTTCCCTGCATTAATACTACTCCTATTCCTACTCCTGGAGCATCACACTCAATTTCAAAAGTGTTAGAAAAATCAGGTAATGCTAAGACAGGTGCGGTGCACAATTTATCTTTCAGAGTGTTAAATGCTTTTTCTTGTTCATTTCCCCAATTAAACTTAGAATGTTTCTTGACAAGTTCGTTTAATGGGGATGCAATTGTGCTAAAATCTTTTACGAAGCGTCGGTAAAACCCTGCTAGGCCATGAAAACTTCTTACCTCGGATGCGTTCGTCGGTCTAGGCCATTCTCGAATAGCCTTAACCTTTTCTTCATCAACTTTTATGTCGTCAGCACTAACGACATATCCAAGAAAAATAACTTCATTCATGCAAAAAGTACATTTCTTAAGACTAGCATATAATTGTTCCCTTGTCAAGGTAATTAAAGCTAATCTTAAATGTTCAACATGTTCTTCAATATTTTTGCTGTAAATGAGTATATCATCAAAGTATACAACACTGAATTTTCTGATGTATGCACGTAAAACATGATTCATTAATCTCATAAAAGTACTTAGTGCGTTCGTTAGTCCAAAGGGCATTACCAACCATTCGTATAATCCGTATTTAGTTTTGAAAGCCGTTTTCCATTCATCTCCTTCTTTCATACGAATTTGGTGATATCCTTTCATTAGGTCAATTTTAGTGAAAACACATGAACCATGTAATTCATCTAACATATCATCTAACCTTGGAATAGGGTGTCGATACTTAACTGTGATATTGTTTACCGCTCGACAATCAGTGCACATTCTCCACATTCCATCTTTCTTTGGCACGACGATCACAGGAACGGCACAAGGACTTAGACTCTCCCGGATATACCCAAGACTTAACAACTCCTCGACTTGTCTTTGGATTTCATTGGTCTCTTCGGGGTTGTGTCGGTATGCCGGTCTATTTGGAATGACCGCTCCGGGCACAAAGTATATTTAATGTTCAATCTCTCGGATTGGTGGAAACCCTGCAGGTAGTTCTTCGGGAAAAACATCAGCAAATTACTGCAATAAAGATTCAATAGAAGTCGGAATTATCCGGTTCCCGGGGTTAGTAGTAGCGCAAACTTTTCGGAAAATAATCAAGTACATGGGTGCATTTTTCTTGATATCTTCTTCAAGTTCCTTTGCACTTACAAGCATGCATTTTCTCAAATTTTCTTTCGCTTTCTTTTTTTCATTTTCTTCATTTTTTTTTCATTTTTTTCATTTTTTTCGCTTTTTTCATTTTTTTCATTTTTCTTTTCCTTTTCTTTTCTCGATTTTCCTTCAACTTCCTTTTCAAGACGAAGTTGATCTTCTTGTATTTGTACCTTAGTCATGGCAGCTAAGGTAATTTTCTTTCCGTCCTTCTCGAATGAGTAACAATTTTCCTTCCGCTCAAAGTAGCATCTCGATCAAAATGTCATGGTCTTCCCAACAAGATATGACAAGCATGCATCGGAACGACATCACATAGGATTTCATCTTGATACCTTCCGATGGTGAGAGCCACAAGTACCTATTTATTAACTAGAACTTCCCCACAATCATTTAGCCAATGTAAACGATACGGTTTTGGGTGTCTTCTTGTTGGAAGATCGAGTTCTTCCACTAGCATAGCGCTAATGACATTAGTGCAACTCTCGTTATCTATTATCACACTACAATTTTTATTTTTAATAAAAACAACGTGTGTGAAATAGATTTTCTCTTTGTTCGTTAACTTCCTCCTCTTTTGCTTGAGAACTTAACATCCTCCGAACAACAAGTGCAGGTGCATACTCATACATCTCATCATCACTCTCCACCTCTCTTGTCTCTTCTTCTTCTTCTTCTTTTTTCGCTTTCTGTTTCAATCTTCCCATCCCGAAGTACCATCACCCGTTTGTTGGTGCATTCGGATGCTATATGTCCACGACCCTGGCACTTATAGCATTGGATGTCCTAGTTTCTCCTTTGGGTGCTTTCGACGGGTTTAGGCTTCCCATCAAATTTTGGTTTGCTAGTACTCCCAACTTCAAACTTTCCTTTCAAGACACTCCCTTCTCTTTTATCAAAATTTTTAAATTTGTCTGAACTTACTTGAGATTGTTGTTTCGAAGGAGTAGAGTATCCCGTGGAATAGTTGTTGTTGCTCCCTCTTCGTAAGCTCTGCTCGATTTTTACCGCCGCATATACCATGTCCTCGAATTCAACAAAGTGTTGTTTGTTAACTTCTTTAGCTATATCGGCTCTCATCCCGTGTAAAAACCTCGCCATGGTGGCCTCTCTCGATTCCCGAACATTGGCCCGGATCATCAACATCTCCATCTCCTTTCGAAAATCTTCAATGTTTCTCGAGCCTTGTTTTAAAGATTGTAAGCGAGAAAATAGTTCCTTAAGATAGTAATTAGGAATAAATCTTTTCCGCATAACAACCTTCAATTATTCCCATCCCCTAACTGGTCTCTCCCGACTCCTCCTTCTCTCCGTCACAAGTTGGTCCCACCAAATGCTTGCATATTCTGAAAATTCGGTTATTGCTAACCTCATTTTCTTCTCATCGGAATAGTTGTGGCAATCGTAAATGGTCTCCAACTTCCTTTCCCATTCGAGATATGTGTCCGGAGCACTTCTCCCTTCGAAAGATGGGATTTTCATTTTGATGTTTCCCATATTCCGATCCTCCTCGTCTCGGACATATCTTCCTCGCCTTCTTTCATACTCTCTCCTTCCTCCTCATCCTCCTCGCCCTCCTCGATGTACAAACCTCGGAGTTTCCTCCTCGGTATTCATCGAATCTTCATCATTATAGCCTCCAAATCGAATGGGTTCCGGTCCCCTTCGCACGGGCTCCTCTTCTCTACCCTTCGTGAGAGTAGCAATTATTTCCTCTCGTTTATCTTGTCTTCCGACTATTTGAGCAAGTTGCTATACAATATTTTGAAGGATAAGATTTTGCTCGTTTTCTTCAGTTCCTGATTTTTTTCCCCTTTTTTTTCATTTTTTTCTTTTTTTTTTCTTTTTCCTTTTTTTTCTCTTTTTTTTCCTTTTTTCCTTTTTTCTCCTTTTTTTTTCCTTTTTTTCTTTTTTTTTTTTCGCTTTTTTTGTTTTTTTTTTTCCTTTTTTTACAAGAATTTTTTTTTCTTTTTCTTAATTCCTCAAAATTATTATTTTTTTTTGCCTCTTTCCACACAACTTACAAGGTGATTTTAGGTGATTCAAATCAAGTTTCTTCTTGAAAGAACTCAAATCCCACGATCCCTCCAAAGATTGCGAATGACGATAAGAAAAAAATGGAAGGATGGGAGCAAAAGATTTTGGAATAGTTTAGAATATGAAACGGAACGAAAAGTATGATAATTGTTTGATGAGATCGATCAAAATTCGTTCTTCTCTTCTTCCTTGATATTTTTCTTTTTTTGCTCTTTTTTTTTAGTAATGAAATGAATGGATTGATATTTGATATTCGATCCGCAAGCTTAAAATCACCAGACGCCCAAAGGCTAAGGAACAAGTTCTTCCCTTGGCCTCGGCTTGAAGAGTTATAAAAAACAATCAAAACCTCCACCACTTAAATTTTTTTTTCTTTTTTTTTTTTGTGAAGAAGATGGAAGATTTAGAAGATGAAGGAAATGATAGGATGGTAAGATAGGAAAATTATGGTAATGAAGGAAAATAGATGATACCACTTAGTTTTGGAATAACCGAGCTCCGAAGCCACCTGATGCGACCCCCACACGACATGCTATGGTAACCGACACCGCTAGATGAATTCATTCCCAGGATGTTTCTAAAATAAGCAAAATGGGGCTTTACTTCCAAACCTCTACGTGACACGCCGTAGCAACTCGGAAGGGGTGGAATATAAATACTAACAAGATTGCACTTGATAAGTACATAAATCACACAAGGGATATTTTGGAGACACACTCAACAAAACAAGAAAGCACTCACAAAGGTTTGTTAATACAAACACTCTCAAATTTCATAAAATCTTTGGTGTCCTCTTACAATGAAACTTCAAGGCTATTTATAGCCAAAATCTTACACCTAACTCTAGTGTGAACAAGGAATCAACTAAGAAACCTACAAAATATAAAAATCAACATTTAAAGATCCTAAAATCTGATACAAAGTCAGTCAACACATGTTTAGGGGACAAAATATCAAAGACCAAGATTTTAAGGTGTGAAAACAAGGACAACAAGTCACCATAAATCTGATGCTGTATGTTTTGTCATTTCTGGGCTCCAATGATTTCGAATTTAGTCCTATGGTCTTAACAAAATTTGTATCACTCTTTCTTAGATTTCCATAGACACCTGAATCACCTGAATCGGATTTCGGACGAGTAAGTTATGGCCAAAATACGATACTGCTGCGTGTTAGTCTTACGCGCGGGAATTTGCATCCTTATTTGTTTGTTCGTCTTTTCCGATCGTATTCGACTTTAATATTACACGAATCGATTATATACAACTCAAAATATAACAAATACAACTCAAGAAATACAATTCAAATTAAAATACAGCAAGATAAAATAAACGAAAAACTTATTGTTCGACAACTTCGATACTACTCACGAATTTGTTGTCTTTGATAACATAGTTATTTTTAAACATATCAATGACAAGTGTCGATAAATTATTTTTGAACTTTTTTGATCGAGACCTCGTTATTGGTCCAGTAGGCATGCTCAAGTCCTCATCCGGGTTCCTCATAATATCTCAATTCACATCAGAATTCCTACTGAAGTTCCTTCTGAACGGTTAAATGAGCAAGCATCTGCTCCTGAACGGACTTACGACTCAAGGCATCAGCGACAACATTCGCCTTACCCGGGTGATACTGTATCTCGATATCATAATCCTTAATCAGTTCTAGCCACCGTCTCTGACGCATATTTAACTCCTTCTGAGTAAATATATACTTTAGCTCTTATGATCGGTGAAAATTTGACAGGTGACGCCATAAAGATAATGACGCCAAATCTTCAATGCGAAAACCATGGCTGCTAGCTTCAGGTCATGGGTCGGGTAATTGACCTTGTAAGGTCTCAATTTCCGTGAAGCATAGGCAATAACTTTCCTGTTCTGCATTAATACACATCCAAGACCGTGTTCGGACGCGTCACTATAAACCACAAATGCTTCTGTCCCTTGCGTAAAGGAAAGGACAGGTGCTGAAATCAAATGACTCTTGAGTTCCTCAAATCTCCGCTGACACGCGTCAGACCACGCGTATTTCTTATCCTTCTGCAAAAGGTTCATCATGGGTTGAGCGATTTTAGAAAATCCTTCCACAAATCGCCGGTAATATCCTGCTAATCCGAGAAAGCTTCAGATTTCCTTAACATTCTTCGGAGGTTGCCAATCTCGGATCGCCTCCATCTTCTAAGGATCAACACGTACACCATCTGTTGAAATTACATGTCCGAGAAACGTCACTTCGGACATCCAAAACTCGCATTTGGAAAACTTCCCACAGAGTTGCTCTCGTCTCAACACATCAAGAACCTGATGAAGGTGAACTTCGTGCTCCTCTCGGTCACGAGCATAAATCAAAATGTCGTCTATGAAAACAACCATGAACTGATCCAAATAGTTAATGAAAGCCCGATTCATTAACTCCATGAACACCGCAGGTGCATTAGTTAACCCAAACGGCATTACCACAAACTCATAATGACCATAGCGTGTTCGAAACGCCGTCCTTGCGATATCTGACTCTCGAATTCGCAACTGATGATATCCAGATCTTAAATCGATCTTGGAAAATACTAAAGCTCCATGAAGTTGATCTAAGAGATCATCGATACGGGGTAGGGGATATTTATTCTTAATCGTCACCCTGTTCAACTCTCGATAATCAATACAATAAGCGAAATGAACCGTCCTTCTTGAGAAATAATACTGGTGCTCCCCACGGGGACACACTCGGTCGGATATAACCTTTCTCGGACAATTCCTCCAGTTGATTCTTCAACTCTTGCATTTCGGTCGGGGCCATCCGATATGGTGCCTTCGATATTGGAGACGTACCAGGCTCCAACTTAATCGTGAATTCCACATCTCTCTGTGGAGGCAAACCAGGTAACTCGTCTGGAAATACGTCGACATATTCTCTCACTATAGGAATATCCGTCAACATCACTAATGATTTCTCGGTCTTGGTCATATAGCACCAATAACCGACACACCCCTGATTGAGTAAATTCACTGCTTTCATCATATTAATGACTTACCGGAATAGCTGGGATTACCTCCTTGAAATACACATTCGAATCCATCGTCTGAAATGATAGTGACCATACGCTTATGGACACTAAGGATGGCACCATGACGATCCATCCAATCGATAACCAGAATAACGTCGTCTCTAGGTAAATCCACCACGATTATGTCTGCTAGCCATACAAGGCCATTAAGCCGAATTGGACAATTCTTAATCTCACGCTCCCCGATAATTCTTCTACCATCAGGTAGACCAATGATATAAGGTTCACAACTAGAAGCACTATCCAGGTGAAGTCTACTCAAGCATGACTCGGAAATGAATGAATGCGATGCATCAGTATCAAAAAGGGTACACACAGGTTGAGATAGAATTTTGAGTGTGCCTGAGATCATCCGGGCCTCCGGATCATTGGTCTTCTTCATCTCATAAATTCGGGGCTTGCCGGCCCCCGAACCGGACGCTCCCGTCTGATAGCTTTTGGCTCCGCCTTTGTTTGCTCCTGTCGTCTTGAACGACGCGGACTGAGTGGCCTGATTATGAACCACTGACTGTCTCGGGGCCTGAGATGTCGCCAGAGTAGGTTTAAAGTCTCTTCGGTAAAAACGGGCTTTATGACCAGCAGTCCCACAGTTATGGCACATGATAGTCTGCCTCGGACACTTGGTGCTTTCTTCACAGTTGAAACAGGTGATGGCCGAACTGGTGCTCGGGACTGAGACTCCGCGGGTCTAGGCGTCATAGGAAGTTGCTCAGAAAAAGTAGAGCCCGCACGAGGCTTCTTGAAAGTTGCCTGACTGCCATCAGACTGATTACAATTCTTAGACTTCTTGCTAGCAGATGAAGGTTGCTTCTTAGCAATCTCCTTAGCAGTAAGCTCATAAGTAACAGCTTTCTCGATGAATTCAGCCAGAGTGGTGCAATTGTGATTAAGCAACTTCATCTGCATACGAGGTTTCAACCTCTTGCTGAAATACTTGATCTTGTCCGCCTCGGAGTGAATAATAGATGAGGCGAAAGGAAGTAGCTCCTGAAATTTCTCGGCGATGGCGAGACATCATCGTCTGCTGAGGGGTCGGGAATGAGTAATTCTGATAACTTGGCCTCCCTGTGTGGGGCCGGATAATATCTTTCCATCATGAGAGTTTTGAATTGATCCCAAGTACAATATCGATCGGTGGGCTTCAACGATAACCACCATGAGTGAGCGCTCTTACCCAGATAGTAAGCCGCAACTGAAACCTTGTGCCCTTCGGGGCAATACACCATAGCAAAAAGTTTCTCAGAGTGATCAAGCCAGTGAACAATATCCGCCGGCTCAGACGAGCCCTCAAAAATAGGTGGTCTCTGGCGAGAGATATCGCCAATAATACTGCTCACACTCCTCTCTTGCCTCTGAGGTGGCGGAGGCACCTGATGATTCTGAGCGGTTGAATTCTGCATCGTCTCCATGAGGCGTGCCATCTGTGTCATCTGGGCCATCATGCCCTGCATAAAAGCGAGTGGGTCAACCCGAACACCTTCTGAATGAGCTGTGTCCCGGGTGTGACTCCCTAATAGTGAATGATTATTTCCAGGTGAATGAGTGGCAGCGTCGCTGCTCGATGAATCAGCATTGTTCCTCGTGTTTGCGCGTGTATTCACACGAGCTCTCGGGTTTTGGCCCGCACCACGGCCTCTGCCAGCTCTCTCCATACTGAAGTAGGAAAATCACATGATAGTTATAGATCTCGCATGAATACCGCATTATGATTACGTCATGAAATGATAATAATGAGCGTACGTGCTCTAACACAATGATTACACGAATGATCAACTGAGGTGACATGATTATCTGATGAAATTCTTGAAATGATTATCTTGAACAAGTTAACAAGATTAATGGTACGATCCTCAAGATCAACAACTGAGCAGTGAAATGAACTGAGTGATTAATGAGTTAACATGATCGACATGATCAAAAATGAAAATGATGATTGAGGATTGTTGACTGTTGAATGATGAATGAGTGATTCTTATTGCCAGAATTATACCATGGCGTCAGAAATCTTACTGTTCTTTGATCTGAGGGGCTTGGCTCTTGCACAGGTCACACGTGACGCGAAAGTCCAATGATACTAGTCTAATGAACGATGATTTCAAATGAGACATGACTCGGAAGGTAGTATTCAAAACCACGCTCCGATACCAACTCTATAACACCCCAAACTAGGCGGATATTACAGCGCCGTGGACCCCCAACTTGGACCCACCAGGCAAATGAAACTTAGTGAATTAAATAATATAATTGTAGTGCCGAACCACATTATATCATTTATTACTCCGATGAGGAGTTTCAAGTACAACACACCCAGGAAAATACAGAATACATGTATATTTTATATGAAGATAAAATATACAACACTAAATGAAAATGAATATCCAAACGGAAATCTGCAGCGGAATTAAAAACGAAGAAAACATGAATGACTGAAAAAGGACTGAGCCCCCTACTAGTATCACTGGGACTCCTCGCCGTCAACGTTCTCTTCCCGTGCCTTAACCTTGCCATGACCTGATAACAACATTCCCCAACGGGGTCAGTTACACAGAACAACAATCCTCAAGAGTTGAAATAAATACAATCATGATATATCTTAATTATAAAATTAAGCTGAAGAGGGGCATCATAGTACGCCCGTAATGGTATGTGCAAGTGCACAGGACGAGTGTCCGGACACACTCGCCCTTGTGCCTAATTAGTCTCACGGACGCACGTTACCGTGTTCACAGTCCATTGTGTCGGTGAACCCGAACACATGACTATCATGTGCCCGACTAAAAATTCCACACATCCCCACCCAGCCACGCAATATGAACCCATAAGGCCACAAGAACAAAAGTGACCAATGAGTGTTAGTGAATAACAACACAACAAAGGTCAAGAAAGACTCACCGAGATGAAATAACAATGAAATGAATGATAGCTCACTGAAATGATTGGAACCATCGTTCCTCGTGAATTGAATGATTATTTGATATTTACAAGTCTCAATACGGTTAATACGTTATGAATGAATTATGATTATGAATGAACAACAACGAAAGGAATGAGTATCCTTTTAACCGAGTAAGAATTAACTTACACAACACCAGTGAAGAATGTCCTTCCTCGAACAAACTTCCTAAAAAGAGATGTCGGTCGCTCGAACAACCTTGAATAATACAATTACCAATAATCCACTTAATAAACAATTCAAACATGATCACAACCCACTTCAAAAGTCGATACAACAATATCCAAACTCATTGGGGTATTATGACAAACACTTAGCAAACATTCATCCTTTGATTATAACCAACCCCAAATATATCGGAACCAAACTCCAAAATGAGTAGTTCAATCCAACAAAATACCTTCAAAGATATCAATAATCCAAAAGGAAACCACAACTCAAGGTTACGACAACATCTATCGGAAATCCCCAAAATAACCAAAGTCAACCCTTAAGGGTTCTTGAAAAATTCCCCAATTATTCATCAAATCTGAAATATACAAGTACAATACCCTCACTCAACATCCTCTGAGTGGCATTCGAGGGCCTACTCCCAATATCCAATTCGTTCTAGCTTGATGAATGACCAAATATTAAAGACGCTGAGTATCTCTACGTTACCATGTGACAGATATTGATCGGAAAAATATTATATCAATTCGTTCTCAAAGAACACGGCTAGGAATTGATATAGTATTTCTCTTCTATACCTTTCTTCTTCTTTCTCTCTCTCTAAGATGAACAAGATGATGAAAGATTTTTCTCTCCTCCCTCTCTTGTTGTTTTGGACGAAAATATTATCTCGTGTGTGTTGGTAATGTTTTGTTTTTATAACATGATATGAAAAGATATCAATCTCATGATAATCTTGATTTCTTTTGTCACCATGTTAAAAGAAATCAAAACTCACCACACACAAAATCAAGACAAAACAAGTGAAGGCACGTGGAAAGAGGTGGGAGGATAATGGGGCGGACCATGTAGATATGATGAGAATAAACGAGCAGAATCACTCGGTTTGTGTACCGGACGTTCGCGTGTCTATTCCGTTAAGTACACTTTGTTTTACCTAAAATATATTTATTCTTAGTTAATTAATCCAATTAATCAATTTTATCAAATACAAAATTATAATAATATATTTCCAAGAAATAATTATTTATGAATTAAATTAATCACCCGGTGATGCGACCCCCACACGACATGCCATGGTAATCTCTATCACTAGTATGATTTTAGTTCCCAAGATCGTTCCAATATTAAGCAAAGGGTTGTTTTACTTCAAGCCTTCTATGTGACGCGCCATAGCAAATCGGAAGGTGCGATTCAAACATGCCACGAGGTTTATAATGCCTCGATAAGTGAATTGAAATCATGATTTATATTTTGAAGACACACTCAACAAAATAAGAAGAAAGTTTGTTAACAAAAATACTCACAATTTTGATACATTTCAAGGTCTCTTTACAAATGAAAATGATGGCTATTTATAGCCAAAATTCCTACAACTATTACAATATAAAAATATAAAATAAAACTTATAAAGACTAAGAAATTATAAATTCAACATTCAAAGTTCCTAAAATCTGATCAATGACTAATAAACCAATAAGTCAAGGATAATTATGCTGAAATTAGGGATGAAAATTAGCATTATGTGGTTTTATAATTATAATTAGCTGAAATTAGCACGATTATTATGTGTTTTTGAAATTGTAATTGTAATACACCTTATTGAAATTAGCTGGTTGGTTAGTCGAGCACTTACAAGTTAGGATAGAGGAGTTATATTGCTCCTAGCATATTTGATTGAACTAACAAGTGCATTTGATTATTTGTTACAATTGTTAGAATGGGTGACAATCGTGACTGGATGTATCACCGGGAAACTGATGGTTCTTGGAATCCTGCATTTCTCTCTGGACTTAACGGATTTATCGAGTATGCAAGTAGTCAGCCGCAATTCATGCCAGGTGACCAAATAGGATGTCCATGTAGAAAATGTGATAATATACAGTTTCATGATAAAACTTGGATTTTTCACGGCGAAATTGAAATAGATGAGGGATCTGAAGATATCTATGAAGATGTGAATATGGATACCAATGAGTCGAGATACAATACGTACCATATGATGGTCATCGAGCATGTCGGACCTCAATTTAATGTTGAGAATGTGGAAGAACCACCAAATCCTGAAGCAAAACGAATGTATGAGATGTTGAATGCTGGAGACACAGAGTTGTGGCCTGGTTGTACTAATTACTCCCAGTTGTCTTATATGACTCGTTGCATGAGTTTGAAGGCAGAGAACCACTTATCAGAAAAGTGTTTTAATCAGTTTGCAGAGTTCATGAAAGGCAGTCATCCAAAAGGCAATCTATGTCCTGATAACTTCTATAGCACAAAGAAATTATTGAGTGGGTTGGGATTACCTATAGATAAGATTGATTGTAGTCCAAACAACTGCATGTTTTATTGGGACCATTATAAAGACAGTGAGTGTTGTATATCTACGGTACATCATGCTACAAAGATATGTGTTGTGCCTTAGGAAGCCGTAGGAGGAAAAATTGGCAGCCATGAAGATGTACTACTTTCGTCTTATTCCCCGTTGCAAAGGTTATACATGTCAAATGCTACCGCCGCAGGTATGAGGTGTCATGCTGCATGTTCTGGTTCGAACGATGGAATTATGCGTCATCCTGCAGACTCTCCAGCATGGAAGCACCTTGAAATTCTTTATCCAGATTTTGCTGCAGAGTCTAGAAATGTGAGATTAGGTCTTTCGACTGATGGTTTTGCACCTTTTGCACAATCAGGGCGACAATATTCATCTTGACCAGTTATAGTCACACCCTACAATTTACTACCTTGGCACTATATGAAGGAAAAATTTACGTTCCTAACAATCTTAGTACCAGGGTCACAATCCTAAGATGCAGTTGGATGTGTTTCTTCAGCCTCTCATAAAGGAGTTGGTGAACTTGTGGGAAGAGGGTTTTCCAACATTTGACATTTTACTGAAGCAAAACCTTCAAATGCGAGCAGTGTTGTTGTGGACTATTAGTGATTTTCGAGCATATTCAATGTTGTCTGGATGGAGTTTTGCTGTAAGATTGGCATGCCCACATTGCATGGATGAGACTGAAGCGTTTACTCTTCCTAAGAGTGGTAAACAAACATGGTTTGATTGTAGTTGGAAATTCTTGGATCCGGATCACATGTTTAGAAGGAATCGATGAGCAATTAGAAAGAATCGATGAGCAATTAGAAAGAATATGACTTGTGAAGTATCTACACCTGAGAAAAGGTCGGGTGCTGAGATATTGAATCAAATAGAGCCACTGGGTCTTGTGAAAGTGACAAAGGACTACAATGGCACAAACAAAGAGATATACAATAATTCTAAGAGCGGGTGGAAGAAAAGAAGCATCTTTTAGGATCTCCCATATTGGAAAAACTTCTGATTTGTCACAACTTGGATGTCATGCATATTGAAAAAAATGTGTTTGACAATGTGTTCAACATTGTGCTTCATGTGCCGTGAAAGACCAAGGATACCACCAAGTCCAGAGACGAGTTGCAATTGCTCTACATTAGACCTAAATTGAAGAAAAATGAGATGACAGGAAAGTATCCGAAAGCTTGTTACTCACTTGATGGAGATGAAAAGAGAGTACTATGTGAATGGATATCTCGTCTTAAATTTCCTAATGGTTACATGTCCAATATTAGCAGATGGATGGATACGAAAGAACTAAAGATGAGAGGGATGAAAAGTCATTACTGTCATGTGTTCATGCAACACTTGTTACCCATTGCATTTTGTGAACTTCTTCCTCAAGCTGTTTGGAAGGCAATTACAGAGTTGAATATCTTCTTTAAAGACTTGACATCTCGGACAATAAAAATAGAGGACACGTGTAGACTTCATGAAACAATTCTGGTTACTTTGTGCAAACTTGAGCGTATCTTTCTGGCTATCTTCTTTGATTTAATGGAGCATTTTCCTATCCATTTAGCTGATGAAGCCTGCATTGCTGGTCCAGTACAATATCGATGTGTTGCTACCCAAAATATTATCCGGAGATAGATATTGCTGGAATGGATGGGATAGCAAACAAATGCAAGAGCACTTCCGTGAGAAAGATAAATAACACAAGATTTGCCGGGGTTGTTAGTCCCGGGCTTGAATGCTCTCGCGAGATATTATTAATACTAATATTCGGGGATACAAGTAGTAATGTAAGAATACAATTACAATGAGTGTAAAGATTCTTGTTATCTTAGCTAGTGAGCGTGTAGATTGCCGGAAGAACCAGATTTGATGCTCTGTGAGTTCTTGTAACAAAGGAGATGAACAGTCGCGGCGGTGAGAGATCGACCGTCTCTCACGGCGAGTATTTAGCTGGATGCTTGGGCTCCTGGGCTTTTGAATCCCTTGGAATCTGTCTAGTGGAGACTTGTCGTCGCCGATCGTCTTACGGACGAGAGATTTAGAGAGAGAAGTCCTGAGATGGATTCCGGTGAGATAGCCGGGAGCTTGATGATATGTATGTTCTTCAGTATTTCCGTGAATGAATTCGGAATATGAGAGAATGAGTTCTGAACGTAAGTCAAAATGAATTCGGAACCGTAGGTTAAGTGAATTGGGAACCTTTTTCCAGTAGGAGGAGGTTCTCTATTTATAGGACATGGATGTGCCGGGTGATCGCCTTTTCTGCATTATAATAATCGGGCGATCGTCTTTTAGCACATGGGCCTGTCCCCTCAAAGTCTGCAGGAGTTGGCCGGGCAACAATCAGACGTCCAATGGGGAGCTTACACGCGTCTGAGGCCTTTGTCACGGGCGGTCCCACTGACAACTTTCGGCGCGCATGCCGGTAGGTGAGGTAGGTGACAGGCTGTGGTCAAAGGTCTTGTCTGTCAGCGAAAGATCTTCGATCAGCGCCTTTTGTGGATCCGCACGTGGGTGCTGTTCTGAGATCCAGTCCTTGATGACTTTGACGGGCGATCGTCTCTGCTCGGGGCGTAGGTCGATTGCCCTTAGCCGGTCACTAGAGTAGATCGCCAGCTGCCAAAGGGCGATCGCCTTGGGAGTCGATCGCTAGGTACCTGATGGTGGTCTGATATCTTCGACTTGGCGAGCTAGCCATAGTTTGACTGGAGTTGACTTGGTCGCTCGGCCTTATAGTCGATCGCCTGTCGGGATGAATAAATCGTGACACAACAATTGCCCCCCAGCTCGCTCATACGTTGGAAACGTGGGGTGAGGTGGCTTTCTTGGCGATCGCTGAACTTTTGACGAGCGACTTTGCATTTAACTGAACTGGCGATCGTCTTTGAGCTGATATACTCCGGGTTCGGACGACCTGGTTGGCCGCTGAGCTGCGCGGGAAAAAACCAATGGACGTGGAAAAGTCTCCGCGCACGTGTCGGGCTTCTATTGGAGGACGCCAATGGTCATTTATGACCCCTCGACTGACGCGTCCTTGAAAAGACGCGTACGCGGGTCTCGAGGGGTTCAATTAATGCGTCGCTTGAGATCCGACCCCTGAGGTTTTCCCTTATTTCAAACGGATCCCTGCCTTCTTCTATAAAAGGGGGGCGGTGCTGCAGTTTCACTCACGCGTACTTTTTGGAGAAAGAAGGACTTGCTGCCGAATTTTCTGAAGATCTTAGTGCCGATCGTCGTTTGATTTCACTTTCGGGTAAGAAAAATCCTTTTCTCCTTATCTGATTCTGAGAATGGCCGGAACCTCATCTTCACTTGGAGCGGGAACCAGTTCTGCCGCCGGGACATCGACTGTCCGGGGAGAAACTTCTTCCGTCTTCCACCTGGAGACGGCGGCTGAAGCTATTCGGGCCGGAATCGACCCTGCTGAAGTCGAGGCTTTATTCAATGAGGCCGATGTTGCTAAGGAGTCGGCTGCTGAAGAAAGACGATCGCAGATCGAGAGAGATCTGGCGATCAAGGCTTACTGGGAGCAACATAGCGCTTTCGGTCGGGCCTATAAGGCCTTTGCTGATATAATGGAGAGGTTGGCCGGTCCTACTCCGAGATTCGATTTCTGGGGGTACTCGGTCGCCTACCCCTATGTGCTTCCCAAACGATCGCAGTACCGGGCTGCGCAGCGATCGTTGTGGTCGCTTGGCCAGATACGGAGTTCGACGACCAGGAAAGATCTGGCCGTCTGGAGGACAAGATTCCACGTTCCTTCAGATGTGGACATGTTCGCGCCGGCGGAGAATGAACGAGCCGACCAGCCTCCGATGGGTATGGTCGCCGTGAATGAGGCGATTATGGAGGCCGGGATGCGCTTCCCTCTATCCTTTGCTGTCTCCCATCTGTTGGCCGCTTGGAATGTGGCGCCACTTCAGCTGACGCCGAACGCCTGGCTCCAAATTAACTGCACTCTAACCCTTTTCGGCGGTCACCGCCTGTACCGTCTCCCATCGCCGTTGGAGATGAACCATTTGTTTAAACTGACGGCTCATAAAGGGTTGGTCGGCGGTTACCATATTCAAGGCCGATCTGGTCGGGTGATTCATGGAGTCCCGAATAAGATGCGGGGCGATCAGACGAAGTGGTTCTGGGTCGCCGGCAAGTGGAGAGCTTCGGCGAGCGACAATCCTACGGGCGAGTTGGAGATCCCCACTGAATTTCGGGAGAGGAATCCCGGTAAGGGTTTAAACTCTCCCTTCGTTTGGATGCGTTTTGGACTGATCTAATTTGATTTCTGTTTTGCAGGTTTTCACATTCTGGCGATCGAGGAGCTGCCTTTTGACTTTCTCGTTGTCTGGGAGCGGATAAGGAGCTTGTCGGACGACGACCTTGACGCCACTCGGATCAATAAGGAGAGTCGTTGGTTGTCGGCTCGACTATTCCGTTTCCCGAGACATCTCTCGGTGCCAGGTATGAGTTTATGCGACCTTCACTTCCTAGGCGATCGCCTTACTTGAGGAAAGTGTCTGACCGTCGGTCGATTGTCTTATCTGCAGAGGTTCGCTTTTCTCGCTTTTTGGAGCCTCCGACGGAGATCGCCATGTCGAACCCAGGAGTCCTAGGCCGTCTTCGCCATAAGAGGTCGACTCAGGTCCCACCCGTTGCGTTGCCTATAGTTCCAGAGGTGGAGCCTCGCGTGGAGCCAGAGCCTCGCGTGGAGCCGGTCATGGTTGAGGAGGAAATTCCGGAGGAGGGGCTTCGAGCGAATCGCAAGAGGCCGAGGCCGGAAGAAACTTCGGTTCCTGCCCCGGGCGATGAAGTGCCGATCGCCGCGCCTCCGATCACCATCGTTGCTCCGGAGAGCGAGCCGCCCTCTGCGGCTTTTATGCGGGAGACGGCGATCGCGGATGCTGAGACCCCTCGAGGGAAACCATTTTTCGGTCGGGATCCCGAGAAGGCTGAGAGGTAGATAGCATTTTTGTGTTGAAAATTGCATCTGCGTAGGAGTTGTATTAACTTTGTTGTTTTGATGCAGGATCCGTCGCGCAGATCCGTCTTGTCCGCCGATGGTCGTGGATTTCCTAGCGAGCCGATCTCCTCGCCATTCCTGCGACATTCCTCCATACGTTAGCAAGGCTGCTTCTGCTCTGCCGAAGGCATGGACGACTGATCTGGATACGATCGCTCGACAACGATCAGCGAGTTCGATGCACGCTGTTCTCGCCCTTTCTCTTCAGACGGCGACCATGGCCGTCCAGGATGCTCAGGAGTTTGAGGGGCGGCCCTCCACTATTCGCCTGCAGGAGGATCTCGAGGCGGCTCGTAAAGAGAACGCCGAGTTTGCTGACAAGATCGCGGCGATGGAGAAGGACTCTCTGGAGGCGGCCAAGCGGGCGAGTCATGAGCTAGAGCTGGAGAAGAAGGAAACTGAGCAATATCGTCTGGCGGTTGACCGATTTCGGGACCAGATGCAGAATGCCGTCCAGGCGCAGAGGGTTGCTGAAGAGGAGGCCGATCGCCAGAAGGTGACGATCGCTCGGTTGATCAGCGAGCTGACGGAGGCGAGGGAAAAAGTTGCTGCGAGGGAGGCTGAGCTCCAGGGGTCGCAACAGGCGATGGCGGAGCTGAAAGGAGAGGTTGAGGCGACCAAGGCCGATCCCTTCCAAAACTTGGAGTATGTCAGCGAGTTCGCCTATTATTTGGCGTTCGCCGACTCGATCCGAGCGGCTAAGAAGGGAGGTTTGGAGGTCGGGCCTCTTGCCGATAACTTCAAGGCGTATGCGTTGGAGCATCCTCTCCATTCAGCTTTCTCCTTGCCGATCTTGGATCTTGCGGACATCGGCGTGGATTTGAGCTGGTATCCGTCTCCGGCCAATCTTACTCATCCCGACGCTCCGGAAGATGAGGGGCCCACACCGGATGCCGAAGGCGAAGGCCAGGCTGGGGCCTAAGGCACTTCATTTTTGACGTTTTAGCTTGCTTACTTGTAGTTTTGTAGCTTTCTTTTGTAGAATATAGGCCTTCGGGCGACCATGTACTTTGATCTTCTCAAGCAATGAACTGAATGTTTGATTATCTTCGATTACTTGAATGAATGGTTATGTTTGAGTCTTTGTTTGACTTTGTACAAATGTGTGAGGAGAGATCGTTGCGAGGGTAGTTCCAAATGAATTGATAAACTCATAAAGACAACTTTCTACAACAAATTCGATCGCTGCACTACATCTGAAAAAACGACGATCTCCGTATGTGGTTGAATAGCGACGATCGTCGTGTAGGTAGTCCGCACTCTTATTGCCCCTTGTTTTTATTCACTTAGTGGAAGTAAGGGGATGAAAATAATTCCTTGAGTGAGCGGTCTTCAACTTTGTCGAATCCTCGGGGACGGTCGTCCATCTTGAGGAACCGTGCACGATCGCGGAGTTCGATGGACCGACTCCTTGATCATGTCTTGATGCGCGAAGACATTGAGTGTCTCGCGACTCACTTTATTATGAGGGTCCTCTCATAGCCGCGCCGCCTCGTATTTAAACGAAGGGCGTGCGGTCTTGGTCTAGAGGAGTCCTTGCGCGGGCAGCGTCGGATGAATCAACTCCACGCCCGCGGCTGGTTAGCTCTGCTTCCACCTCGGCCAGCCATGGAGATGGCCGACCTCGACGGTGTACGTTGAGGCGGGGGTTGTGGCACGTCGCATTGTCCAGGTTCACCATGTTAGATGATGAACCTTTGAGGGCGAGCGATCGTGTCTACTGATTTATTTTGGAGGGCCCTCAGACTACGCCGGCCTCGTATTTAAACGAAGGGCGGGCGATCTTGGCCCAAAGGGACCTTGCATGGCCTAAGCAGTCGGTTCCATCGACCACCAGGACCATGGCTGCACTCTTCCACCTTGGATCGTCATGTAGATGCCGACCTTCGACGGTGTACGTTGTGCGGGGGAGGCGATCTCGTGCCTTAGTCCATCATGTTAGACGGTGAACTGTAGAAGGCGATCGAGTCCTCCGGTTTCTTAAATAAGGAGGGAGATCGGGGAGACTTCCGAGGTCTCCTTTTCTTGATTGAAGCATGTAGGGACGGTCGCCGAGGCTGATCCAGGGGTCGGCTCATATGAGCTTTCCAGCCTGTTTTATGTTTAACTCGGACGATCGTCTGTAGAGATAGGTAGGGGCTTTGGCTAAACCAATAAGCTGTCCAACTTGCCCTCCTCGAACAATCTCCAGAGCTGTTTGAGGAGGTCGCGGCATTTGTTGGTGCTGTGGCCGGGACTCTTATGGTAGGCACAATATTGATTGTTGTCCAGGTGACCGTGGTCCCTTATCGCCTTTGGCTTTTTGAGCTCTTCGTGCCCCTTGATGGCATAGAAAATATGTGCCGGAGTTCTGTTGAATGTATGGAGGAGATGGGCTTCCATGTCCTCGAAAGCCTTGAGATCTCCGGGTGTCTTGGCGATCGCCTTCTTTGCTTTGGCGATCGCTATCTTCTGGACAAGAGGTGGCGTTTCCTCGCCTAAATGGAGGGTGAGTAGCCTTTGCCTGGCCAGAAAGTTGGCAGCTTTAGCGCGGAAGATCGCGTAAGTTGGGGTAATATCCTTGGAGAGATGTCTAAACATGGGAGAGTGACCGCGGAATCCCCCCATGACCGAATAGAGAGCGAGCTCGTCACTGACGGGTTCGCCGGTGAGGATGATTTCGTCCACTCGGTCAATGTAATCCGCGTCGGTTTCGTCCTTCCCCTGCTTGATTTTTATCATGCGGTGGGGGCCTTCTGGTCTGGCGACCTTGCTGGCGAAGTATGACGTGAAGTCATTCGCCAGTTTCTTAAAAGAGGTGATTGATCATGGTGGTAATGAGACGTACCACCTGTGGGCCAGCTCGCCCAATGTCAACGGGAAGATCCGGCACTTGGTTGCATCAGATGCCCCGCACCCAGTCATGTAAATTCGAAATTTACTCAGGTGGGTTTCGGGGTCCTTTCTCCCCTCATACAGAGGTGTTTTGGGAGGAGCGATCGTTGGTTGTATGGGGGCAAGCTCGATGTGGACAGCGAGTGGCTCGGTCGGCCCGGCGATCTTTTTGCTGGTGCTTGCCCCAGTGTCCAAGAGTGCTTTCATCTCGTCGAGCTGGCGTTGTATGGCGGCCATCGCCGTGGCCTGACTGCTAGCGGCTCGGCGCTCGGAGCGGGAGCCGAGGCGATTGAGTACTGATTCCCACAGCGATCGGGCGGGAGCCGATGGGCCGACTGCGTTGGCCGTGAGGTGGGTAGGCCGAACTCCCGTGACGGATTCGGGTTCCGTCTTTTCGAGGTTGGAAATAGAGTGCCCGGTCGCGGGATGGGTCGCACCCAAGCGATCGAATATGGATCCGTCCGGCCGTGCGAGAGCCTTTCCTCGCGAATTAGGGCTTTCGACGATCGCTCGTTCGAGCTCCGCTGAATTTCCGTTTTCCCATGCGGCGGACGATCGAGGGAGTTATCGCGGGCGACGCGCATGCTCTCCGTCGCTCCTCCAGGATGGCCATAGCCTCCTCGATCTGTTCTTCGGTTTGGAACTGATCGAGTGAGAGGTTGGGGCCATCTCTCGGATGCGGGATCGAGAGTCTCGCGTTGCTGCGGCTTCCCCCTGTCGTTGGCTGGGGTTCGGACTGGACCGGGATATGGTGTCCGGCGGTTCGGAGAGCGGCTTTCTTCGATGTACCGGCGGATGTCATGATTCAGAAGGTTTTCTTTGAAGTGCAGTGAGTGTCACTTCAAGTATATGCCCCGAGAACAGTGAGTGTTCTTCGGGACGGTAGGAATAAAAATGCGAGGGTTAGATGCCCTTCTTCTAGCGCCAATTGTTGCTACCCAAAATATTATCCGGAGATAGATATTGCTGGAATGGATGGGATAGCAAACAAATGCAAGAGCACTTCCGTGAGAAAGATAAATAACACAAGATTTGCCGGGGTTGTTAGTCCCGGGCTTGAATGCTCTCGCGAGATATTATTAATACTAATATTCGGGGATACAAGTACTAATGTAAGAATACAATTACAATGAGTGTAAAGATTCTTGTTATCTTAGCTAGTGAGCGTGTAGATTGCCGGAAGAACCAGATTTGATGCTCTGTGAGTTCTTGTAACAAAGGAGATGAACAGTCGCGGCGGTGAGAGATCGACCGTCTCTCACGGCGAGTATTTAGCTGGATGCTTGGGCTCCTGGGCTTTTGAATCCCTTGGAATCTGTCTAGTGGAGACTTGCTACTTCTGCCGATCGTCTTCTGGACGAGAGATTTAGAGAGAGAAGTTCTGAGATGGATTCCGGTGAGATAGCCGGGAGCTTGATGATATGTATGTTCTTCAGTATTTCCGTGAATGAATTCGGAATATGAGAGAATGAGTTCTGAACGTAAGTCAAAATGAATTCGGAACCGTAGGTTAAGTGAATTGGGAACCTTTTTCCAGTAGGAGGAGGTTCTCTATTTATAGGACATGGATGTGCCGGGCGATAGCCTTTTCTGCATTATAATAATCGGGCGATCGTCTTTTAGCACATGGGCCTGTCCCCTCAAAGTCTGCAGGAGTTGCTGGCAGTCAACTGTACGGTCCAATGGGAAGCTTACACGCGTCCTGAGTTGCTATCACGGGCGGTCCCACTGACAACTTTCGGCGCGCATGCCGGTAGGTGAGGTAGGTGACAGGCTGTGGTCAAAGGTCTTGTCTGTCAGCGAAAGATCTTCGGTCAGCACCTTTTGTGGATCCGCACGTGGGTGCTGTTCTGAGATCCAGTCCTTGATGACTTTGACGGGCGATCGTCTCTGCTCGGGGCGTAGGTCGATTGCCCTTAGCCGGTCACTAGAGTAGATCGCTAGCTGCCAAAGGGCGATCGCCTTGGGAGTCGATCGCTAGGTACTTGATGGTGGTCCGATATCTTCGACTTGGCGAGCTAGCCATAGTTTAACTGGAGTTGACTTGGTCGCTCGGCCTTATAGTCGATCGCCTGTCGGGATGAATAAATCGTGACACAACACGATGGATGTATCCATTTGAGAGGTATATAAAGACATTGAAAGATTTTGTAAAGAACAAAGCCAAAGTTGATGGATCCATCACCAATTCCTACTTAATGAAAAAGGCATCAACATTTAGCTCATACTACTTCGAAGATTGGGTGACTACAAAGATTAGAAATGTGCCTAGAAATGATGAGGGGTAGCCGATGAAAATGATGATCTGAATATGCTCTCAATTTTCAAATTGGATGTCCGTCCTTTTGGAAAAATGCTTGCACGATATATATATATATATATATATATATATATATATATATATATATATATATATATATATATATATATATATATATATATTCTATCCAATTGCGTCGAGGTTTCTGAGACATACTTGACGTGAGTACCCTCGTGATATTTTATTTAATGAAGAATATATTCATTCATTAAAAATAATAACTCGTGTGTTTTTTGAAGATTGTTTGAAGATCAAATCGAGCAACACTGATCCGAAGATAACGGAAAGTGACTTACAAACAAGAGTTGAGAAGGAGTTTGCAAGTTGGTTCAGAACATATGTAAGTGTGGGGTCTCTTATCAAATTATTTATACACTAATTTCATATGTAGAAAATTACATAACTAACATACTTAGTAATTGTCATAGGTTAATCACCCTTCAAGTAATGCAAGTCAATGCATTAAGGAGGTTGCAGAAGGGGCATTGTACGGGGTTTAAATTTATTCTGGGTGTTTAGTTAATGGATATATGTTCCACACGGTTGACCATGGATCAGATAAAACTACTATGAATAGTGGTATCTGCATAAAGGACGAGTTTTATAATAGTAAAGAGCAAGATTTTTACGAGCGATTTTTATGGATACAGCTTTTTCCCCTTCATTTTGGGATTTTGAGGTTTGCTTATGCTGATGTCGTTCGAATCAAATTATTAATGGTTATGTTAAAGGTGCAATTTTTGATATATTCATTTAGCTATTATGAAACTAAAAACGAGTTTGTAATATGCATGCATGAATTTCATCATGTTTTTTCTATTGGTAGTATGTAGTTGGAATGAAATATGCGAACACCACAAAAACAATGAAGTTGGTGGACTTTCCATTTCTTGTTGCACCTTACATTTCTAAATACACACACAAAAAAAAAAAAAAAAACTTCCACCCATTACCCCGTTCGGCTGTTTGGCACAATCAATTACTTTTCTCCTTCAATTTTTAGTGAAATATGTTGGGTATCAGGTCGTATAATTTTTTGCTAAAAGCAGGATTGATTATACAAGCGGATTAAATGAATATAATAATTACAGTTTATATTCTACATGATAGGGTTTAAAGATTACAGGCCAACTAAATGAACCTATAATTATAACCAATATAATTATTGCAATAAACCGGTTAATCAAGCTGCCGAAAAAAGGAGTACTAATCGTCGAGAACAAATCTGCAAACCACAAAGATCCGATCCAGTTAGCAATGATAATGATAATAACCGATCGAAAATACACCAACCAATTAAAGCACAAAATGGAGAATATATATACATATATATATATATATATATGTAACAAATATCTATACATATATAATATATATATATATGGAAAAATACCGAATATATATAAAACAAATATATATATATATGTATAATATATTGCACAAAATCACCAAGAACAACAATATAAATGAAGATAAATTAAGATCGAAAAACCCCATTTTCTTTGAAAGAGATGAATAGGCGCAGATCTTCCGAAACCCTAGCAATTGACATCGATACGAATTTTTTCCATAGAGGAATGCCCGAAACCACCGCCGGTCGGCCAACAGCCCGGTAGCTCCTTCACTATTAACCCAGAAACCTTAGAAACCGATTCCCGATCTCACTAACAGATATCACAACAAAGATATCTAAAGATTTCACTCAGATTCTCAAACAAATATATCTAAAGATTTCACTCAGATTCTCAGAAGGTTCAAATCGTTTTTGCTCTCGGTCCGCTAACTCCAGCCCCCAGTGGAGCTTTTTATACCCACAAGGATGGAATCGGTCACGAGATTCCATAATGTTATTCAAAAGTTCACGGGGGAGAGGAGGTAGGGAGAATCGGGAGCAGAATCGGAAGTTGACCGAGAAGGGAAAACTCACGGGAGAGAGAAGAAAAGAATGGGGGCGGCGGGAGAGAAGAGAGTGGAGGCGATGAGAAATGAGAGGGTGAGGGTTAGGGTTAGGGTAATATAAGGGAGATCGGACGATCCAGATTAGGTGTAGGTAATACATCTGGATCGGACGACTCTCATTCAAAAGGGCTGCCAGATAGGCTGGGCCGGCTTTAAGTGGTATGGGCGAAATTAATAAGGAGATATATATTTGGTCCGGTTGGGCTAAATACTAACATTTCTCCACCTTTTGGTCCAACCAGTCAAATTGCATTTTTGGGTTTCGGAGAAAACTCATCATCGCCTAACTCCGGGGTTACCTGCACTTACACACAGTAAATAAGGTAAAGCAATCACAAAGAAGACTAACTCACAAAGAGATCCCCTAAAAATACAAAGTTCAAAAAATTTATTCGACTAAATCGAAATTCAGTATTTTCAAACAGGATTTAATTTTTCAACGGGCAAACACTTAGTACCCATATCCTAAGGATTGAATTGAGATGGTATTTTTTCAAGATAAATAATACGTTTAGCGATAATATCACGAATAAAGTGAAAACGTACATCGATATGTTTTGTTCTATCATGAAAAATAGGATTTTTACAAAGTTGAATACCGGATTGACTGTCCGAAAAAATATCGACTTTATCTTTTAGAAAATCAATTTCTGATAAAAGTCCTTTTAACCAAATTGCCTCTTTTAATGCTTCCGTTATAGCAACATACTCAGACTCGGTAGTAGATAAAGCGACTATAGGTTGCAACTGAGATTTCCAACTAATGGGTGCGCCACACAAAGTAAACATATAGAAAGTAGTAGACTTACGATTATCACGGTTTGCAGCATAATTGGAGTCCATATAACCTATGAATTTAACACCTTGAGGGTGTTTGGAGAATTTCAAACCGTACCTAGCAGAACCATTCAAATACCTGAGTAGCCATTTAACGGCTTGCCAATGATAGAACCCTGGGTTAGCCATGTACCGGCTAAGACAACATACAACATAAGCTATGTCTGGTCTCGTACTCACCATTAGGTACATTATAGAGCCAATTGTATTAGAATAAGGCACATTTTTCATATACTTCACATCATCATCAGTCTTAGGGGATTGGTCTTGACTAAGAAGGAAATGACCATCTAAAGGCATTCGTTGGTTTAGAATCAGCCATTGAAAATTTAGATAAAATTTTTTGCACGCAGTTTTTTTGATTTAAAACAACAGTGGAATTCTTCCTATCACGATGAATATTCATACTGAGAATTCGTTTGGCATCTCCTAGATGTTTCATGTCAAATTTAGCACTCAAGCATTTAATGACATGATCTACTGTTTTCGCACAAGGACTAATTAAGAGTATGTCATCAACATAGATGAGCAAGAAAACAGGATTTTTGGAATCGATTTTGAAATACATGCAATGATCATAATTACTCCTAGTTAATTTAAGAGAGATCATGTATTCCATTGTCTAGGATATTGTTTTAAACCATAGAGTGATTTCTTAAGCATACAAACATGATTATGGTGCTTAGAATCAACAAAACCTTCAGGTTGACTCATGAAAATCTTTTCATCGAGTTCACCATGCAAGAAAGCAGTTTTAACATCTAGTTGTTTTAATTCCCATTCAAATTGAGCAACTAGAGCAAGCATTATTCGCACAGTAGTAAATTTAAAAACAGGAGCAAAAATTTCAGTGTAGTCAATATCTTGACAAGTCTAGCTTTAAATCTGACCGAATCATTCTCTTCTTTTACTTTGAAGAGCCATTTACAGTCGACAACAGAACAGTGGGCAGGTTTGGGCACAAGAGCCCATGTTTCATTTGAGTGCAATGAAGTCATTTCTTCATTCATTGCGTTAAGCCACTGTTCTGAGTTCTCAGTTTTCAAAGCTTCATTGTATGATTTAGTTTCACTGTTATCAATGGATTCAAATATATTGAAAGCATGCGAAGTCATATGATAGTCATTAAAGTGAGAAGGCCTTCTAATTTCTCTACTAGGCCTATCTCTAGCAAGTTGATAATTATGTAAATTCTCTTCAAGTACCTCTTCTGTTTCATCAGGCACATCAACATTATCATGATTATCGAGATTAGTTTCTGTTTTCACATTATCCGTATTATCTAAAGAAATGTGCAGCTCCACCTCATTTGGAGCAGGGGGGTTTTCCGGATATGGTAAAAGGCAAGGAAATTCATTTTCGTTGAAAATAATATCTCGAATAATAATTGTTTTGAAACCGGGTTGGCCTTTCAACCAAACCCTATAGCCTTTTACCCCTTCCAGGTACTCCAAGAACACACATCTCACTGAACGAGGCTCAAGCTTATCATTTCTATGATGCACATAAGCAAAGCAACTAAATACACGAGGATTTGAAAAATCAATAAATCGACCAGACCAAACACATTCAGGATAATTACCATTCAACGGCATAGAGGGAGATCAATTTATCAAATCAGTAGCAGTTAGTAAAGCCTCACCCCAGAACCTTTTCGAGAGCCCAGACATAGCCAACATGCTTCTGACCCTTTCTATCAAGGTTCTATTCATACATTCAGCCACCCAATTCTGTTGGGGCGTATAAGGGACAGACTTATGTCTCTGAATACCAGATTGAGCACAAAGCTCATCAAACAATTGATTGCAAAACTCAAGGCCATTGTCGGTCCTTATGATTTTAATCTTTTTTCCAGTTTGGTTTCCAATCAAGGTTTTCCAATTTTTAAATTTCTCAAAAACATCTAATTTGGTTTTTAGGAGGAACGCAAAGACCTTTCTTGAGTAATCATCAATCATAGATAAAAAATATCGATTTCCACCGTGTGTGGGTTCACTAGATGGCCCCCACACATCAGTATGCAGATAATGCATAGTATCATAATAAGTAGGAGATCTAGGGGAATGGGGATTAGGAAACTTAACACGATGTTGTTTACCTGCCACACAGGAGTCACAAAATGGTACACAACATCATTTATCTTTCCCAAAACATCCCTGTTTTTGCAAAATATCTAATCCCTTATTACTTAAATGACCCAGATGTTTATGCCACAAATCAGTCAGGTCAACATGGACAGCATTCACAAAAGAATCATATTTTGCAATTTTCATATAGAGGTTATTCCGTTTTATAGCATTGAAAACACACAAGTTTCCTTTTAAGATTTTCATAACTCCATTGCCCCACTTGCCTTCATAACCCTCATCATCAAGGGTACCACAAGAAATAAGGTTGTGACACAGATCAGGAACATGCCTCACATTCTTTAAGGTTAACAAATAACCGGTGTCACATTTTATCTTGATATCTCCTATACCAGACACTTGACACATTTTCTCATTTGCCACAGAAACAGACGTGTTGGTCACTTCTCTATACTAAGAAAACAGCCTTTTAAAAGGCGACATGTGAAACGTACAAGCTGAATCTACAAGCCACTCATTTTCACACAAAATAAGAGTATGAACAGTATTAGCTTGTTCACATATTTCAGACACCATGAAAAAATCATCTACATGGGCATTTTCAGATACCAAGTTGGCGTTATCGTTTTGATGATTTTTCTTTGGTTTAGTGCACTCATGAATGTAATTGTAATATCCGTACCTTTCTATTCTTAGCAGTTTCCATTTTTGGTGTATGTCTATTTTTATCGACTCGCTTGTAACCGTTTCGACATTTTGAATCTACTTTATTCTTGGAGTTTTTCCATTTGGACGAGTTTTGGTGATGTTTTTGCGTGATTCCATTTTATGACATGTTTTGTCGTTTGTGCGTTCGATTCTCATAAAACTCATTCGTTTTCATTGTTTATTGGTTTGCACAAGTTTGTATGGTTGAGTTGGTCGTGTTGAGACTTTCGGTTTGTTAATTCGACGTCGTATCGGGATTTTCGGGCACTTGGGCCATTTTTGTAATTTCCTATAAGTTTAGGGAAATCCATATTCGTTGTCGTAGTTCGGATTCTCGGGTAGTTGGAATGATGTTTTCTTGTAAACGGTTAGACTCGTCATCGAATATCCTTCGTAGCCATATTTTCGGTTCGATAGCAGGTCTGAGTTTCGGAGTCGTCCGGAATGGTTCGGACAGCAGCTGCCAGACTGCTGTCCAGCAGGGTGTTACGCCGTAACACCCCATTGGTTATAGCCATAATGTTGGCCTTGTTACGGCCATAATGTAGCCTTTGTTACGTCCATAATAGCCCGCTGTTTTAAGAACAACGGGCAGTTCAGAAACAGCATTTTTCATCCATTCTCTTCGTTTTCTTCGACGTGCGATTTCAGAGGCGATTTACACTGGTATTGCTTGGAGGTTTCTTCAAATTCCATCACCGTAGGCTCTTACTAACATATCATCATCAGCGTAATCATCCTCCATCATCCGAATCCGAGGTATTTTCTTCAGGAACCCTAGCTTGTCAAATTTGGGGGGTTTTCGGGTTTTTCTTGATTGATTCCAAATTGTCCATGTATGTTACGAAATTCCTTACCGATTTTTGTTATTGGGTGATTCCCAATCCGTTTTCCTCGAGTTAAATTTGTGAATTGTTGATATGGGGAGATTTTGCGTAAATCCACGCCCGTATCGATTGAACGTTTATTGTCATGAATTGTAATCTAGGTTATGGGTGTATTCCATTCGATTATTGTTGTCCGTTAGGACCGAGTTATGTTGATCCTTCTTTTAGGAACCGTCGTTTTCCATTCGGATTGTTCGTAGCCGTTATTCATTCCAAATTCTTCAAAGATGTCTCAAAGGCAAGTACTTTACATTTGTTTACATGTTCTAGTATTTGAATTGTGGCTATTCGTGGTTGTTGTGGATGGATATGTGTATGTTCACCTAGGCACGGTCCGACGGGGCCTCTAGGGATACGTATTGCAGTGTGTGTGCGTATCACGAACTGTGGTTAACCACCCAGGGATGTCCGACGGGGCTCTGCGGGGTACGGTGGCCGTGAGTCTCGTACCAAGGTTAACTTTGAATTGTTTTGTTGGAGAAAATGTGTTTTGTGCATGTGCACCGTAAATATTCCGGAATATAAATGATTTCTAAAATGATTTTTGGCGCATATATTCATCTGATTAGAATGTAGTTAAAATGGATTGTACTTGCACTAGCAGTTGTCGCTAACCCCTTAAATGGGGGAAATATTTTTTGTATTTCAGGTACAGGTCTTGGAGACAAGCGAGCATATGAGCCGTATGAGAATGATGGGCAGGCATGATACTGTTCAGTAGTCATTTGTTGGTGTTCTGTCCTGTCGTTTATTTATTGATGTCTTGTTTTGGGATTTCTGTATTATGAAATTGGTTTAAGTACTCAAGTACTTCCTTTTTGAATTTGTTAATGTTGTGTTCCTGTTTTGGGAAATGGATTTGATGTCAGATTGTATTGTCGGATTTTAGTCTTTTATTTGAATGTCATGGTTTGAGAAATTGTTCGATTGTTAGAGATGTATGTCCTTGTTGTTTGTCGAGTCGGATTGTTAGCCTGGTGGATTCCAAAGCGTGGGATCCACGGCACTGTAATACGCCCTTAACGTCTTGGGGGTGTTACAGAATATGGTATCGGAGCTTAGGTTTATGGATACCTAAACTGTCGGTTATTTGGGTCTAGTCGAGTGTCGTTTTTGAACAGTATCGCTGCCATGCCATCATCTTAATATGTCGGTGCTCGTAAGTTTTCCTAACTTGACTCGTTACGTTGTCCTGTTCTGTTTCCTTTCCTGATATCTTGTTGCGTTTTGCGTTTGAATTGTACTCACCCGCTACTTCTTCAGAATTCCTGCTGGTAGAGGATGCGGGCGCGGTTGGGGACATGGTGCAGCCGGTGGGGCGGCTATGTCCGATAACTCGGGAACTGATTCGGCAATGCCTTCCTTGTCGAACAGTGTTCCACCTAGTTCCGGAGGTCAGCAGGATCAGTCTACTAGCTCCGGCAATGCGCATGAGAATGTTGGAGTGGCGAATATTTTACAGCAAGTAGCGAACCAGATGATGCTACTGACTCAGGCCGTTTTGGTCGGCTAGGCTAATGCTAACCTGGTTCCGCCTACTGGATTCGGTAATGATAAGTTACTTCAGAACGTGATTCGTATGCGTCCTCCACAATTTGATGGTGCTTCTGACCCTTCTGGTTGGGAGAGTTGGTTATTTGAGCTGGAGAAGGTATTTTAGGCTACTAACTACTCTGAGGAGAGGAAGGTACCCATCGCTCAGTACTTCATCGCCAAAGAGGCGGCAACATGGTGGCAAGTGGTGAAACCGCATGACCGGGCAGCCACATGGGCAGAGTTCCGGGAGTTGATGGAAGATGAGTTTTGTCCATGGCCAGTGAAAGAGGGGAGGATCCGAGCCTTCTTCGAGGCTAAGCCCCAGAATGTCCCGATTTCGCAAGCAATCAAGGACTACAATCAACAACTTCATTATGTGAGAAACAAAGTCCAAGATGAGCTTGATAAGATCCGCCACTTCGATATGCGGATGAAACCGAGGGTGCATCACTACATGTCGGGTCTGGGGTGCACAACCTTGAAAGAGTATCAGAATAAGGCGATGGCTTATGAGATGTCGTTTTCTGCGACAGAGACGGCAGTCGAGGGGAAAAAGCAGAAGACCTCCGGCCAGTTTTTGGGAGGCAATTCTGGTGGGCATCCGAAGGCTCAGTCTGGTTCGCAAGTCTTCGGGAATCAGTCCCCGTCATTTTGGCGAGGAAACGGTTCTAAGTCAGCTCCTACTGGTTCCGTTCGCGATCCTACGTGCTTTAACTGTGGTCGTCCCGGCCACATGATGAGTGAGTGTGATAGGCCCCCGATTCAGTGTCTTGCATGCGGTCGGATGGGACATCGTGCTAAGTTTTGTATGGATACAGTTCGGGCGCCAGTTACTCAGATATCAGCCCCAGCTGCGGGAGAGCCGAGTGTGAATCAGACACCGACAATTCCTCAGCCACAACAGAGTTTTGGTAGAGGCCGAGGACGTGGGCAGCCTTCGAGAGGGGGAGCTTCTAGTGCGGGGTCTGTTCCGCCCCGAGTATATGAGATGAGACGAGTAGGAGACCCGGACGCGACGGTGGCTACAGACACCGTTCATATCCTTGACCATCCTATTTCTATGTTGTTCGATTCTGGTGCTACGCATTCTTTCATATCTCTGGATTGTGTGCATCGTCTGCATGTTGATTGCCTAGTTGCATGTGAACCATTTGTTAATGCCTAGTGGGGATAGCATCGTGGGGGATCGTGCGGTTAGAGATTTTCCAGTGAGTATCGTGGGGAGGGTTTGGCCTTCTAATCTGATTGCGGTAGATATTAGAGATGAGGATTTGATTCTGGGTGAGGATTGGCTGGACTGTCATGGGGCAATCATGAATTATAGAATGAGAACCATTTCGATGTTAGCCTCTGACGGTACCGAGCATTCTTTTGTGGGGCGTAAGCGGAGTAGTCAAAGATTCTTGATCAGTGCTTTGAAAGCGGTGAGACTTCTTCGAGGAGGTTGCACGGGGTATTGGTGTTACGCTTTGAGATCGGGAGAAGGGGGAGTTGAGATCTCGTCTATTCCTGTAGTGTGTGAGTATCCTGACGTCTTTCCAGATGAGTTGCCGGGTTTTCCACCGGATCGAGAGGTCGAGTTTACCGTTGATTTGGAGTCGGGTGCGGCACCGATTTCTAAGACGCCATACCGCATGGCGCCTGCGGAGATGCTTGAATTGAAGAAACAGTTGGGAGAGTTACTAGACATGGGGTATATTAGACCGAGCGCTTCGCCTTGGGGCGCACCAGTCCTGTTTGTGTAGAAGAAGGATGGGTCACTTCGTTTATGTATCGACTACCGAGAGTTGAACAAAGTGACTATCAAAAACAAGTATCCGCTCCCGAGGATCGATGATTTGTTCGACCAATTGCAAGGGGCAACCATGTTTTCGAAGATTGATTTGGGATAGGGGTATTATAAGCTCCGAGTGAAGGATACCGATATTCCGAAGACGGCCTTTCGGACGAGATACGGTCTCTACGAGTTTGTGGTTATGCCTTTTGGGCTAACCAACGCACCAGCCGTGTTCATGCAGCTTATGAACAAAGTCTTTATCGAGTACCTCGATAAATCTGTAGTTGTTTTTATCAACGATATCCTGATTTACTCGAGGAGCGAGGAGGAGCATGCCCGTCATTTTTATATCGTGTTAGACATTTTGAGAACTCAGCGTCTTTTTGTGAAGTTCTCAAAGTGTGAGTTTTGGTTACGGGAGGTTATGTTTCTCGGTCACGTGATCTCGGTCGAGGGTGTTCGTGTGGACCAACATAAGGTAGAGGCAGTGTTGGATTGGGCGCCGCCCAAAAACGTGAAAGAGGTCCGTAGTTTTCTGGGTTTGGCTGGATATTACCGTAGATTTGTCGCGGGGTTCTCTAAGCTCGCTCGATCGCTGACTCAGTTGTTACAGAAGTCAGAAAAGTTTGTGTGGACTGATGAGAGGCAGAATAGTTTTGAGGAGTTGAAGAAGCGGTTGACGACCGCTCCTGTTTTGGCGTTACCGAGTGGTAATGAGGGTTTCTCAGTTTTTAGTGATGCTTCGGGCCAAGGGCTCGGATGTGTACACATGCAGCACGGGAGGACGATCGCCTATGCTTCCCGTCATTTGGAACCGTACAAGTTGAACTACCCTACGCACGATCTTGAGTTGGCCGCGGCTGTATTGGCATTAAAGATCTGGCGTCATTACTTGTATGGCTCGTCGTGTCAGATTTTCACCGATCACAAGAGCCTGAAGTATATTTTCACGCAGAAAGAGCTAAATATGAGACAGCGGAGATGGTTGGAGTTGATTAAGGATTACGACCTCGAGATTCTTTATCATCCGGGCAAGGCAAATGTGGTGGCAGATGCCTTAAGCTGGAAATCGGTATCGCTTCGGGAGCTTGAGTTGCTTATGGACCAGTCGGGACTTCGGCGAGAGTTAATGAGGTTGAGCGTTGAGATCGTGCTCCCAGAGAGTTCCGGACAGTTGCGTACACTTGAGATTTCGTCGTCTCTAGTCGACGACATTAAATCGGGACAGTTATAGGACCCGATGTTTATTCAGCTTCGAGAGAATGTAGGGAAGGGGAAAGCCCCGGGATTCGTGATACATGAGGATGGTGTGTTGAGATTCCGAGGTCGACTTTGTGTTCCGAACGACTTGGAATTGAGGCAGAATATTATAAGAGAGGCTCACGCGTCGCCTTACTCAGTCCATCCGTGCTCGAGTAAAATGTGTAAAGATTTGAGTAAGAATTTTTTTGGAACAACATGAAAAATGAGGTAGTTCATTTTGTGGCTAAGTGTCTGACTTGTCAGCAAGTCAAAATCGAGCATCAACGGCCAGCCGGATTGTTGAAACCACTTCCCGTCCCAGAATGGAAGTGGGAGGATATCTCGATGGACTTTGTCACGAGTTTGCCGAGGACGAAGACCGGAATGAATATGGTGTGGGTGATCATGGACCGACTGACTAAGTCGGCGCATTTTCTGGGCATCAAGGATACTTGGGGTCCAGAAAGATTGGCTCGTGTTTTTATCGCTCAGATAGTGAGGCTTCATGGTACGCCGAGGACTATTATTTCGGACAGAGACGGACGGTTTGTATCGCATTTCTGGCAGGCGGTACATAAGGCATTGGGGACACATTTGCCTTTGAGTACATCTTTCCATCCTTAGACTGACGGACATTCCGAACGTACCATTCATACGTTCGAGGATATGTTGTGCGTGTGTGCGTTAGACTGGAGTAGTGACAGGGAGGAGCATCTGGCCTTGATTGAGTTTACGTATAATAATAGTTGGCACGCGTCGATTAAGATGGCACCGTATGAGGCACTTTATGGCCAACGTTGCCGATCACCGATATGCTGGGATGAGCCGTCCGATCTAGTTGGCACCAAGACGGACCTTGTGTTGGATACGAGGAAGAAAGTTGAATTGATTAGAAAGAGAATGTTAGCAGCTCAGAGTCGACAAAAGTCTTATGCGGATGTTCGATGTCGACCTTTGGAGTTTGAAGTGGGAGATCATGTGTTGTTGAGAGTGTCCCCATCAAAAGGAGTTTTCCATTTTGGGAAAAGGGGGAAGCTCAGCCCGAGGTACATTGGACCTTTCGAGATATTGGAGAGAGTCGGAGAGTTAGCGTACCGTTTGGCATTACCTCCGTCGTTGAGTCATGTGCATAGTGTATTTCACGTCTCCCAGCTGAGGAATTATGTTCCGGACCCATCCCATGTTATTGATTTCGGGGACGTGGAGATCGAGAAGGATGTTACGTTTGAGGAGAGGCCCATCAGAATTTTAGAGCGTCGAGTCAAACAGTTAAGGCACAAAACCATTCCTTTGGTTAAAGTGCAATGGTCGAGGCACGGAGTAGAAGAGGCAACGTGGGAGTTGGAGGAGGATATACACTCGAGTATCCCGAGCTTTTTGATTCTTAAGTTTCGGGACGAAACTTCTTTTTAGAGGGAGAGAATGTAATATCCGTACCTTTCTATTCTTAGTAGTTTCCATTTTTGGTGTATGTCTATTTTTATCGACTCGCTTGTAACCGTTTCGACATTTTGAATCTACTTTATTCTTGGAGTTTTTCCATTTGGACGAGTTTTGGTGATGTTTTTGCGTGATTCCATTTTATGACATGTTTTGTCGTTTGTGCATTCGATTCTCGTAAAACTAGTTCGTTTTCGTTGTCTCTTGGCTTGCACTAGTTCGTATGGTTGAGTTGGTCGTGTTGAGACTTTCGGTTTGTTAATCCGACGTCGTATCGGGATTTTCGGGCACTTGGGCCATTTTTGTAATTTCCTATAAGTTTAGGGAATCCATATTCATTGTCATATTTTGGATTCCCGGGTAGTCGGAATGATGTTTTCTTGTAAACGGTTAGACTCGTCATCGAATATCCTTCGTAGCCATATTTTCGGTTCGATAGCAGGTCCGAGTTTCGGAGTCGTCCGGAATGGTTCGGACAGCAGCTGCCAGACTGCTGTCCAGTAGGGTGTTATGGCCGTAACACCCCATTGGTTACGGCCATAATGTTGGCCTTGTTACAGCCGTAATGTAGCCTTTGTTACGGCTATAACAGCCCGCTGTTTTAAGAATAGCGGGCAGTTAAGAAACAGCAGTTTTCATCCTTTCTCTTTGTTTTCTTCGAAGTGCGATTTCAGAGGTAATTTCCACCGGTATTGCTCGGAGTTTTCTTCAAATTCCATCACCGTAGGCTCGTACTAACATATCATCATCAGCGTAATCATCCTCCATCGTCCGAATCCGAGGTATTTTCTTCAGGAACCCTAGCTTGTCAAATTTGGGTGTATTCCATTCGATTATTGTTGTCCGTTAGGACTGAGTTATGTTGATCCTTCGTTTAGGAACCCTCGTTTTCCATTTGGATCGTTCCTAGCCGTTATTCATTCCAAATTCTTCAAAGATGTCTCAAAGGCAAGTATTTTACATTGTTTACATGTTCTAGTATTTGAATTGTGGCTATTCGTGGTTGTTGTGGATGGATATGTGTATGTTCACCTAGGGACGGTCCGACAGGGCCTCTAGGGATACGTATTGCCGTATGTGTGTGCGTATCACAAACTGTGGTTAACCACCCAGGGATGTCCGATGGGGCTCTGCGGGGTACGGTGGCCGTGAGTCTCGTACCAAGGTTAACTTTGAATTATTTTTTTGGAGAAAATGTGTTTTGTGCGTGTGCACCATAAATATTCCGGAATATAAATGATTTCTAAAATGATTTTTGGCGCATATATTCATCTGATTAGAATGTAGTTCAAATGGATTGTACTTGCACTAGCAGTTGTCGCTAACCCCTTAAATGGGGGAAATACTTTTTGTATTTCAGGTACAGGTCTTGGAGACAAGCGAGCATACGAGCCGTATGAGGATGATGGGCAAGCATGATACTGTTCCGTAGTCATTTGTTGGTGTTCCGTCCTGTCGTTTATTTATTGATGTCTTGTTTTGGGATTTCTGTATTATGAAATTAGTTTAAGTACTCGAGTACTTCCTTTTTGAATTTGTTAATGTTGTGTTCCCGTTTTGGGAAATGGATTTGATGTCAGATTGTATTGTCGGATTTAGTCTTTTATTTGAATGTCGTGGTTTGAGAAATTGTTCGATTTTTAGAGATGTATGTCCTTGTTGTTTCTCGAGTCGGATTGTTAGCCTGGTGGATTCTGAAGCGTGGGGTCCACGGCGCTGTAATACACCCTTAACGTCTTGGGGGTGTTACAGAATATGGTATCGGAGCTTAGGTTTATGGATACCTAGGCTGTCAGTTATTTGGGTCTAGTCGAGTGTCGTTTTTGAACAGTATTGCTGCCATGCCATCATCTTAATACGCCGGTGCTCGTAAGTTTTCCTAACTTGACTCGTTACATTGTCCTGTTCTATTTCCTTTCCTGATATCTTGTTGCGTTTTGCGTTTGAATTGTACTCACCCGCTACTTCTTCAAAATTCCTGCTGGTAGAGGATGCGGACGCGGTCGCGGACGCGGTAGGGTAAGTGGCGCAGCCGGTGGGGCGGCCATGTCCGATAACTCGGGAACTGATTCAGCGATGCCTTCCTTGTCGAACAGTGTTCCACCTAGTTCCGGAGGTCAGCAGGATCAGTCTGCTAGCTCCGGCAACGCGCATGATAATGTTGGAGTGGCGAATATTTTACAGCAAGTAGCAAACCAGATAACGCTACTGACTCAGGCCGTTTTGGTCGGCCAGGCTAATGCTAACCCGGTTCCACCTACTGGATCCGGTAATGATAAGTTACTTCAGGACGTGATTCGTATGCATCCTCCGCAATTTGATGGTGCTTTTGACCCTTCCGGTTGGGAGAGTTGGTTATTTGAGATGGAGAAGGTATTTGAGGCTGCTAACTGCTCTGAGGAGAGCAAGGTACCCATCGCTCAGTACTTACTCGCCAAAGAGGCGGCATTGTGGTGGCAAGCGGTGAAACCGCGTGACCGGGCAGCCACATGGGCAGAGTTCCGGGAGTTGATGGAAGACGAGTTTTGTCCATGGCCAGTGAAAGAGGGGAGGATCCGAGCCTTCTTCGAGGCTAAGCCCCAGGATGTCCTGATTTCGCAAGCAATCAAGGACTACAATCAACAACTTCATTATGTGAGAAACCAAGTCCGAGATGAGCTTGATAAGATCCGCCACTTTGATATGCGGATGAAACCGAGGGTGCGTCACTACATGTCGGGTCTGGGGTGCATAAACTTGAAAGAGTATCAGAATAAGGCGATGGCTTATGAGATGTCGTTTTCTGCGACAGAGACGGCAGCCGAAGGGAAGAAACAGAAGACCTCCGGCCAATTTTCGGGAGGCAAGTCTGGTGGGCATCCAAAGGCTCAGTCTGGTTCGCGAGTCTTCGGGAATCAGTCCCCGTCATTTGGGCGAGGAAACGGTTCTAAGTTTGCTCCTAGTGGTTCCGTTCGCGGTCCTACGTGCTTTAACTGTGATCGTCCCAGCCACATGATAAGTGAGTGTGATAGGCCCCCGATTCAGTGTCTTGCGTGCGGTTGGATGGGACATCGTGCTAAGTTTTGTATGGATACAGTTCGGGTGCCAGTTACTCAGATATCAGCCCCAGCTGCGGGAGAGCCGAGTGTGAATCATACACCGACATTTCCTCAGCCACAGCAGAGTTTTGGTAGAGGCCGAGGACGTGGGCAGCCTTCGAGAGGGGGAGCTTCTAGTGCGGGGTCTGTTCCGTCCCGAGTATATGAGATGAGACGAGCGGGATACCCAGACGCGACGGTGGCAACAGGTACCGTTCACATCCTTGACCATCCTGTTTCCGTGTTATTCGATTCTGGTGCTACGCATTCTTTCATATCTCTGGATTGTGTGCATCGTCTGCATGTTGATTGCCTAGTTGCGTGTGAGCCATTTGTTGTTAAACTGCCTAGTGGGGATAACATCGTGGGGGATCGTGAGGTTAGAGATTTTCCAGTGAGTATCGCGGGGAGGGTTTGGCCTTCTAATCTGATTGCGGTAGATATTAGAGATGAGGATTTGATTCTGGGTGAGGATTGGCTGGACCGTCATGGGGCAATCATGAATTATAGAACGAGAACCGTTTCGAAGTTAGCCTCTGACAGTACAGAGCATTCTTTTGTGGGGCATAAGCGGAGTAGTCAGAGATTCTTTATTAGCCCTTTGAAAGCGGTGAGACTTCTTCGAGGAGGTTGCACGGGGTATTGGTGTTACGCTTTGAGATCGGGAGAAGGGGGAGTCGAGCTCTCGTCTATTCCAGTAGTGTGTGAGTATCCTGACGTCTTTCCAGATGAGTTTCCGGGTTTTTCGCCGGATCGAGAGGTCGAGTTTACCGTTGATTTGGAGCCGGGTTTTCCGCCGGATCGAGAGGTCGAGTTTACCGCATGGCGCCTGCCGAGATGCTTGAATTGAAGAAACAGTTGGTAGAGTTACTAGACATGGGGTATATTCAACCGAGCGCTTCGCCTTGGGGCACACCAGTCCTGTTTGTGAAGAAAAAGGATGGGTCACTTCGTTTGTGTATCGACTACCGAGAGTTGAAAAAAGTGACTATCAAAAACAAGTATCCGCTCCCGAGGATCGATGATTTGTTCGACCAATTGCAAGGGGCAACCGTGTTTTCGAAGATTGATTTGAGATCGGGGTATTATCAGCTCCGAGTGAAGGATACCGATATTCCGAAGACGGCCTTTCGGATGAGATACGGTCACTACGAGTTTGTGGTTATGCCTTTTGGGCTAACCAACGCACCAGCCGTGTTCATGCAGCTTATAAACAAAGTCTTTATCGAGTACCTCGATAAATGTGTAGTTGTTTTTATCGACGTTATCCTGATTTACTCGAGGAGCGAGGAGGAGCATGCCCGTCATTTGCATATCGTGTTAGACATTTTGAGAACTCAGCGTCTTTTTGCGAAGTTCTCAAAGTGTGAGTTTTGGTTACGGGAGGTTATGTTTCTCGGTTACGTGATCTCGGCCGAGAGTGTTCGTGTGGACCCACATAAGGTAGAGGCAGTGTTGGATTGGGCGCCGCCCAAGAACATGAAGAAGGTACGTAGTTTTCTGGGTTTGGCCGGATATTACCGTAGATTTGTTGCGGGGTTCTCTAAGCTCGCTCGACCGCTGACTCAGTTGTTACAGAAGTTAGAAAAGTTTTTGTAGACCAATGAGAGGCAGATACTTTTGAGGAGTTGAAGAAGCGGTTGATGACCGCTCCTGTTTTGGCGTTACCGAGTGGTAATGAGGGTTTCTCAGTTTTCAGTGATGCTTCGGGCCAAGGGCTCGGATGTGTACTCATGCAGCACGGGAGGACGATCACCTATGCTTCCCATCAGTTGGAACCGTACAAGTTGAACTACCCTACGCGCGATCTTGAGTTGGCCACGGTTGTATTTGCGTTAAAGATCTGGCGTCATTACTTGTATGGCTCGTCGTGTCAGATTTTCACCGATCACAAGAGCCTGAAGTATATTTTCATGTAGAAAGAGCTAAATATGAGACAGCGGAGATGGTTGGAGTTGATTAAGGATTACGATCTCGAGATTCTTTATCATCCGGGCAAGGCAAATGTGGTGGCAGATGCCTTGAGCCGGAAATCGGTATCGCTTCGGGCGCTTGAGTTGCTTACGACCCAGTCGGGACTTCGACAAGAGTTAATGAGGTTTAGCGTTGAGATCATGTTCCCAAAGAGTTCCGGGCAGTTGCGTACACTTGAGATTTCGTCGTCTCTAGCCGACGACATTAAATCGGGACAGTTAGAGGACCCGATGTTTATTCAGCTTCGAGAGAATGTAGGGAAGGGGAAAGCCCCGGGATTCGTGATACATGAGGATGGTGTGTTGAGATTCCGAGGTCGACTTTGTGTTCCGAACGACTTGGAATTGAGGCAGAATATTATGGGAGAGGCTCACGCGTCGCCTTACTCAGTCCATCCGGGCTCGAGTAAAATGTATAAAGATTTGAGGAAGAATTTTTGGTGGAACAGCATGAAAAATGAGGTAGTTCAGTTTGTGGCTAAGTGCCTAACTTGTCAGCAAGTCAAAATCGAGCATCAACGGCCAGCCGAATTGTTGAAACCACTTCCCGTCCCAGAATGGAAATGGGAGGATATCTCGATGGACTTTGTCACGAGTTTCCCGAGGACGAAGACCGGAATGAATATGGTGTGGGGGATCGTGGACCTGTTAGGAATACTTGTTAGATTTTGATGATGTCATTAATGTAAATTCAAATGTTTATTACTTGGCAAAAATGTAAGGAAGAACCAAATGAGTATCTTCCATAGGCCAAATAATGTTAAGTGTAAAACTTGGCAAAATGTAAAGAAGAACCAAATGAGTATCTTCTATAGGCCAAAAATAAGTTAGGCTAAAAATCGGCTAAGTACTAAAGATCAGCTGAGTTCATCAGAGAGGTACAGCCGAGTCAAGTCAGAGTAGCTCTGGTCAACAAAAATAATCAGAGATGTTTGACTAGACTGCAGTCAAGTAACCTCAGACAGGTCAGCTGATCAGGCGAGTTCCAAAGAGTGAACATCAGAGAAGTTAACTGCACATCAGCCTAGTCGAGATCAGCCAAGTACTCCAAGTCCACGTCAACATGCGTTGAAAAGTCAAATATTACGAAAAGTTTCATGCAACGTGAAGAGACAAATTAGAGAGATTCCCGCAAAAGAGATGAATTAAATAAATCATCCATACCCACCTTGAAGACTTTAATCGTATTATATTCAAAATATTCGGCGCATCACATGCAGAGTCTTCACAACAGTCGGAAGATAGATTAAAATATGGGAATCCAGCCTTGCAACGTTCAGAAAAGAATAAACAAAGAAGTCTCCCTCCAACGGACTGATTTGTTACAGATTTGCAATGGCTATGAAAGAAATGCTCATGGATCAACAGCTATATATCCGAAGATTTGAAGTTGAGCAACAACCGGTGCGAACATACTTTCAAGCGAACCAAGCATTCAAGCTATCTAAAAGCGAAATACAGCATCGTGAAAAGAGCGGTTCTAAAAAGTTCATACTTGAAGAAGCTCTCAGTTGGAGAAGACAAAAACTCGTGTCTATAATCCTGAGTTCGGGGTACTTCACTGGTTGAAGTTCGAGACTGTAAAGGCATCCAAGGATCGAGGATCAAGAGGTGCAAGGCAGTCAAGTGTGTTACCACGGCACGGATTTCCACTGGTTGGAAGTTGTTGTAGTTTGGTTGATTCACTGTAATATTTATCACTGGTTGAGAATTATAGTGAATTCATCTCCAACTGGTTTGGAGAAAAGTGGATTAGTAGAGGATTACCCCACTTCTGAGACCACTATAATTGCCTGCGTACTTTACTATTTTCTAGCATCATACTTAACTGCTGCATTCATCGTTAAGTGTTTCATTAGTTATTTTGTATTCGTCATCAGCTGACTTCCGCACGTATTAAAGAACAAACGACTCCAAGTCATTTGTTTATCTATCAGCTGAAGAAACTTACTCTTTGAGAAAAAGAGTTTAAGAGTTTTAATAAGTCTATTCACCCCTCCCTCTAGACTTATTCCTGGACGACTTGTGACCTACAAGTGGTATCAGAGACGTTGGTTCATTTAATTCATGAACCAGATCTATATCAGAGATATATCTTTACTCTCATTTTATAATGGAACACATGCATTCTAGACTCCCTGTGTTTTCAGTTGACGAGTATGATCTTTGGAAGATAAGGATGCAGGCACACTTATCTTCAATCCATGATGACATGTGGTGCATCATAGAGGATGGTCCATTCATCTTCGAGAAGGACAACACTGCAGAGGAGATTGCAGCAGGGAAGCCAGAGAAGATCCCTAAGAAGAGGACAGAGCTGACTCCCGAAGAAAGAAAGCTGGCCAATCTTGATAACCGGTCCAGAGATGTGCTATATCAAACTCTTGACAAATCCACCATGGTCAAGATCAAGAACTGCAAGAATGCCAAAGAAATCTGGGACACATTAGCCTTAATGTGTGAAGGAACGGAGCTAATCAAAGAGAATAAGTTGTCAATCGCTACTCAAAAGTTTGACAACTTCAAAATGAAGAATGGCGAAATTATAGACCAAGTGGACACAAGGTTCACTGAAATCATCAACGAGATCAACTCCCTCGGCAAATCTTATGGCAATAGGGAGATGGCACTCAAGGTTCTAAGATCTCTCAATCCTGAATGGAGTATGAAGGCAGTGGCCATGAGAGAGTCCAAGGATCTTAATAAAATAAAGATCCAGGAGCTGTTCTCTGATCTGAAGGCTTATGAGTTCGAGCTTCCAAGTTCATCCTCAACTGAGCCTGTAGAGAAGGGAATAGCATTTGCAGCCGAGTCCCCCGCCAAGAGCTTATCTGATATAAAGCCTCCAAATCCATTAGATTTTGAGGAAGAAATAACGGTTATAATGCAAAGGTTCAGCAACTTCCGGAAAAACTACTCCAAATACAAGAAAAATTATAAGGAGAATCCAAGAAGGAACCAGAAAGCTGGAAGGTGGAGTGCTACAATTGTCACAAGACAGGACACATCCAAATCGACTGTCCTGATCTCAAGAAGGAGGTGGGCAGAAAAAAAGATAGAAGGAAGGCCCTCATCGGAGAAGATCAGGAGCATGTAGAATCAAGCAGCGGATTCTTTTCTGATGATGATGAAGAGTACGACTGCCTGATGGCCAACCTAGATGATGAAGAGGTAACATCAAAACCCTCTGGTTCAAATAATAGTTCAGCCATGTCACAAGGTATGGATCTACACGAATCTGTAAATCAGCTATTTAAAGATTTTGAAACACTCAAATCTGCACACCAATCTGTTTCAGCAGAGAAGACTCAGCTGCAACATGAGAATAAGCAACTAAAAAATGATTTTGAAAAACTCAGCCTAGAACTGAATAAGGTTGAGATAACTGCAGCTGACTTGAAAAACCAGGCTGATGTTAATACAGCTGAGATAAATCGACTAACTGTTTTACTTAAAGAAAAATCAGCTGCACTTGCTCATGTCAAAGCCGAATTTACTAAGCTGACTCAGGCAAATAAGACTCAGGCGCAGGAAATAACCTCCCTAAAGGCGTCTTCAACCCTGGAAGAATTGTGTACCAATAAGAGGCCACTATATTCTAGATCAGGCCTTGGATATGATCCTCACACTCCCTCTAGTTCTAAAACCACTTTTATCAAGGGAGAAACAATTGCCTCGACTGCTGAGCCTACATATAAACCGATATTTAAAAACAGGCAATAGCTGAGTCACAAGTCTAGTGCATACCGAGTTACACAAGGCGGCCACCTAGACAAGCGACTAGGCAATGGCCTGTGCAGAAATTCTGCATAACATGCCCACTATTATCAACAACTTCCTAAAAACAGATTTCAAAATGGGAGGGGCAGATGGAAACCTCAAGGTTATCCTAATTTCCAAAACGAACAGGTGTGGAGACCTCAAAGATTTAATAAATGGTCTCAGCCAAGGTTTAGAAATGGCCCACACTATCAGTATTTTGAGGAATATCCGGTATACAATCCCAACAGGAGATTCAGACCTCGACCTTACACACCATATAAGGGTAATAATAATAATTTTTATAATCCAAGGAGAAATCAATTCTCCAGGAAACCAGCTAACCCTAGAGGACCCACACAGATCTGGGTACCTAAATCTCTGCTTGTTTGATTGCAGAAAAGATGGAAGGACTACAACCACATCTCCACAAACTCAAAATTTGGAGGTGAAGAATGGTTTGTATATTCTGGATGCTCGAGGCACATGACCGGAAACAAGAAGATGCTATACAAATACACCAAAGAAAGAGGTCCTAATGTAACCTTTGGAGATAGCTCTAGAGGACAAACAAAGGGCTTTGGAGAGCTGCACCGAGGAAATATTATGATATCCAAAGTTCATTATGTCAAAGGACTCAAGTACAACCTCCTGAGCATAAGCTAGTTTTGCGATGAGAAGAATCTAGTAGTCTTCACCATTTGGAAATGCATGGTGATAGATATCCTATCTGGAGAAGTGAAGCTACAAGGATTCAGAAGGAGAGATGTCTACATAATAGATTGGAACACAGGAACACCTAACTCCTGTTTTCTATCTAAGACAGTAGCTGAAAATGGATGGCTGTGGCACAAAAGATTATGTCACCTGAATTTCAAAGCCATCAACAAGATTAGTTCTCAGAAGCTGGTCAGAGGACTTCCAGATGAAGCATTCAAGAAGGAAACTCTTTGTGATGCCTGTCAGAAAGGAAAGCAGACCAGAGCATCATTCAAGCCAGTCCAGCCTACAACCCTTACAACAAGGATATTAGATCTACTCCACATGGATCTATTTGGTCCTATCAAACCAAGGACTCTAAGCGGCCGAAAGCATGCACTTGTTGTAGTAGATGATTATTCAAGGTACACTTGGATTATCTTCTTGTATAAGAAAAGTGAAACCTTGACCAAGCTACCTGCGATGCTGAGAAGGATCCAGAATGAGAAATCCCTATCCATCATCAAGATCAGATCAGATAGAGGAGGAGAGTTTCTCAACAAGGCGATCACCGACATAATCGATCGAATGGGATCCAGATGAGCTCTGCGGCCAGACTCCCACAGAATGGCATTCTTGAAAGAAGAAACAACCTCAAGGAAGCAAAGAAGGTCCATGATTGCGAGCGGACCTACCCAAGAGGTTCAGGATGAAGTCACAACACACCTTGCCATACCTGCAACAGGAGTATGATAGTAGGGAGACATGGCAAAACTCCCTATGAGGTTTGGAATAATAGAACTCCTACTGTTGCTTACTTTCATGTTTTTGGTTGTAAGTGTTTCATCCACAACAACGGTAAAACACAACTAAATGACTTTGATGCTAAAACTAATGATGGTCTCTTTATGGGATACTCACAAAGAAGTAAGGCATATAGAGTATTTAACAAAAGAACCTTGGTTGTGGAAGAAACACCCCATGTTGTTTTTTATGAATCTATTGTTGAGTACAGGAAGCAAGTTGAGCTAATTGAGAACAAGCTCAAATCAGCAACCCTTGAAGAAGTCATTATACATGACACTGGAATGGTGGACTCACCTGCAGACCAGCCTGAAGATCCAATCAGAGGCCAAGACCCAATCGCAGATCGACAGATCACCAAACCTATCTCGATCCAGCTTGTCGCCGATGAAGACCCCGTCAGAGGCCGTAAAGACTCATCTGCAGATCAGACCCAAGATGCAGATGACAAGACGGTAGCTGACCCAGCTGCAGACCAAGGAGACCAAAACCCAGCTGATGCAGAAAACCACCAGAGCAATTCAACAGGGGGAACAGACCCAGCAGAAGACGATATCCCCAAGTGGCTCAAAGACCATCCAATCCAGCAAATCATCGGGAAGCTGACTGATGGAGTTAAGACAAGACAGTCAACTCTACCCGCAGGAATGGCTATGTTCTCATGCTTTTTGTCATAGATAGAACACAAAACAACAGAACAAGCTTTAGAAGATTATTCTTGGATAAATGCCATACAAGAGGAACTGGAGCAGATGGAAAGAAACAAAGTTTGGGAACTAACAGACAGACCAGATCACAAGAAGGTTATTGGCACCAAATGGGTGTACAAAAACAAGAGTGATGAAGACGGAGCTGTTGTTAGGAATATAGCCAGACTTGTTGCAAAAGGCTATGCACAGTGTGAAGGAATAGATTTTGATGAAACCTATGCACCTGTTGCAAGATTATAGGCCATCAGACTATTCCTCGCATATGCTGCATTCAAAGATTTTGAAGTCTATCAGATGGATGTAAAGAGTGCTTTTCTAAATGGCATCCTAGAAGAAGAAGTCTATGTAGAGCAACCCCCAGGTTTTGTCAAAGGAGACAAAGTCTACAAGCTGTTGAAGGCTCTCTATGGACTTAAGCAAGTACCAAGAGCGTGGTATGAAACACTCTATGTTTCTTGAGAAGAATGGTTTTTGCAAAGGAAAGGTGGACAAGACCCTATTCAGAGTAGAGCACGAAGGCCACATATTAATAGTTCAGATATATGTGGATGACATCATATTCAGCTCAACCAATCCAGAGCTATGTGAGAAATTCTCCAACCTCATGCAAGGAGAATTCGAGATGAGTATGATGGGAAAGCTTAACTTCTTTCTCGGACTACAAGTTAATCAGATGGAAAATGGAATTTTCATCAACCAAGCTAAGTATACCAGAGATCTAATCAAGAGATTTGGAATGGAATCAGCCAAGCCAGCAAGAATCCTTATGAGCACAAGTACTCACTTAGATGCAGATGAGGGAGGCATATCAGTGGACTCAACCCACTACAGAGGACTCATTGGATCATTTCTATACCTCACTGCAAGCAGGCCTGACATATCCTATGTCGTAGGAGTCACTACACCATATATGGGTTTCAGCAACACCTGAAAAACTGTGTTCAAAAGTCCAAAAAGTGTTGCTGAAGGTAGAAAAAACAAGCTATGGCTACACTTTGACCAAATTCGAAAGTGTTACAAGAACGGCCGCAACCATAGGGGTCTAAGGTAACACTTTTCTTTTTTTTGGTAACATGTTAAAAAAGTGTAGCAATAGACCCCTATGCCAACACTTTTATTGTCTGTGGCTACACTAGATTTTGTGTCGCTGTAGACTTAAGGCCACACTTTTATATATTTAGTGACACAAAGATTTGTGTAGCCGTAGACCTATGCTAACACTCATGAGGTCTAATGTAACATTAAATTGTGAAACACTTTGACATCTTTACCAACAACTTTAACACTATGGCTACACTTATATATGACCAGTTCTAACTTTTTCCAACACACTTTTAATCTTTGCCAACACAATTTTTATATTTTGCCAACATAAAGAATTATAAATTATAGTCTATGGCTACATTTTTGCAGGTTTTTACCAACATTTTTCATGCTAAAAAGCAAAATTTTATATTGGAAAATAAATATTACCGTAAAATAGTCAATACCATTAAAACAATGTCAACCATAACAACATCCAAAATACATGAATGCTAATATTCAATCCATAATAGCTAAGAACAAGTTACAATCGCAATCCACAAATATAACAAAACTACTTGAGTCACTTAGCTAGCATAATATAAAATGATGAGATCAGTCAAGGAGTGACATTGTCACCGCCATAGGACTCCTCGACCGATTTCGAGAGTCATCAATCTTTAAGTTCAAATCTGGATTCTTCTCGCCAACATTTTCATCATTTATCTTCAAGTTTTTCATCCATCTCTTGTTGAAGTTGAGCCCTGATCTTAGCAGTTAGGTCCGCCACATACTGATCAAGAACTTGAACGGATGGTGATGCTAAAGACTTCGATTTTGGTTGCTATGTAATATACTTTTCTTGACTATATATATACACTCACTGGTAAGAAGAATGAGGATATGTCACATTATGTTAAGAAGGAGATAGTTGAATTTCACAAGGAAGAGATGATAGAGTATAGGATAAGATAAACTGCAAAATCAATGTTAAACCTTTTACGCATAAGGTAGCATCGACTCGAGCATTTACATAAGGTGGAATAAACCGCTTAGTATACCGAAGAATAAATAGTACTCAAAACTTACAGCAATATGAATGGGTAAAAGTTCTTGTATTGATAGGGTCGAAGTTAATAAAATGCATATCACTGTGTAAATATATATATAAAGATTATCTAGTGATTTGCATGGACTTCTATCTGCGGCAATTTATTGAAAACCACAATTTTAGGAGCTCCTAGTGCGGAAAAGAGAAGCAAATGTTGAGCAAAGAAGAACTACAAGTACGAAAACTTACATCTCTATTCATGTCATTGAATGCCTGAATGGAATTTAATCGTGCACAATATTTGCTCTTATTAGCAATATAAACACAACATTTGTGAGTTTTCCTTGATGTAGGAGCAGACTCCACTGACCTAGTGCATAGATTTCATGAAAACTTGGCATAGATGCATTAGAAAGAAACCGAGAGAGCAAAATTTTAGAGTCCCTGAAAGCATCTTCAACATCGCCATTTTCTTGTGCTTGCATTCCGTTTGACATTATTTCGATCTCCGATACGGAATCAAGAACATGTAGCTTAGAACTTGAGATAAATTGCAAACTTTGTGTTATCACCATAAGAAATTACAATGGTACCTAAACTAACCAAATTGCTCCTGACAAGATAAGGCAATACATCACGCCTCAAACTATGCAAAGTTTCTTTTGATTCAGACATCTTGCGTAATGATCTGTTCAAATATCAAATACATGTGTGAATATAAAAGAAAAATGATTAACAAAGAAATAAGCATTAATCTCCATGGAGTATAGGAAAACCCTCATACCTCTTGAATGCATACATATGAGCATCCATAAGATCAAGATTTAATTTCAATCTGCATAGGCAGAGGCGAGAAAGAGAGTAAAACCGAATGAAAAGTTAAGCAAGAGCAAACTAGAAGCTTATTTACCTTTTATAACAGCTTGTTGGATGCTAGTTAGTCAATGCAAATGATGACACTTTATGGCCACTCGTGACAGATACGAATTTTCAAGAAATAATTTGAAAATATATTTTGATTTGTTGTTCAATTAGCCAAATTAGAATGTTTAGCATCGATTCAACCCGCATTTCTCATGTTCAGTGAGGAAACAAGTGTAAAATATACAACATACTCACGAGCCGCCTCTCCACTCTCCACCTCCCAGAATATGAGATTCAACTTAACTATGACTTTCCCATGTCCTATAGTTCATGTATATCAGAGCTTTTTTTGGCACTCAATGCAGTTGACCGACAGAGGTCCAACGATTTACTCGACCAACAAACTCTAAGTATGCTTTTCCGAACTCGAATACTTTTATCGACTTCCGCTCCTATCACAAGTTCAATAGATGTCCAAAGGATGTAAAAATAGAAATTAAACATCAGACGAGAAAAAACCTCCGTATAGAACATCTTACTAGATGCTATATGCATTAGGAATTGTTTAGTTGGATCCAGGCCTACAATATTATGGTATCTTGATTTTTTGGCTTTGTCCTTAGCACCGGATGAGCCTGAATATGATGGTCCACTGACAGGAACAGAGTAAAGCATTCCAGAACTTTATCCTAAACTCAAAGTGAGTCAGAACTTTATCAAGTTTAATTCAATGATGCTTCAAAAGTGAATAGTAAACGTAGCAAAAGATAAGCTCATTCAACAATATAAACAAGATCAACTAATTTCGAGTAATGCACTTCCGGAAAAACAAAAGGCTTAAATGGAAACTATTTCCTTTTAGTAAAGGAATTGATACCGCCTATTCTTATCCATGCCACAGTCTGAAAAAAATGGAAGTATAATAATGAACCAATTCTAATATCTACCGGCGATGGAGAAAATGCAACAAAATGGCATACCTGCTTGCAAGGAATACCCTTCAGAGCTTCAGAGAAAATAAATGACTGTCCAGATATAAGTGGTTTGTTGCTTCAAAGGTGAAAATTTATCGCACAAGAATTGATGAATGTCGTAATAGAAAGACTCGTGACAACTATTCAGCATTTAAAGCACAACGGTGGAACCATAGGCAGCATCAACAGTACTGGGACCCAGGAGGGAGGGAGGGAGGGAGGGGGGAGGGAGAGAGAGGGAGAGAGAGAGGGGGAGAGAGAGAGAGAGAGAGCTTACTAGTCAAATCCTCCATATTTGTTGGCTTCACATCAACAATATTTGTTTCCTTGTTTCTCTGTATTTTTTACATAGCAATAGCATTCAATATTTCATATTTCCAAGTGCATCTTATGACAGTCTAAGTACAGTCATGAACTGCAAGTGCGAGTAAACAAAAACGTAAGCCACAACTCTTCCTCAAATGAAGCACTTCTCTCTCTTCTATTTCCATCTCTCACTTCCTCCTTTAAACTATTAACATAATCAAAAACTGTTCAGCTCCTTGGTAAACACCTAAAGTTCAGATTCTGAACTAATTTGAAGCCTCATGAAATCTGCACAAGAAACATCATCCTTCCACAGCCTGTCATACGAAAATTTCAGGGTTTTACTATTAACCTTTTAAACATATTTGATACTTCATTGCTAAAAGTATAACACTTTGTACATAGTTTATGCTGTCAAGTATCAGGAGCTAGCTAGTTGGTCTTCATTGTATGTGCATGTTCTGATTACATGGAAGAATGTAAAACAAATATGGCCCTAACTTGGTAGACCTGTTGCAAATTTTCAGGGGCATCCATCAAAATGTAAAAAACTCGCTGATCCCCAAACATAATTCAAAGACACTAAAGAATCGTTGTAAAAGCACAGATTTACCTTAGAGGGTTTGCCAAAACTCTTTGACCAATTGTCACAAAACTCGTCTCTTGATTGGACATGAACCAAGCAAGTGAAGAAACACTATGTTTAAAGGAAAACAAGTAAGCATAAAGCATAATAGTGTCCCCAATTTTCATTATATCTGTGCTAGTTAGCTCTCAAAAGTAAATACAGACATTCCTGTGAAATTCCACAAACATAAACATACCAGTCATTCACGAAATTCCACGCTACTTTCACCACGTCCTTCTCTGAAATTTCCAATTTCTTAAGGGCTGCAACAAGTGGCTTGTAAGGGTGTTCAATGTTGAGATCAAAAGCAATGGTAACTAAAATCGCTTGCTCCCCAAAGAAGATCAATTCTTTCGCTTATCATAAACTTCCTACACATAGAGTCAGCAAATAACGAGTAAGCATCTCACGGTCTCAAAAACATAATAAGATAGTTGTGAAAAGTAATTAAAAAATAAGCAGCATCCAGACCTTTTGTATGATCTTATGAGGAGCTAAAGGATCCCAGCTATACATCAATTTATAAGCCACAACAACGAGATTTTTCAGCCAACGTGGTGTATCTTAGGAGGTGGCAGTAGCTGGCCACTAGTGTTCAACTTGCACCAAACAAGACTATCAATTTGCTCAAGGAAAAATTAAATCACGAACATAATTTCATAAGGAACTGTCACGCGAATATGATTTCAACATTCAACAAACAACTTGAGCTTACCAGCATCGAGTGTGTGGACATCTGACAGATAATAATTAGATGAATCTTCGCCACCAGTGACAATGATTTTATTCTTCCAGGAAGAGCAGGTATGACTATCTCTATCACTTGGAGGAGTGCCTGATGGAACTACATATTGCCATGAGAATGTCTCTGCATATAAAAGAAGACAGTGCCTCAACACATTACTTTTTCAAATTTACGTTATATTTCACGCCAAGTCTTTATGGCTTCATTCGGGTTGATGGATTTAAAGTCAAGGATTTCATCTCTAATAACAGATTCATAAGCAATTTCAAATCAATGTTAGCAAAAGCTTTAACTGCCAACAAAACCATAGCACATCACCTCTACCACTTGGTAACACCCACGTATTCGTGGCTAGCATTACAAAATTCACACCAACAAATAGTTAATTATAACCGCATGTCTGATCAATGTATGCTCACAATGAAAACTAAGATGGGGAGTGAGACAAAGATAATGATAAAAATAAATAAGAAAAAAAAAAGTAGGACCAAGCATAAAACAGTTGACATAGCATAAAAAACTGCCAAGATTGTATATGGTTTACACCCAATTACATATTAATGTTGTGTGATGAATAACCACTAACTTAGGAGGTAAAGTATATGGAATTACTTACGACAACAGGCGACACCAAGAAGTATCATACACCTTCCCTCAATGGCTCATCTGATCAGAAAATTTACTACCATGCCATGTAATATATCTCAATCAAATACCATGCAATGTAAAAATACCATGAAATATATCTCAAAACAAGAAACGAAAGCAAATACAAAAAAAGTACCTTAATCGAAGTGGGTGTTCACCAATTAATAATCCGAGGCTCGAAGCTACAAATCAAAGCCCTAATCGAAGTAGGTGTTTAACAAATACGAACTGAAGCTACAAATCGAAGCCTAATCGAAGTGGGTGTTTATCAATTACCAATACAAACCCTAATCGAAGGTGCAAGTCGGGTGAGGAAGGGGCAAATCGAGCTTTTTTTTGTCTAAAAGAACCATGATAAAATTTGTAATGGAAAACTTCAAAAATTCAAAATAAAAAGGATAACGAACTCAAAGACATGTAATCTCTTAGGCATAAGGCATCCTGAAACCAAATAAAATTACGAATACATAATAAAACAAAGGGGATCAACGCTTGAGAATACTTGCCATCCTTGTAATCCTTCTTTCTGTTCAGAAACCAGTCGGGGATTTTGAACTGGCGAGGATTTGCCACAATTACCATCAAGCTGTCGATTTCAGCAGCACAGAGTTCACCAGCCCTCTTGTTCATGTCGATGTCGGCTTTCTTACAGACTACGTTGGCGAAACGCCGGCCAATACCCTTGATAGAGGTCAGAGCGAACATGATCTTCTGTTTTCCGTCCACGTTTGTGTTCTGCACACGCAAAATGTGCTGGAACTCCTCATTTTCGACCAGCGAGATGGCTAGGTTTTCGGATCGAGCAGCGGAGAGTACTGTGTTGTTCGGCGGCGGCTCTGCTGCCAGTCAGTATCAAAAAATCAGAGCTGGAAGAGGTAAATCGAAGCCCTAATTGAAGTGTTTAGTGTCTGGAAGTTGTCTGAAATGGGACAGTGGGGTGGGTTTGGGGGTGAGTGAGTAAAGGGGGAAAGAGGGAAAAACGGGACACGGAAGTGTAGGAAAAAATTTTGTTCACGAGGGAAGTTTTGTTTTTTATTCTTTTTTTGGTTTAAGGAGGAAAGTTCTAGATTTGTTTTGGGGTAAAATCTATAAGTTACATGTATTATTATATAAAAATATATATTTATATCTATATAATTATTTGTTTAATTAATTAATATAATTTTAATTATAAAATTTTAAATTAAAATTTAAATTAAAAATATGTATTTATTTACATAATATATTCATAATTAATGTTAAAATCTATAATAAATTACTTATCTCATTTTGAAGTATGAAATAGATCAAAATTTAAAAGGCTTGTGTATTTTTTAATAATATATTTAATTTTAATAATTTTATTATTATTAAGTTAAATGCAACACTTTTAATTGGTGTTGCACGTTGCAACAGCATTATTCTCAAGCAACACTACATTCATGTCTAATGCAATACTTTTTTACTAGTGTTGCAGAAGATCACAAGTGCGAGAGCTATTGCAACGCTATGGTTGCAACGCTTTACAAAAAGCATTGCATATGAGCACTTATGGCGTAGTGGTTTAGTTACACTTTTTCTAAATAGCAACGGCTACACCAAATTTTGTGTTAGCGTAGATATTCAATTTGGTCTACGGTAATACTAATTTATATCAATAATAACGTTAGAAAAATGTGTAGCCTTAAATCAAATTTGACCAATTTTAAGGCATCTAAGGCTACACTTTTGCTTGTAACATCAAAAAAAATGTTGTTGAAAGCCATATATGGTGTAGTGAGTTTGTGCGTGATTCCAATCTAAGCCTAAGCTGGCACATCTAGACGCAGCAAAAAGGATAATCAAATACCTCAAGTCTACAGTCAATGTTGGACTTTGGTATCCCAAGGATGATAACTTCGAGCTGTCAGGATATTCAGATGCAGATTTCGCAGGATGCAAAATCAATAGGAAAAGCACTAGTGGAACGTGCCAATTCCTAGGAACCAGACTGATATCCTGGTTTAGCAAGAAGCAGGTTTCTAACTCTATCTCCACCACAGAGTCAGAATACCTAGCTGCAGGTAGCTGTTGTGCACAGATCTTATGGATCATACACCAGCTGAGGGATTATAATATCATTTCCAATGAAGTCCTTATCTGGTGTGACAACAATAGTGCTATTGCAATAACCAACAATCCGGTTTTGCATTCGAGGACCAAGCACATTGATGTTAAGAACCACTTCATCAGAGACCACGTGCTTAACAAGAGAGTTAGAGTTGAAAGAGTCAGCACAGACTACCAAATAGCTGACATCTTTACCAAACCTTTTCCAGAAGAAAGGTTTTTGGAGCTGAGCAGAGATCTTGGTCTACTAGATTGGGAATCTAGTACTGAAGCAAGCTGAAGCATATCAGAGGAAGGATAGACCCAGCTGACTAAAAGAATCAGATCCTAGATGATGCAGGCAAGAGGACGAAGGACGGACAAAGGAACCTAGCTGATCAGAATCTCAGGCGAGAAGTCCAAGGAGTCAACTCACCTGATGCAGAGCAGTCAACAGTCAACAGTCAAACCAGCTAAGTTTTTCTAAAACTCAACCGACCTCTGAATATTCAATTATTATCTGCCATATGTATAATAATATTATATTAATTTTAGTTCACAAGTGGCATTTTAAATACACGTGGCGATCACTTGATAAATCGACCTCCACGGTGGCCAATTAAAACCAACCGTCAAATTTCAAAATTAAAACCTGGACCACCGATTCGAATTTGAAATTTAAATAGAATCTCAAAAGGCGTACCACCATTTCAAAAGAAATAATAGTTTAATCCATACGTCTTTTCATCTTCTTTAAAAGGACGGAAACCCTTCACTTTACCTTTTACGCTTACCAATCTTTCAAACCCTAGATTTACAGAGCAAAAATTCTTGAACTCCAAATACACTAAAAATCTTTTGTTTGAAGAAATGGAATCGTATTTCGAAGGCGTTAACATGAAAGCGGTCAAGGACCAGATTATCTTTTCTCTGGTCGTCGATTTCGAAGGCCTGTTGGAAGAAAATCTGGAGAATTACGACGTGCTTGACCTAATCCGTTCGATGAAGTTCAATGGGATCTACCCATTCCTAGACATAAGCCTAAAGCACCTTTACAAGGAAGACGTCATCGCCTTCTATCGCGAAGCCCATGTGATTCAAGGAGGAATTAGGAGCACTGTTGGCGGAATTCAAGTCGACATTTTGCCGGATTCGATTCGTACAGCCTTTGGTATGAGGCACCGTGGCATACCCGTCGAGGCACTCAAACAGTCAGCAGCCGAAACCTGGAAGAAAATCAAGGCGATTGACCAACCTACGAAGCTAAAACTCACTCCTAAAAGGAGCGAGATTAAGAAGGTATATAGATATGCGTTGGATATTACCAACAAAATTATCATGGGTATGGCTTCGATTCGACCAATCGCCGGCAAAATTCACAATCTTTGGGAGCACTGATTTAAGACGAACAGATTGATTGGGCGGATTACATTTTTAGGCAACTTGTTCGCGAGGTCAACAAAGCCGAATGGCTTGTTGACGAGAAGAAATTTAAATCCAAGCTGGCGTTTGGAACGCAGCTGAGTTGGATTCTGGAAAAGATGGGTGTGGTAAAGGGTACTACTGATCCCTTTCACATCAATAAGAGGCTTGGTCACCTGGACCAAGAGACGTTGAGAAAGTTGGGAGGAACAAGGAGAGTAGCCCAGATGTTGAAAGAGTTGTCTGACTCAAGGACCTACCCCATATACGATTTATCACACGAGTCGGACAAGCCTGCAGATGACAACCCCCCTGCAGCCAAGTCGGACTCCGAGTCAGACAACAGACCCATAGCTGTCTGTTTCAAGAGAAGGGGACCAGCCCCTGGAGAGCCATCCATCATGCAGTCATCACCAGAACCCTCTCCCAAGAGGCCCAGGCGACTGTAGTTTAGTCAGAAGAGCGATGATCATCATGCCGATCCTGCGGCCAGTCACCTACTCACTGGAAGACCCGGCTGCTCAGCACTGAAACTCAGATCGTGGCTGTCCTCACTCCAGCTTACATTACAGATGAAGAAGAAGCAGGTTTAATCATCTCAATTCCTGAAGCAAATTACACATTTAACCTACTGGACAACAATGTTTTCAACCTGCCCATAGAACAATTACAGCTTGTTAAACCACAAGCCTTAAAACACTCTTTTTTCAATATTTTTGAAGAGTGGAAGTTTTTCAAATCTCTGTCATTTATGGAACTTCAAAATTATATTGCAACCAGTGGTTGGGAATATCCCCAAGCCACAGAGGATGTACTGATACATTTTTGTAAAGTATCAGACATAGTTTTAATCCTCCAGGAGAATTGGTTCATGTCTCATTTCAAAACCAACATGGACCAATTCATCACTTCTATTATGTACAGTATTTTTGATGGTTCATTTGGAAAAGAAGAAGAGGAGGAAGAAGAGAGAGAAATTAGGATTGAAGAGGTAAATGGAGAAGAAGAGGTTATTGTTTTAGACGACGAAGAAGAAGAGCAGAAAGAGAGAAGAGAAGAAGAAAATATTGTAGTTGAAAAACAATCTGAGGAGGTTGACAAAACAGAAGAGTTAATTGATGAAGAAGAAGAAGAAGAAGAAGAAGAAGAAGAAGGAGAAGATGTAGAACAGGATGATGAAGGAGAGAAGGATGATGATGAAGGTGAAAAGGATGATGAGAATGAAGGGGAAGATAAAAAAGATGGGAAAAAGGATGATGATGATGATGATGATGAGGAGGAGGATAAGGATAAAGGAGGAGATCAAGGAGCTGAGAAAGAAAAAGAAAAATATACAGAAGAAAAAGAAGAAGAGGAGAAGGAAAAATAGCCAGAGAAAGAGCCGGAAGTGGAGGCTGCAGACAGGGCTAGGGCGCCTGCCCGGTATACCAGCCTAAACGCTGAGTTGGCTGAGGACTCCAGATCAGGGACCCCAGAAAAGACCCCATCTGGAGTACCAGCTGCAGATAAGAGCCTGCAGTCTAGTGGTTCAATTGCAGAAGGCTCAGGCGAGCACTCTCCACCATCTCAGATCTCACCTGCGGTGACTGAGATGATTCGACAAATAGTGAAGGATACCATTGGAGAGCTGCTTGCATCTCAGGTCACTCCTGACCTCCAATCCATCAATGCCAAGATTGACACTTTGCTGCAGAGGGAAGTACCTCAGCCTCCTCCCCCTACGAACAACAGAATGCCATTTGGCATGTCTGACTGGATGTGCAGAATAGAGCAGCAGTTGACTACTTTAGTTGATGCTGGCAAAAAGGGGGAAGATAGAATACAGGGGGAAGGCAGCAGTCAAGGAGAGATAAGGGAGGAGCTTCGAACGAAGAAGAGGCAGGATGTCCAGATGATTACTGCTGGGACATCCTCAGCCAAGAGGAAGGGAGGAGCAGAACCAGAAGAACAGGCTGATGATCAGCCTGCAGGCAAGAAAAGGAGGACTAGAGGAGGATTTGAACCTACTCTAGAGTGGGAAGGTAAGGAGTTGTGGTATGTTGAATAATTTATACCAGAAGAAGCTCTACCCATGTGGGGATCTGCAAGGAAGAAATTCATCAGAGACTACTACATCTGGGAAATACTCCAGGATGATAATCTCACCCCACAGCAGATCTTCATCAACTTCATGGAGGAAGCTCATCCACAACTCTGGACTATTCTGAAGAAGCATGCTGAGACATTCAACGCTTATCCCATGATCCCTCAGTTCAGAGCCAAAGAACCACCCACCTTGGAGAAAGGTGGTGCTTCAAATGAACTCGCTCTCTAGAGGAAAATCAAGAAGCTGTGTCTTGAGAACAAGTTTTCATCCTAAGAAGAACAAGACTTTGCAGCTCTTGTTGTGAAGAGGAAGTATGGTCTTGCCCCTGTCAAGACAAGACCAATTGGAGTGAAACCCTTCAGACCTGCCAAGCAGCCTATTCGAAGAGGAAGAGGCAGAGGCAGATGACTTTCTTTTTATTCTTGTAATAATTTTATTTCTGTACTTGTAATGATTTTCTTGTAAATTCAGACATGTATTTGTAATCAAGTCAGAAAAACTTTATAACAGTCTTTTGAATGACAATTTCCAGTTGTCTCAAAAACAAGACTGATTTTAGTTTGTGTCTTGCACTCAAGTGCAGACTTATTCATTTGAATATTTCCTTAAAGTTTTGCCATCATCAAAATAGGGGGAATTTGTTAGGAATACTTGTTAGATTTTGATGATGTCATTAATGTAAATTCAAATGTTTATTACTTGGCAAAAATGTAAGGAAGAACCAAATGAGTATCTTCCATAGGCCAAATAATGTTAAGTGTAAAACTTGGCAAAATGTAAAGAAGAACCAAATGAGTATCTTCTATAGGCCAAAAATAACTTAGGCTAAAAATCGGCTAAGTACTAAAGATCGGCTGAGTTCATCAGAGAGGTACAGCCAAGTCAAGTCAGAGTAGCTCTGGTCAACAAAAATAATCAGAGATGTTTGACCAGACTGCAGTCAAGTAACCTCAGACAGGTCAGCTGATCAGGCGAGTTCCAAACAGTGAACATCAGAGAAGTCCAGACTGCAGAGAAGTTAACTGCACAGCAGCCTAGTCGAGATCAGCCAAGTACTCCAAGTCCACGTCAACATGCGTTGAAAAGTCAAATATTATGGAACGTGAAGAGACAAATTGGAGAGATTCTCGCAAAAGAGATGAATTAAATAAATCATCCAGACCCACCTTGAAGACTTTAATCGTATTATATTCAAAAGACTTGGCGCATCACATGCAGAGTCTTCACACCGGTCAGAAGATAGATTAAAATATGGGAATCCAGCCTTGCAACGTTCAAAAAAGAATAAACAAAGAAGTCTCCCTCCAACGGACTGATTTGTTACAGATTTGCAACGGCTATGAAAGAAATGCTCATGGATCAACACCTATATATATCTGAAGATTTGAAGTTGAGCAACAACCGGTACGAACATACTTTCAAGCGATCAAAGCATTCAAGCTATCTAAAAGCGAAATACAGCATCGTGAAAAGAGCGGTTCTAAAAAGTTCATACTTGAAGAAGCTCTCAGTTGGAGAAGACAAAAACTCGTGTCTATAATCCTGAGTTCAGGGTACTTCACTGGTTGAAGTTCGAGACTATAAAGGCATCCAAGGATCGAGGATCAAGAGGTGCAAGGCAGTCAAGTGTGTTACAACGGCACGGATTTCCACTGGTTGGAAGCGGTTGTAGTTTGGTTGAATCACTGTAATATTTATCACTGGTTGAGAATTATAGTGAATTCATCTCCAACTGGTTTGGAGAAAAGTGGATTAGTAGAGGATTACGCCACCTCTGAGACCACTATAATTGCCTGCGTACTTTACTGTTTTCTAGCATCATACTTTAACTGCTGCATTCATCGTTAAGTGTTTCATTAGTTATTTTGTATTCGTCATCAGCTGACTTCCGCACATATTAAAGAACAAACGAATCCAAGTCATTTGTTTATCTATCAGCTGAAGAAACTTACTCTTTGAGAAAAAGAGTTTAAGAGTTTCAATAAGTGTATTCACCCCCCCTCTAGACTTATTCCTGGACGACTTGTGACCTATAGGACCGACTGTCTAAGTCGGCGTATTTTCTGGGCATCAAGGATACTTGGGGTCCAGAAAGATTGGCTCATGTTTTTATCGCTCAGATAGTGAGGCTTCATGGTACGCCGAGGACTATTATTTCGGACAGAGATGGACGGTTTGTATCGCATTTTCGGCAGGCGGTACATAAGGCATTAGGGACACGTTTGCATTTGAGTACATCTTTCCATCCTCAGACCGATGGACAGTCCGAACGTACCATTCTGATGTTCGAGGATATGTTGTGCGCGTGTGCGTTAGACTGGAGTAGTGACTGGGAGGAGCATCTGGCCTTGATTGAGTTTACGTATAATAATAGTTGGCACGCGTAGATTAAGATGGCACCGTATAAGGCACTTTATGGCCGACGTTGCCGATCACCGATATGTTGGGATGAGCCGTCCGATCTAGTTGGCACCAAGCCGGACCTTGTGTTGGAGATGAGGGAGAAAGTTGAATTGATTAGAAAGAGAAGGTTAGCAGCTCAGAGTCGACAAAAGTCTTATGCGGATGTTCGACGTCGACCTTTGGAGTTTGAGGTGGGAGATCATGTGTTGTTGAGAGTGTCTCCGTCGAAAGGAGTTTTCTGTTTTGGGAAAAAGGGGAAGCTAGCCCGAGGTACATTGGACCTTTCGAGATATTGGAGAGAGTCGGCAAGTTAGCGTACCGTTTGGCATTACCTCCGTCGTTGAGTCATGTGCATAGTGTATTTCACGTCTCCCAGCTGAGGAAGTATGTTCCGGACCCATCCCATGTTATTGATTTCGGGGACGTGGAGATCGAGAAGGATGTTACGTTTGAGGAGAGGCCCGTCAGAATTTTAGAGCATCGAGTCAAACAATTAAGGCACAAAACCATTCCTTTGGTTAAAGTGCAATGGCCGAGGCACGGAGTAGAAGAGGCAATGTGGGAGTTGGAGGAGGATATGCGCTCGAGGTATCCCGAGCTTTTTTATTCTTAAGTTTCGGGATGAAACTTCTTTTTAGAGGGAGAGAATGTAATATCCGTACCTTTTTATTCTTAGAAGTTTCCATTTTTGGTGTATGTCTATTTTTATCGACTCGCTTGTAACCGTTTCGACATTTTAAATCTACTTTATTCTTGGAGTTTTTCCATTTGGACGAGTTTTGGTGATGTTTTTGCGTGATTCCATTTTATGACATGTTTTGTCGTTTGTGCATTCGATTCTTGTAAAACTCATTAATTTTCGTTGTTTCTTGGTTTGCACAAGTTCGTATGGTTGAGTTGGTCATCTTGAGACTTTCGGTTTGTTAATCTGACGTCGTATCGGGATTTTCGGGCACTTGGACCATTTTTGTAATTTCCTATAAGTTTAGGGAAATCCATATTCGTTGTCGTATTTCGGATTCTCGGGTAGTCGGAATGATGTTTTCTTGTAAATGGTTAGACTCGTCATCGAATATCCTTCGTAGTCATATTTTCGGTTCGATAGCAGGTCCGAGTTTCGGAGTCGTCCGGAATGGTTCGGATAGCAGCTGCCAGACTGCTGTCTAGCAGGGTGTTACGGCCGTAACACCCCATTGGTTACGGCCGTAATGTTGGCCTTGTTACGGCCGTAATGTAGCCTTTGTTATGGCCATAACAGCCCGCTGTTTTAAGAACAGCGGGCAGTTCAGAAATAGAAGTTTTCATCCCTTCTCTTTGTTTTCTTCGACGTGCGATTTCAGAGACGATTTCCACCGGTATTGCTCGGAGTTTTCTTCAAATTCCATCACCGTAGGCTCGTACTAACATATCATCATCAGTGTAATCATCCTCCATCGTCCGAATCCGAGGTATTTTCTTCAGGAACCCTAGCTTGTCAAATTTGGGGGGTTTTCGGGTTTTTCTTGATTAATTCCGAATTGTCCATGTATGTTACGAAATTCCTTACCGATTGTTGTTATTAGGTGATTCCCAATCCGTTTTCCTCGAGTTAAATCCGTGAATTGTTGATACGGGGAGATTTTGCGTAAATCCTCGCCCGTATCGATTGAACGTTTATTGTCATGAATTGTAATCGGGGTTATGGGTGTATTCCATTCGATTATTGTTGTCCGTTAGGACTGAGTTATGTTGATCCTTCGTTTAGGAACCGTCGTTTTTCATTCGAATCGTTCGTAGCCGTTATTCATTCCAAATTCTTCAAAGATATCTCAAAGGTAAGTACTTTACATTTGTTTACATGTTCTAGTATTTGAATTGTGGCTATTCGTGGTTGTTGTAGATGGATATGTGTATGTTCACCTAGGGACGGTCCGACGGGGCCTCTAGGAATACGTATTGTCGCGTGTGTGCGTATCACGAACTGTGGTTAACCACCCAGGGATGTCCGATGGGGCTCTGCGGGGTACGGTGGCCGTGAGTCTCGTACCAAGGTTAACTTTGAATTGTTTTGTTGGAGAAAATATGTTTTGTGCGTGTGCACCGTAAATATTCCGGAATATAAATGATTTCAAAAATGATTTTTGGCGCATATATTCATCTGATTAGAATGTAGTTCAAATGAATTGTACTTGCACTAGCAGTTGTCGCTAACCCCTTAAATGGGGGAAATACTTTTTGTATTTCAGGTACAGGTCTTGGAGACAAGCGAGCATACGAGCCGTATGAGGATGATGGGCAAGCATGATACTCTTCAGTAGTCATTTGTTGGTGTTCTGTCATATTGTTTATTTATTGATGTCTTGTTTTGGGATTTCTGTATTATGAAATTAGTTTAAGTACTCGAGTACTTCCTTTTTGAATTTGTTAATGTTGTGCTCCCATTTTGGAAAATGGATTTGATGTCAGATTGTATTGTCGGATTTTAGTCTTTGCACTAGGCCTGATATCTGTCATGCTGTAGGGATTATTGATTATCATATCCCTTGTGAATCGTTTAGGTACCGGAAGTGTCTTCTTGGACCTACCGAACTCATACTCTTTTCCGTTCGATTTCAAGATGTCTCAAAGGCAAGTATATATTTATGATTGTATGTTCTCGATAAGATATATGAATGGCATGATTGTTTATATCCACTCTGAAACGGGCCGACGGGTCCTCTGAGGGTTTCGTAGCCTCTGGTGCGATTCCACGGATAGTTCGGTTGACCACTCTGGGACGGACCGACGGGTCCTCCGAGGGTTCCGTAGGCTCTAGTGCGGTTCCACAGTTGATCATGTATGTATTGATGTGATGCTATGAGATTTAGTTATTCCGGAATACTAGTATTGAAATGATGAATTGACAGTTACTTTTACTTTATTATCGAGGAGTATTGTATTTCATATTTGATATACTTGCACTAGCTATTCGACGGCTAGCCCCTTTATGGGGGAAATACTTTTTATGTATTTCAGGTTCCAGGAGAGCGGACAGGCAGGTATCGGGTCGGCATGAAGATGATGGGCAAGCGTGATATTGTGTCTTATCTCCGGTTATATTTTGTGTTCCTCTATTCAGTGTTGTTGTAATGGAATGGTTATTGAATACTCGAGTATTGTTTTTTAGTTTCCTTGATGTTCCGGCCTATGTTGCCGAGGTATTGATTTTGTGTTGTAATGTATTTGGATACATTGGATATGGTTTGAATACCTTTTGTATTGTCCTTCATGTCATTGTATCTGGACCTTCTCGGTCAAGATTTATAGTTCCGTGTATGATTAGCCTTGTGGGTCCCACGGTGGGGCTCACGGCTCTGTAATATACCCTGAATAACTTGGGGGTGTTATAGAATATGGTATCAGAGCTTAGGTCTATGGATACCTAGGTTGTCGGTCTTTTGGGTCGATTGAGTCATCCTTTCTACAGTATCATTACCTTGCCATCATCACAGTGCGACCGGTTCTTGTACGACCTCTTGCTCTTCTGGTGTTTCCTTAATCGCTTTGCCTCTGAATTGATATTTTTGAGAATCGGTCACTTCGATGACGTGCGATTGAATTGTACTTACGTGCCTTGTGTGTTCTTCAGTATGTCAGCTGGTAGGGGACGAGGCCGTGGTCAAGGCTATGGACGTGGACGAGGACGTGGTGCGGCCGTTTCGCTCAATTCGATTGTGGGATCGACCAACCCCAGCCTATTTAACTTGGTGCATACTGACACCAAAAGTCAGCACAACCAGTAGACTGGCCAAGGGAACAGCGCGGATGTTGGAGTTGCGAACGTACTTCAACAATTGGCTAACCAGATGACCATCTTGGCCCAAGCCGTTCAGTTGAACAATCCGAACCCAACAACGGATGCCTTGCTTCAAAATGTAATCCGTACGCGCCCTCCACAGTTTGGCGGTGCCACAGACCCGTTAGGTTGGGAGGATTGGCTAGCAGAGTTAGAGAAAATTTTCGAAGCGGTTGATTGTCCTGAAGCGAGGAAAGTACCGATTGCTCAGTATTTCCTCACCAAGGAGGCCGCTACGTGGTGGAAAGTTATCAAGCCACAGGATCATGTTGCTACGTGGGAAGAGTTTAAAGAGCTTTTGGAGGCCGAGTTTTGACCTTGGCCAGTGCAAGAAGGCCGAATCCGAGCCTTTTTCGAGGCTAAGCCGCAGAACATTCCCGTTTCGTAGGCAATCGTGGAGTACAACCAACAATTGATCCACGTGAATGATCAAGTGCGAAACGAGCGTGATAAGATCCGTTACTTTGATATGCGGATGAATATGGACTTACGGCGATACATGGCCGGATTTGCTTGCACCACGTTGAAGGAATATCAGGACAAGGCTTTGGCCCATGACAAGTTAAGCCCCGACAACGATACCAACGAAGAACCGAAGAAGTAGAAGATCGCGATAAATTTTTCTGGCTCTAAGAGTGGCAACTTCCAGAGGCCTCAGACGTCTAACCGTTCTGCTGGATAGTCGTCACGATCTGCTAGAGGAAAGAGGAGTTTCCGTTCTGCTCCGGGCACCTCTGCTCGCCCGGTGACTTGCTATAATTGTGGTCGTCCAGGCCATATTAATTTGGAATGAAATTTCCCACCTTTAACGTGTCACACTTGCGGACAGATGGGACATAGAGCGGCTTATTGTTCTGAACCAAATCAGACTCTGGACACTCGGGCTTCCGTCCCAGCGCCACTAGATCAAGGTGTGAATCAGCGACAATCTTTTGGTTAGTCTCAGCAGAGTTGTGGCAGGGGCCGGGGTCGGGGTCAGAACACTGGAGGGGGAAACTCTAGCGTCGGTTTGGTACAACCAGTAATCTATGAGATGCGTCGAACAGACGAACTCGACACGGCGGTGGCCTCAGGTACCATTCATATTTTATCTCATCCAGTTTGTGTAATTTTTGATACGGGCGCTACACATTCTTTCATTTCCTTGGAGTGTGTACGCCGTTTGAATATAACTTGTATGACTGCTTGCGATCCTTTCATTGTGAAACTACCTAGCGGGGATAGCATTGTGGGAAACCGAGAGATTAGAGATTTTCCGGTGATTATAGCCGATACAGATTGGTTATCAAATTTGATTGTAGTTGATATGGAAGGCGAGGATGTGATCCTCGGCGAGGATGTGATCCTCGGCGAGGATTGGCTTGATAGTCACCAAGCGATTATGAATTACTGTACTAAGGTTATCACCATGATGACTAAAGACGGATCCGAGTACTCATTTTTGGGATGTAAGTCGGGCCTATCTAAGTTGCTTATCAGTGCCATGAAGACCGTAAAACTTTTGAATAAAGGTTGCACGGGCTATTGGTGTTATGCTTTGAAGACGGAAGGGAACGAAGTCGATTTCTCTTCGATTCCGGTTGTTAATGAGTATCCCGATGTTTTCTCGAATGACTTCCCGGGATTACCGCCAGATCGAGAGATAGAATTTTCTGTGGATCTAGAGCCTGATGCGGCTCCGATTTCTAAGGCACCTTATCGTATGGCACCTTCCGAGATGCAAGAATTAAAGAATCAGTTTGGAGAACTTTTGGAGAAAGGGTACATCAGACCGAGCGCTTCGCCTTGGGGCGCGCCTGTTCTTTTTGTGAGAAAGAAGGATGGTTCACTGCGTTTATGCATCGACTACCGTGAGCTGAACAAAGTGACTATCAAGAACAAGTATTATTTGCCTCGTATAGACGATTTATTTGATCAGTTGCGGGGGTTGCAGTTTTCTCGAAAATTGATTTGAGATCAGGGTACTATCAACTCGGGGTGGAAGAGTCCGACGTTCCAAAGACTGCTTTTCGGATGAGATATGGGCATTATGAATTTGTAGTTATGCCTTTTGGATTGACTAATGCACCGGTAGTATTCATGCAGTTAATGAAGAAGATATTCATCGAGTACCTCGACAAGTGTGTAGTCGTCTTTATTGACGACATTTTGATCTATTCTCGAGATAATGAGGAATATGCCCGACACTTGCGTTTGGTACTAGATATTTTGAGAACCGAGCACCTCTATGCAAAATTGTCGAAATGTGAGTTCTGGTTGGAAGAAGTTATGTTTCTCGACCATGTGATTTCGGCCGAAGCGGTTCGTGTAGACCCGCAGAAGATTGAGGCAGTGCTATATTGGGCACCACCTAAAAATGTTAAGGAAGTTCGTAGCTTTTTGGGCCTTGCTGGGCATTACCGTCGGTTTGTCGAGGGGTTCTCGAAACTCGCTCGGTCGCTCACGAAATTACTCCAGAAGACAGAAAAGTTTGTTTGGACGGCTGAGAGAAAACAGAGCTTCGACGAGATGAAGAGACATTTGACCTCAGCGCCGATTCTAGCTTTACCGCATGGTAGTGATGGATTTGCAGTTTATATTGACGCTTCGGGATAAGGCCTTGGATGTATGCTTATGCAACATGATAAGATGATAGCTTTTGCGTCATGACAATCGGAGCCGTACGAGATGAACTATCCTACTCATGATTTGGAGTTGGCCGCAATTGTCTTCACACTCAAGATTTGGCGATACTATTTGTATGGTTCTCCGTGTCGAATTTATACCGATCACAAGAGCCTGAAGTATATTTTCAGTCAGAAAGAGCTGAATATGAGACAAAGGCGTTTGTTAGAATTGATAAAGGATTACGATTTGGAAATTCTTTACCACCCGGGAAAAGCCAATGTCATCGCGAATGCTTTGAGCCGCAAATCGGCATCGCTTCAGATGCTCGAGGTTCTTACATTTCAGACGAAGATTCGTCAGGATTTAATTGAGCAAGGAATAGAAGTTTGGCTTCAGCGAGTATAAGGACAGTTATGCACTCTCGAAATTACTTCGTCTTTGGTTGACGACATCAAAGGGAAACAATGGAGTGACCCGATGATCTCTCAACCGAAGGAAGATGTAATTAAAGGAAAAGCCCCTAATTTTATGGTCTATGAGGACAGTATTCTAAGATTCAGCGCAGGCTTTGTGTTCCTAATGATCTAGAGTTGAGGCGGAGAATTCTCCGAGAAGCTCATGTTACGCCTTACTCAATCCACCCCGGAACGAGTAACATGTACAAGGACCTGAAGCAAAATTTTTGGTGGAATAACATGAAGAAAGATGTCACGGAATTTATACTATGGTGCTTGACGTGTCAACAAGTCAAGATCGAACATCAACGACCGGTGGGGTTGTCGAAGCCGCTTCCCATTCCCGAGTAGAAGTAGGAAGATATCTCTATGGATTTTATCACTGGCATGCCGAGAACTGGAGCCGAAATGAATATGATTTGGGTAATCGTCGACCAGTTGACCAAGTCTGCACACTTCCTTGATATTAAGGATACGTGGGGACCGGAGAGATTGGCTCACACTTTTGTAGCCGAGATTGTGAGATTACGTGCCCCTAAGACCATTGTTTCCGATCGAGACGGTCGTTTCGTATCGCACTTTTGGCAGGCCGTTCATCAGGCTTTGGGTACTGAGTTGAGATTGAGCATGTCCTTTCATCCTCAGTCAGACGGTCAGACGGAGAGGACGATTCAGAGGTTGGAGGATATGTTGCGGGCTTGTGCCCTAGATTGGAGTAATGATTGGGAGATTCATTTGCCGTTGATCGAGTTTGCTTACAATAATAGTTGGCATGCGTCGATCAAAATAGCACCGTTCGAGGCACTTTATGGTAGGCGATGTAGGTCGCTATTATGTTGGGACGAGGCTTCGGAGCTAATCGGAACGGAGCCAGATATGTTGATGGAGACTAAGGAAAAGATTTCTATTATCCGCGACCGGTTATTGACTGCCCATAGCCGTCAGAAATCTTATGCTGATACTCGTCGTCGACCTTTGGAGTTCGAAGTGGGGGATCATGTTCTACTCAAGGTGTCGCCGACCAGAGGGGTTTTCTGCTTCGGGAAAAAGGGGAAACTTAGTCCGAGGTATATCGGACCTTTCGAGATTTTGGACAGGGTTGGAGATTTAGCTTATCACTTGGCGTTGCCTCCAGCTTTGAGTCACGTCCATAGTATTTTTCATGTGTCTCAATTGAGAAAGTATGTGCGGGATCTGAGTCATGTTATCGACTATAGTGAGATTGACGTAGACGATGATATTACCTTTTCGGAGAGACCAGTGAATATCCTTGAACGTCGTGAGAGACAACTTCGGCATAAAACCATTCCGTTGGTTAAAGTACAATGGTCGAGACATGGAGTCGAGGAGGCCACTTGGGAGATGGAAGAGAAAATGCGGTCGGAGTACCTTGCCGTTCTTCCTATTTTGTCGCTCTGTAAACTCCTTGTGAAGTTGTCGATGTTGTTATAAAGTTTTGTACCTTATTTGAATCATGATCGTGTTGTTTAGACCTTTCGGAAGTATTCTGGGTCAGAGAGATAGCGCAGGCTAGGCCTAGGCTAATGCACGCCAATTCTTCTTGAGTAGCGCACGCTAGCTTTGAGCCTTAACGCGCGCTAAGGGACCAGACAGGGCAGAGGCAGTAGCTAATTCTGCTCTCTAGACTAGCAGTTAGCGCACTCTAGGAGTTAGCTAGCACACGCTATTCGTGGTTAGTAGCGCGCGCTAACACGTCCGTAGCGCACGCTAATGAGCTGGGTCGCCAGAGGCAGTGAGTTTGTCAGACTGTCTGGACTATCAGGTAACGTACGCTAGGCTTCGGCTAGCGCACACTATAAGTGTTGCGTAGCGCACGCTAAGCTATCACAGCATCACATGCTAAGACTCGAGCAGGGCAGAGGACGGTAGGTTCTGGACTCCAATTTTTGGACACCAACTCCCAGGTAGCGCACGCTAACTATTGGCTAGCGCATGCTAAAGGAAGGCGATTAGCGCACACAAAGGTATACCTAATCCACACTAACGAGGCTGGCAGAAGCCACTGGACTACCCGGTGACCCCGCTAGCGCACGCTAATATTGAGGCATAGCGTGCGCTAGACTGGGCACAGTATATATAGGACAGTTGACCCTGTACTTGTCATTTCTTCCACCTTTTACACTTGTCCGATCGGGAGAGCTCAAGGAGAGCGATTCGGGGCGATTTGAAGTGGTCTTTCTTCATCAATCATCATCTTGAGTTGGATAACAAAGATCTAATCCTTTTCCACCTTCTAAATCAAGGTAGGAATGCTTAGAACCCTAATTTTGGGAATTTGGGGGATTTTCTTAGATTCGTCCGATTCATCCATTGTGAAGCTTGAGAATCTTCAGATTATGATTTATCTACCCCGTATCTATGTTTTCCTTACAATTTTACGGATTGGTTTGTGCCGTGTTCGGACTTGTGAGGGTTTGGGTGATTTTCCAACCTTTAGTTGTTTACCCTTGTAGTTTCGTGAATCGTAGGCGGGTTTTGGGAGTTTCTTCGTGAGTTATGAGTATGGATTATTGATAATCATATGCCTTGCGAATCTTTTATGTACTGGAAGTGCATTTTTGGACCTACCGAACTCATACTCTTTTCCGTTCGATTTCTCGATGTCTCAAAGCCAAGTATATATTTATGATTGTGTGTTCTCGACTTTGAAAGTCAGATATATGAATGGCATGATTGTTTATATCCACTCTGGGATGGGCATACGGGTCCTCTGAGGGTTTCGTAACCTCTAGTGCGATTCCACGGATAGTTGGGTTGACCACTCTGGGACGGACCGACGGGTCCTCTGAGGGTTCCGTAGCCTCTAGTGTGGTTCCACGGTTGATCATGTATGTATTGATGTGATGCTATGAGATTTAGTTATTCTGGAATACTAGTCTTGAAATGAAAAATTGACGGTTACTTTTACTTTATTGTCGAGGAGTATTGTATTTCATATTCGATATACTTGCACTAGCTATTCGATGGCTAACCCCTTTATGGGGGAAGTACTTTTTATGTATTTCAGGTTCCAGGAGAGGGGACAGGCAGGTATCGGGTCGGCATGAAGATTATGGGCAAGCGTGATACTGTGTCTTATCTCCGATTATATTTTGTGTTCCTCCATTCAGTGTTGTTGTACTGGAATGGTTATTGAATACTCGAGTATTGTTTTTCAGTTTCATTGATATTCCGGCCTGTGTTGCTGAGATATTGATTTTGTGTTGTGATGTCTTTGAATACATTGGATATGGTTTGAATACTCTTTGTATTGTCCTTCATTTCATTGTATCTGGACCTTCTCGGTTAAGATTTATAGTTCCGCGTATGATTAGCCTTGTGGGTCCCGCGGCAGGGCTCACGGCGCTGTAATATACCCTGAATAACTTGGGGGCGTTACATGTTGTTTTTAGGTCTTGGCAAGGCAAAGACACGGGAAGAGCATGGTGACGGCGAGGAGTCTCAGTGATACTAGTAGGGGGCCCCAGTCTTTTCAGCTATTCATGTTTTCTTCATGTGTGTTTTCCGCTGCATTTCCGCTTGGACTTCCATTTTAATTTGGTGTTGTATATTTCATCTTCATATGAAATATATATGTATTCTGTAATCCTGGGTGTATTGTACTTGAAACTCCTCATCAGAGTAATTGGTAATATAATGTGGTTCGGTACTACAGTTATATTATTTAAATCATTATATTCCATTCGGCTGGTAGGTCCCAGTTGGGGGTCCACGGCACTGTGATAGCCTCCAAGTAAGTACATCCTCCCTTCTCGATAATTTTGGAATTTTCGATTTCCAAATATTTAATTTTAGACTTAAGGGATTTGATTTCGGATAAAGCGTTTTGAAAATCCGTATGCAATAACTCAAATGCATCAAAAAGTTCATCACGGGAGGATGCACTTAATTGGCTTTCGACGTCGCCGCGGGGAGCACCAATGGCCGAGAAAGGTTATATCCGACCGAGTGCATCCCCGCGGGGAGCACCAATGTTATTTGTCAAGAAGAAAGATGGTTTTTTTCTCTTGTGCATTGATTATCGGGAGTTGAACAGGGTGACGATCAAGAATAAATATCCCATACCCCGCATCGATGATCTCTTAGATCAGCTCCAGGGAGCTTCAGTATTTTCCAAGATCGACTAAGATCTGGGTATCATCAGTTGCACATTCGAGAGTCGGATATCGCAAGAACGGCATTTCGAACACGCTATGGGCACTACGATTTGTAGTGATGCCGTTTGGGTTAACTAATGCACCTGCGGTATTCATGGAGTTGATGAACCGAGTTTTCATCGACTATTTAGATCAGTTCGTGGTTGTTTTCATAGATGACATTTTGATTTATTCTCATGACCAAGAGGAGAACGAACTTCACCTACATCAGGTCCTCGACGTGTTGAGACGAGAGCAACTCTATGGAAAACTCTCCAAATGTGAGTTCTGGATGTCCGAGGTGACGTTTCTCGGACATGTGATTTCATCAAACGGGATTCGTGTCGACCCTCAGAAGACGGAGGCTATCTGAGATTGGTAACCTCCGAAGAATGTTAAGGAAATTCGAAGTTTTCTCGGATTAGCAGGCTATTACCGGCGATTTGTGGAAGGGTTTTCTAAAATCGCTCAACCTATGATGAGCCTTTTGGGGAAGGATAAGCAATACACGTGGTCTGGCGCGTGGCAGCAGAGTTTTGAGGAACTCAAGAGCCGTTTAATTTCAGCGCCTGTCCTTTCTTTACCACAAGGGACGGAAGGGTTCGTGGTTTATAGTGACGTGTCCGGACACGGTCTTGGATGTGTATTGATGCACAACGGGAAGGTGATTGCTTATGCTTCGCGGCAACTGAGGTCTTATGAGGTTAATTATCTGACCCACGACCTGGAGCTAGCGGCCGTGGTTTTCGCATTGAAGATTTTGCTTCATTATCTCTATGGCGTCACCTGTTAAATTTTCATCGATCATAAGAGTTTAAAGTATATATTTACTCAAAATGAGTTAAACATGTGACAGACACGGTGGTTGGAACTGATTAAAGATTATGACATTGAGATTCAATACCACCCGGGTAAGGCGAACGTCATCGCCAACGCCTTGAGTCGTAAGACCGTTCAGGAGCAAATGCTTGCTCGCTTGACCGTTCAGAAGGAACTTCAATAGGAGTTCCTAAGTCCTAAGATCGAGGTCTGGTTGCAGCAAGGGCAAGGGCAACTTTTCATGTTAGAGATTTTGTCGCCACTGGAGGAGGCGGTCAGAACAAAACAGGGTTCAGACCCATTTTTGTTGCGTATTCGAGATGATGTGGCTCAGGGGAAAGCCCCTGTATTTGGGGTCCACGAGGATGGACTTTTCCGATTTATGAAGTGGATATGCGTTCCGGCAAATGAAGAGTTGAAAAGCTTTATCTTGAGAGAGGCTCATGCTACCCCTTATTCCATCCATCTGGGGTCTAGCAAAATGTACAAAGACTTGAAACAAAATTACTGGTGGAGTAATATGAAGCGAGAAGTCGAGAATTTGTTTCGAGATGTTTGACATGTCAGCAAGTCAAGATAGAACGTCAGCGACCGACGGGTATGCTAAAACCGCTTTCTATCCCATAATGGAAGTGGGAGGATATTTCAATGGACATCATCACGAGTTTGCCAACGAGTCGTCGTGGCATGAATACGATTTGGGTAATTGTGGACCATTTAACCAAGTCAGCTCATTTCCTTCAGATTAAGGATACGTGGGGTCCCGAGAGACTTGCTAGTTGTTCATTAAAGAGATCGTGAGATTGCACGATACTCCTAAGAGTATTGTTTCTGATCGTTATGGGCGATTCGTGTCACATTTTTGGAAATCCGTTCATCGTGCCATGGGAACTCAGCTAAATTTCAGCACAACTTTTCACCCTCAATCCGACGGACAATCAGAGCGAACTATTCAGACGTTGGAGGACATGTTGAGGGCATGTGTTCTCGACTGGAAAGATGATTGGGAAGCCAACTACCGTTGATCGAGTTCACGTACAACAATAGTTGGCACACCTTACGAGGCCTTATACAATCATCGTTGTCGATCTCCCTTGTGTTGGGATGACTTATCAGAATCAATCAGCACTGAGCCCGATATGCTAGTAGCCGCCCGCGAGAAGGTAGCATTGATCATGAGTCGTTTGTTGACCGCTCAGAGTCGACAAAAATTATATGCAGATAATAGGCGTCGACCATTAGAGTTCGAGGTAGGTGACCACGTTTTGGTCAAGGTATCACCGAGTCGTGGTATTTTCCGTTTTGGGAAGTGGGAAAAGTTGAGTCCGAGATTCATTGGACCATTTGAAATTTTGGATCGAGTAGGCAGTCTGGCTTATTATCATTTAGTAATTGTCACTCAGTAATCTTCACTCATTAGTAAACATTCATCATTCATTTTCATTCGACTATATTCATCATGCTGCTTTTGATATTTGAGGCGATATTATCACTTGTGTGTGAGGTGTAGTGCATGCTACGTACCCTTTTTAGCGCACGCTATTTGAGTACTAGTAGCGCACGCTATTGGTCAACATTAGCGCACGCTACTAGTGTATTTGAGGTAGACAGTCCAGTAGGTACTGGACTGAAATGGAGAATTCGTAGTGCACGCTATGAGTAGGAGATAGCGCACGCTAGCTATATTAGTAGCGCACGCTAAGCAACCGTAGTAGCGCGCGCTAAGGCTCGAGCAGGCAGTGGACAGTAGGTTTTGGACTCTAATTTTCTGGACACCAACTATCAGGTAGTGCGCGTTAACACTCGGTTAACGTACGCTAAAATTAAGGCATTAGCGCACGCTACAATATACGTAGCGCACGCTAACGATGCAGGCAAAGTTCACTGGACTACCCGGTGAGCCCTATAGCGCATGCTATTCTCAAAAACTAGCGCACGCTAAGCTGCCTTTATTATAAATAGGACATTTCAGCCCCATTTCGTCATTTTTCCACTTCTCCTCCTTCCTTGGGCGATTTCGGGCGATTTTAGGCGCTTTGTGAAGATCCCTTCGAGCTACTAACATCTATCAACATCTTCCAGCTTCTAGTTCAGATTATTCAACGTTTAATTCTTTCCACCGCTCCAATTCAAGGTAAACTTTGCATAACCCTAGAATTTCGGGATTTGGGGGTTTTCTTTCCGATCTCTTCGAGTTAGCTTGATATTGTATTAGAATATGTTGAGTATGAATTATCTACCTTGGATACATGTGTTCCTATGGATTTATTTGTATATTTACGGAATTTTTGAGCATTTGGGATGGTTGAGTGTGATTCACCATCTAGAGATTCTATTATCGAAATACATGTATCGTAGGTAGTATTTTTGGGTGGATTCCAACTTATTTTCCTACTGATGGGTTATTGACAGTTGATTACGAACTTATCTAGGTTCAGAGTTGTCGATTCCTTCAATCTTGGTAGCTCTTTGTTTGTACCCTTTCTTCTCATTCCAGGCAAGTTAATTCTTGCTCAGTTAAAAGGATAATCATTCCTTTCATTGTTGTTCATTCATACATATAATTCATTCATAGTATATCAATCATGTTGACACTTGTAATTATCAAACTAAGCATTCAATTCACGAGGAACGATAGTTCCAATCATTTTATTTGAGCTATCACTCATTGCGTTGTTATTTCACCTTGGTGAGTCATTATTGGCCCTTGTTGGATTTTGATTCATTATTATTCATCATGGTCATTTTGTTCTTGTGACCTTCCGGGATCATATTGCGTTGTCAGGTGGTTATGTGTGGAATTTTTAGTCGGGCACACGATGGTCATGTGTTATGCGGGTAATTCGACACATTGACTGTGCACATGGTAACATGCCCCCGTGAGACTAATTAGGCACAAGTGCGTGTGTTTATGCGGGTTTTCCGAACACTCGGCGACTTGTGCACTTGCACGTCCCATCTCGGGCGTACTATGATGCCCCTCTTTCAGACCTGATTTTATAACTAAGACATGTGATTATTGTAATTGTTCAATTCTTGAAGATTGTTGTTTTGTGTAACTAACCCCGTTGGGGATGTTGTTTTTAGGTCATGGCAAGGCAAAGGCACGGGAAGAGCATGGTGACGGTGAGGAGTCCCAGTGATACTAGTAGCCCCCCAGTCTTTTCAGCTATTCATGTTTCCTTCATGTGTGTTTTCCGCTGCATTTCCGTTTGGACTTCCATTTTAATTTGGTGTTGTATATTTCATCTTCATATGAAATATATATGTATTCTGTAATCCTGGGTGTATTGTACTTGAAACTCCTCATCAGAGTAATTGGTAATATAATGTGGTTCGGTACTACAGTTATATTATTTAAATTATTGTATTCCATTCGCCTGGTGGATCCCAGTTGGGGATCCACGGCACTGTGATAGCCGCCTAGTTTGGGGTGTTACAGACTACTTTGTGCTTCTTCAAGAGCAATAATATGATCATGTAAATAGATTATTCTCACGAATATGTGACATATGCTTCTCCATGAGCATTGTCATACCAATATGATTTCAATTATCACACCATGTGATATAATCATCATTAGATTTATTCAGCAATTATTTTTCAATGATATTTTTTCATATTGTTAGGAATACGTGTTAGATTTTGATGATGTCATTATTGTAATTGAAATGTTTATTACTTGGCAAAAATGTAAGGAAGAACCAGATGAGTATCTTCCATAGGCCAAATTGTTTTAAGTTAAATACTTGGCAAAATGTAATAAAGAACCAAATGAGTATCTTCTATAGGCCATTTAAGTTTGGCTCAAAATCGGCTAAGTACAAAAGTACAGATAAGTACTTCACTGAAGTGTAAACCAAACACTGCAGTAAAGCCGAAGTCTCAGTCAAGTCTAAATCAGAGAAACAGATATTTATCAGTGATGGTTGACCAGACTGCAGTCAAGTGATCAGCAGACCAAGACATCTGAAGTCTGACCAACAGATAAGTCAAAATTCATCAAGACAGAAGACTTCAGACAAGTCATCTGATCAGGCAAGTCTCAATAGGACATCATAAAAGTCATCGGCAGAGAAGTCCAAACTGTAGAGAAGTTGATTGGACATCAGACAGCTTGACTTATAAGAGATCATCCAAGAACTCCAAGTCCACGTCAGCATGCGTTGAATAGTCAATATTTACGGAAAGTCACATGCAAGCGTGAAGGGACAAATTGGAGAGATTCCCGCAAAGGATATGAATTAAATAATTTATCCAGACCTACCACTGAAGACTTTAATCTTATTACATTCAAAAGATTCGGCGCCTCACACGCAAGTCTTCACAATGGTCGAAAGATGGATTAAAATATGGGAATTCAGCCTTGCAACATTCAGAAAGAAAAAACAATGAAGTCTCTCTCTCCAACGGACGGATTTGTTACAAGATTTGCAATGGCTATGAAGTATGCTCAAGGATCGACACTTATATATATCCGAAGATTTGAAGTTGAGCAGTACGATGAGAACAAAACTCTCAAGCGATCAAAGTTATCAAAGCAATCAAAGCAATCATATAGCATTGTGAAAAGAGCAGTACTCGAAGTTCTTATTTGAAGAAAGCTCTTAGTTGGAGAAGACAAACACTCTTGTCTTAAAACCTGAGTTCGGGGTACTTCACTGGTTGAAGTTGCGAGACTGATAGGCATCCGAGGATTTGAAGAATCAAGTGGTGCTAGGCAGTCAAAAGAGGAGTTGCAACGACGGGATTTCCACTGGTTGGAAGTTGTTGTATCTAAGTAAAAGAATCACTGTAATATTTATCACTGGTTGAGAATTATAGTGGATTCATCTCCAACTGGTTTGGAGAAAGTGGATTAGTAGAGGATTACCCACCTCTGAGACCACTATAAATTGCCTGCGTGTTTTACTGTTTTCAGCATCACTTAACTGTTGCATTCATACTTTACTGTTCCATTGCTTAGTTTTGTTTTCGTCATCAGCTGATTTCCACATATCTATCAGCTGAGAAGCTCACTCTTTAAAGAAAAGAGTTTAAGAGTTTCAATAAGTCTATTCACCCCCCCTCTAGACTTATTCCTGGACGACTTGTGACCTACAAGTGGTATCGGAGAGGTTGGTTCAATATTTCGAGAACCAGATCCATATATCGAGGATATATTTTAAGCTCATTTTAGAAATGGAACACATGCATTCTAGATTACCTGTTTTTTCAATTGACGAGTATGATATTTGGAAGATAAGGATGCAGGCACACTTATCTTCAATCCATGACGACATGTGGTGTATCATAGAGGACGGTCCCTTCATCTTCGAGAAAGACAACACTCCTGAGGAGATTGCAGTCGGGAAGCCAGAGAAGATCCCAAAGAAGAGGATGGAGCTGACCATTGAATAAAGAAAGCTGGCCAACCTTGACAACCGGGCCAGAGACGTGCTGTACCAGACCCTTGACAAATCAACAATGGTCAAGATCAAGAACTGCAAAAAAGCCAAAGAAATCTGGGACATATTAGCCTTAATGTGTGAGGGAACCGAGCTGATAAAGGAAAACAAGTTGTCAATTGCTACTCAAAAATTTGACAACTTCAAAATGAAGAATGGCGAATCCATAGACCAAGTGGACACAAGGTTCACTGGGAAAATCATATGGGAATAGGGAGATGGCGCTGAAGGTCTTAACATCTCTCAATCCTGAATGGAGTATGAAGGCAGTGTCCATGAGAGAATCCAAGGATCTTAACAAAATAAAGATCCAAGAGCTGTTCTCTAATCTAAAGGCTTATGAGTTTGAACTTCCAAGTTCATCATCTACCGAGCCTGCAGAGAAGGGAATAGCCTTTGCAGCCGAGTCCCCCGCCAAGAGCCTAGCTGATGTAAAACCTACAAATCCACTTGATTTTGAGGAAGAAATGGCGTTCATAATGCAAAGATTTATCAACTTCAGAAAGAACTACTCCAAATATAAAAAGAATTATAAGGAGAACCCCAGGAGAAATCAAAAGTCTGGAAGCTGGAAGGTGGAGTGTTATAATTGCCACAAAATAGGACACATCCAAATTGACTGTCCTGATATCAAGAAGGACGAGAGCAAGAAGGAGGTGAGTAGAAAAGAAGACCGAAGGAAGGCCCTCATCGGAGAAGATCAAGAGCGAGTAGAATCAAGCAGCGGATTCTTCTCTGATGATGATGAAGAATATGATTGTCTGATGGCCAACCTAGCTGATGAAGAGGTGACATCTAAACCCTCAGTTTCAAATAATAACAGCTCAGACATGTCACAAGACATGGACTTACACAAGTCTGTAAATCAGCTTCTCAAAGATTTTGAGAGATTAAAAACTGCACACCAAACTGTATCAGCCGAGAGGACCCAGCTGCAATATGAGAATGGGCCGCTGAAATGACTTTGAAAAACTCAGCCTAGAATTTAATAAAACCAAAGCTGATCTTGAAAAACAGGCTGTAGATAACTCTACAAACCAGGCTGATAATACCACAGCTGAGATAAAACGATTAACTATTTTAAATAGTGAAAAATCAGCTGCACTTGCTCATGTCAAAGTTGAGTTTGCAAAACTGACTAAGCTAAGTAAAAATCAGGCGAAGGAAATAACCTCCCTGAAGGTATCTCTAACCCTAGACAAATTGTGTACAAATAAAAGGCCATTATATTCCATATCAGGCCTTGGATATGACCCACACACTCCCTCTAGTTCTAAAACCACTTTCATCAAGGTAGAAATAATTGTCTCGACTGCTGAGCCAATATACAAACATGTATTTCAAAATAGGCAACAACCAAGTCACAAGTCTAGGCTGCAGCCAAGGTATACAAGGCAGCCACCTAGACATGGGACTAGGCAATGGCCAAGGCAGAAGCAGCAGTCCAAACAACATGCCCACTATTATCAAAGACTCCCCAAAAACAGATTTCAAAATGGGAGGGGCAAATGGAAACCTCAAGATTATCCTAATTTCCAAAACGAACAGGTGTGGAGACCTCAAAGATTTAATAAATGGTCTCAGCCAAGATTTAGGCATGGCCCACACCATCAGTTTTATGAGGCATATCCGGTACACAATCCTAACAGAGGATATAGGCCCAAACCTTACACACTTTTTAGGGGTAATAATAATAACAACTTATACAATCCCAGGAGAAACCAGTTCTCCAGGAAACCAACTAACCCCCGAGCACCCACACAGATTTAGGTACCTAAATCTTTGCTTGTCTGATTGCAGAAAAGGTGGAAGGACTACTACCACATCTCCACAAATTCAAACATTGGAGGTGAAGAATGGTTTGTAGATTCCGGATGCTCAAGGCACATGACCGGGAACAAGAAGGTGCTGACAAAATATACCAAAGAAAGAGGTCCAGACGTAACCTTTGGAGATATCTCTAGAGGCCAAACTAAAGGTTTTGGAGAGATGCACCAAGGAAACATCACCATATCCAAAGTTCACTATGTCAAAGGACTCAAGTATAATCTCCTGAGCATAAGTCAGTTTTGTGATGAGAAGAATCTAGTAGTCTTCACCATTTGGAAATGCATGGTGATAGATATCCTATCTGGAGAAGTGAAGCTACAAGGATTCAGAAGGAGAGATGTCTACATGATAGATTGGAACACAGGAACCCCTAATACCTGTTTTCTATCTAAGACAATAGCTGAGAATGGATGGCTGTGGCATAAAAGATTATATCATCTAAATTTCAAATCCATCAACAAGATTAGTTCTCAGAAGCTGGTCAGAGGACTTCCAGAAGAAGCATTCAAGAAGGAAGCTCTCTGTGATGCATGTCAGAAAGGAAAGCAGACCAGAGCATCATTCAAGCCAGTCCAGCCTACAACTTTCACATCAAGGATCTTAGATCTATTTCATATGGATCTATTTGGACTTATCAAGCCAAGGATTCTAAGTGGCAGAAAGCATGCTCTAGTAGTAGTGGATGACTAAAGGTTCACATGGATTATCTTTCTGTATAAGAATAGTGAAACCTTGACCAAGTTACCGAAGCTGCTGAGAAGGATCCAAAATGAGAAAGCCCTCTCAATCATCAAGATCATATCAGATAGAGGAGGTGAATTTATCAACAAGGCGATCACTGATTACAGCGATCAGAATGGAATCCAGCATGAGCTCTTTGCAGCCAGGACCCCCCAGTAGAATGGTGTTGCTGAAAGAAGAAACAGAACCTTGAAGGAAGCTGCCAGGTCCATGATTGCGAGCGGACACGCCCAAGAGGTTACGGGAAAGCTGTCAACACAGCATGCCACACTCAGAATAGGAGTATGATAGTAGGGAGACATGGCAAAACTCCCTATGAGGTTTGGAATGGCAGAACACCTACAGTTGCTTATTTTCATATTTTTGGTTATAAGTGTTTCATCCACAACAATGGTAAAACCCAACTAAATGACTTTGATGCTAAAACTGATGACGGTCTCTTTATGGGATATTCACAAAGAAGCAAGGCATATAGAGTTTTCAATAAAAGAACCTTAGTTGTGGAGGAAACACCTCGTGTTGTATTTGATGAAACTACTGCTGAGTACAGGAAAAAGGTGGAGCTGATAGAGAATAAGCTCAAATCTGCAACCCTAGAAGAAGTCATTGTTCATGACACAGGAATGGTGGACTCTCCTGCAGATCAGCCTGAAGACCCAACTGTAGCTGATGAAGACCTAACTGCAGATCAGATAGGACCTCAAAACCTACCTGATCCAGTTGCTGCTGATAAAGACCAAACTGTAGCTGATAAAGACTCATCTGCAGACCAGACCAAATCCCAACCTGCAGATGACAAGACGGTAGATGATCCAATTGCATACCAAGGAGATCAGATCCAAGCTGATGCAGAGAGAGAGAGGAAATCCATCAAAGCAAATCTACAGGGGGAACAGACCCTGAAGAAGAAGACATTCCTAAGTGGCTTAAAGATCACCCAATCCAATAGATCATTGGGAAGCTAACCGATGGAGTCAAGACAAGACAATCTACTCTACCTGTAGGAATGGCAATGTTTTCATGCTTTATGTCTCAAATAGAACCCAAGACAACAGAGCAAGCCCTGGAAGACTACTCTTGGATCAATGCAATGAAAGAAGAGCTCAATCAGATAGAGAGAAACAATGTTTGGGAACTAACAGACAGACCAGATCATAAGAAGGTTATTGGCACCAAATGGGTGTACAAAAACAAATGTGATGAAGATGGAGCTGTTGTTAGGAATAAATCCAGACTTGTTGCTAAAGGCTATGCACAATGCGAAGGGATAGATTTTGATGAAACTTATGCACTTGTTGCAAGATTAGAAGCCATCAGACTATTCTTTGCATATGTAGCATTCAAAGATTTCATAGTCTACCAAATGGATGTAAAGAGTGCCTTTCTTAATGGAATCCTAGTAGAAGAAGTCTATGTGGAGCAACCCCCAGGATTTGTCAAAGGAGACAAAGTCTACAAGATATTGAAAGCTCTATATGGACTCAAGCAGGCACCAAGAGTTTGGTATGAAACCTTATCTGTATTTCTTAAGAAGAATGGTTTCTGCAAAGGGAAAGTGGACAAGACCCTATTCAGAGTGGAGCACGAAGGCCACATATTACTAGTTCAGATATATGTGGATGACATCATATTTCGCTCAACCAACCCAGAGCTGTGTGAGAAATTCTTAAATCTCATGTAAGGAGAATTTGAAATGAGTATGATGGGAAAGCTTAACTTCTTTCTTGGATTACAAGTCAAACAGATGGAAAATGGAATTTTCATCAATCAAGCCAAATATACCCGAGATCTAATCAAGAGATTTGGAATGAAATAAGCCAAACCAGCAAAAATTTCTATGAGCACAAGCACTCATCTTGATACAGATGAGGGAGGCATATCATTGGACTCTACCCACTACACGGGACTCATTGGATCATTGCTATACCTCACTGCAAGTAGACCAGATATATCTTATGTCGTAGGAGTATGCGCACGATTTCAATCCAAGCCAAAGCAGTCTCACCAAGATGCAGCCAAAAGGATAATCAAATACCTTAAGTCTATAGTCAATGTTGGACTATAGTACCCTAAGGATGATAACTTCGAGCTATCAGGATACTCAGATGCAGATTTCGCAGGATGCAAAATAAATAGGAAAAGCACTAGTGGAACGTGACAATTCCTAGGAACCAGACTGATATCCTGGTTTAGCATGAAGCAGGTTTCTAACTCTATCTCCACAACAGAGTCAGAATACCTAGCTGCAGGTAGTTGTTGTGCCCAGATTTTATGGATCAGCCAACAGCAAAGGGACTACAACATTATTGCCAATGAAATTCCAATTTGGTGTGACAACAATAGTGCTAATGCAATACCAACAACTCGATATTGCATTCAAGGACAAAGCACGTTGATGTTAAGCATCACTTCATAAGAGATCACGTGCTTAACAAGAGAATCAGAGTTGAAAGAGTCAGCACAGACTATCAAATTGCTGACATTTTCACCAAACCTTTGCCAGAAGAAAGGTTTTTGGAGTTGAGCAGGGAACTTGGATTACTATATTGGGAATCTAGTACAGATGAAAAAGCTAGCTGTAGCAGATCAGACGAAGGACGGTCTAAGCTGATCACAGGAATCAGCCCCTACCTGATGCAGACAAGAGGATGAAGGACAGACGTAGGAACGTAGCTGATCAAACCACAGGCAAGAAGTCAAAGGAGTCAACTCACCTGATGCAGAGCAGTCAAGAGTCAAACAGTCAACCAGCTAAGTTTTCTATACCTGACCGACTTCTGAATATTATATTATTATCTGCTATTTGTATAATATCATATTACTATTTGGATCACAAGTGGCATAATACTATATGTTTAAAATACATGTGGCAATTACGCGTTCAATCGACCTCCACTGTGACCAATTAAAATCCAACCGTCCATTTTCAAATTTTTCAAAAACTGGACCACCGATTACTAATTTGAATTTTAAAAAGTCTCAAAAGATGGACCACCATTAAAAAAATGAATATTTAATTGCAAATGTCGTTTCATTTTTTTTTAAAAGACGGGAAAAGCCTTTTCACTTTACCTTCTTCAACCTCGCAAAACCCTAATTCTTCAGAGCAGAAATTCGTACGAACTCTACATACACTCAGAAATCTTTTACTTTGCAGAAATGGAATCTTATTTTGACGGAGTGAATCTTAAGGTGGTGAAGGACCAGATCATCTTTGCACTGGTCGTCGTTTTCGAAGGACTCCTAGAGGCAAATCTGGACAGCAACGAAGTGCACAACCTCATCAGAGCAATGGAGAGAAATGGGATCTACCCATTTTTGGATATCAGCCCCAAACATCTGTTCAAGGATGTTGTTATTGCCTTTTACCGAGAGGCCTGAGTGCTCGAATTGGGGATAAGGAGTTCAATCTTTGGAAGACAAGTGGATATCACGCCGGGGACAATCGGAAAAATCTTCGGGATGAAATCCCGCAGTGTGGTTGTCGAAGCCTTGAAACAGAATGCAACCGACACGTGGCTGAGAATCAAAACCAATGAACAGCCCTCTAAATTGAAGCTGACTGCCAAAAGGAGCGAATTGAAAAAGGAATATCGATATGCGTTGGACATCACCAACAAAATAGTGATGGGGATGGAAGGCAGCTACGATCAATTATCATCAGCCAGGTTCATGGTGCTGCGAGCACTAATTCAAGCTGAGCCAATTGACTGGGATGACTACATTTTCCGTCAATTGGTGCGGGAAGTGAATAAGTCTGACTGGCTAGTCGAGGAGAAGAAGTTCAAATCAAAGCTTGCGTTTGGGATGCAGATAAGTTGGATGCTGGAGAAGCTCGGTGTGGCAAAGGGAAGTGCAGACCCTTTCCGCATCAATAAGAGACTTGGTCATTTGGACCAAGAAAACCTAAGGCGATTGGATGGAGAGCGGAAAGCGACTCAGCTATTAAGAGAAATGTCTGAGGAGCCGTATACCTACAGATACCCTGTGAGCTCAGATGAGTCAGAGGATCACCAAGCTGCAGCCCGCAATTCACCTGCAGCCCAGTCTGAAACTGAGTCAGACAACACCCCTATCGCCCTCCATTTCAAAAGAAGGGGACCTACCCCTAGAGAACCATCAATCATTCACTCCTCACCAGAACCCTCTCCCAAGAGGCCCAGGCGATTGGAATTTGATGAAGAAGAGCAGCCTGAGTCCTTATCCACTCCTGAACATATTAATATGGAAGACCAGCCTGCTCCTGCCAGCCTGGAGACCTAGATTGTCCCTCTTCTAACTCCCCAACTCATGTTAGAAGAAGAAGCAGGGTTGATCATTCATATACCTGAAGCAAACTACACCTTCAACCTGCTTGATAACAATATCTTCAACCTGTCCATAGAGCAGCTCAAATTGGTAAAACCTCATGCTCTGAAACATTACTTTGTACATATTTATGAGGAATGGAAAATTTTAAAATCATTTTCATTCACTCAACTGCAATCTTACGTTGAGGTGAGTAGCTGGGAGTATCCCTAGGCTACTGAAGAAGCACTGATGCAGTTTTGCAATGAGTCAAATGCGATTTTGTTGCTTCTGGAAAATTGGTTCATGTCCAATTTTAAAACCCACATGGACCAATTTATCCATACTATTATGTACAGTATTTTTGATGGATCTATTGATGAAGAAGGAGTAGTTGAAGAGAAAGAGATAAGGATAGAAGAGTTAGTGGAGGAAGAAGTTGAAAAAGAAGAATTTATTATTGTTGAGGATAAAGAGGAGAGACAGGAAGAAAGAGTAGAAGAAAATATCTTAGTTGAAAAGAAATCTGGAGAAGAAGGAGTCGAAAAAATAGAGGAATTGGTAGATGAAGGAGAAGAAGAATGAGGGGAAGTTGATTAGGATGAAGAAGAGGAAAAAGAAGATGATGATAAAAATAATGATAAAAAGGATGATGATGATAAAAAGGATGATGATGATGAAGAATAAAATGATGATGGTGATGATGGTGGAGAAAAGGAGGCTGAGAAAGAAAAAGAAAGGGAGCATGATGAAGAGGAATAAAAGGAAGAAGAAAAGGAGGAAGGAGAAAAAGAGAAGGGAAAAGAAGCAGAGGCAGAAAAAGTAGTCAGAGCTGAATCAGACAAGGCTGGAGCACCTGCTCGCTATACCAGCCTAGATGCAGACCTAGCTGAGGATGATAGATCGGGGACCCCATAGGAGACCCCATCTGGAAAGACACTTGCATACAGGAGTCTGCAGACAGGTGGGTCATCCGCACACCCACCTGCAGGCATCGAAGGCTCAGGAGAGCACTCTCCGCAGACATCACACATTTCACCTGTGATGACTGAGCTGATCCGGCAAATTGTAAAAGACACTGTTGGAGAGCTGCTTGCCACACAAATCACTCCTGACCTGCAGTCCATTAATGCCAAGATAGATACCTTGCTGCAGCGGAATATCCCTCAACCACCTCCTCCTATAAAAAACAGAATGCCCCTTAGCATGTCTGACTGGATGCACAGAATGGAGCAGCAGTTAACTTTATTAGTTGATGCTGGGAAAAAGGGGGAAGAAAGGTTGAAGGGGGAAGGGAGCAGGTAGGGGGAAGTAAGAGAAGTTCAGGATCTGAGGACGAAGAGGAAGCAAGATGTCCAATTAATTATAGCTGGGACATCAACTGCAAAGAGGAATGAAGAAGCTGACCAAGAGCAGACTGATGATCAGCCTATAGCCAAGAGAATGAGGACCAGACTTGGCGACGAGCCTACACTAGAATGGGAAGGCAAAGAGTTGTGGTATGTTGAAGATTTTCTTCCTGTCGAAGCTGTACCAATGTGGGGATCTACAAAGAAAAAGTTCATTAGAGATTTTTATATTTGGGAGTTACTCCAGGATAAAAATTGCTCCCTACAGCAGACTTTCATTAACTTTATGGAATCAACACATCCAAAGCTCTGGGCCGTCCCACTAAAACATGCAAAGGGATGTAATGCATACCCCATGATTCCTCCCTTCAGGCCTAAAGATCCTCCCACTTTACCAAACAATGAATTGGATGAGTTAGCGCTGCAAAGGAAGATAAAGAAGCTGTGCGACGAGCATAAGTTATCCTCCCAAGAAGAACAAGATTTTGCTGCACTCGTTGTCAGGAGGAAATACGGCCTAGCCCCCATCAAGAAAAGGCCAATTGGAGCAAAACCTTTCAGATCTGCCAAGCAGCCTATCCGCAGAGGCAGAGGCAGAGGCAGATGATTTGTTTGTACTCATATTTTTTATGTAAATTTTGTACTTGTAATTTTCCTGTATTTGTTTTGATCATTGAAAGCTATGTACTTGTAAAACAATACAGAAAAATTAATATAACAGTCTTTTGAACAACAATCTCCAGTTGTCTCAAAACTAGACTGCTTTTAGTTTATGTCTTGCACTCAAGTGCAGACCTGTTCATTTGAATAATTTGCTTAAGTTTTGCCATCATCAAAATAGAGGGAATTTGTTAGGAATACTTGTTAGAATTTGATGATGTCATTATTATAATTCAAATGTTTATTACTTGGCAAAAATGTAAGGAAGAACCAGATGAGTATCTTCCATAAGCCAAATTGTGTTAAGTTAAATACTTGGTAAAATGTAAAGAAGAACCAAACGAGTATCTTCTATAGGCCATTTAAGTTAGGCTCAAAATCGGCTAAGTACAAAAGTACAGATAAGTATTTCAGAGAAGTGTAAACCAAATACTGCAGTAAAGCCGAAGTCTCAATCAAGTCTAAATCAGATAAACAAATATTCATCACCGATAGTTGACCAGACTGCAGTCAAGTGATCAGCAGACCAAGACATCTGAAGTCTGACCAACAGATAAGTCAAAATTCATCAAGACAGAAGACTTCAGACAAGTCATCTGATCAGGCAAGTCTCAACAGGACATCAGAAAAGTCATCGATAGAGAAGTCCAAACTGCAGAGAATTTGACTGGACATCAAACAGTTTGACTTATAAGAGATCATCCAAGAACTCCAAGTCCACATCAGCATATGTTGAATAGTCAATATTTACGGAAAGTCACATGCAAGTGTGAAGGGACAAATTAGAGAGATTCTCGCAAAGGATATGAATTAAATAATTTATCCAGACCTACCACTGAAGACTTTAATCTTATTATATTCAAAAGATTCGGCGCCTCACATGCAAGTCTTCACAACGGTCGAAAGATGGATTAAAATATGGGAATCCAGCCTTGCAACGTTTAGAAAGAAAAAACAATGAAGTCTCTCTCTCCAACGGACGGATTTGTTACAAGATTTGCAACGGCTATGAAGTATGCTAAAGGATCGATACTTATATATATATCCGGAGATTTGAAGTTGAGCAGTACGATGCGAACAAAACTCTCAAGTGATCAAAGTTATCAAAGCAATCAAAGCAATCATATAGCATCGTGAAAAGAGCAGTACTCGAAGTTCTTATTTGAAGAAAGCTCTTAGTTGGAGAAGACAAACTTGTCTTAAAACCTGAGTTCGGGGTACTTCACTGGTTGAAGTTGCGAGACTGATAGGCATCCGAGTATTTGAAGAATCAAATGGTGTTAGGCAGTCAAAAGAGGAGTTGCAACGACGGGATTTCCACTGGTTGGAAGTTGTTGTAGCTAAGTCAAAGAATCACTATAATATTTATCACTGGTTGAGAATTATAATGGATTCATCTCCAACTGGTTTGTAGAAAGTGGATTAGTAGAGGATTACCCCACCTCTGAGACCACTATAAATTGCGTGCGTGTTTTACTGTTTTCAGCACTTAACTGTTGCATTCATACTTTACTGTTCCATTGCTTAGTTTTGTTTTCGTCATCAGCTGATTTCCGCATATCTATCAGCTAAGAAACTCACTCTTCGAAGAAAAGAGTTTAAGAGTCTCAATAAGTCTATTCACCCTCCCCCCAGACTTATTCCTGGACGACTTGTGACCTACACATATCACTTGTCATATGATCCCACCATGCGGTGTATTTGTATAGGATTTTCTTTAATTAATCGATTATAACTTCTGGTATCATTTGCTCAATTTTCTCCATTCGCATTTAATAATCATGGAGATCGGATATTATTTCCATCAACTGCTTCTTCGAGAGCAAGATTTGAATCATTGATCAACTATTTCTTTAGAGTAGGATTTATTTTTATCAACTGCTTCTTCGGGAGAAGGATTTATGAACCATTCTTGTGGTATAACCAACCACGATGGTAATATATAGTATTTAAATTGCATATACGTAAAACCATCCATCTTGTGATAATTGAACTCATCACATGGGAGGTATAGTAAATATGTAAAACCATCCATCTTGTGACAAATTTTTTTATCATATAGGAGGTATCACCATCCATCTTGTCATAATTAAACTTGTCATATGGGAGGTATCACCATCCATCTTGTGGTGATTATCATATGAGAGGTATCATCATCCACTTTGTGATAATTAAACTCATCACATGGGAGGTTACCATCCATCTTATGATAATTAAACTTATCACATGGCAGGTATTGTAATATTTAAATTACATAATATAAGTTCAACAAATAAATGGTTTCAACCACCACTTGAAGATAATTACAATAAAATCAGGAATTAGATTACTAAATGTTTAACATGCTTCTTCTGGAGCAAGTTCGTCCACCTATTTTCTCAAAGTATAATCATGTGGTAGTAGGTTGAATCATTAAAAGTCATCATCGATGCCAATTTGTAAATTTTCCATAGTACAAGGATATATATCCACAAGTCCTTTAATTTTTCAAAATTATGGTACTAAGTTGTACATTTTAATAAGTTTTGATAATGACAGATATTAAAAGAGAAGGCTCTGTTCTTTTGGACTGAATGAATGAATCGAATCGAACTAAATCGAATCGAATCAATAGACACGAATCGAATCGAATCCCAGGCCCAATGGACTGGAATCGAACGAATCGAATGGACTCGAATCGAATCGAATCGAATCAAATGAAATATATATATATATATATTAAGGGTAGGGGTGAGCAGAAAAACCGACAAAAACCGATAATACCGAAAATACCGAAAAAACCGAAACCGAAAAATCGAACCAATAAGATATTGGTATGGTACGGTTCTTAAAATTTTGAAAACCGAATTATGCGGTTCGGTTTCGGTTTTAGATATGGATCCCGACTTTAAAAACCGAACCGAACCGATAAAACAGATGACTATTCTGCAGACTTTGTTTTTTCTTTGTGCAGGTTGTTATGAATTGATGGATCTGTGCTAAGGAGGAAATTCAAGACTTTTGTTTAATCTGATATTGGACTTTTTGAATCCTTAGTTATTATTATGTTATTGAAGTAGATTTTATTTTTATTCAAGCTTTGAAGTGGATTAATTATGTATAAATCCTTCTATTTGAACTTACAATTGTCTGATTTAGCCCAAGTAGTTCAATTTGGGCATGGTGCAAGCCCAACTTAAGTGGCCCATTTAATCAGCCCATTGACACCGAACCGCTACCGAACCGACACCGAAACCGATCACACCGAGCCGATTTAAAACCGAATCATTTCGGTACTCAAATGCTAGATACCGATAAGATACGGTTCGGTATCGGTTTTAGCTAGAAACCGTACCAGACCGAACCGAGCTCACCCCTAATTAAGGGTAAATAATAATATAATAACAATAAAATAAAAATAATAAAAATAATAAAATAATAATAAAAATAATAATATAATAAAATATAAATGATCAATATTATATAAAAATATTAACAAAAAATAATAACAAAAAATAATAGTTAGGTTAATAATAACAAAAAATAATAGTTAGGTTAATAAAAATATTATAATATTATTGATACTATTTTAAAAAATAATTATAATTATAAAACTGAAAGTTTTTTTGGAATTTGTTAAGATAACGAAAGGATTGAAATGAAGAGAAAGATTGATGTGATGAAAATATATCAATAGTGGGCTCTATTTGTAGGGAATGAAAACCATGAATTTTGGGATATTAATTATTTTTTAATTTTTTTGTTAAAGTTATTTTTTTTATCAGATAAATTTTATCCTAAAAAATTAATGTTAGCCAATAACTAGATGACACATGGCATATAATTGACACCTTCGGTACGTCTGGTGACCCAATTGTTAGGAATTGCTGATTTTATATTATTTTTCTTTTTTATAAGAAGTAGTTTTTGGAGTTGCTGAGTTTTTGGGAGTAGAAAAAAAGAAAGGCGCTGGGAGAAGAAAAAAAGAAGGCGCCTGGGAGAAAAAAAAAGGAAGCCGCCGCCTGCTACCATTTCCAGGCCTGCCCCACCTTCTTAGACCAGAATTCGTCGTTTTAACATATTGCCGCAGGTATGTTTTTTTTTTTGGCAATTGGAATTCGATTTGGGATTGGGATCTTAGGGCACTCAGACAAAGAAGAGATTTAATCATGTCGAAAAATTCGGGAATTCTATTTTGAATATGTTAGAATTCTAAACGAAAACCCGAGACAGCACCCTAAGCCCTGTTTGCGACCCTCGAATTTTTTTGGCAGCCCTCAGTATAATATATGATCAGTAATGAACAATCATATGAATTGTCCTTTATTATTTCTTCTTTTGTTTGATCTTTGGGCTATTTCAAGTGAACCATTATTTGATGCTTAATTTCACCTTGTAGCTTTCGTAGTCGTCGTTTGTCTTTTTAGTAATATCTCTTTTGTTGGAATTTTTTAAAATTTTTATCGTGCCCTCATATAATTCTGGATCCACTACTGTCTACTTTAACTGAAAAAAACAAATGGGAAGGATTGTTAATCTTGGTTTGGCATTTAAGATAATGGGAAGGATAACTTGGACGGATGAAAGAACAAGAAAGTTGCTCGTTATTTTAACGGAAGAGAAAGACAGAGGATGTTCCAAGCACAATTGGGCAAATATTGCCAAGATTTTTAATGCACAGACAGGACTGAATGTTCATGGAAAGCAAGTGCAAAACCATCATGGTGACATGAAGGAGAAGTTTAAATCTTGGGAGGAATTGCAACGTTTGAGTGGCATAGCTTACTATAATATCCGCAATTTCGGATTTCCGGTAATTCTCTTTTTCGGCGGAGGTCCATTTTGACGACTTGCTTGGGACCGTTTCATCATTCTGAGAATGATTAATTCTGCACTTTTTGTCACCCGAGTTCGTTTCGGTATTGTTTTGTGGAATCCCGTGTTTCTTAATGACTTTTCCGCACTCGAGTTCGATTCTTGCGAATCTCGTCCGAAATTACTGTTTCGAGTTTCCCGTAAGTCCGTTTAACTTTGTTAGACGTGTTGTGAACTTCGGTTTGGTTATTCGATCATGTATCGTGATTTTCGGACGTTTTGGGCCATTTTCGTACTTTTCCAAAGTTTGGGGTAATTACCTTCCGATGTCGAATTTTGGGCCTTCGGATGGTCGGAATCGTGTGTTCTCTTAGCTCTTAGATTCTTCCTTGCGAGTACTTCGTGACCGTATCTTCGATTCGTATTCAGGTTCGGGTTTCGGTGTCGTTTTCTTGAGTTCAGTGTTATTAAACGACTTTTCCAAGTATGAGTCGACTTTGTAAAATCACCATAAATTCTTGGAAACTCCAAAGATTTTTGAATCTTTTCAATGTTATATAGCATCAAGTTATCTTTCCAATGGTTCAAACGGTGAGTCAATTGGTGTCCGGACGAGAGAGTTATGGTCGAAATAGCTCAGACACTCATTTTCCAGTTTTGGCCGAGCAGCCTGTACCGTGAGCTGTGGCACATGCCGGCAGGGCTGCGGCACACTGCCGAGTCACTGCCGTGGCACACCCGTCCGGTCAGCGGCACACTCGTGTTGCATTTTCATCCAAACCCGTCTGTACCTTGTGCCGCGGCACATGCCGACGGGGCCGCGGCACACTGCCGAGTCACTGCCGGCAGATTTGGCCCTGTGCCGCGGCACACTTCGGCTGGGCCGCGGCACACTGAGTCAGCCTATTTAAGGCCAGCAGGCGTTTTTCTTCAGCCATTTCTCACTCGTTTTCTTCTTCCGCAGCTGGAGCTTGGTTAATCCTGGAGAGATGTTGTTGGACAATAAATCCATGAAGTCTTGGAGTTCATATCATCAATCATCCATCCTATAACATCTTTTGATCGAGCGAATCAGGTCAGATTTTCTAGAAATCTAATTTTGGTGATTTTGGGTATTTTGTTCGTTTTCGTCCGTTTAATCCGATTTAACTTAGGATTGTGATGGATTGATGATTATTTAGATGTATTGTATCATTTCCCTTGTTATTCCATGGTTGGATCGTATCGATTCGTTGTTTTGGTCGAGTTCTTGATCGACGCCTTGAAGGTGTCCGATAAAATGTCATAGAGGGGTTTTCGGGCGTTCTACGATTATTCGTCCTCGTATGATCGATGATTTATTGATTATATGTTGTTAGGGGTCGAATTCTTGTGAAGAACTTGAGTCGGAACCCTTCCATTCGTTGTCTTCTTCGGGGTCCGAGCTTCCCGGTAGAACCGTGTTCTTCGGAGCGTTTGGTAGCAGTTATTAAGGCAAGTATCTTATTATACGACTTGTATCTTGCGACTAGTAATTACGCATGATATGTATGATGATTTTGCTTGCCTTCGTAATTATGTTCCGTTTGAGTTGGTTGTGTTTTCCGTAATTTGAAGGCTTTGCGATAATAGTGTTATATTAATATACATGTTAGGCGTTGTGCCATTTGTGCAGGATTGCGACGTACGTATGGGATGGTTGTACACTCGGTTGTGCAATGTATTGTGTACCGAACGTGTTTTATGTTGGTTATGTGTCGTTGATTGACGATAGTTGTTGCGAGTGTTGAGATTGTGTTATGTGCGTGGGATACACGATTTTGTGGTGATCAATGTGATTGATAAATTGTGCTCATTGTTGTATGTAATGTGAATGTGAATATGGGTGTGACCGCTAAGTTCACTCGTGTTAGTTCGACGGGACCTACGAGGATTCGTGGCAGTGGACTACGGGGTCAGAACTTAGTGAGGTACTGAGGTCCAATCGTGCTGGTCTGACGAGGCCTACGATAACGCATGGCAGTGGACCATGAGTTTCGGACACAGTGCGTCCAACCGGGTGAGCTCGACGGGGCTTACGGTGACACGTGGCAGTGGACTACGGTGTCAGGACTGTGTGTGTGATTGTTGTGATTGATATAATCCGTGCGGGTTGTTATGCCTACGGAGACACGTGACTGTAGATCACGGTGTCGGAATTGGTTAGGTCTGGTTAATAGTCCGTCTGGGTTATTGAACCTACGGAGACACGTGACAGTAGATCACGGTGTCGGAATTGATTATGTTTGTTTTATTGTGCGTGATGTAGTCCGTGCGGGTTGTTGAACCTATGGAGACACGTGACAGTGGATCACGGTGTCATGAGCATGATACTTTTCAAATCAAAGTTTTTAAAGGAAAAGTTTTAAGAAAGAATGTTGGGCCGAGCCCCACGAGATTTATGGAAATGTTTTCGTACTGTAAATTGTTGAAATACAATTTGAAATTTGGGTTAAGATCCTAAGATTTTCGAAAGGTTTTGAAATTCTAAAAATTCCCGAGATGATAATCCTATTTTCGAGTGCTTCATAGCTTATCTTCCCTTGTGAAAAACTCCCGGGAATATTTGATACTTGATTATTATATTTGATTCACAATTATTAATTGCTTGTTACATTTCGTATGGTTTGATACTTGTACTAGTAAAACAGTGGAGTTTTACTAACCCCCGAGTAATCGGGGGGTGGATGTCTGTTTTGCATTCAGGTACATGCAGATTCAGGGGAGCAGTCACAGGATTGGCACAAGAGGATGACGAGCTGCGATACTAATCATGAGTCGAGAGTTGTTTTGATTTTTGTTGTGTTGTCAGAGTTGATTTCAGTCTTTCGCTGTATTGTATTTCGACCCCTGTGTGGTTAATGTTATTTAAGTCATTTTTGTCGATTGGGTTGTGTGACCTCATCGGTCTGTGTATTCACGTGTAAGTGACCATATTGGTCTGTATCATTTTATTGTTTGACCCTGGCAGGGCAAGTATTTGGTTGTTTATGGATGTTTAGCCTGGTAGATCCTTATGGAAAGGGTCTACGGCGTGTAATATTCCCATATGGTTTTGGGGGTGTTACATTTAAGGTATCAGAGCTTAGGTTGCGGAAACCTAGGCTGTCGGGTCGAGTCGAGTCGTGGTTTGTCGAGTAATGTGTTGTCTTGTCGTTCAAGTCGTCAGGTGACAAGTTGAGTTGTGCGTAGTCGCAACGTGTCGGATATGTTGTCAGATGAGATTAGTATCGTGGGCGACCGTCATCTCCGTGCGGCCTGTGGACGTAAGTCTCCTCTTTTATGCGAAGTACCTGTGTATCATGATTTTATCTAAATGAGTTAATTGCGGTGCATAATTCTATTTGCACGGTGTTGTGAATATAGTTGTATTTAATACGTGTGACATATAGTATATGAATAAAACTGGGCCTATTGTTGTTTTACCTTTGAACCACTGTGAGGGGTGGTATGGTGTGAAAATTGAGAACCTTGTTGGGTTTCGAATAAGGTATCGACGATTGAGTTCGTGAGAAACTCTGAGGAATGGTTTTGTTGTATGTTTAAACTAGATGATGTGAGATGTATTCAATTAGATTGTTCATGTAGGACTGTATTCCTTTTTCCGCTGCGTGAGTTCTTTTGTAATGGCTTTCGGTATTTTACCGACTGAGTTTTATTTCGAAAAACCTTGAGTATCTTAGAAAATAAATTTCGAGATGTAAGTTTAAAATGAATTGTTTTCTCGTGGCACTTCTAAGGTGCCACAATATGTTTCAAAATTCTTCTACCTCGAGGACCAAAATGTTTTGAGATACTTTCAATGTTTTATAAACACTTTTACTTAGACCTGAGGGTCGAATACTCTGAAAGTTTTTCACTAAAAGATAGTGTCCTCATTTTTAACAAATGCGAAATGGTTTTCCAAAGTCTTGATAACGATGTTTCACGTTTGTACTTTTTGAAAGGTGATACTCAAGATCAACCGGTGTTTTTCTAATTTTTTTTTTCAAAAGGTGGTTTTCGTTTTTAAAACCCATCATTTCCTGCTTGTGGTCGGAGAAGGTGTGTATGATATTGGTATTGTTGTTAGGGTGTTAGCCCTCCGAATTGTGTTTGAATTGGTGGTGTGAACATTGAGTCGTTCGCCACGCATATGTTTTGTTAGCCCTTTGTGGGAGGTGTGATGATGATCTTTAATGTTGTCATTTCGTGGCGGCTTGCGTGTTATCGCACCTGTGTGAGCTGTTAAAACTTGGGTTTGTATGTTTGTGTACATGTGTGATGGTTTCATGATGTTTGTAATTGTGTGCTGGTTATTGTTCGGGCCGTTAAGGTCGCCGAACGATACCGTCATTACTGTAGTGTTTGTGTGTGTATTACTTTACGATGGTAATCGTTGTATATGATATGTGTTATGATTCTTTGTTGTGCTGAGTTGGCATCTCCGCTATGTTGTTTTGCGACGTTATGCCCCATTGTATTTTCGGTATGCCGAGCCGAGGCATTTAAACCGTGATGTGCCGGGGCATGCACGTGTAAATTGTCCTTCTCGTCAGTAACGGGTTTCAAGTGCAGACTCGAGGGACACCGAATTCATTTTTGCGAATTGGCTACTGAGACTTTCGGAGTTCGCGCTTCAGCGCAGATATCAGGATCGGATCTGAGAGACCCATGGGAGATTTTCCTGTCGGATGCTTTTTGTGTTGTTACCTTGTTTCCGTTGTTGTGAATTGCAGGGACGACATTTCTTTTATAAGAGGTCGGATGTAATACCCGTACTATATTTGACTTCTGCAGTTTCTCCTTCTAAATTCTATCGACTTGCACGTGTTCGTCGATACTTTTTGAACTTGTTTGATGTCTCAGCTATCATCGTTCGAACTGGTTGTGACCTTGTTTCAGATCGACCTGTTCGTCATCGTGACCTTTCCGAATTCGGTTCGATTCTTGTGAACCTTGTTTGGAAGTAATATCTTGTTAGGAATACTTGTTAGATTTTGATGATGTCATTAATATAAAATCAAATGTTTATTACTTGGCAAAAATGTAAGGAAGAACCAAATGAGTATCTTCCATAGGCCAAATATGTTAAGTATAAAACTTGGCAAAATGTAAAGAAGAACCAAATGAGTATCTTCTGTAGGCCAAAAATTAGTTAGGCTAAAATCGGCTAAGTACTGAGTACAGCTAAGTCCATCAGAGAGGATCAGTCGAGTCGAGTCAGAGTAGTTCTGGTCAACACAATTTATCAGAGAAGTTTGACCAGACTGCAGCCAAGTTACCTCAGAAAAGTCACTTGATCAGATAAGTCACAAACAGTGAACATCAGAGAGGTCCAGACTGCAGAGATGTTAACTGCTCATCAGCCTAGTCGAAGTCAGCCAAGTACTCCAAGTCCACGTCAGCATGCGTTGAAAAGTCAAGTATTACGGAAAGTCACATGCAACGTGAAGAGATAAATTGGAGTGATTCCCGCAAGAGATATGAATTAAAAAAGCTATCCAGACCCACCTTGAAGACTTTAATCATTTTATAATCAAAAGATTCGGCGCATCACATGCAGAGTCTTCACAACGGTCGGAAGATAGATTAAAATAATGGGAATCCAACCTTGCAACATTCAGAAAGATTAAACAAAGAAGTCTCCCTCCAACGGACGGATTTATTCAAAAGATTTGCAACGGCTACAAGGAAAAAGCTCAGAGATTGTGACCTATATATCCGAAGATTTGAAGCTGAGCAATCACCGGTGCGAACATACTTTCAAGCGATCAAAGCATTCAAGCAATCAAAAAGCAATCTATAGCATCGTGAAAAGAGCGGTTCTAAAAGTTCATACTTAAAGAAGCTCTTAGTTGGAGAAGACAAAAACTCTTGTCTATAATCCTGAGTTCGGGGTACTTCACTGGTTGAAGTTAGAGACTGTAAAGGCATCCAAGGATCGAGGATCAAGAGTTGCAAGGCAGACAAGTGTGGTACAACGGCACGGATTTCCACTAGTTGGAAGCTGTTGTAGTTTTGTTTGAATCACTATAATATTTATCACTGGTTGAGAATTATAGTGAATTCATCTCCAACTGGTTTGGAGAAAACTGGATTAGTAGAGGATTACCCCACCTCTGAGACCACTATAATTGCCTGCGTTCTTTACTGTTTTATTGAATCATACTTTAACTGCTGCATTCATTGTTAAGTGTTTCATTAGTTGCTTTCTATTCGTCATCAGCTGACTTCCGCATATATTAAAGAACAAACGACTCCAAGTCATTTGTTTACCTATCAGCTGAAGAAACTCACTCTTCGTGAAAAAGAGTTTAAGAGTTTCTACAAGTCTATTCACCCCCCATCTAGACTTGTACCTGGACGACTTGTGACCTACAAGTGGTATCAGAGAGGTTGGTACATTTATTTTACGAACCAGATCTATATCAGATATATATCTTTACTCTCATTTTATAATGGAACACATGCATTCTAGACTCCCTGTGTTTTCAGTTTACGAGTATGATCTTTGGAAGATAAGGATGCAGGCACACTTATCTTCGATTCATGACGACATGTGGTGCATCATAGAGGATGGTCCATTCATCTTCGAGAAGGACAACACAGCAGAGGAGATCGCAGCAGGGAAGCCAGAGAAGATTCCAAAGAAGAGGACAGAGCTGACTCCCGAAGAAAGAAAGCTGGCAAATCTTGATAACCGGGCCAGAGATGTGTTATATCAAACTCTTGACAAATCCACCATGGTCAAGATAAAGAACTGCAAGAATGCCAAGGAAATCTGGGACACATTAGCTTTAATGTGTGAGGGAACGGAGCTAATCAAAGAAAATAAATTGTCAATCGCTATTCAAAAGTTTGACAATTTCAAAATGAAGAACGGCGAATCCATAGATCAAGTGGACACAAGGTTCACTGAGATTATTAATGAGATCAACTCCCTCGGCAAAACCTATGGCAATAGGGAAATGGCACTGAAGGTTCTCAGATCTCTCAGCCCTGAATGGAGCATGAAGGTCGTGGCCATGAGAGAGTCCAAGGACCTGAATAAGATAAAGATCCAAGATCTGTTCTCTGATCTGAAGGCTTATGAGTTCGAGTTTCCAAGTTCATCCTCAACTGAGCCTGCAGAGAAGGGAATAGCCTTTGCAGCCGAGTCCCCTGCCAAGAGCCTATCTGATGTAAAGCCTCCAAATCCACTAGATTTTGAGGAAGAAATGGCGTTTATAATGCAAAGGTTCAGCAACTTTAGAAAGAACTACTCCAAATACAAGAAAAATTATAAGGAGAATCCAAGAAGGAACTAGAAAGCTGGAAGCTGGAAGGTTGAGTGCTACAATTGTCACAAGACAGGACACATCCAAATGGACTGTCCTGAGCTCAAGAAGGACGAAAGCAAGAAGGAGGTGGGCAGAAAAGAAGATAGAAGAAAGGCCCTCATCGGAGAAGACCAGGAGCATGTCGAATCAAGCAGCGGATTCTTTTCTGATGAAGATGAAGAGTATGACTGCCTGATGGCAAACCTAGCTGATGAAGAGGTAACTTCTAAACCCACCGGTTCAAACAACAGTTCAGCCATGTCACAAGATATGGATCTGCACGAATCGGTAAATCAGTTATTTAAAGATTTTGAAACACTCAAATCTGCACACCAAACTGTATCAGCAGAGAAGACTCAGCTGCAAAATGAGAATAGGCAGCTGAAAAATGATTTCGAAAAACTCAGTCGAGATCTGAATAAGGTTGAGATAACTGCAACTGACTTTAAAAACCAGGCTGATGTTAATACAGTTGAGATAAACCGACTAACCATTTTACTTAAAGAAAAATCAGCTGCACTTGCTCATGCCAAAGCGGAGTTTACTAAGCTGACTCAGATAAACAAGACTCAGGCGCAGGAAATAACCTCCCTGAAGGCGTCTTCAACTCTGGAAGAATTGTGTACCAATAAAAGGCCACTGTATTCTAAATCAGGCCTTGGATATGATCCTCACACTCCCTCTAGTTCTAAAAGAAAGTTTATCAAGGGAGAAACAATTGTCTCGACTGTTGAGCCTACATATAAACCGATATTTAAAAACAGGCAACAGCCAATTCACATGTCTAGGCTGCAGTCAGGCTACACAAGGCAGCCACCTAGACAGGCGACTAGGCAATGGCCAAGGCAAAAGCAGCAACCCAGACAACATGCCTACTATTACCAACAACTCCCTAAAAATAGATTTCAAAATGGGAGGGGCAGATGGAAACCTAAAGGTTATCCCAATTTCCAAAATGAACAAGTGTGGAGACCTCAAAGATTCAATAAATGGTCTCAGCCAAGATTTAGAATTGGCCCACAGTATCAAAATTTTGAGGAATATCCAGTATACAATCCCAACAGGAGATTCAGACCTCGAACTTACACACCTTATGAGTGTTATTATAATAATAATAACAATGTTTACAATCCAAGGAGAAATCAATTCTCCAGGAAAACAGCTAACCCCAAAGGACCCACACAGATTTGGGTACCTAAATCTCTGCTTGTCTGATTGCAGAAAAGGTGGAAGGACTACAACCACATCTCCACAGGCTCAAATTTTGGAGGTGAAGAATGGTTTGTAGATTCTGGATGCTCGAGGCATATGACCGGGAACAAGAAGATGCTGTCCAAATACACCAAAGAAAGAGGTCCCGATGTAAGCTTTGGAGATAGCTCTAGAGGACAAACAAAGGGCTTTGGAGAGCTGCACCGAGGAAATATTGTGATATCCAAAGTTCATTATGTCAAAGGGCTCAAGTACAACCTCCTGAGCATAAGCTAGTTCTGTGACGAGAAGAACCTAGTAGTCTTCACCATCTGGAAATGTACGGTGATAGATATCTTATCTGGAGAAGTAAAGCTACAAGGTTTCAGAAGGAGAGATGTCTATATGATTGATTGGAACACAGGAACACCTAACTCCTGTTTTCTATCCAAAACAGTAGCTGAGAATGGATGGCTGTGGCACAAAAGATTATGTCACCTGAACTTCAAATCCATCAACAAGATCAGTTCTCAGAAGCTGGTCAGAGGACTTCCAAATGAAGCATTCAAGAAGGAAGCGCTTTGTGATGCATGTCAGAAAGGAAAGCAGACCAGAGCATCGTTCAAGCCAGTCCAGCCTACAACTCTCACAACAAGGATCTTAGATCTACTCCACATGGATCTATTTGGTCTTATCAATCCAAGGACTCTGAGCGGCCGAAAGCATGCACTTATAATAGTAGATGATTATTCAAGGTACACTTGGATTATCTTCCTATATAAGAAAAGTGAAACCTTGACTAAGCTACCTGAGCTGCTGAGAAGGATCCAGAATGAGAAATCTCTATCCATCATCAAGATCAGATCAGATAGAGGAGTAGAGTTTCTCAACAAGGTGATAACTGATTACAGCGATCAGAATGGGATCCAGCATGAGCTCTCTGCAGCCAGGACTCCCCAGCAGAATGGTGTTGCTGAAAGAAGAAACAGAACCCTGAAGGAAGCAGCAAGGTCCATGATTGCAGAAGCGGACCTGCCCAAAAGGTTATGGGCTGAAGCTGTCAACACAGCCTGTCACACCCAGAACAGGAGTATGATAGTAGTGAGACATGGAAAAACTCCCTATGAGGTTTGGAATAATAGAACTCCTACTGTTGCTTACTTTCATGTTTTTGGTTGTAAGTGTTTCATCCACAACAACGGTAAAACACAACTAAATGCCTTTGATGCTAAAACTGATGACGGTCACTTTATGGGATATTCACAAAGAAGCAAGGCATATAGAGTTTTTAATAAAAGAACCTTAGTTGTGGAGGAAACACCCCATGTTGTTTTTGATGAATCAACCGTTGAGTACAGGAAGCAAGTTGAGCTAATTGAGAACAAGCTCAAGTCAGCAACCCTTGAAGAAGTCATTGTACATGACACTTGAATGGTGGACTCACCTGCAGACCAGCCTGAAGACCCAACTGCACTGGCGGCGACCCAATCGCAGATCGACAGATCACCAAACCTATCTCGATCCGATTCTTTCAAGAAGATCCGGCCGTAGCCGATAAAGACTCACCTGCAGATCAGATCCAACTGCAGATGACAAGAGGGTAGCTGATCCAGTTGCAGACCATAACCCAGCTGATGCAGAAATCCACCAGAGCAATCCAACAGGGGGAACAAACCCAGAAGAGGACGACATCCCCAAGTGGCTCAAAGATCACCCAATCCAGCAAATCATCAGAAAGTTGACTGATAGAGTTAAGACAAGACAGTCAACCCTACAGCAGGAATGGCTATGTTCTCATGCTTTATGTCACAAATAGAACCTAAAACTACAGAACAAGCCCTAGAAGATTACTCTTGGATAAATTCCATGCAATAGGAATTGGAGCAGATGGAAAGAAACAAAGGTTGGGAACTATGCAGACACGATCACAAGAAGGTTATTGGCACCAAGGGTGTACAAAAATAAGAGTGATGAAGACAGGCTGTTGTTAGGAATAAGTCCAGACTTGTAGCAAAGGTTATGCACAAGTGTGAAGGAATAGATTTTGATGAAACCTATGCACCTGTTGCAAGATTAGAGGCCATCAGACTATTCCTCGCATATGCTGCATTCAAGGATTTTGAAGTATATCAGATGGATGTAAAGAGTGCTTTTCTAAATGGAATCCTAGAAGAAGAAGTCTATGTAGAGCAACCCCCAGGTTTTGTCAAATGAGACAAAGTCTATAAGCTGTTAAAGGCTCTCTATGGACTTAAGCAAGCACCTAGAGCGTGGTATGAAACATTGTCTGTGTTTCTTGAGAAAAATGGTTTTTGCAAAGGGAAAGTGGACAAAATACTATTCAGAGTAGAGCACGAAGGCCACATATTAATAGTCCAGATATATGTAGATGACATCAAATTCGGATCAACCAATCCAGAGCTATGCGAGAAATTCTCCAATCTCATGCAAGGAGAATTTTAGATGAGTATGATGGGAAAGCTTAACTTCTTTCTCGGACTACAAGTTAAGCAGATGGAAAAAGGAATTTTCATCAACCAAGCTAAGTATACCAAAGATCTGATCAAGAGATATGGAATGGAATCAGCCAAGACAGCAAGAATTCCTATGAGCACAAGTACTCATCTGGATGCAGATGAGGCAGGCATATCAGTGGACTCAACCCACTACAGAGGACTCATTAGTTCTCTTTTGTACCTCACTGCAAACAGGCTAGACATATCCTATGCTGTTGGAGTTTGTGCACGATTCCAGTCCAAGCCGAAGCAATCACACCTAGATGCAGCCAAGAGGATAATAAAATACCTTAAGTATACAATCAATGTTGGACTATGGTATCCCAAGGATGATAACTTCGAGCTGTCAGGATATTCAGATGCAGATTTCGCAGGATGCAAAATCAACAGGAAGAGCACTAGTGGAACGTGTCAGTTCCTAGGAACCAGACTGATATCCTGGTTTAGCAAGAAGCAGGTTTCTAACTCTATCTCCACTACAGAGTCAGAATACCTAGCTGCAGGTAGCTGTTGTGCACAGATTTTATGGATTAGACAGCAGCTAATGGATTATAATATCATTGCCAATGAAGTTCCTATCTGGTGTGACAACAATATTGCTATTGCAATAACCAACAACCCGGTGTTGCATTCAAGGACGAAGCACATTGATGTTAAGCACCACTTCATCAGAGACCATGTGCTTAACAAAAGGGTTAGAGTTGAAAGAGTCAGCACAGACTATCAAATAGCTGACATCTTTACCAAACCCTTGCCAGAAGAAAGATTTTTGGAGCTGAGCAGAGATCTTGGATTACTAGATTGGGAATCTAGTACTGAAGCAAGTTGAAGCATTTCAGACGAAGGACGGACAAAGCAACCTAGCTGATCAGAATATCAGGCAAGAAGACAATGGAGTCAACTCACCTGATGCAGAGCGGTCAACAGTCAAACCAGCTAAGTTTTCTAAACCGACCTCTGAATATTATCTGCCATATTTATAATATTATTATATTAATTTTGGTTAACAAATGGCATTTAAATATATTAATGTTCGTTTCACAAGTGGCATTTTTAATACACGCGTCAATCGCTTATTCAATCGACCTCCACGGTGGCCAATCAAAACAAACCGTCAAATTTTAAAATGGACCACCGATTCAAATTTGAAATTCAAAAGAATCTCAAAAGGCGTACCACCGTCTCAAATATATAATAAATTAATCCATACGTCTTTTCATCTTCTTTATAAGGAAAGAAAACCCTTTACTTTACCTTTTTACGCTTACCAGAAACCCTAGATTTTTCAGAGCAAAAATTCCTTGAACACCAAATACACTAAAATCTTTTGTTTGCAGAAATGGCATCCTACTTCGAAGGCGTCAATCTGAAGGCGGTCAAGGACCAGATTATTTTCTCGCTGGTCGTCGATTTTGAAGGTTTATTGGAAGCTAATCTGGAGGATTACGACGTGCTTAACCTAATCCGCGCGATGAAACTCAATGGGGTCTACCCATTCCTAGACATCAATCCTCAACATCTGTACAAGGAGGATGTTATCGCGTTCTATCGCGAAGCCTGTATAATTCAAGATCGAATTCGGAGCATAGTCGGTGGAAATCAGGTCGACATATCTCGAGAGTCGATCCATACTGTTTTCGGTATGAAGCACCGCGGCATAGCCGTCGAAGCACTCAAACAGTCTTCTGCCGAAACCTGGAAGAAGATCAAAGTGGAGAATTTGCCGGAAAAACTGAAACTCACTGCCAAGAGGAGTGAGATTAAGAGAGTTTATCGTTTTGCGTTGGACATAACCAACAAAATAATCATGGGGATGGCCGGCAGTTATGATCAACTGTCGTCGGCGAAATTTATGGTGCTGGGAGCACTAATTCAGGATGAAGAAATTGACTGGGTAGATTACATATTCAGGCAACTCGTTCGAGAGGTCAATAAAGCCGAATGGCTTGTTGATGCGAAGAGATTTAAAACAAAGCTGGCGTTTGGAACGCAGCTGAGTTGGATGCTGGAAAAGACAGGCATGGAGAAGGGAAGCACTGACCCCTTCCATCCCAATAAAAGACTTGGTCATCTGGACCAAGAGACGCTGAGAAAATTGGGAGGCACAAGGAGAGCAGCCCAGATGCTGAAGGACCTACCTGACACAAGGCCATACCCGAGATATTATTCATCAGGAGAGTCAGACCGACCTGCATCCGACATCCCAACTGCATTCGAGTCAGACACCGAGTCCGACGACACTCCCATAGCAGTCCGATTTAAGAGAAGGGGACCAGCCCCTGAAGGACCTTCTATCATGCAGTCATCACCAGAACCCTCTCCCAAGAGGCCCAGGAGACTGCAGTTTAGTGAGGAAGAGCAGTCAGATCATCTTGCCAGCCCCTCAGCCAGGTCACCAACTCACCTGGAAGACCAGCCTGCCCCAGGCAGCCTCGAGACTCAAATTGTGGCTGTACTCACCCCAGCCTACATCTCTGAGGAAGAAGAAGCAGGTCTAATAATTTCTATCCCTGAAGCCAACTATATCTTTAACCTCTTAGAAAATAATACTTTCAATCTATCCATCGAACAACTACAACTTGTTAAACCTCTAGCCTTAAAACAATCGTTCCTTGAAGTTTTTGAAGAATGGAAATTTTTGAAATCCCTATCTTTTGTCAAACTTCAATCTTTTATTAACACTTGTGGTTGGGACTATCCCCAAGCCACGGAGGATGTGCTGATAGATTTTTGTAAAACATCAGACACAATTTTGATCCTTCAGGAGGACTGGTTCATGTCAAATTTTAAAACCAACATGGACCAGTTCATCCACTGCATTATGCTTAGTATTTTTGATGGATCCTATGCGAAAGTTGTTGAGGAGGAAGTTGAGAAGGAAATAAGGATTGAGGAGGTAGATGGAGATGAAGAAGTTGTTGTCTCAGACGATGAAGAAGAAGAGCAGGAAGAGAGAAAAAAAGAAGAAAAGATTTTAGTTGAAAATCAGCCTGATGAAGTTAAGAAAACAGAAGAGTTGAATGAAGAAGAAGAAGAAGAAGGAGAAGAAGTCGAAAAGGAAGAAGATGAAAGGGAGAAGGAGAATGATGAAGGTGAGGATGATGACGCGGATGAAGGAGAAAAGGATGGGAAGGATGATGACAATAATGATGATGATGATATTGATGATGATGATGAAGGAGATGAAGGAGCTGAAAAAGAAAATGAAAAAGAAAAGGATGAGGAAAAAGAAAAGGAAAATATTGAAGAAGAAAAGGAGAAATAGGAAGAGAAGGCAGAAGAAGAAAAGGAGGAGGAACAGGAGAAAGAGGAAGAGAAGGCAGAAGAAGAAAAGGAGCCGGGCAGGCCGACACAAGAAGTGCAGATAGATCGTGGTACCGCCGTACACCAGGCTAGATGCGGAGTTAGCCGAGGACTCCGGATCGGGACCCCAGAGAAGACCCCATCTGGAGTACCAGTGCAGATGTGCTTGCATCCAGTGGTTCAATTGCGAAGGCTCGGGAGAGCACTCTCCACCAGCTCAGATATCACCTGCCGTGACTGAGCTGATCAGGCAGATAGTGAAAGATAGAATTGGAGAGCTGCTGGCATCTCAGGTCACTCCTGAACTTCAATCCATCAATGCAAAGATCGACACTTTGCTGCAGAGAGAAGTTCCTCAGCCTCCTCCCCCTACCAACAACAGAATGCCATTTGGCATGTCTGATTGGATGAGCAGAATAGAGCAGCAATTGACTACCCTAGTTGATGCTGGCAAAAAGGGGGAAGATAGAGTTCAGGGGGAAGGAAGTAATCAAGGAGAGATAAGGGCAGAGCTAAGAACAAAAAAGAGGCAAGATATCCTTCAAACTGAAGGACCATCAAGCCTAAAAAGGAAGGGAGGATCAGATCCAGAACAGGCTGACCAGCCTGAAGGAAAGAAAAGGAGGACTAGAGGAGGTCTTGAGCCTACTCTAGAGTGGGAAGGAAAGGAGTTGTGGTTTGTAGAGGATTTTGTTCCATATGAAGCTCTGGAAATGTGGGTATCTGCAAGAAAGAAGTTTATCAGAGACTACTACATCTGGGAAATACTCCAGGATGATAATCTCTCCCCACAGCAAATCTTCATAAATTTCATGGAGGCAGCCCATCCGCAACTCTGGGCTATTCTGAAGAAACATGCTGGGAAACAAAATGCCTATCCCAGGATTCCTGTATTCACTGCCAAAGAACCTCCTACTATGGAAAGAGGAGGTGCGTTGGATGAACTTACGCTACAAAGAAAAATCAAGAAGCTATGTCTTGAGAACAAATTTTCATCCCAAGAAGAGAAAGCCTTCGCACCTCTTGTTGTGAAAAGGAAGTATGGTCTTGCCCCAGTCAAGATAAGACCAATTGGAGCTAAACCCTTCAGACCTGCCAAACAGCCTATTCGAAGAGGCAGATGACTCTTACTTATTTTTACTTGTAATGATTTATGTACTTAAAATTTTCTTGTAAAATTCAGACATGTACTTGTAAAATTAATTTTATAACAGTCTTTTTGAATGACAATTCCCAGTTGTCTCAAAAACTAGACTGGCTTTAGTTTGTGTCTTGCACTTAAGTGCAGACTTGATCATTTGATTACTTGTTTAAAGTTTTGCCATCATCAAAATAGGGGGAATTTGTTAGGAATACTTGTTAGATTTTGATGATGTCATTAATATAAAATCAAATGTTTATTACTTGGCAAAAATGTAAGGAAGAACCAAATGAGTATCTTCCATAGGCCAAATATGTTAAGTATAAAACTTGGCAAAATGTAAAGAAGAACCAAATGAGTATCTTCTGTAGGCCAAAAATTAGTTAGGCTAAAATCGGCTAAGTACTGAGTACAGCTAAGTCCATCAGAGAGGATCAGTCGAGTCGAGTCAGAGTAGTTCTGGTCAACACAATTTATCAGAGAAGTTTGGCCAGACTGCAGCCAAGGTACCTCAGACAAGTCACCTGATCAGATAAGTCACAAACAGTGAACATCAGAGAGGTCCAGACTGCAGAGATGTTAACTGCTCATCAGCCTAGTCGAAGTCAGCCAAGTACTCCAAGTCCACGTCAGCATGCGTTGAAAAGTCAAGTATTACGGAAAGTCACATGCAACGTGAAGAGACAAATTGGAGTGATTCCCGCAAGAGATATGAATTAAAGAAGCTATCCAGACCCACCTTGAATACTTTAATCGTTTTATAATCAAAAGATTTGGCGCATCACATGCAGAGTCTTCACAACGGTCGGAAGATAGATTAAAATAATGGGAATCCAACCTTGCAATGTTCAGAAAGATTAAACAAAGAAGTCTCCCTCCAACGGACGGATTTGTTCAAAAGATTTGCAACGGCTACAAGGAAAAAGCTCAGAGATCGTGACCTATATATATCCGAAGATTTGAAGCTGAGCAATCACCGGTGCGAACATACTTTCAAGCGATCAAAGCATTCAAGCAATCAAAAAGCAATCTATAGCATCGTGAAAAGAGCGGTTCTAAAAGTTCATACTTAAAGAAGCTCTTAGTTGGAGAAGACAAAAACTCTTGTCTATAATCCTGAGTTCGGGGTACTTCACTGGTTGAAGTTAGAGACTGTAAAGGCATCCAAGGATCGAGGATCAAGAGGTGCAAGGCAGACAAGTGTGGTACAACGGCACGGATTTCCACTAGTTGGAAGCTGTTGTAGTTTTGTTTGAATCACTATAATATTTATCACTGGTTGAGAATTATAGTGAATTCATCTCCAGCTGGTTTGGAGAAAAGTGGATTAGTAGAGGATTACCCCACCTCTGAGACCACTATAATTGCCTGCGTTCTTTACTGTTTTATTGAATCATACTTTAACTGCTGCATTCATTGTTAAGTGTTTCATTAGTTGCTTTCTATTCGTCATCAGCTGACTTCCGCATATATTAAAGAACAAACGACTCCAAGTCATTTGTTTACCTATCAGCTGAAGAAACTCACTCTTCGTGAAAAAGAGTTTAAGAGTTTCTACAAGTCTATTCACCCCCCCCCCCCCCTCTAGACTTGTACCTGGACGACTTGTGACCTACACATCTTTCACTTTCTACCAGTTCTTTTAATGTCTGGAGTGGAAGTGGGGACTTCGGAGTCATTGTTCGACTGTTGTCATTCAATCATTGTTGTTCGATCATTGTTGTTCGATCATTGTTATTCGATCGTTGTTTTTCTATCATTGTTATTTGATTGTTGTTGTTCGATCGTTGTTGTTTGAACGGGGTTGTCTGAATGTTGTTGCCTGATCTCGTACTACGAAGAATTGTCGTTCACCGTTAGTCAACTGTTTCGAATGTGGCCAAGTGGGTCACCGAGCGGTGCATTGTGAGACCATTGCCAAGATGTTTGGGAATTGGATTTTCGTTCCTACTGGGGGAGTGCCTGGTGGTGTCCCGTGATGTAGTTGTGTATCGTACTTCGTGCTGTAATTCGTGTAGAAATTGATATTTGTTGCGTGAACTTTTTGGTTTTGTTTGTATTCTACCATGATGTTTTATTTTAAGTTTCGGGACGAAATTTATTTTTAATAGGATAGAATGTAATGTCCGGTATTCTCGTTTTTTGTTATCTTGAATTGTTTGTGTCTTGACGTCGGACATTTTCTTGTTGACGAGAATCGGAGTGAATTCTATCATAATACTATATTTGTTTCTACCGCATAGTCGTTGTGGTCGGGTGTGACTTGTTGTCGCGTGCGTTTCTTTGATTAAATGTGTGCATGTGATGCGTCGTTAATTGCTCGTTATTGTTTTGAATCATTGCCGGTGGCGTTGTTATGGTCGTCGTGGGGCGTGTTTTCACGCTGTATGTTCTTTCGCGTTGCTTGTAACATTTCACCGTTGGGCGCGATTTTTTTTCGGTTCTTGTGTATCTCGTTGAGTTTTTCTGGTGGGATATTGCTTCTCCCTACTTGATTTAAGTTTCGGGAGGAAACTTCTTTTAAGGAGGGTAGAATGTAATATCCGCAATTTCGGATGTCCGGTAATTCTCTTTTTCGGCGGAGGTCCGTTTTGACGACTCGCTTGGGACCGTTTCATCGTTCTGAGAATGATTAATTCTGCACTTTTTGTCACCCGAGTTCGTTTCGGTATTGTTTTGTGGAATCCCGTGTTTCTTAATGACTTTTCCGCACTCGAGTTCGATTCTTGCGAATCTCATCCGAAATTACTGTTTCGAGTTTCCCGTAAGTCCGTTTAACTTTGTTAGACGTGTTGTGAACTTCGGTTTGGTTATTCGATCACGTATCGTGATTTTCGGACGTTTTGGGCCATTTTCGTAATTTCCCAAAGTTTTGGGTAATTACCTTCCGATGTCGAATTTCGAGCCTTCGGGTGGTCGTAATCATGTGTCCTCTTAGCTCTTAGATTCGTCCTTGCGAGTACTTCGTGACTGTATCTTCGATTCGTATTCAGGTTCGGGTTTCCGTGTCGTTTTCTTGAGTTCAGTGTTATTAAAAGACTTTTCCAAGTATGAGTCGAATTTGTAAAATCACCATAAATTATTGGAAACTCCAAAGATTTTTGAATCTTTTCAGTGTTATAGAGCATCAAGTTAGCTTCCCAATGGTTCAAACGGTGAGTCAGTCAGAGTCCGGACGAGAGAGTTATGGTAGAAATAGCTCAGACACTCATTTTCCACTTTTGGCCGAGCAGCCTGTACCGTGAGCCGCGGCACATGCCGGCAGGGCCGCGGCACACTGCCGAGTCACTGCCGCGGCACACCCGTCCGGGCTGCGGCACACTCGTGTTGCATTTTCGGCCAAACTCGTCTGTACCTTGTGCCGCGGTACATGTCGACGGGGCCGCGGCACACTGCCGAGTCACTGCCGGCAGATTTGGCCCTGTGCCGCAGCACACTTCGGCTAGGCCGCGGCACCGAGTCGGCTATTTAAGGCGGCGAGCGTTTTCTTCAGCCATTTCTCACTCGTTTTCTTCCCTTCCGCGGCTGGAGATTGGTTAATCATGGAGAGATGTTGTTGGACAATAAATCCATGAAGTCTTGGAGTTCATATCATCAATCATCCATCCTATAACATCCTTTGATCGAGCGAATCAGGTCAGATTTTCTTGAAATCTAATTTTGGGGATTTTGGGTATTTTGTTCGTTTTCGTCCGTTTAATCCGATTTAACTTAGGATTGTGATGGATTGATGATTATTTAGATGTATTGTATCATTTCCCTTGTTATTCCATGGTTGGATCGTATCGATTCGTTGTTTTGGTCGAGTTCTTGATCGACGTCTTGAAGGTGTCCGGTAAAATGTCATAGAGGGGTTTTCGGGCGTTCTACGATTATTCTTCCTCGTATGATCGATGATTTATTGATTATATGTTGTTAGGGTCGAATTCTTGTGAAGAACTCGAGTCGGAACCCTTCCGTTCGTTGTCTTCTTTGGGGTCCGAGCTTCCCGGTCGAACCGTGTTCTTCGGAGCGTTTGGTAGCGGTTATTAAGGTAAGTATCTTATTATACGACTTGTATCTTGCGACTAGTAATTACGTATGATATGTATGATGATTTTGCTTGCCTTCGTAATTATGTTCCGTTTGAGTTGGTTGTGTTTTCCGTAATTTGAAGGCTTTGCGATAATAGTGTTATATTAGTATACGTGTTAGGCGTTGTGCCATTTGTGCAGGATTGCGACGTACATATGGGATGGTTGTACACTCGGTTGTGCAATGTATTGTGTACCGAACGTGTGTAATGTTGGTTCTGTGTCGTTGATTGACGATAGTTGTTGCGAGTGTTGAGATTGTGTTATGTGCGTGGGATGCACGATTTTGTGGTGATCAATGTGATTGATTAATTGTGCTCATTGTTGTATGTAATGTGAATGTGAATATGGGCGTGACCGCTAAGTTCACTCGTGTTGGTTCGACGGGACCTACGAGGATTCGTGGCAGTGGACTACGGGGTCAGAACTTAGTGAGTGCGAGGTCAATCGTCTTTGATGCGCGAGGCCTACGATAACGCATGGCAGTGGACCATGAGTTTCGGACACAGTGCGTCCAACCGGGTGAGCTCTACGGGGCTTACGGTGACACGTGGCAGTGGACTACGGTGTCAGGACTGTGTGTGTGATTGTTGTGATTGATATATTCCGTGCGGGTTGTTATGCCTACGGAGACACGTGACAGTGGATCACGGTGTCGGAATTGGTTATGTCTGGTTAATAGTCCGTGTGGGTTGTTGAACCTACGGAGACACGTGACAGTGGATCACGGTGTCGGAATTGATTATGTTTGTTTAATTGTGCGTGATGTAGTCCGTGCGGGTTGTTGAACCTACGGAGACACGTGACAGTGGATCACGGTGTCATGAGCATGATACTTTTCAAATCAAAGTTTTTAAAGGAAAAGTTTTAAGAAAGAATGTTGGGACGAGCCCCACGAGATTTATGGAAATGTTTTCGTACTGTAAATTGTTGAAATACAATTTGAAATTTGGGTTAAGATCCTAAGATTTTCGAAAGGTTTTGAAATTCTAAAAATTCCCGAGATGATAATCCTATTTTCGAGTGCTTCATAGATTATCTTCCCTTGTGAAAAACTCCCGGGAATATTTGATACTTGATTATTATATTTGATTCACGATTATTAATTGCTTGTTACATTTCGTATGGTTTGATACTTGTGTAACACCCCCAAGACATTCAGGGCATATTACAGCGCTGTGGACCCCACACTGTGGAATCCACCAGGCTAACGTACCAAACAAGACATTCGACAACGATGAACAATCATTAATGAAACGACAATTCGCATAAAAGACTACAACCCGACAAGTAAAATCTGACATCAAATCCATTTCGCAAAACGGGAACACAAAAGTAACAAGTTCAAACAGAAAGTACTCGAGTACTTAAACCAATTTTATGATACAGAAATCCCAAAATCAGACATCAATAATAACCGACAGACATAACACCGAAAATCAACTACTGGACAATATCATGCTTGCCCATCATCCTCATACGGCTCGAGTGCTCGCTTGTCCCCACGATCAATACCTGAAATACAAAAAGTATTTCCCCCATTTAAGGGGTTAGCGACAACTGCTAGTGCAAGTACAATCCATTTGAATTACATTCTAATCAGATGAATATATGCGCCAAAATCATTTTAGAAAACATTTTATATTCCGGAATATTTACGATGCACAAGCACAAAACACATTTTCTCCAACCAAAACAATTCAAAGTTAACCTTGGTACGTAACTCACGGCCACCGTACCCCGGAGAGCCCCGTCGGACATCCCTGGGTTGTTAACTACAGTTCGCGATACGAAACTCACGGAAACGTATCCCTAGAGGCCCCGTCGGACCGTCCCTAGGTGAACATACACATATCCATCCACAACAACCACAATACAGCCATAATTCAAATACTAGAACATGTAAACAAATGTAAAGTACTTGCCTTTGTGACATCTTCGAAGAATCGGAAGTGAAAAACGACTACGGATGATCCGAGTGGAAGACGACGGTTCCTAACGAAGAATTAACATAACTCAATCCTAACGGACATCAATAAACAAAAGGAATACTCCCATAACCCCGATTACAATTCACGACAATAGACGTTCAATCGATACGGCGAGGGTTTACGCAAAATCTCCCCGTATTGATAATTTACGGACTAAAATCAAGGAAATTGGATTGGGAATCATCCAATAACAACAATCGGTTAGAAGTTTCGCAACATACATGAACAATTCGGAATCAATCACGAAAAACCCGAAAAACCCCCAATTTATACAAGTTAGGGTTCCTGAAGAAAATACCTCGGATTCGGATGATGGAGGATGATTATGCTGATGGTGATATGCTACTACGATTCTATGGTGATGGAACACGAAAAATTCTTCGATCAAAACTGAAGGAATCGCCTCTGGAGTCGCCCCGTGAAGAAAAACGAAAGAGAGGATAGAAAATGAGGTCTTGGACCTCTGCCATTGTTTTAAAGCGAAATGTTATTCTGGCGTAACATGGCCAACTTACGGCCGTAACCACGGGTGTTACGGCCGTAACACCTCTTGGACAGCGATCTTGGCATTTCTTGTCCAAGCGATTCGGACGACCCGAAACCGGACCTGCTATCGAACCAAAAATACGACTACGAAGAATATTCGATGACGAGTCTAACCATCACAAGAAAACATCAATCCGACTACCCGGGAATCCGGAATACGACAACGAATATGAAATTCCCTAAACTTATAGGAAATTACGAAAATGGCCCAAGTGCCCGAAAATCACGAAACGACGTCGGATTTACAAACCGAAAGTTTCAACATGACCAACTCAACCATACGAACTTGTACAAGCCAAGAAACAACGAAAACGAACGAGTTTTACGAGAATCGAACGTTCATGCGGCAAAACATGTCATAAAATGAAATTACGTGAAAACATCATTAAAACTCGTCCAAATGGAAAAACTCCAAGAACAAAGTAGATTCGAAATGTCGAAACGTTTACAAGCGAGTCGATAAAAATAGACATACACCAAAAATGGAAACTGCTAAAAATGGAAAATTACGGATATTACATTCTCCCCCTCTAAAATAAAGTTTCGTCCCGAAACTCAAGAATCAAAAAGTTCGGGATGCCTCGAACGCATATCCTCCTCTAATTCCCACTTCGCTTCTTCTACTCCGTGCCTCGACCATTGCACCTTCACCAAAGGAATGGTTTTGTGCCTTAACTGTTTGTCTCGACACTCCAAAATCTTAACGGGCCTCTCCTCAAACGTAACATCCTTCTCGATCCTCACGTCTCTAAAATCAATAATGTGGGACGGGTCCGGAACATACTTCCTCAGCTGGGAGACGTGAAATACGCTATGAACATGACTCAACGATGGAGGCAAAGCTAAACGGTATGCCAACTCACCGACTCTCTCTAATATATCGAAGGGCCCAATATACCTCGGACTGAGCTTCCCCTTTTTCCCAAAACGGAAAACTCCCTTCGTCGGGGATACCCTCAACAGAACATGATCTCCTACCTCGAACTCCAAAGGTCGACGCCTAACATCCGCATAAGACTTTTGTCGACTCTGAGCAGCCAACATTCTCTTTCTAATCAATTCAACTTTCTCCCTCGTCTCTAACACAAGGTCTGGCTCGGTACCAACTAGATCGGACGGCTCGTCCCAACATATCGGCGATCGGAAACGTCATCCATAAAGTGCCTCATACGGTGCCATCTTAATCGACGCGTGCCAGCTATTATTATAAGTAAACTCAATTAAGGCCAAATGCTCCTCCCAGTCACTACTCCAATCTAACGCGCACGCGCGCAACAAATCCTCGAATGTCTGAATGGTACGTTCGGACTACCCATCAGTCTGGGGATGGAACGAAGTGCTCAAACGTAACTGTGTCCCCAATGCCTTATGCACAGCCTGCCAAAAATGCGATACAAATCGGCCATCTCTGTCTGAAATAATGGTCCTCGGCGTACCATGAAGCCTCACTATCTGTGCGATAAAAATACGAGCCAACTTTTCTGGACCCCAAGTATCCTTGATGCCCAAAAAATGTGCCGTCTTAGTCAGTCGGTCTACAATCACCCACACCATATTCATACCAGCCTTCGTCCTCGGCAAACCCGTGACAAAATCCATAGAGATATCCTCCCACTTCCATTCTGGGACGGGAAGTGGTTTCAATAACCCGGCTGGCCGCTGATGCTCAATCTTGACTTGCTGACAAGTCAAACACTTAGCCACAAACTGAACTACCTCATTCTTCATGTCGTTCCACCAGAAATTTTTTCTCAAATCTTTATACATTTTACTCGAGCCCGGATGGACTGAGTAAGGTGACGCATGGGCCTCTCGCATAATACTCTGTCTAAATCCCGAGTCGTTCGGAACACACAACCGGCCTCGGAATCTCAACACACCGTCTTCATGAATAACCAATCCTGGGGCTTTCCCCTTTCCTACACTCTCTCGGAGCTGAATACACATCGGGTCCTCCAACTGTCCCGATTTAATATCATCGACCAGAGATGAAGAAATCTCAAGAGTACGCAACTGCCCGGAACTCTCTGGTAGTACAACCTCAATGCTCAACCTCATAAACTCTCGCTGAAGTCCCGAGTGGGCCGTAAGCAACTCAAGCGCCCGAAGCGCTACCGATTTCCGGCTCAAGGCATCTGCCACCACATTTGCCTTACCCGGATGATATAGAATCTCGAGGTCGTAGTCCTTAATCAACTCCAACCATCTCCTCTGTCTCATATTAAGCTCTTTCTGGGTGAAAATGTACTGCAGGCTCTTGTGATCGGTGAAAATCTGACACGACGAGCCATACAAGTAATGACGCCAAATCTTCAACGCAAATACAACTGCGGCCAACTCAAGATCGTGCGTAGGGTAATTCAACTCGTACGGTTTCAACTGACGGGAAGCATAGGCAATCGTCCTCCCGTGCTGCATAAGCACACATCCGAGCCCTTAGCCCGAAGCATCATTGAAAACCGAGAAACCCTCATTACCACTCGGTAAAGCCAAAACAGGAGCGGTCGTCAACCGCTTCTTCAACTCCTCAAAACTATTCTGCCTCTCATCGGTCCACACAAACTTCTCTGACTTCTGTAACAACTGAGTCAGTGGTCGATCGAGCTTAGAGAACCCCTCGACGAATCTACGGTAATACCCGGCTTATCCCAGAAAACTGTGGACTTCCTTCACGTTCTTGGGCGGCACCCAATCCAACACTGCCTCCACCTTATGTGGGTCCACACGAACACCCTCGGCCGAGATCACATGACCGAGAAACATAACCTCCCGCAACCAAAACTCACACTTTGAGAACTTTGCAAAAAGATGCTGAGTTCTCAAAATGTCTAACACGATATGCAAATGACAGGCGTGCTCCTCCTCGCTCCTCGAGTAAATCAGGATGTCATCGATAAAAACGACTACACATTTATCGAGGTACTCGATAAAGACTTTGTTCATAAGCTGCATGAACACGACTGGTGCGTTGGTTAGCCCAAAAGGCATAACCACAAACTCGTAGTGACCGTATCTCGTCCGAAAGGCCGTCTTCGGAATATCGGTATCCTTCACTCGGAGCTGATAATACCCCGATCTCAAATCAATCTTCGAAAACACGGTTGCCCCTTGCAACTGATCAAACAAGTCATCAATCCTCGGGAGCGGATACTTGTTTTTGATGGTCACTTTGTTCAACTCTCGGTAATCGATACATAAACGAAGTGACTCATCCTTCTTTTTCACAAACAGGACCGGTGCACCCCGAGGTGAAGCACTCGGTCGAATATATCCCATGTCTAGCAACTCTCCCAACTGTTTCTTCAACTCAAGCATCTCGGCAGGCGCCATACGGTATGGTATCTTAGAAATCGGGGCTGCCCCTGGCTCTAAATCGACGGTAAACTCAACCTCTCGGTCCGGCGGCAAACCCGGCAACTCGTCTGGAAAAACATCAGGATACTCACACACTACCGGAATAGACGAGAGCTCGACTCCCTTTTCTTCTGATCTCAAAGCGTAACACCAATAGCCCGTACAACCTCCTCGAAGAAGTCTCACCGCCCTCAAGGCGCTGATCAGGAGTCTCTGGCCACTCCGCTTACGCCCCACAAAAGAATGCTCGGTACCATCAGAGGCTAACATCGAAACATTCCTCGTTCTATAATTCATGATCGCCCATGACGGTCCAGCCAATCCTCACCCAGAATCAAATCCTCATCTCTAATATCTACCGCAATCAGATTAGAAGGCCAAACCCTCCCCGCGATACTCACTGGAAAATCTCTAACCTCACGATCCCCCACGATGCTATCCCCACTAGGAAGTTTAACAACAAAAGGCTCACAAGCAACAAGGCAATCAACATGCAGACGACGCACACAATCCATAGATATAAAAGAATGCGTAGCACCAGAATCGAACAATACGGAAACAGGATGATCAAGGATGTGGACGGTACCTGTAGCCACCGTCGCGTCAGGATCTCCTGCTCGTTTCATCTCATACACTCGGGGCGGAACAGACCCCGCACTAGAAGATCCCCCTCTAGAAGGCTGCCCACGTCCTCGACCTCTACCAAAACTCTGCTGCGGCTGAGGAATTGTCGGTGCCTGATTCACACTCGGCTCTCCCGTAGCTGGGGCTGATATCTGAGTAACTGGAGTTCGAGCCGCATCCGTACAAAACTTTGCACGATGACCCATCCGACCACAAGCAAGACACTGAATCAGAGGCCTATCACACTCACCCATTATGTGGCCCGGGCGACTACAGTTGAAGCACATAGGACCACGGACGGAACCAGCAGGAGCAGACCTAGAACCGTTTCCTCGCCCAACTGATGGCGACTGACTCCCAAAGACTCGCGAACCAGACTGAGCCTTCGGATACCCTCCTGACTTGCCTCCCGAAAACTGACCGGAGGTCTTCTGCTTCTTTCCTTCGGTTGCCGTCTCCGTTGCAGAAAACGACATCTCATAAGCCATCGCTTTATTCTGATATTGTTTCAAAGTCGTGCACCCCAGACCAGACATGTAGTGGCGCACCCTCGGTTTCATCCGCATATCAAAGTGGCGGATTTTATCAAGCTCATCTCGGACTTGGTTCCTCACATAATGCAGCTGTTGATTGTAGTGTTTGATAGCTTGAGAAATAGGAACATCTTGGGGCTTAGCCTCAAAGAAGGCTCGGATCCTCCCCTCTTTCACTGGCCATGGACAGAATTCATCTTCCATCAAATCCCGAAACTCTGCCCACATGGCTGCCCGGTCGCGCGGTTTCACCGCTTGCCACCACGTTGCTGCCTCTTTGGCGAGGAAGTACTGAGCGATGGGTACCTTCCTCTACTCAGAGTAGTTAGCAGCCTCGAATACCTTCTCCATCTCAAATAGCCAATTCTCCCAACCAGAGGGGTCGGATGCACCATCAAACTGCGGAGGACGCATATGAATCACGTCCTGAAGTAACTTATCATTGCCGGATCCAGTAGGCGGAACCAGGTTGGCATTAGCTTGGCCGACTAGAACGGCCTGAGTCAGTAGCGTCATCTGGTTCGCTACCTGCTGCAAAATGTTGGCCACTCCAACATTCTCATGTGCATTACCGGAACTAGCAGACTGGTCCTGCTGACCTCCAGAACTAGGGGGAACACTGTTCGACAAAGAGGGCATCGCCGAATCAGTTCCCGAGTGATCGAACATGGCCGCCCCACCGGCTGCGCCACGTCCCCTACCGCGTCCGCGACCGCGTCCGCGTCCTCTACCAGCAGGAATTCTGAAGAAGTAATGGGTAAGTACAATTCAAACGCAAAACGCAACAAGATACTAAGACAGGAATAGAATAAAATGGTGAAACGAGTCAAGTTAGGAAAAAATTACGAGCACCGGCGTACTGAGATGATGACATAGCAGTGATACTGTTCCAAAAACGACACTTAACTAGACCCAAATAACCGACAGCCTAGGTATCCATAAACCTAAGCTCTGATACCATATTCTGTAACACCCCCAATACATTCAGGGCATATTACAGCGCCGTGGACCCCACACTGTGGAATCCACCAGGCTAACGTACCAAACAAGACATTCGACAATGACGAACAATCATTAATGAAACGACAATTCGCATAAAAGACTACAACCCGACAAGTAAAATCTGACATCAAATCCATTTCCCAAAACGGGAACACAAAAGTAACAAGTTCAAACAGAAAGTACTCGAGTACTTAAACCAATTTTATGATAAAGAAATCCCAAAATCAGACATCAATAATAACCGACAGACATAACACCGAAAATCAACTACTGGACAATATCATGCTTGCCCATCATCCTCATACGGCTCGAGTGCTCGCTTGTCCCCACGATCAATACCTGAAATACAAAAAGTATTTCCCCCATTTAAGGGATTAGCGACAAGTGCTAGTGCAAGTACAATCCATTTGAATTACATTCTAATCAGATGAATATATGCGCCAAAATCATTTTAGAAAACATTTTATATTCCGGAATATTTACGATGCACAAGCACAAAACACATTTTCTCCAACCAAAACAATTCAAAGTTAACCTTGGTACGTGACTCACGGCCACCGTACCCCGCAGAGCCCCGTCGGACATCCCTGGGTGGTTAACCACAGTTCGCGATACGAAACTCACGGCAACGTATCCCTAGAGGCCCCGTCGGACCGTCCCTAAGTGAACATACACATATCCATCCACAATAACCACAATACAGCCATAATTCAAATACTAGAACATGTAAACAAATGTAAAGTACTTGCCTTTATGACATCTTCGAAGAATCGGAAGTGAAAAGCGACTACAGATGATCCGAGTGGAAGACGACGGTTCCTAACAAAGAATTAACATAACTCAGTCCCAACGGACATCAATAAACGAAAGGAATACTCCCATAACCCCGATTACAATTCACGACAATAGACGTTCAATCGATACGGGCGAGGGTTTACGCAAAATCTCCCCGTATTGATAATTCACGGGTTAAAATCAAGGAAATTGGATTGGGAATCATCCAATAACAAGAATCGGTAAGAAGTTTCGCAACATACATGAACAATTCGGAATCAATCACGAAAAACCCGAAAAACCCCCAATTTATACAAGTTAGGGTTCCTGGAGAAAATACCTCGGATTCGGATGATGGAGGATGATTATGCTGATGGTGATATGCTACTACGATTCTATGGTGATGGAATACGAAAAATTCTTCGATCAAAACTGAAGGAATCGCCTCTGGAGTCGCCACGTGAAGAAAAACGAAAGAGAGGATAGAAAATGAGGTCTTGGACATCGCATTGTTTTAAAGCAGTAATTTTATTCTGATAAATAACAGGGGACACTTACGGCCGTAACATGGCCAACTTACGGCCGTAACCACGGGTGTTACGGCCGTAACACCTCTTGGGACAGCGATCTTGGCATTTCTTGTCAAACGATTCCCGACGACCGAAACCGGACACGCTGCTATCGAACCAAAAATACGACTACGAAGAATATTCGATGACGAGTCTAACCATCACAAGAAAACATCAATCCGACTACCCGGGAATCCGAAATACGACAACGAATATGAAATTCCCTAAACTTATAGGAAATTACGAAAATGGCCCAAGTGCCCGAAAATCACGAAACGACGTCGGATTTACAAACCGAAAGTTTCAACATGACCAACTCAACCATAGGAACTTGTACATGCCAAGAAAAAACGAAAACGAACGAGTTTTATGAGAATCGAACGTTCATACGGCAAAACATGTCATAAAATGAAATTACGTGAAAACATCATCAAAACTCGTCCAAATGGAAAAACTCCAAGAACAAAGTAGATTCGAAATGTCGAAACGTTTACAAGCGAGTCGATAAAAATAGACATACACCAAAAATGGAAACTGCTAAAAATGGAAAATTACGGATATTACAACTTGCACTAGTAAAACAGTGGAGTTTTACTAACCCCCGAGTAATCGGGGAATGGATGTCTGTTTTGCGTCCAGGTACATGCAGATTCAGGGGAGCAGTCACAGGATTGGCACAAGAGGATGACGAGCTGCGATACTAATCATGAGTCGAGAGTTGTTTTGATTTTTGTTGTGTTGTCAGAGTTGATTTCAGTCTTCCGCTGTATTGTATTTCGACCCCTGTGTGGGTAATGTTATTTAAGTCAGTTTTGTCGATTGGATTGTGTGACCTCATCGGTCTGTATATTCACGTGTAAGTGACCATATCGGTCTGTATCATTTTATTGTTTGACCCTGGCAGGGCAAGTATTTGGTTGTTTATGGATGTTTAGCCTGGTAGATCCTTGTGGAAAGGGTCTACGGCGTGTAATATTCCCATATGGTTTTGGGGGTGTTACACTTACAACCCTACAACTAAAGATGTGGATATCGAAGAGAAGTCTTTGGAGAGATGGGAAGCTTTCTTGGAGGTACAATTACTTGATAATTAATTAAGTATTTGCTTTTGTTAGATGATTGCTATGAATTGTAATATAAGTATGAATATGTTTATTACAGAGAAATGGTAGATATGGTTTAGCGTTGGCTAAGAAATAGTTGGCGAATATTGATTTGTTGACCAAACTATTTGCTAGTCAAACTGCCCATGGTATTGGTGGTTGCTTTTCTCCGGGAATGGCAAAGGGAGCATCATACTTGAGTAAGAGTGTGGAGAACCCGACTATCAAAGAGACCGAAGGGTCCGGAGATAATGAAGAGGATAATAGTGTGGATAATGACAACTTTCCTAACTTATCAAATGATGAAAGTAGGTCCCCTCCTAGGTCTATCATGCGAAAATCTGCTCGTACTACCTTCTGCAAACGAAAAAGTGAAGAGACCATTGATTCTTCTGAACTTAAAAGGAGACAAACTAGCTTTGATAGTGTCATCCAGTTATTGTCGAGGTCTGCTATTGGTTCATCGAGTGCTTGTTTAAAGGCTCAAATGGTTAGTAATGTTCTTACAAGAATGGAAGTCTCTGAGAAACGAGGTGATGAATACTTTGTATCTGCTATTAAGTACTTGAGTGATGAGAAATATGCTGATAGCTTCTTAGCACTTCAAAATGACAACTAGAGGTGGATTTATTTGAAAGGGCTGGACGTGGACAATTAGTTTGATGTTGGATATTATTTGTTTATGTTGAATGGAACTTTATTTTTATGAATTTTGATGTTGGAATTATTAGTTTATTTTGAATGGAACTTTGTTTTTATGAACATTGATGTTGGATGTTATTTATGAATTTTGGTATGATTATTGGATTAATGTTTCATTTGCTGATGGTCTTATCTTTTCTGCTAATTATCAAGTGTAATTCGAATTAGTCTGTGTTTTTTTTTGTTCTTACATTTGATTGTTCGCTCTAATGTAGTATGGAAGATAACCTTAGACGTGCATCCATGATCATTGCGTTAGAAGAAACAAGGAGATCACTTCAACAACTGCCTGAACCATCAGTAAGACAACCTAGAAGAGAGAGAGGGGAAAGTGGTGCTGAATACATACATAGGTTATTAAATGAAAGTCCTACATCATGTAAAGAGCAACTACGACTTGATAGAGGTATGTTTGTACAAGTGGTAAACCTAATGGTTGAAAGAAAGTTGTTAGTAGATGGTAAATATGTAGCTGTGGCCGAGCAAGTAGGCATTTGTTTATATTTATTAGCTAAGGGGAATTCTTATCGTGATGCTACCGATACTTTCAAGCATTCCAAATCTACAATAAGCAAGTATTTTAAGAAAGTGTTGGATGCCTTGGTTATATTATCGTTCGATATCATTCGACCGCATCGTGATTTATTAGACGTGCCTCCCGAAGTTCGTGAAAACTCAACCTATTGGCCTTATTTTAAGGTAATATTATACATTGTATATATATTATTTACATTGAAATAGTTTAAGGTTACATAATATTCCATATTGTTCTTTAATTTATTGGCCATGATGCTGTTGGGGCATTAGATGGAACTCTTATTGAAGTAATTGTATGTGATGAGAATGGAGTGCCATTTCGAAATCGCAAGGGAACTAAAAGTTGGAATGTCTTGGCTTGTTGCTCATTTGACAGGATTTTCACATTTGTTAATGTGGGATGGGAAGGAAGTGCCCATGATGTTACGGTGTGGAAAGATTCTTTAACTGATGTAAAATATGTTTTTCCGCATCCACCGCAAGGTATAGTGTAATTATACGTTTGCCTTCCAAATCTAATTAATCATGAATTTTAATGTTGCATGTGCTCGTCATACTTTGTAGGAAAATATTATTTGGTGGACTCGGGATATCCGAATACTCTTGGATATTTGTCTCCATTTAGCGGCACGGGAGTTAGATGCCACATGCCGGAATATAAGCATGGCCCGCCTAGAGGAATGGTAGAATATTTCAACCATCGGCATTCATCATTGAGGATGAAAGTAGAATGTGCATTTGGTCAGTTAAAGAAAAGGTGGAAGATGCTAAAAAATATGCCTCAAATGTCACAAAAGTATCAAATGTCAATTATTGTTTCCACTTTCACACTACATAATTTTATAAGAATGCACACGCTTGGGATACCAATTATAAAACATGATGCAAATGGTCAAGGAAGAGCAGATTCACTTATGTTTGAAGACGATCGTAAGGAAGCCATGTCCAAGGTCCGAAACGCTTTAGCAAGACAAATTTGGCGAGCAAATCGAACGGAGAGTGATCATGAAGACGACTACCAAGATGACATGGAAAAAAATGATGATGGTTTTTAATAGTGATTAGGACTCGTGTTCTTTTAAGGGTTTTTAATTTTTTGACATCTTATAATATAATCTTTGATGTGATATGATCCTGAGCATTCTCATGAATACTGATGACTTTTGATTCTCGCTAGCAGTGGACAATGTCAACTGATTATTCTTAGGACCACTGGTGATTCTTGTAAATGTCTTTTTCTTAAAATGCCGATTATTACCAATACCACATTATTGTATTATAATAATATTAATGATATTAATAACAAGGGTAATTTTTTTAACACTAAAAGCTTTTGAGCTAATTTGAAGTTACACCACAACCTTTTTTTTTCATGCGACACCAAAACCTTTCAAAAATTTTGAAATCACACAAATGTTGTGGATGGCGTTAAGAATTTCCGTCAGAAAAATAAGAAGTTAAAAAAAAATTCTGAAAATTCTGGAAAATCTGAAAAATTCTGCAAAATTCAAAAAATCTGAAAAAAAATCGGAACTTTTATTTTTTAAGAAAAAAATATCTGGAATAATTATTACAAGTCAAATCTTTTATTTGAAATTCAAAAACAAAAAGTAAAAGTTCTGATTTTTAATATTATTATTTTCAGAATTTTCAGAATTTTATTTTAAATTTTCCAGAATCGGAACTTTTATTTTAAATTTTCTAGATTTTTTTATTTTTTATTTTTGAATTTTAAATAATAGATCTGATTTTTAATATTATTATTCAAGATATTTTTTCTTAAAAAATAAAAGTTCCGATTTTTTTTCAGATTTCTTAAATTTTGCAGAATTTTCCAGAATTTTCAGAATTTTTTTATTTTTTTCATATTTTTTAGATTTTCCAGAATTTTCAGATTTTTTTTTATTTTTTTTCAGATTTTATAGATTTTCTAGAATTTTCAGATTTTTTTTTACTTTTTATTTTTCTTACGAAAATTCCTAACTCCATCCACAACATTTATGTGATTTCAAAATTTTTGAAAGGTTTTGGTGTCGGATGAAAAAAAAAGGTTGTGGTGTAACTTCAAATTAGCCCAAAAGCTTTTAGTGTAAAAAAAATTTCTCTAATAACAATAACGATAATAACTATCATAATAACGATAAATAATAATAATAATAATCAACAACAACAACGATAATAATAAATATTATTAGTAGTAGTAGTAAATATTATTTAGTAATAATAACAATAATAATAACCAAGATTATTATTATTAATAATAAAAATTAATAATAATAATAATAGCCAATCGAATCGAATCAATGGACTGAATCGAATCGAATCGAATCGAATCGAATCGAATCGAATCGAATCGAATGGACTCAATCGAATCAATCGAATCAATTTGAATCAAAATCAAAATAAGTCCAAAAGAACAGGGCCTTATAATCACATATCAATATTAGTGTCAAATTGAAGCTCTCGTAAAATGGATCACGATGGTATCAAGAAAAATTAATTCTGAGATCATATGGATCTTATATATAAGAGAAACCAGATTTATAATTTAACATATTAACACTGATAGAGGGGCCCTTATATAGGCATTACAACGAGAGTCCTTCCATACATAAGATTCCTAGATAAGGTAAGACATCTAAGAGGATCCTACTACCTCTAGAATGATCTAAAACCTTCCATCTATGTATCCCCCTACAACCAGTATTAGGTAAGACACCAATAAGAGAAGGATATCCCAAAACAGGAATTTAAGTTTACATTTACATAAATAAAACTTTAGACCAGAAATTTTAAAAAAAAATAGTTATAAGACTATAGAATAATATTATATCTTTCAACTTGAATAGTTTTTATGAAAAAAATATAAATATGCCCTCAAATTGAAAAATAATTATTTATAGAATGGATCTAGGACAAAATAATATTTGTCTAATATAAATACTTAAATTACTTATAAAATAAAATTATACTATTAGTGTATAATCGAGTTTTGCGCTTAGCATTTTGTGATAAAATATAAAGTTAATAAAATAAAAATGTATATGCAAATGGAAAAAATTGATAAAATTATTAGGCTTAGAAATAAAAGTTGAGTTTAATAATAAAATTAATTTAGTTTGGGAATTGGACTTGTGTTTAATATGACAATGAGATAATTAATTTGACACCTTTATAAAAACCAAATTAAATATATGAAAAATTATTAGCAGTTTAAAATCCCAATATACTAGACATAAGTAAAATCCCAATACTAAACTAAAACATATTATGTATTATTCCTTCAGCAATGTCACTTCTAGTAAGACATGTTTATTATTATCGAAAAAAACAAAAGACAGGACTATGGAGGTATATTTAAGAGATGTAGGGGTGAATGTGCAAAAAAACCAGAGATGAGGACCAACAAAGTTATTTTGCTTAAAAAATGGAAATAAAAGGGCCGTATCTACAAAATTTTCAAGCCACTCGGTGAAGCAAGGAGCCGAAGAACAAAGCAGAAACCAGAAGAAAAAGAAAGAGGATGGCGAGCCTCTCAGTTTCTAGCCTGGTTTTTCCTTCCAAACCGGATCTCTTAAAATCGTCCTCCTCATCTTCATTCCATGTCGTACGAATAGCGCATTTGTTCCCAACGCGCTGCCCCGGCATGTCGTCCAGTCGGGCCTCTTATTCATCTTCCGTGATGATGATGGCGAGAAGGGAGGAGGAACTGAGGGAAATTAGGGCTAAGTCCACCAAAGATCTGAATGAAGAAATAGTGGACCTTAAAGGAGAGCTTTTCATGCTCCGCCTCCAGCGCTCAGCCAGGAATGAGTTGAAGTCCAGCGAGTTTGGCCGTATGCGCAAAAGGGTACTTCCACCCCCCCTCCTTATCTCTCCCTCCTGCAATTTTCTGCGTTTTTGTTTCATTTTATATTTTAAATTTGTGTAAATCGAAACTGATTTTTGGTTTGATGGTTGGAGTTTGATGAAGGAAGCTGTGAGAATGCACGAAAGTTGAATGATGAATTGACTCTTTTGATGATTCGAATCTGGAAATGTGATCTTGTACTAGGATTAAACAAATATGTGAGCTCCGAACTAAATTGCTGCTGAAATTTGGCATTGAGGTCTGTTTTCTTTGCCTTTCGGTGTTGAGTTGGTGGTTGACGGAATGCGTGATGGAATATTTTAGAAAAATATGGATTAAACCCTTTAATCCTTTAGTCTCTATGTAAACGGCACTAGGTAAATTCTTACTATATGTTTGATCTAATGGTGTAGACACGGACAGTGCCTCCTTATAAGTTTTTCTAGCTCCACACTGGCACACCAGATTTCTTATTCTCTTTAGCCCCGCATTAAGTTCTCCTCAGAGAACCATTTACACCCCACTAGACCTCCACATGAGGGGCTTCTGGTGTAACTTTTATTTACAAATATGATATATTGAACATGACATAAAGTTGTATCAGATCATCTGATTGTATCGAACGATCCAGCATCCGACATTGATACTTTTCAGTATTAAAAATATTACTTTTCAGGATTAAGAATGGTATAAGGATAGGGTTTGTTGGGATTTAGAATTCTGGTTTTCAGAATCTTGCGAATTTTGGACTAATAAGAATACCTGTTTGTTCTAGGACTGTTACGGTCTGATACTTGTTTATAAAGTATCATTTCTAATGCCGAAAAGTATCAATGTTGGACCGTGACGGTCTGATGCGAGTGTGGCGTAACAAACAAAAATAGCGGAGCCAACATGAACACATCCCCTTGTAAAATAATGGATGCTCATTAGCTTCTGCAAGGTTTTTGTGGTTTCCATAATTGTGTGATTTGGTTGTTCATTTAGTTGCCCCTTAACCACGGTTTTGGGGGATGGCGGTGGGGGTGGGGGTGGGGGTGGGATGGGGTTTGGGGAATATATGAGAGCCTTCCTTCCTCATTTTGATTTTTGAGTACTGTCATTTACGTCCTAATCACTTATCTTACTAAATAGTTTCGGATATGAGAATAGATTGCTCACTGTGAGAGAGGTAGATGACGATGTGGCTCACAGAATAAAGGCAGGGTGGTTGAAGTGGAAGAGTGCCACAGGGGTTTTATGTGATCCTGACAGGCCTCATAGATTAAAGGGTAAATTTTACCGCACGGCAATTAGGCATATGGCACCGAGTGTTGGGCCGTAAAACAGTGTCACGTTCAAAAGATGAATGTGGCGGAGATGCGTATGCTACGATGGATGTGTGGTCATACAAAAAAGGATCGGCTTAGAAATGAGGTGATTAGAGAGAAGGTAAGAGTTGCGGCTGTAGAAGACAAGATGATTGAGAATCGATTACGATGGTTTGATCATATGAGAAGAAGACCTGTTGATGCCCCAGTGAGGAGCTAGAAAGTTGGGGAACAAGTAATGTTGTGAAAGGTAGAGAAAGACCCAAGAAAACTTGGATAAAGATGATTGAAAATGAGATGCGGTTTCTTGGAATTGGAGAAAGTACGGCGATAGAGAGGCAAATGTGGCGGGAAAGAATACGGATGGTGGATGGAATCTGATTCCTTTTTTTATCTGTATTTTTATTCCTATTTTCTTTTATTCCATATCTTCTAATTTATTTTTCAGGATTTTTCATTTTTTTTGTTTTTTTTTTGTTTTTTTTAACATTCATTCTCTTTTTTTATTTGCTTTTTTCTCTACTTTTTTCCCTCTTTTTCTCCTTTTATGTTATTTATGTAACGATCATTGACGGTTTCAAAGTTTGATTCATGTTAGCCGACCTCAAATCATTTTGGGACTAAGGCTTAGATGATGTTGTTGTATGAGAATAGATTGCTCGTATGCTCACTGTTAAGAGGGAAAGAGAGCTGGAGGAAGGAATCAACAAGAGGCTGTCAAGAAAGCTCGACCGAGATTGGAAGAAAAGCATTGTTCCTAGGCCGCCACCATCTCTGATGAAATTACAAGAAGAGGAGGCGGCTGCTGAAGGTGAAGAATCGGCCTGAGTTTTATTGGCAATGTAGCTCCTGTTTCTTTGTTGTTATTTGGGTGAAAAAAAATTCAGTGTTACTCTGTAGAGCCAACCCTTTTGTAATTTAGCAACAAATCTGCATATGTCGTTCTTAATTTTACTCCTTTTTTACCATCCTATAATGCCTCTGTTTTGTGAGTAGGAATACAAACGAAGCAAACGGACTCGAAATCGAATAAGAGAATAATCTTATTCGTATTCTTTTAGTATTTGAATCGAAAAATTATTCTAGCTTTATTTTTACTAGTCTTTTTACCCATGAAAAGAAATGTTAATTAAGGTTGTGTTATTAACACACCAATTTTTGTTAATAGCACACATATGCCCCACTTTTATTATTTCTTAAATTAGAAAAATGAGCAAAGAATAATAATACACGTGTTGGTTACAATATACTTAAGGAACAATTTAGGGGTGTGAATAAGCTATACTAGACTTTTTGGAAATAAGTGTATTGTGGAAGTCTTTGAATGTTGTTGTAGAGATAGCAAGAGTGTGCAGTCGTGTAGGCTTGGTGCTTAGAGAAAAGTTTTCAGAATAAGTATATTAATTAAATCACAAATATAAATGTTGTATGATGACAAATATGAAAGTTGTAGGAAAGCAATAAAGACAAGATTTTTAGAGTAGTTCGAAGAAATATATGTCAAATGATTCCACCCAGAATGTATTCATTGGAATCAATTTAGTACACACCAATTATGAAACTAGGAATACACACAAGTTGTATTGTTCACACACGTTGATACACTTGAAATAGGCAGCTAAATCATTCACACAGATTGGTGTACAATTGGATTTGAATTGCCCACAAGCCAGAAGATGGATTCCTTCAAAGTATCATCATACCACACAGGTCGAAAGCTTGTGCACTTTATTAATCTACACAAGATTGATTCACTCAACTCAAGGTGTTCTAATATCGGGTTCGAACAACAGCTGTAGTCTTTCAAGTATCTCGATGCAGTATATTGTTTGCAAGTTGTTCGCAGGTTGAGGATGTGTTTTGGTTGCTGTGGAAAAATCATTATAGGTTCGAAAATTGCTTCGTAAGTTCAAGTTAGCAAGTGTTTGCTCAAGTCTTCTATTTATATAGTTGTTCATAAATATATCCTTTGCTGGTTGGTGGGATGTTGACAGCTCTGATTGGCGGCATTTGAATTCAAAACAAAGTTGTTCTTTATGTATCAACATTATGAAACTCATAAAACTTTAGTCGTTAATAAATACTTGTTCACATCGGTGGCATAATAATGCAGTCTCCTTTTGTATTAAATGCGATCAAACCGTGAATAAGGAATATTTAATCTCCTCAGTCACAATTGTAACGACTTTAGGAACTTGTACTATTGGAAGTATTTGTTCTTTTCCTTATGTGGACCCGAAAGCAAAATACGTTGTACCTTCTATGGAGCTTCTGCGGTAGAATGCGTCTCTTTTGTTGTAGCTTCCAGTTGTTATAGGATGCAGCTCTGGTTTTACACTTATCAAAATACAATGGAAATTCTCCCAATAAATACGCTTTAGAATCACCTAGAGTCTTTGGATCTCCGAAATAGATACACGGGCCAACCTCTGCGGATCCCAGGTATCCCTAATGCCCAAGAAATGATCTGGTCAGTCGATATATAATAACCCAAATCATCATTTCGGACCGAGTTCTCGGCATTTCAAGGAGACAATCCATTGATATATCTTTCTACTTCACTAATGAATCGAAAGCATTTTCAACAACCTAACTGGCCTCTGGTGCTCAATCTTGACCTCCTGACAAGTCAAACATTTCAAACAAATTCAGTGATCTCATTCTTCATATTGTTCCATCAAAAAATACATTTTAATTTCTTCCACATGTTACTCGTCCTCGGCTGGATAGCGTAAAACATGTCATGAGCCTCTCTCAAGTTCGAGACAAGCATTACCAAACAGAAAATTTGTCCAATCTTGGTTCAATATGAGTATAGTTGTCAATTCCAAGTCCGACTAATAGGACCAGCTCGATCGGCCCAGTGTTTTGGTTGGGAAGGAATTTCTTAGTCCTTTAAGGGACATGGCCGTTGTTAGGGTTGTATACGTCAAAACATACTTTATGCTTGTATTACCTAATTTCCCGGTCTTTATCTATGAGAATATTTAATTCATTTATCACATGTTTTGCATATTTATTCACGCCAAATGTAGTCTAAATTACTTTATATTGTAGATAATGTGGTGTGTCGTGTCACACAGAAGATCACATTGTCGATTCCTTATATAGTAATATTTAGTTCACAACATATATAACATTAGACCGTTATGTGAGAGGTTGTAGTATATGCTTGAGATTGGTTGGTCTTGACCATTAGCATATATCAGCGTATTCGTTATACGTTGAACAGGATCGAGGTGCGATAGATTCTTCTGTACTGACTATAAGAAGAACGTACATCTCGGACAATTATTATTTCTTAATTCTAGTGATTAATATTTAATTATATATATTTAATATTTATTGCTTTGATTTATCATGGGTGAGAGCCACAATGATTGATTCAATATGCTCGATATTTTGGGCAATATTATTATTTATATGATAATTAATATTATAGCTAGAAATCGTGTCCCGACCAGTCGGGTTGATCATGTCCCTTGAGGCACTCGAAAGGATTATTATATTAAATCCTGCAGGTGGAATTAATGTTCCGATATAATAATAAAGGTCGAGTGGTATACTCATGTATAACACATTAATTAATTAAAAGCTGTCAGTAGCTTAAATTAGTTAATGGACATGGAATATCTTAAACACGAGAAATAATTAATTCAAAAGGGAGCCCAATTTCGTAATTTGAAATTTTGGTAGGAGTGCAATATTAACTTATTAGTGGACTAAGTTGATATTTAATAGAGTCGTTATATTAGGAAGAGTTTTAATATAGGAAGATGACATCTATTAAGAGTCCTTACCATATCCTCCTTAAGGCCCATAGAGTAGCCCAAAACACCTATAAAAGGAGTACATGTCTTGGCCGAATTTTACACCTTCTTGGAACAAAAAATCCGATTTTTTTTCTTTGTGTTTAATTGTGGATCTTGACTTGTGTCTAAGATTCCATAATTTAGTTAACACAATATTTTTCTAAAAATACCAAAATATTCAAGAAAAATAGAGAGAACAAAATCGAGAGTTTTTTGGGGAAAGTTTCGGCCGATTCATATTGCACTCCAAGTTTAGTCCGGTAGATTGTTGCCCATACGATATCCAGACGTAGGCGGGATATACTATAGAAGATCTTGAGGTAGAAATACAAGAAGATCGGAGAGGGACACGAAGACGAGACAAATCGACCAAAAGGGAATTTCTACCACTTCGCGTCAAAGGTATAAATTACCGACTCCCATGCGTAAATATGTTTATTTAATTGTTTATTAATCTGTTTAGTTAATTAATTGACAAGCCTAAATAGATCCGGTTTTCCTGTTGGTTAGTTTATAAAACCTTTCATTAAATAATTTCCACCAACTTGCGCTGCATTTTATATTCCAACAATTGGTATCGGAGCCGGTTCTGTTCAATTTAATTAATTTGGTGATTAATATGCTAGCAATTAAATATTCATGCAGTATGATTTTGGAATATTTTGCTAGAATATGTCTTGCAGGAGAATATGATCCAATTATCATGGCTATGTGATGTTTTTATTTATTTACGCGTTTTGGTAATTTGACCCGGTTTTGAGGCATGTATAAGTTTTTCCCGTGAGAAAACCCACGGGTAGAATAGGATTTATTTTTCTTATAATTTGTTGTAAATTCGATGTATTTTATTTCGAATAAAATTATAATCGAGTTGGAACACACAAAGTACGAAAGAGAAAGAAGTCCAGCGCGAAGAGGAGTCCCGATCGGACGAACCGACCGAGACCAGCGGGGAGCCGATCAGCACTCGACCAGCACCTGCTCTCGGCCGTGGCCTGCTGCACTCGGCAGTGGCGACTCGCAATCAGGCGGTCGGGCGGCAGCGGTTCGGGCGTGGCAGTCGGGCGGCAATGGTCGGGCAGCGGCCAGCGGGTCAAGTTGTCCGGTTCGGGTTGTTCGATTCGTTTTTCCGCGAGATGCTTGAAGCAATGGGAGTAAACGAGCCGAAGATTTTCTCGTTATTCAAAACGAGGAATAAAAGCCATGATGATTGGATTTAATTATCCAATTTTTATTATTTGTTGGTTTTATTGTTTTGATGTATGGCATGTATGGATGTATGCGTGATATGTTTCCTTGCATGTATGGATGTATGCGTGATATGTTTCCTTGGATTTAAAAGTTGATGATAGGATTTTAGTTCTTAATAATGTACTATTGGTACCCGATTTTAGAATGAATTTAATTTCAGTTTCTAAATTGCGTCGTGATGGATATTCAGTTTCTTTTGAAGATAATGCAATTATTAAAAGAAATGGTGAATATATTTGCGGGAGTACTTATAATGAAGAACTTTATATCATCAATGCTGCACCAGCTCCCTTGCATAATTATAAATCGCGTAACTCTTTGACTAATCCTAATAAAAGAAAATAACCTTCGAGCAAAAATCCAACATATTTGTGGCATTTACGATTGGGTCATATTAACCTTAGAAGGATTCAAAGATTGGTGAGCGATGGACCATTGGATTCACTCCAAGTTGAGTCATTTCCAACCTGTGAATCCTGTCTAGAAGGTAAAATGACTAAAAGGGCTTTTCAAGGCAAAGGAAATCGTGCACAAAATGTGTTGGAATTGGTTCATACCGATGTATGTGGTCCAATGAACATCCAGGCTAAGGGTGGTTCCGAATACTTCATCACATTTATAGATGATTATTCGAGATATGGATACATCTATTTGATGCGACGTAAGTCTGAATCTTTTGATTGTAACACCCCCAAGACATTCAGGGCATATTAGAGTGCCGTGGACCCCACACTGTGGAATCCACCAGGCTAACGTACCAAACATGACATACGACAACGACAAACCATCATAAACGCAACGACAAGTTAAATAAAAGACTATAACCGACAAATAAAATTCTATCATCAAATCCATTTCCCAAACGGGGACACAATGAGAATAAGTTTAAATAGAAGTACTCGAGTACTTAAACCAATTTTATAATACATAATCCCAAAATCGGACATCAATAATAACCGCGGACATAACTCAGGAAATCAAATCTTGGACAATATCATGCTTGCCCATCATCCTCATACATTTCGGGTGCTCGCTTATCCCCACGATCGCACGAAATACAAAAGTATTTCCCCATTTAAGGGTTAGCGACAACTGCTAGTGCAAGTACAATCCATTTGAACTACATTCTAATCGGATGAATATATGCGCCAAAAAGTCATTTTAGAAAACGTTTTATATTCCTAATGTTTAAGATGTACAAAACACAGAACACATTATCTCCAACAAATCATAATTCAAAGTTAACCGTTGGCACGAGACTCACGGCCACCGTACCCAGAGCCCCGTCGGACATCCCCAGGTGGCTAACCACAGTTCATGATATGCACACTCACGGCAATACGTATCCCTAGAGGCCCCGTCGGACCATCCCTAGGTGAACATACACATAACCATCCACAACAACCACGATACAGCCATAATTCAAATACTAGAACATGTAAACAAATGTAAAGTACTTGCCTTTGAGACATTCTTGAAGAAACGGAAGTGAAACGCGACTACGAACGGTCCGGGTGGAAAGCGACGGTTCCTAAACGAAGGATCAACATAGTTCAGTCCCAACGGACAACAATACTCTATTGGAATACACCCAAAACCCCGGTTACAATATACGACAATAGACGATCAATTGATACGGGCGAGGGTTTACGCAAAATCTCCCGTATTGATAATTCGCGGATTAAAATCAAGGAATTTGGATTGGAATCATTCAATAATCACAATCGGTGAAGAATATCGTAACATAATTGAATAATACGTAACTAATCACTAAAATCCCGAAAAACCCCAAATTCACAAAGTTAGGGTTCCCGAGGAGTTACCTTGAATTCGGACGATGGAGATGGGTTTAGATGGTGGTGTGATATGCTCGAGACACAAGAATCGGATCGAAGGGAACTCCACCGATTACTCTTCACAACTGCTCAATCGCCAAAATCGCCCGTAGGAAGGGAAGGAAAGGAAAAGAATGAAAAATAACGCTGAATCTAAATCGCGCCGATCTTAATAATTGTGAAGTTAGCGCACGCTAACTATCATGTATAGCGCACGCTAACGGGCCGAAACCGTGTCCGGTGGGCCATCGCCGCCATCGCTAGCGCACGCTAACAATAATAAGTTAGCGACGCTAATCGCACATTGGTAGCGCACGCAAGGCAACAGTGTAGCGTGCGCTACCTACGCAGCAGCTTCAAGATCGCCGCTCATGTCGCCGCAGATGGCATTGCCGAAGGTACAAAACACGAAATGCACGACGAGGTCAGAATCCGGAAACATAAACACGAAGCATGCCAGACGACGTAGCTAAGCGCTAAAAGAAAATATAATTCCGACCACCGGAGGGTCCGTAATGCGACAACGAAAATGAGATTCCCTAAACTATTAGGAAATTACAAAAATGGCCCAAGTGCCCGAAAAATACGAAACGACGTCAGATTTACAAACCGAAAGTCTCCACATGACCAAGTCAACCATACGAACTCGTACAAACCAAGAAACAACGAAAACGAATGAGTTTTACAAGAATCGAACGTTCATACGGCAAAACATGCCATAAAACGAAATTACGTGAAAACATCATCAAAACTCATCCAAATGGAAAAACTCCAAGAACAAAATAGATTCAAAATGTCGAAACGGTTACAAGCGAGTCGATAAAAATAGACATACACCAAAAATGGAAACTGCTAAAAATGGAAAAATTACGGATATTACATTCTCCCCCTCTAAAATAAAGTTTCGTCCCGAAACTTAAGAATCAAAAAGCTCGGGGTATCTCGAATGCATATCCTCCTCTAGCTCCCACGTCGCTTCTTCTACTCCGTGCCTCGACCATTGCACCTTAACCAAAGGAATGGTTTTGTGCCTTAACTGCTTGTCACGACGCTCCAAAATTCTGACGGGCCTCTCTTCAAACGTAATATCCTTCTCGATCTCCACGTCCCCAAAGTCAATAATGTGGGACGGGTCCGGAACGTACTTCCTCAACTGGGAAACGTGAAATACGCTATGAACATGACTCAGCGACGGAGGTAACGCCAAACGGTACGCTAACTCACCGACTCTCTCTAATATCTCGAAGGGCCCAATATATCTCGGACTGAGCTTCCCCTTTTTCCCAAAACGGAAAACTCCCTTCGTCGGGGATACCCTCAACAGAACATGATCTCCCACCTCGAACTCCAAAGGTCGACACCTAACATCTGCATAAGACTTTTGTCGACTCTGAGCAGCCAACATCCTCTTTCTAATCAATTCAACTTTCTCCCTCGTCTCCAACACAAGGTCCGGCTCGGTGCCAACCAAATCGGACGGCTCATCCCAACATATCGGTGATCGGCAACGTCGGCCATAAAGTGCCTCATACGGTGCCATCTTAATCGACGCGTGCCAGCTATTATTATAAGTAAACTCAATTAAAGCCAAATGATCCTCCCAGTCACTATTCCAATCTAACGCACACGCACGCAACAAATCCTCGAACGTCTGAATGGTACGTTCGGACTGCCCATCGGTCTGGGGATGGAACGAAGTGCTCAAACGCAGCTGTGTCCCCAATGCCTTATGTACCGCCTGCCAAAAATGTGATACAAATCGGCCATCTCTGTCTGAAATAATGGTCATCGGCGTACCATGAAGCCTCACTATCTGAGTGATAAAAATACGAGCCAACTTTTCTGGACCCCAAGTATCCTTGATGCCCAGAAAATGTGCCGACTTAGTCAGTCGGTCTACAATCACCCATACCATATTCATACCAGTCTTCGTCCTCGGTAAACTCGTGACAAAATCCATGGAGATGTCCTCCCACTTCCATTCCTAACGGAAGTGGTTTCAATAATCCGGTGGCCACTGATGCTCAATATTGACTTGTGACAAGTCAAACACTTAGCTACAAACCGAACTACCTCCTTCTTCATGTCGTTCCACCGTAAATTCTTCCTCGTATCTTAATACATTTTACTCGAGCCCGGATGGACTGAGTAAGGTGACGCATGAGCCTCTCGCATAATGCTCTGTCTCAATTCCGAGTCGTTCGGAACACACAACCGACCTCGGAATCTCAACACACCGTCCTCATGAATAACGAATCCCGGGGCTCTCCCCTTCCCTACACTCTCTCGAAGCTGAATAAACATCGGGTCCTCTAACTGTCCCGACTTAATGTCCTCGACCAGAGATGAAGAAATCTCAAGAGTACGCAACTGCCCGGAACTCTCTGGCAGTACAATCTCAATGCTCAACCTCATAAACTCTCGCTGAAGTCCCGACTGGGCCGTGAGTAACTCAAGCGCCCGAAGCGATACCGATTTCTGGCTCAAGGCATCTACTACCACATTAGCCTTGCCCGGATGATAAAGGATCTCGAGATCGTAATCCTTAATCAATTCCAACCATCTCCTCTGTCTCATATTAAGCTCCTTCTGCGTGAAAATGTACTTCAGGCTCTTGTGATCGGTGAAAATCTGACACGACGAGCCATACAAGTAATGACGCCAGATTTTCAACGCAAATACAACTGCGGCCAACTCAAGATCGTGCGTAGGGTGATTCAATTCATACGGTTTCAACTGACGGGAAGCATAGGCAATCGTCCTCCCATGCTGCATAAGTACGCATCCGAGCCCTTGGCCCGAAGCATCACTATAAACAGAGAAACCATCATTACCACTCGGTAAAGCCAAAACGGGAGCGGTCGTCAACCGCTTCTTCAACTCCTCAAAAATATTTTGCCTCTCATCGGTCCATACAAACTTCTCTGACTTCTGTAACAACTGAGTCAGCGGCCGAGGAGCTTAGAGAACCCCTCGACGAATCTGCGGTAATACCCGGCTAATCCCAGAAAGCTGCGGACCTCTTTCACGTTCTTGGGCGGCGCCCAATCCAACACTGCCTCTACCTTATGTGGGTCCACACGAACACCCTCGGCCGAGATCACATGACCGAGAAACATAACCTCCCGTAACCAAAACTCGCACTTTGAGAACTTCGCAAAAAGATGCTGAGTTCTCAAAATATCTAACACAATATGTAAATGACGGGCATGCTCCTCCTCGCTCCTCGAGTAAATCAGGATGTCATCGATAAAAACGACTACACACTTATCGAGGTACTCGATATAGACTTTGTTCATAAGCTGCATGAACACGGCTGGTGCGTTGGTTAGCCCAAAAGGCATAACCACAAACTCGTAGTGACCGTATCTCGTCCGAAAGGCCGTCTTCGGAATGTCGGTATCCTTCACTCGGAGCTGATAATACCCCGATCTCAAATCAATCTTCGAAAATACAGTTGCCCCTTGCAACTGATCAAACAAATCATCAATCCTCGGGAGCGGATACTTGTTTTTGATGGTCACTTTGTTCAACTCTCGGTAGTCGATACACAAACGAAGTGACCCATCCTTCTTCTTCACAAACAGGACCGGTGCGCCCCAAGGTGAAGCACTCGGTCGAATATACCCCATGTCTAGCAACTCTCCCAACTGTTTCTTCAATTCAGGCATCTCGGCAGGCGCCATACGGTATGGCGTCTTCGAAATCGGGGCTGCCCCCGGCTCTAAATCGACGGTAAACTCAACTTCTCGATCCGGCGGCAAACCCGGCAACTCGTCTGGAAAAACATCAGGATACTCACACACTACCGGAATACACGAGAGCTCGACTCCCTCTTCTTCCGATCTCAAAGCGTAACACCAATAGCCCGTGCAACCTCCTCGAAGAAGTCTCACCGTCCTCAAGGCGCTGATCAGTAATCTCTGGCTACTCCGCTTACGCCCCACAAAAGAATGCTCGGTACCGTCAGAGGCTAACATCGACACAGTCCTCGATCTATAATTCATGATCGCCCCATGACGGTCCAACCAATCCTCTCCTAGAATCAAATCCTCATCTCTAATATCTACCGTAATCAGATTAGAAGGTCAATCCCTCCCAGCGATACTCACAGAAAAATTTCTAATCTCACGATCCCCCACGATGCTATCCCCGCTAGGAAGTTTAACAACAAAAGGCTCATAAGCAACAAGGCAATCAACATGCAGACGACGTACACAATCCATAGATATAAAGGAATGCGTAGCACCAGAATCGAACAATACGGAAACAGGATGATCAAGGATGTGGACGGTACCTGTAGCCACCGTCGCGTCAGGATCCCCTGCTCGTCTCATCTCGTACACTCGGGGCGGAACAGACCCCGCACTAGAAGCTCCCCCTCTAGAAGGCTGACCACGTCCTCGACCTCTACCAAAACTCTGCTGCGGCTGAGGAACTGTCGGTGCCTGATTCACACTCGGCTCTCCCGCGGATGGTGCTGACATCTGAGTAACTGGAGCCCGAGCTGCATCCGTACAAAACTTAGCACGATGACCCATACGACCACAAGCAAGACACTGAATCAGAGGCCTATCACACTCACTCATCATGTGGCCCGGACGACTGCAGTTGAAGCACTTAGAACCAAGAACGGAACCAGCAGGAGCAGACCTAGAACCGTTTCCTCGACCAACTGATGGCGACTGACTCCCGAAGACTCGCGAACCAGACTGAGCCTTCGGATACCCTCCTGACTTGCCTCCCGAAAACTGACCGGAGGTCTTCTGCTTCTTTCCTTCAGCTGCCGTCTCTGTCGCAGAAAACGACATCTCGTAAGCCATCGCTTTATTCTGATATTCCTTCAAAGTCGTGCACCCCAGACCAGACATGTAGTGGCGCACCCTCGGTTTCATCCGCATATCAAAGTGGCGGATCTTATCAAGCTCATCGCGGACTTGGTTTCTCACATAATGCAACTGTTGGTTGTAGTCTTTGATAGCTTGAGACATAGGAACATATTGGGGTTTAGCCTCAAAGAAGGCTCGGATTCTCCCCTCTTTCACTGGCCAAGGACAGAATTCGTCTTCCATCAGATCCCGAAACTCTGCCCACGTAGCTGCTCGGTCACGCGGTTTTACCGCTTGCTACCACGTTGCTGCCTCCTTGGCGAGGAAGTACTGAGCAATGGGTACTTTCCTCTCCTCGGAACAATTAGCAGCCTCAAACACTTTCTCCATCTCGAATAGCCAATTCTCCCAACCAGAAGGGTCGGAAGCACCATCAAACTACGGAGGACGCATACGAATCACGTCCTGAAGTATCTTATCATTATCGGATCCAGTGGGCGGAACCGGGTTGGCATTAGCTTGGCCGACTAGAACGGCCTGAGTCAGTAGCGTCATCTGGTTCGCTACCTGCTGCAAAATGTTGGCCACTCCAACATTCTCATGTGCATTACCGGAGCTAGCAGACTCGTCCTGCTGACCTCCGGAACTAGGGGGAACACTGTTCGACAAGGAAGGCATCGCCGAATCGATTCCCGAGTGATCGGACATGGCCGCCCCACCGGCTGCGCCACGTCCCCTACCGCGTCCGCGACCGCGTCCGCGTCCTCTACCAGCAGGAATTCTGAAGAAGCAACGGTTAAGTACAATTCAAACGCAAAACGCAACAAGATACTAAGACAGGAATAGAACAGAACAGCGAAACGAATCAAGTTAGGAAAACTTACGAGCACCGGCGTTCTGAGATGATGGCATAGCAGTGATACTGTCCCAAAAACAACACTTAACTAGACCCAAATAACCGACAGCCTAGGTATCCATAAACATAGGCTCTGATACCATATTCTGTAACACCCCCAAGACATTCAGGGCATATTACAGTGCCATGGACCCCACACTGTGGAATTCACCAGGCTAACGTACCAAACATGACATACGACAACGACAAACCATCATAAACGCAACGACAAGTTAAATAAAAGACTATAACCGACAAATAAAATTCTATCATCAAATCCATTTCCCAAACGGGGACACAACAGTAACAAGTTTAAATAGGAAGTACTCGAGTACTTAAACAAATTTTATAATACATAATCCCAAAATCAGACATCAATAATAACCGACGGACATAACTCCGGAAATCAAATACTGGACAATATCATGCTTGCCCATCATCCTCATACAGCTCGGGTGCTCGCTTATCCCCACGATCGCACTAAATACAAAAGTATTTCCCCCATTTAAGGGGTTAGCGAAAACTGCTAGTGCAAGTACAATCCATTTGAACTACATTCTAATCAGATGAATATATGCGCCAAAAAGTCATTTTAGAAAATGTTTTTATATTCCGGAATGTTTAAGATGTACAAAACACAGAACACATTATCTCCAACAAATCATAATTCAAAGTTAACCATTGGCACAAGACTCACGGCCACCGTACCCCGCAGAGCCCCGTCGGACATCTCTGGGTGGCTAACCACAGTTCACGATATGCACACTCACGGCAATACGTATCCCTAGAAGCCCCGTCGGACCATCCCTAGGTGAACATACACATAACCATCCACAACAACCACGATACAGCCATAATTCAAATACTAGAACATGTAAACAAATGTAAAGTACTTGCCTTTGAGACATTCTTGAAGAAACGGAAGTGAAACGCGACTACGAACGGTCCGGGTGGAAAGCGACGGTTCCTAAACGAAGGATCAACATAGTTCAGTCCCAACGGACAACAATACTCTATTGGAATACACCCAAAACCCCGGTTACAATATACGACAATAGACGATCAATTGATACGGGCGAGGGTTTACGCAAAATCTCCCCGTATTGATAATTCGCGGATTAAAATCAAGGAATTTGGATTGGAATCATTCAATAATCACAATCGGTGAAGAATATCGTAACATAATTGAATAATACAGAACTAATCACTAAAATCCCGAAAAAACCCCAAATTCGTCAAAGTTAGGGTTCCTGAGGAGTTACCTTGAATTCGGACGATGGAGATGGGTTTAGATGGTGGTGTGATATGCTCGAGACACAAGAATCGGACTGGAAGGGAACTCCACCGATTACTCTTCACAATCTGCAGATCGCCAAAATCGCCCGTAGGAAGGGAAGGAAAGGAAAAGAATGAAAAATAACGCTGAATCTAAACTGCCGCTGATCTTAATAATTGTGAAGTTAGCGCACGCTAACTATCATGTATAGCGCACGCTAACGGGGCTGAAACCGTGTCCAGTGGCCACTGCTGCCACTCGCTAGCGCACGCTAACAATAATAAGTTAGCGCACGCTAACTGCACATTGGTAGCGCACGCAAGGCAACAGGTGTAGCGTGCGCTACCTACGCAGCAGTTCAGTATTGCTGCTCATGTCAGCAGTACGCTGCTGTCGAAGGTACAAAACACGAAACGCACGACGAGGTCAAAATCTGGAAACATAAACACGAAGCATGACAGACGACGTAGCTAAGCGCTAAAATAAAATATAATTCCGACCACCGGAGGGTCCGTAATGCGACAACGAAAATGAGATTCCCTAAACTATTAGGAAATTACAAAAATGGCCCAAGTGCCCGAAAAACACGAAACGACGTCGGATTTACAAACCGAAAGTCTCCACATGACCAGCTCAACCATACGAACTCGTACAAACCAAGAAACAATGAAAACGAATGAGTTTTACAAGAATCGAACGTTCATACGGCAAAACATGCCATAAAACGAAATTACGTGAAAACATCATCAAAACTCATCCAAATGGAAAAACTCCAAGAACAAAATAGATTCAAAATGTCGAAACGGTTACAAGCGAGTTGATAAAAATAGACATACACCAAAAATGGAAACTGCTAAAAATGGAAAAATTACGGATATTACATTGATAAGTTCAAAGAATTCAAGGCTGAAACGGAGAAGCATCATGGGTAGAGTATCAAGTCACTACAATCTGATCGTGGTGGCGAATACCTTAGTGGAGGGTTTTTGGATTTCTTGGCACATGAGGGGATTACTTCCCAGGTCACAGCGCCTGGTACACCACAACAAAATGGTGTTGCTGAACAAAGGAATCGTACTTTATTAGAGATGGTTAAGTCAATGATGAGTTATTCTGATTTGCCTATTTCATTTTGGGGATACGCCTTGGAACAGTGGCGTACATTCTAAACTTGGTGCCTTCAAAATCAGTTCCAAAAACACCCACAGAACTGTGGAATGTGCGCAAGCCCAGTCTAGGACATGTTTGGATTTGGGGTTCACAGCATACGTGCTGAATAAGGAAGCTGATAAGTTGGCATCTCGTACAGAAGTACGAGTGTTTGTAGGATATCCGAAGGGAACGAAGGGTGGCTTATTCTACAGTCCTAAAGACCAGAAGGTCATTATTAGCACGAATTCCCGGTTCTTAGAGGAGGACTATGTGATAAGCCACAAGCCTAGGAGTGAGGTCATTCTAGAAGAACTTAAGGGTGAGATTTCGACAATACTAATTGTGCAAACACCTAGTGTACCACGTATCGACACTATTGTGGATACGCAAACCAAGGACATGTCTCGTCGTAGTGGGAGGGTTGTTCGTCAACCTGAATGTTTCATCGGTGTGGGAGAGTCTTCGGACCACTCCCCGGACCAGGATGAAACGGATCCATGTACGTACAAACAGGCAGTTCAAGACAAGAATGCCGAGTCCTAGAAAACAGCAATGGAATCCGATATGGGATCTATGGATTGCAATCAAGTGTGGGAGCTAGTAGAGCTACCCAATGGGGTAAAACCCATTGGAAGTAAGTGGGTCTACAAGCATAAGAGAGGATCGAAAGGGAAGGTTGAAACCTTCAAAGCAAGGCTTGTTGCGAAAGGATACACTCAGAAGGAGGGCATCGACTACGATGAGACCTTTTCGCCAGTAGCCATGCTTAAATCGATCCGGATTCTCTTAGCTATAGTTGCGCATTTGGATATGGAGATTTGGCAGATGGATGTCAAGACTGCGTTCTTCAACGGGAGTCTTGATAAGGAAATCTACATGCGCCAACATGAAGGATTCATTATTGACGGAGAGGAGCACTTAGTGTGCAAGCTTAAGAGAGCCATTTATGGTCTCAAGCAAGCATCAAGGTCTTGGAACATGCGATTTGATGAGGTCATTCAATCGTATGGTTTTGAACAGTGTCCTAGTGAGGTTTGTGTATACAAAAAGTGTGATGGGAACGTGCTGGTGTTTCTTATACTGTACGTAGATGATATACTTCTAATTGGAAATAATGTGAAGGTATTATCAGACGTAAGGATATGGCTGTCTAAGCAGTTCGATATGAAGGATTTGGGAGAAGTTGGGCACATCCTTGGTATTAAGATCTTTCGAGATCGCAAGAAAATGATTTTTTGCTTATCTCAGGCATCCTATATCGATACGGTGCTAAAGCGGTTCAGCATGGAGAATACCAAGAAAGGTTTCTTACCTTACAGACATGGAATTCAGCTATCTAAGGCTATGTGTCCTAAGACACAGAAGGAGATAGATGACATGAAGCTGGTCCCTTATGCTTCGGCAGTGGGAAGCCTCATGTATGCTATGCTTTTCACTAGGCCTGATATCTGTCATGTTGTAGGCATGGTGGTGAGATATCAGTCGAACCAGGACCGGGACATTAGATTGCTGCCAAGCATATACTCAAGTACCTGAGAAGGAGTAGGGAGCATATGCTTGTATATCAATCAGATATACTTTGTCCTTTGGGTTACACTGACTCAGATTTCAGTGCGGACAAAGAAAAGTCGAAATCAACTTCCGGATATGTTTTCACTTTGGGAGGTGGAGCCATCAGTTGGAGGAGTGTGAAGCAGAAATGCATAGCGGACTCTACCATGGAAGCTGAGTATGTAGCAGCCTCAGAGGCATTTAAAGAGGCGGTATGGCTCAAGTACTTCCTAAAGGATTTGGGTGTGATTCCTAATTTGCCTAGGAGTATTACACTTTATTGTGATAATACCGGTGCTGTTGCAAATTCGAAGGAACCACGGGCACACAAAGCAAGCTAACATATCAAGCGCAAATATCATATCATTCGAGATTTTGTGAAGAGGGGGAAGATTATTGTCTCCAAGATAGCATCTGAAGACAACCTAGCTGATCCTTTCATGAAAGGGTTGCCCTCAAAGTCATTTGAAGGGCATGTGGAAGGAATGGGGTTGAGATGTATGGCAGCATTACTTTGAGTATAAGTGGGAGATAGATAGACATAGTCTAGATAGTATACTTCAAAAGCATGCTTTGGTATAAGTGGGAGATTGTTAGGGTTGTACACGTCAAAGCATACTTTATGCTTGTATTACCTAATTTGCCGGTCTTTATCTATGAGAATATTTAATTCATTTATCACATGTTTTGCATATTTATTCACGCTATGGTTATGCAAATGTAGTCTAAATTACTTTATATTGTAGATAATGTGGTGTGTCATGTCACACATAAGATCACATTATCGATTCCTTATATAGTAATATTTAGTTCACAACCTATATAACATTAGACCGTTATGTGAGAGGTTGTAGTATATGCTTGAGATTGGTTGGTCTTGACCATTAGCATATATTAGCGTATTCGTTATACGTTGAACAAGATCGAGGTGAGATAGATTCTTCTGTACTGACTATAAGAAGGATGTACATCTCGGACAATTATTATTTCTTAATTCTAGTGATTAATATTTAATTATATATATTTAATATTTATTGCTTTGATTTATTATGGGTGAGAGCCACAATGATTGACTCAATATGCTCGATATTTTGGGCAACATTATTATTTATATGATAATTAATATTATAGCTAGAAATCGTGTCCCGACCATTCGGGTTGATCATGTTCCTTGAGGCACTCGAAAGGATTATTATATTAAATCCTGCAGGTGGAATTAATGTTCCGATATAATAATAAAGGTCGAGTGGTATACTCATGTATAACACATTAATTAATTAAAAGCTGTCAGTAGCTTAAATTAGTTAATGGACATGAAATATCTTAAACACGGAAAATAATTAATTCAAAAAAGAGCCCAATTTCGTAATTTGGGATTTTGGTAGGAAGTGAAATATTAACTTATTAGTGGACTAAGTTGATATTTAATAGAGTCGTTATATTAGGAAGAGTTCTAATATAGGAAGATGACATTTATCAAGAGTCCTTACCATATCATCTTTAAGGTCCCTAGAGTAGTCCAAAACACCTATAAAAGGAGTATATGTCTTGGCCGAATTTTACACCTTTTTGGAACAAGAAATTCGATTTTTTTCTTTGTGTTTAATTGTGGATCTTGACTTGTGTCTTGGATTCCATAATTTAGTTAACACAATATTTTTCTAAAAATACCAAAATATTCGATAAAAATAGAGAGAACAAAATCGAGAGTTTCTTGGGGAAAGTTTCGGCCGATTCATATTGTACTCCAAGTTTAGTCCGGTAGATTGTTGCCCACACGACATCCGGACGTAGGCGGGATATACTCTAGAAGATCTTGAGGTAGAAATACAAGAAGATCGGAGAGGAACACGAAGAGGAGACAAATCGACCAAAAGGAAATTTCTACCACTTCGCGTCAAAGGTATAAATTACCGACTCTCATGCGTAAATATGCTTATTTAATTATTTATTAATCTGTTTAGTTAATTAATTGACAAGTCTAAATAGATACAATTTTTCTATTGATTAATTTATAAAATTTTTCATTAAATAATTTCCACCAACTTGCTTCCGTTGCGTTTTCATTTCACCCTGACGCATCTGGCAGGCTATTTTGGCCCGGTCACGCTGTTTCGGTTTGCTAGCACATATTTCAACTTTTTATATAGCATAAATTGGGTTTAATTCTTGAAAATAGAGCCGGTCCTGGGGGCTGACAATTTGATTGCCTGCGGAGAAGCCAAAAGAGAAAATACTGGGCTAAAGAAGGGAAAACACATTAGAGGCAAATTGAGGAGGACGTGGGAGTAGTAGTTGAGATTAGATTTGAAAGTCTTAAACTTATCCGAGATCATGACTGTTGAAAGGTGCTCTTGGAGGCGCCAAATTAGAATTGTGAATTTTTTTAGAGAGCGGTTCTGAAGTAGAGAGTATCAGGGTTGGGTTGTCTCGGTTAGCTTTGACCTAGAGCATAGCATTTTTTTATTTTATTTTATGGTATATTTTATCCTATTGGCTTTTGCGTGTGGTGTATTTTTGACAGGGAGCTGTGCGCAGAGTCAACCTCGCTTTTGTTAGAGCAGTGTTCATCGAGAGAGTAGTTGTCAAAGTCCCCTTAGGTAAGTCTCATGTGAATTAAGTCGTAGAACAGGGTATGATTTTGAGCTTTTCGAATCTTATCTTCTTTGTATATATCACTCAATACTTTGTTGTCTTAAGTGAAGTCTTCTAAACAGTCTCCCTATCGTAGAAAATAGGGGCATAGTCTGCGTACATCTTACCCTCCACAAACCCTGCTCTGAGCGGGATATACTGGATATGTTTGGTTTGGTTTGATTTGGTTATAAAATAACAAGAAAAAAGATACTAGTAATGCAATGAAAAACAGATACTATTAGATTCATTAAGATTTAGAATCATAATATTCGAAATCTTTAGTATTCTGAATGTTGTGAATATCACAGGTACTTGTTTGTTTTAGGATTGAGAATTCTTACCTTTTACGGTAACTCTCAAATCGATCTGAACCGAATAAAGATACAGTACCTTTTTCCTTGGAAAAAAAGACCCAAAAGTCTTTTTAATAAAATCGATCTGAACTGAATAAATTCGGGCTTTTAGATCGAGAAACTACTCTGGTCTGATTTTTTTTTTTCGTTTTTGTTTCTTTACATGCCTCTACTAGCGGTTCAAAAAAATTCAGCCTCTATAGCCCTGATTTGTTTTTTCTCCTTTAACCCGACTGGCTCGAATCAGTCCAATTCGATGTTTTTAATTGCTCAAAGCGTGACGGTGAACCCAACACAAATGAGCTTTTTAAAATTCGATCTCAAGTCTAGTAAAGGGTTTAAAGACGTGTTCGTGGAGGCATATTTCAAAGATGGAGGGTTGAATTTGCAAATAAATTAGAGACGACGACCAACAAAGCTATTTTCACCTAAAAATGGAAATAAAAGGGCCGTATCTACAAAATTTCGAGCCACTCGGTGAAGCAAGAAGACAAAGAACAAAGCAGAAATACAGTGAAACCTCGATAAATGAATATGATCGGGATCAGAGAAAAATATTCATTTAGCGGAATTATTCATTTATCGAAAGAAAATTTGAACATGTTATAAAGAGTTGGGACCGGAGAAAATTATTCATTTGACGAGTTTATTCGTTTATCGAACATTCATTTATCGAGGTTTAACTGTAGAAGAGAAAGCAAAAGGATGACGAGCCTCTCACTTTCTAGCTTGATTTTTTCAAAATGTGCATATTCTTGTGCCCATGATGGCTAGTCCCATCATGGGCACGATCATAACTGTCATCGTGTGCACAAGAACATGCACATTTTTCACTAATTTGTAAAATAACTCGCCAATTTTTGTGTTGTTACTTATATATTAATAAGTATTTGTTAACAATATACTTATTTGTACAGTTGTAGACTGAATTAACATAATCTATTTCATATCATGTGTAGTCGATAGGCAATAGCGGATCTACACCTAAACTATTGGTGGTGCCTATTCAGGTCCTGTGAAATTTGGAAAATTTGGTGTCCTAGGCCAACTATTTGGTAGAGGTACTTTAATATTTCTTCCCAATAGACGACAGTGTGGTTGCTAGAATTCTATACTTAATTTTGTAATAATAATGTGACTAAAGAAAATACTATAGAGACGGTTTTTTAAACAAAACAACAATTTTGAGACGATTTTTATTTTAAAATGAACATTCATCAAATTTGAAGTTTTTTTTAAGTTTTAAGTGAACATGAAAAAAAGGCAAGAGAGTGAAAAAAATCTGTTGAGGATAAAGGAAAGAGAAAATTGTAATCTGCTGAAGAACAAAAAGAAAAAAAGAAAATAAAAATATATTCTGTTGAAGAAAAAGGAAGAGAATTAAAATATGTTATAGAGAATGGAAAAAAAGAAAAAAAGAGAAAATAAAGACCTAGATGCTATCTAGGTGGTTTGAACCTAGGAACTAACATGCATAAGCCTTTTGAGGAAAACTTCTATCGGTGGGAGAAGAAACTCTATGTGTTTAGCTTTGAAATCATAAGTGTATGTGTATATATATATATATATATATATATATTGTGGTGCATGTGCACCATCATGCACATAGTCACATCCGCCCCTGTCGATATGTCCTCAATGTATAAGTTCGTATATATAAGTTCATCATTTGTATGAAATAGCTCATACACTATTGAATTATACAAAATAACAAATATGAGTTTGCATACGATGTTATGTAGTTGTTAATGTTTGACCAAACATTTTATAATCACAAAACATCCATATTGATAACACATTCAATCAAATTGGCCAAAAAACTAAAAAAGTTCATGTGCACACGATGGTTAGTCTCATCGTGTGCACGTTCATGGCTGCCATCGTGTGCAGCCATGTTCCATCATATGCAGGTCAGTCATCGTGTGCAGCCATCGTGTGCGAAAGAACTTTTCAAAAAAAAGTTTGGCGATAAAATATAGGTGCATACATTTTTTACGAACCCAGGAGCACAATAAATGAAGTCTTATTTGAACGTCAACTTATCTTTTTCGAAAAATCGTGTGATTTTTATAAGGATTTTGAAAGATTCATTTAGACATTAAATTTTAGTTGCTGGATTCGGTAGTTAGTTATGGAGAAGATGATGAAAAAAATAAAAAGAAAAGAAAAAGAGTTTAAATTAAATAAAATACAAAAAGAAAAGAAATTCAACGTCACCAACTTTTGGAGGATATTTTAGTCTTTTAAGCACAATGATATCAAAAACTTATAATTTTATGAATGAGGATATATAACTTATTACTTTTATGGTTTGGTATTACAAAAGATAGAGCCCTTAAATTTAACTTCGATAAATTAATTACAAAAGCGGCCTTCTAGTTTTCATTTGCAAAATAATCTTAAAATTGCAAACTTTGTACATGACACCCATAACTTTAAAAAATTACTATATTTAAGTGTACGGAAATATACATACTTGTTTTGTGTTGGAAATCCGTTTATTAAAATGGGTTTGGCACAAACTTTGACCAATTATTTAAGTGGATTTTAATTTTCATAAATGTAAATAAATTGTGAAATCATAATCTGCATAGTTAATAGATGAAATTACCATCTATTTTTAGTCCCAGCTAAACCCAATTTTTGTCCTCAAATTCTTTAAAAAAAAAAAAAAATCGAGAGAATGCGTGTTGTCACCGGAGAAGTTTTTTTTTGGATATAAGTAATTGAATGGTTGTTGAAGAAATTTGAGGGAAATTGAAATATTGATCAATAGTTATAATTTCTTGCCGAAGGTTAGTTTTTGATTTGGGATTGAAAAAAATCACAGTTCTGGAGGAATTTGGTGGCAGATAAAGCAAATTGCGGAAATTATTGCTCTCGACAATGTCATAACTTCACCTCATAGGAGAACTCAGTCACAGACGGCATTTTCTCCGCCATCCTTAAAGAAACAATATTCACGGGTCGATTCATTTGGGAACTGTTTGACTCTCGTCGAGCGACACCGATTTCTTCTTACAGCCCTTGCTCTCCCTGCATTTGTTGGAATAATTCGATACTTGCACGTGTATTACAAATAGAATTCTGAACTTAACTAAAATAAAGAACAGAAAGGAAATATTACAGTTGAAACTAACAAACAATTTAATAAACTACAAAGGATCGTTCGAAGCTAGGGCTTCTGCCCGCAAGACGAGAATACGCCCCGGTAGTGCTCACGGTGAAGCGGTTCGTCCCCAAAGGTTAAAACGACCTGAACGTCTCGGCAGTAGCAGCACCGCAAACTGACCGAGCACCTGCGAACTGGACTGGAATGAAGACTGAACTGTATATGATATGCTAAAATGCACTGATTTTCGTGTGTTAGCAATGAACAGAATGATGACATATATATAGCACTCCTTGATTATGTGAAGGGACTCATAGCCATTACTCCTGCCATGATGGCTGGCGGTTTCAGACGCCCAAAGGGCTGGTCGGATGAAGAGTCTTGCCAACTCAAGAGTCAAGCCAACTCAAGAGTCTTGTCCATACCAAAAGGCTAGTGGACTTACGGATTTAGGCCAAAAAGATAAGCCCAAACACCAGCCCAAAACACCAATTGCCAAGATCCAAGTCCTGGGCCTGGACTGAGCCTGAGCCCGAGCCCGAGCCCGAGCCCGTGCCCGTGCCCGATCCGACCCGGACGGACGGACGGTCGGTCGGTCGGTCGGCGGCGGCGGCGGCACGCGCGCGTGTGTGTGTGTGCGCGAGAACACCCATACACACCAACCCACTTGTTATTAAGCCCATAAAGGCAAAGACTTTAAATACAAGTCAAAACATCCATCCACAATCAATGTGGGATAACTAACATCATGTTAGTTCCTACTCCAACATCCAACTTTAACATATAATATTTCACTCACCGGAAATCGGTTTAGAAATATTAAATATACCACGTTCATCTACTCATGACGTAGATTAACATTCAATAAATATTTTAATTAAATAATAATTATTTAATTAACAATATTTATTCTTAATAAATGGCTAATTACTAAACCATTTCCAACAATCCCCCACATGAGTGAGAATGCCAATGCAAAATGAATGCAAATGCATAGTTCAGTCCTCAAGAGACAATATTGCATTTGGCTAGGTGGCTTGTGACCTTGAACCTATCCATTGTCAACATCATCGAGTATACTGGCGGCATAGTGGTCATGAAAACCTTGAACTAGTTCTCCATGGTGTATACTGAGACAATAATATAGACACAATATCATCTCAATTCCTTCCGTTCTAACGTTTTATGTCCTTTTCGGCCTTGGACACCCCTTTGGATTCATAAGTGTATCAACTGAAGCGGCCCTCACTTCACACTTATATAGGTGATTCTTATTCCCAAGTATCCTACTATACTTGACCTCTCCGAGGTAATCAAGAATCATTAAAAATCATAAGACTTAACCTCACCACATGTAGGTAAACAATCACTCACTGTTCTCAGAGAATAGATATGTTTGAGTGTTTTAACACACGGATTATTATAACTTCGTTATCCCATTGAACCAAGCTCTTGGGATCCTCCAATCTACAAGGTTGGGTTTCCGCTATAATTATCCTTAAGATGTGGATTTAACACCCATTCCCTCTAACAATTTATACATTTGATCTCGATTAATACTCTTCGTCAGCGGATCCGCCAGATTATCTATTGACCTTACATAGTCAATTAAGATAATCCCACTCAAGATCAAATGTCTCACGGCATTATATCGTCGATGAATATGTCGAGACTTACCGTTATAAAACATATTTTGTGCCCGTCCAATAGCAGCTTGGCTATCACAGTGTATCAACACAGACGGCACAGGTCTCGTCCAATATGGAATATCCTCGAGGAAATTTTTAAGCCATTCAGCTTCTTCACCAGCTTTATCCAAAGCTATGAATTCAGATTCCATGGTAGACCTAGCAATACAAGTTTGTTTCTTGGACTTCCAAGATACAGCACCACCTCCAATAGTGAACACATATCCACTCGTAGAAAATGAGTCTTTCGATTTGGATATCCAATTAGCATCACAATACCCTTTAAGTACAGCAGGCTCTCTTGAATAATGAATCGCAAAGTTCTGAGTATATTTTAAATAACTCAGTACTCGTTCTAGAGCCCTCCAATGTTCTTTACTTGGATTAGCTGTGTAGCTACTCAACTTGTGAACCGAACATGCTATATCAGTACGGGTACAATTTGACAGATACATCAAACTCTCAATGATCTTAGCATATTCATCTTGACCCACAGGTTCACCCTTATGATAATTCAGATGAACATTTGGTTCCCAAGGAGTCTTAGCAATAGGTTTATCAAAAGCGTTGAATTTCCTTAACACTTTCTCAACATAATGAGATTGCGTCAAAGCAATTCCGTTAGGCGTTTTCAGAATCTTAATTCCAATAATAGTATCAGCCAAACCCATATCTTTCATGCTAAAATTCTTACTTAGCATTCGTTTCATTTCACCAATCACACGAGAGTTGCTACCCATTATCAAAATGTCATCTACATATAGACAAACAATGACGTAATAGTCACCCGTCTAGGTTCTACATTGACTGGCGTAGACCTAGGTCGCTTTCTGTTCGGTCGTTCAGATAACACCGGATTCGAGCTAGAGGCTTCATCTATGGTTTCATAACACATAGGCTCATCTACAAGTTTAGAACTTGTAGCTTCATCATCAACTCCTTTGCTAGAGTTAGGATCAACCTTATTCTTATAAGGATAGATATTTTCAAAGAATACAACATTCCTTGATTCAATTGTTGTATTTACATGAATGTCGGGTATCTCGGATTTGTGTACAACAAACCTGTAGGCGCTGCTGTTAAGTGCATAACCAATAAAGATACAATCGATCGTCTTAGGACCAATTTTAACTTGTTTAGGTAGAGGCACCTCAACTTTCGCCAAACACCCCCACACTTTGAGATATTTGTATGATGGTTTTCTTCCTTTCCACAACTCATAAGGAGTAACATCCTTACCTTTGCATGGAATTTTGTTCAATATGTAGTTGGCTGTCAAGACAGCTTCCCGCCACATGTTCTGGGGCAACCCTGAACTAATTAATAACGCATTCATCATATCTTTAAGTGTTCGATTCTTACGTTCGGCAACGCCATTAGATTGTGGAGCATATGGAGCCGTGGTTTGATGAATTATACCACTTTCGTTGCATAATTCCTCAAATGGAGCTACATATTCACCTCCTCTATCACTTCGAACCATCTTAATACGACAGCCTAATTGATTCTCGGCTTCATTCTTGAAGTTCTTAAAGGCTTCAATAGCCTCATCTTTACTTCTCAAAAGATAAAGATAACAATATCTTGTGCAATCATCGATGAAAGTGATAAAGTACTTCTTACCACCTCTAGTTTGCACAAATTTTAAAGCACACACGTCTGTGTGAATTAATTCAAGGGGTTTTGTGTCCCATTTTACCGAATGAAACGGTAGTTTCATCATTTTTGCCTCAACACAAATCTCGCATTTGTTTTGATTTTTGATTTCATTTAATTTTAGTAAATCTAAGTTTACTAATCTTTTTATAGCATTTAGATTCACATGACCTAATCTACAATGCCATAAATTTGAGCACTCAAGCAAATAAGCAGAAGTAGTAGCATTATTATTAGCAACTGCCTTTGGAGGCTTACAAGTACGAACGCTAAGTTTGAACATGTCCTCGACAATATGACCTTTCCCGAGAGTCTTGCCAAACTTGCGTATTATCATAAAATCGCTACGAAGGTCTACATCAAATTTAGCTCTAACTAATTTGACACGGACACCAAATTCTTGCGGATTAGGAGCATGCAAAGACATCCTTCGAGTTATCTCCACACCGGAGGTGATTGAAGCACAGATTCCAATTCCAAGAACTGGAGAGGTACGATCACTTGCCTCTGTGATGAAGCGGTCTTGAATCTCCTTGTAAGTGAAAAACAAGTCTCGGTTCACACAGATGTGAACATTCACACCTGTATCAAGAAACCAAGTAACTGGGTTAGGTTCCGAGACATGATTTACCTTGGTGATCATGGCAGCAAGATCATCTTTGTCCCAAGAGTCAAAGTCCTTCTCGACATGGTTGACTTTGCCTTTTCCCTTGTTCTTCTTCGGCTTTGGCGATTTTTCGCCATATGGCGGGCTTGTCACGATTGTAGCACGTTAGGTAAACTTCGTCGGAGGTGCCACATCCTTTCCTTGCCTTTGGTAGGAAGTGGACGCTTTACGGAAGGTCGCCCCTACCTTGATCGAGATTAGCCTTAGCATCCATAGGAGCTTTGGTTCTCAAGTCTTGGTCACGGACTTGAGCTTCAGTTTGGAGCTTAGCAACCAAAATTTCTAGAGTCATTTCCTTTCGCTTATGCTTAAGGTATCCCTTGAACTCCTTCCAACTAGGCGGCAACTTGTCGACCAAGAGCGCCACAGTGTACGCCTCGGGTAGAGGCATCCTCGAATGAACATCATGTATAAGAGTTTGGAACTCTTGTACTTGGGGCATCATTGGACGAGAATCCACCATTTGGAATTCGGAGAGCCTCGTCACAACAAACTTCTTCGTGCTAGCAGGATTAACACGGTATTTCAACTCACGAGCATCCCAAATTTCTTTGGCAGTCTCCTTGATGTTGAACACATTGAATAGGCCATCATCAAGCCCGTTCAGCAACATATTCCGACACAGATAGTCGGAATGAACCCAGGTATCATAGTCGGTACGCACTTGAACATTCGCCTCATTCTCAGCAGGGACAGGAGGCTTTTCTTCACACAGGAAGCTCGCAAGCCCCATTGTGGTAATGTAAAACAGCATCTTTTGAGACCAACGTTTGAAGTCGGAGCCCGAGAAAACAGAAGGTTTCTCGGCGATAGGCATTAGCCGAGCAGCATTGTGAATGGGAGCCATTGAAGAGCTTGAAGATCCAATAGTTCCAGAACCGGTGTATTGATTAGTGGATGCGCCGGTGCTTGCATTGAACGACATTTTTCTCCAGCAAAAGTTTTCGGATGACACGAACAAGTATGGTCGAATATTCTCGTCTTGCGATTGTTGGAATAATTCGATACTTGCACGTGTATTACAAATAGAATTCTGAACTTAACTAAAATAAAGAACATAAAGGAAATATTACAGTTGAAACTAACAAACAATTTAATAAACTACAAAGGATCGTTCGAAGCTAGAGCTTCTGTCCGCAAGACGAGAATACGCCCCGGTAGTGCTCACGGTGAAGCGGCTCGTCCCCAAAGGTTAAAACGACCTGAAGCACATAAGCCCGAGCACACTGAATGGACTTGGAATGAAGATCAATCAGATATGATATGCTAAAATGCACTGATTTTCGTGTGTTAGCAATGAACAGAATGATGACATATATATAGCACTCCTTGATCATGTGAAGGGACTCATAGCCATTACCAAGCCAACTCAAGAGTAAACACCAGCCCAAAGCACCAATTGCCAAGATCCACGTCCTGGGCCTGGGCCTGGGCTGAGAGCGAGCCCGAGCCCGTGCCCGTGCCCGACCCGGACGGACGGTCGGTCGGTCGGCAGCGGCGGCGCGCGCGTGTGTGTGTGTGCGCGAGGACACCCATACACACCAACCCACTTGTTATTAAGCCCATAAAGGCAAAGACTTTAAACACAAGTCAAAACATCCATCCACAATCAATGTGGGATAACTAACATCATGTTAGTTCCTACTCCAACATCCAACTTTAACATATAATATCTCACTCACCGGAAATCGATATAGAAATATTAAATATACCACGTTCATCTACTCATGACGTAGATTAACATTCAATAAATATTTTAATTAAATAATAATTATTTAATTAACAATATTTATTCTTAATAAATTATTAATTACTAAACCATTTCCAACGGCATTTATATGCACCATTTATCTTTATTTTGCAGTCACTCTCGGGGCCGGTGATGATATGTGTTCTGGATTGTCGGGTGCCCAAAAGGCGTCCTGCCATTTGCGGCAGGGGACGGCGTCTGCTGCTAAGGGAAAACTGAAATTCTTTTAGCATAGTATCGAATTCTTGCTTGTTGAGGAGCTTAATAATTACTGATATATATGATAGGACTCTCTCTCTCCCTCTCTCTCTCTCTCTCTCTCTCCCGAGTAAACAATTTTGAAACCTTATATGGCACCTGGAGAAGATTGATATAAACATGGAAGAGTGATTTTCAGTTTGGCATTATTGTTTCCGGAAGAAATTACAAGGACATTAAGTGTCTTGGGGCAGTAAGAACTTTTATTTTTACAACAAAAAAAAAAAAAAAAAAAATTACCATTTATTTTTTCTCAAAAATAATTTCGGATGAATGAGAAATTAATACATAAAGTGAGCCTTAAATACATGAAGAAATTGAAAGCTGGAAATGTGAAGAGTCACATTCCACATTGGAAAAAGATTGCAAATGTAGATACTTTATAAGGAGTTTCACAAAAGTAAGGAGTAATCATGTGTTCATCTTTATGGTGTACCATAGTGGACCAAATTTGTTTTGACTAACTCAAGGCTAGCTCAAGATGCACCAAGGAGAGTGCGTAGCACCGTCTGAGCCTGAGTCTGAGCCCGAGACCATGACCGCTACGTCGCAAGTTGCATTGGGCGCTTTAGAGGAGCCCGAGACCGCGACCGCGACGTCGCACGTTGCACTTGTCGCATTGGGCGCTTTAGAGGCCCGCTGTGGACGCGTCTGTCCACTGATGGGTACCATGATTGTCCATATATATATATATATATATATATATAGGTAATAGAGGTAAATTTTGTAGGAAATAGGAATGAATTTGGACCTTTGATCGAGTTAGATCAATGGTTGAGATTTGTACTCAGTTGTGCTACGTGTTTGTGCTGTGTGCGCTACGCGGACTGAAATATGTAAATAAAGTGAGGTTGTACTACATATTTGTGCTGTTTGTGTTACGATGCGATGGAAGGTGTGACAGACTTAACCTATTTAAAAACTGTGCTATGAAATAATGAAATATGTGATGAACTCACATATTTAAAATATGTGCATCATAATAATTCTGATTGTACTACAAACATATGAAAGATGTGCTAGACGGATGTATCTTTTTCTATATTCCTACACTAAGGGGTTTCTCACCATAACCCAACCATATATATATATATATATATATATATATATATATATATATATATATGCGCGTTACATGCGTCTAATATTAGATGCAGATCTTTCTGATCTAATTTATGCATGAGTTTTGTACTAATTATGCATGAAATATATACATTTCGTGCATCAAAATTTCAATGCATTAATTCTCCCAAAAATTTGATGCATATAATCTAATATTTTAATGCATCGATATTTTGATGCATATATTCCATATTTTAATGCATTGTAATTTTGATGCACGAAATGCATATATTTCATGCATAATTAGTACAAAACTCATGAATAAATTAGTACTGTAAAGTACTGCATCTAATATTGGTACTGCATAGAACGCGTCACTATATATATATATATATATATATATATATATATATATATATATATGTGTGTGTGTGTGTGTGTGAAAGGGATCAAACGAGAATGAAATTTATTTTGAAAAATAAGAATACAATTCATCCCTTGATTGCATGTGATGGATGGTCCGCATTGTGTGAATAATTGGATTGTTTCTTAATTAATGACTAATTTCTCATTAGTAAGCTCATCATTAATATATAGAAAGGATATTCCCTCATTTCATGCATTTAATCTCGATGATTAAAGATAGTAAAATCAACGGTATGAGTATATTCCTATTTCTTAACAAAACAATCTATTCTCACGAATTCACCCATATATATATATATATATATATATAAACAAAATCAGTTTTAGAATCAAATAATTCAATTTCTCGCCCAAAAAATATCCATTACTAAAAGTGATTTTATTATTAAAAATATAAAATCCATAATTTAATTATGGTAAAAATATGTGAACAAGGTTATGGTAAAACACACAAGTAAATCAAGAAGTAACAATTAAAACTAACTATACATTAATTAGTTTGCAATATTATGGAAAGAACGAAATTGCATAAAATGTGAAAACACAACAGAATATTACGGTGGAGAGTCCAAATATTACATTTTAAAAATACTTTGGCAATAAAGGGGTTTACAAACACCCACTTCAAATGTTGTACTTCACTTTATGACTCCGCTTATCAAAATTAACTAATAAGTTAGCTGGTGGCTGATAAGCTAACTGATAGTTGATTGAACAACTGATAAGCTAGCTGATTTTGTAGCTGATTTTATAGTTGATAATTTAGCTGATTTTAATGTAGATGTTTATCAAATTAGCTGATAAGCTAGCTGATTTTTTTATAAAATTACATAAAATGACATCACTTTTATTTTTTTATTATTTTTTAAACTTTCTCATTATATTTTAATAATAATTTTTATAAAATAAAATAAATGATATTTTTATCTATTATTATTTTAACATATACTACCTCTAAATTACACTATGTACTATTCACGGTTCACTATCACTTTGAAAAGTTATTGATAATTTATTTTTGATGGTTTAAAATTGCCGCTGAATAGGACTTGTGTGTATAATTTTAGTTACGAACAAGTTCACAACAACAATTGGTATCAAAAAGATTCCGTAAAATATAAAAGATAAATCGAACACAAAATTATTGTATTATATTTAACAAAGTAATTCATTAGCAAGTGTAATAATAGAGTGATGATCAGACTAACCATAGTTTTTCGCGTCCACCACTCATCTGAAACCTCAATTTTTCCTGAAAAGTTAACGGATGGTGGATTTATTTGTAATATGTCAATTACTCAGGGTGTTTACGTAAAAAAAACCTATGTTTTTATTTAGGTCACGGACATATATGGAATATATAAAGATGAGAAGCTAGCTTCTTTTTTCATAAGCTTGAAAAATTAGCTTATCAATCAGCTAGCTGATCTGAGAAGGTAGTCGTTTACGAAACGATCTTTTTTTTAGTCAATGATCAAATAAGCCCATGAAGCTAAGCTAGATAATAAGACAGTGCTAAACACCGCCTATACCCCGTCCAAATATATAATTTGCTCCATACCCACTGGCCCACCAAAGCAATTACTTTACTAAATAATTGGCAGCATGATTAGATGTTAGATAAAAGTATTCACCTCTTTGTCTTAATCCTATTTTAATTTTAATTTTATTTAGATATCATGATTTATCACATACTATATTTTAATTTAGATTTGGTATGGAATTAGTTTACACGCATGTGCTTACTGTAAATATTAATTTATGATCCAGTTAATAATAATAAAACTGTTTCAAGAGAAAGTAAAAGATTGTAAACACGAATCACTCAATTGTATTCATAACACTGATAGAGAGGCCTTTATATAGGCATTACAATGAGAGTCCTTCCATACATAGGATTCCTAAATAAGGTAAGACATCTTAATAGGATCCTACTACCTCTAGAAGGATCTAGAACATTTCATCTATGTATCTACAATCAGTATTAGGTAAGACACATCACGGAAATAATAATTCCCGGAACACTCCCCCTGTGTCGAGCACTAATACAACAATAGTGCAGAAGATGTTGCCTTCGTAAAAACCTATTCCAAGTCAAAACAAAATCCCATGGGAAAAATAAAGGCTTGATGAGGAAAAGATTGCAACGCACCAACATAACATGTCATGTATACTCCCCCTGATGTAAACATAATGACTCCCCCTGATGAGTATCTCAAATCATAGGAGTCAGATGACAAGTTGCCCTCACAACTATAACAAGGAAAAACCCAGTGGGAAAAATACCTCTTGGTCTAAGTTGAACATAAGTACAACGCATCATTGTATGGATGTTCTCATAGATCGCCTCGTTAAAAACCTTACCAAGTGAAAACCCAATGGAAAAAACAAACCTTGGTCTAAGGACAAAAAGAGTGCGACGCATCCAAAGTGCAGAGTCGCTAAAGACTTATCAAGTTCTCTAAAGTCTTGACCTCCATGCACTAAATCAGCAAATTACCGAACATATCCTATCCTACTTTGCCACAATAGTCATATGTCACTCAACATGATGGATGTGATCAAATGGTTGGTTTCCTTGGAAAGTAGACACAAACCTTTCCAATGGTACCAATTTCACCATTTTCCAACAAGTTAGCTGCCATGTAGGTCCTATGGGAGATAGACCAATACATCCTAGGCAAATTCGGGTATCGATTTTCAAGTGTCCTCTTATCGAGATAGAGCGAGCTTTAAGCTTCTTGTCAATCACAGACATTGCGTGAGCGCATCCTAGGCCATCATCACAGTGGCTTTACCGGATTATTACGAATGAGTACATCGAATCAAACATGAGTATATAATACCGTACTTTTCTTTAAGACTGCATCATCACTTAAGTGAGCCAATTCTTATTATGACTTCGACTAGTCATTGGGAATCATATAGGCATTACTTTATCGTCTCTTAGGGAAACCGTCCCTTAGATTGCCTTAAACCGATTGATGAATACGCATCATCAAGTGTCCCCAAGATCCTTTCATTCTTAACTTTGGATTTAGCGGAATCTCTTAGTCTCAACCCTTAGTTTTACACGCAAAAGCTTCATATCTCTTCCAAATCAAGTATATACTTAGTATGGGTTCCCGACAATCACTTGTCGACGCGCTCCGTGGTCAGGGGCCACTTGATTTGAGTCTGATCCACCACGAGATCCTTTTATCACTTAACTTAGTTCCCCACTAAGATAAGATTTAACCACAAGCTGCACGTCAGGTTTTGGGAAACTATCTAACTGAAAAGATAGTGGATGCTATAACATCCATTACGATAGCACAACTAAGTTTCGTGTCATCGTAGGTGATTCCAGTCCTTTCATGAGAAACCTCGCGTCATGAGGTGAGTTTAACTCCTTCTCTCATTCGCCTTAACAAAGTATACAGATAGATCTTATCTTTGGAGTGTCGGCACCACTTCAACAAAGGGCTATCACTTTGTTCATACTGGAGTCGCATATATTTCCATTTTTAGGCCAAGGCTACAACGTTGTAGATTTTCAACGAAGTATGGTTCGATTAAACTCACATTCCACGTCCTCATATACCGGATTTATTCATAGAGTACTCTTTATGGATTGGCATTCATTGAGGCGTCCCCCAATGATAACTGTAATCCAGAATCACATGAGACGGATGAGTTCATTTGATCATATGATCAAGTTTCATGTACCAAATTCGCATACATTCTTAGCGAGAGTATTTATCGAACCAAGTGGCATCCTAATACTCGATGAGATCCACAGCCTAGTAACACCATCTACCACAATTTGTGGTGTTACCATATCTCCATTTATAGGTGACGAACGTCCATGACCGTACACAATCCTTGCAGACATGTTTGCAGCATGTATTTAATCTCGTCACTTTAGGGAACTTGGTGAGGCACAGTAGAGACAAACTACGACAATTCCAAGTCGTTCTACTCGAACATGATCGTTCGCATCTCCCCTTAACAACGGGAAGACTGGCTCATCAAAGTGACTTACGAGATCGCCTGCCAAGGTATATTTTAAGTGGACTATGAGTGAAAACGCATGTCATATTTATCATTTATAACCCGTCATAATGCGTTGTGGTGACGCACTTTGGCACATGAACATGTGGACGATAAATGTTTTCATTGTTAACACAATCCAGTTAACAAAATGCATACGGTTACACTTGTAACTAAGCATTTGAATGATGATAGGTATAGATTAATATGACATGTTGACCTATGCAACATAACCGCAGCTACTGGTCTTGATAATCCAACAAAACCGCCACCATGCACCACCGGGATCGAACATAAAGAAATGATTGAACCAGTGATAGGCCGTTGGCTTTATCGAACCTCTAGTGCTTTCTTGAAGATTTCACTCCCTTCACCAGCCCCAAACACCACAAAATTTCATGAGCATGTATAAACAGGTGTTTAGGACTCCAAAACTATCAACCTTGTGGTCAGAAATCGATCGGAAAGAGATCGAACTGGTCGTTGGAATGGCTGGTGGTATGTGAAAACTTCATTTAAGTGGTTCACCTCCTTCCAAGTCTCCAAATGGCACCAAAATTTGTGAAAAGGTAGCCTTGGGTGTTAGGAAGTACTCGTAAAAATTTCACTTTAAGACTTGATCTGAAAGTGGGTGAACCGACCTTTATAATGACTGGTCCGCAAGTTGGACAACCATAAACTCAGGTTAATCAACTTATCAATCATTGTCAAAGGAACCACATAACATATAAATGTTATTATTTGAGTACGACCATTTATGAACACCATCATAGCATCGTAAGCCACCCAGGCTAATACTTATGATCATGCATGTATAAGGACTCGGTGAAAAGGAAGGACTCAGCACCATGCTTATGCGAGTCGCTACATTATTCTCTTTACAATAGGAGGGTGTCATATCATAATCATGCCAACGAATAGGCTTTAATCAATGAACATGGCTAAGAAGGATTATTGGGGGGGTCTTTGGCGTCACACATGCTTATGAAAACAAGATGCATATGACATAAATATCATCATCGGTCATGAGCCTGGCTCACGACTCTACCAACGTACTTTGGTGTCTTTGATCCAGCTAGCTTCTTTGTTCAAAGGAAAAAAATGATGTCCATGGCAATACCGTGGTGTATGGATCATCAAACTATCCCAACTCCGGACTATTAAAGCCTAAATGTGTCAATGTCCCAATACATCTTTTGGTTACAAAAACCGATGCAAGCCGGACCATATTGACTCATGAATATTTTTCTTCTTCACATATACAATACAAGTGATGCATAAGATTTTATTTCTCACAAATCACAATGAGATGCTATGAGTGATACACTTTGGCATATATATCATCGAGTCATAACATGGTTCAATTGTTACGGAACATATGTGACTAGAAAATGCTATTCGGCATTCAACAACTTGAGCATTGTACTACTCATTGATTGTGATGACCTAGTCATCATAGTCACAATGGATTTATAACACGAAATCCAAAAATATTGCGTTCCTTGGAAATAGCTTAATATGTACTCAATTTCTCTTGCAAAATTTTACAAACATGAGCATAGCGAACACTCTAACAACATAGAGATTTTATACCAGATACGATCAAAATAATCTATCATATTGAGTGCATAACATGGCAAGATTATATGCCTAAGGGGCAAAATCACGACACAAGCATGGTGTAAAACTACCATGCATACGCTCGACCTTCTTATAAGGATGCGTAATTTGGGCTTCCCCAAGGGAACTATTTTTCAACATTTGAAAGATGATATTTTAACGTACAATGCATACAAAAAATTGCATCATCTATGGAAAATTCGGCCAAAAAGAGATTGAAAAACATGTGTCATAAGACCACTTGCAAGTTCAAGATGGGAACCAAGTTGGTTGGGATAAAAGTTAGCACAATCGCTGGAAATAAAATTTCGCGCAGCTTGACCTTTGTTTACTAAAACAGTGGTAACTCCCTTGTTGAAGGCTATGGATGAACAGTCAGATGTTCTGGAAACTAGACTTTCGTATCTTTCTATCCATGGGTTGTGCACCACACGGATTATTAAACTCAGATCACATTGCATGTTTTAAGTGGCTGCTTTAGTATTTCCCAAGTTTAGTGAGAAAACAAGGTTGAGACCATATCCAGTGGCATAAGTGTTGATGCAAAAACATGGCAATGACATCCATAGGTGCGTTTAAACGCAGTAGGTGTTCGATTTCTTATCTCGACTAATGATCCTTTCGGTAACTCCAACTTGGTAGACTTGCAGAGAAAGTAGGAATGTCGGTACAGCTAAGACTGTTTAAAAACCACTGATTCTGTTTGAACTTTCAAAGCATAAACAAATACCAAGGAGGATGTGTCTAGTCATGATCAAAAGTGTAGACAAAATCCACCAAAGTGCATCAAATCAACCAAGAATTTTAATTCTCAATTTGCAAGTATACGTCGTAATAGTCATGTTATGTGGATGCAACGTGGTGCATCATAATTAAGCATTTTGAACCATGAGACATAATGAATATACCATAATCAACTCGTCTTAACCATCCAATAAGATCGACTAAACATAGTCAAATGTATAGGCACATGCCTTTACAAATACTTGGAAAAGTATTCGGACCTATAGTCATACGAACTATAATCGAGGTCAACGAATTCATGTATTAACCACAATATGCCATTGCTTTACATGTTAAAATTCATGAGAATTACTCTTACATCTTTCATATATCATGTTGCAAGGAGACGGTGCATGACTACACCCACATGCAATATTTTGTTTTAATAGGATGAAAGATGGAGTTTTCCAAGAATGAGATTGGGTCAAGACCAATGTGGTGGTTGCTCAATTCAGCGTGACAAAATCCGTCACAAATCGATTTTAACCACGACATATCAGTCGTAATCGATATTTGTCCCATTTGTACGTCACAAATATGTGACCAATCATGAACAAGTAATAACTTTACCGTTACCGACAATGTTCATTTTATTCAATTTTTGGTTTAAAATCGATAAAACGCCGACGTCAAATCGCACTCAAAACGTGGTGTATGCAATAACCACAAATATCGACTTTCAACAATTATCCGTGACTCCCCCAGGACCGTCACACAGTTTACTTCGACATATGAGAGTGATACTACCTCTCATAGTCTCATCCACCGCAAAGTAGCGTGGGAGATAAAGAACCCAAATACCCAATTCCCAAAAAAAAATTCCCAAAAGACAGGAATTGAAAAACGGAAACTTTAATAAAATCTTACGGGTACATGGTTCCATATTTGCTTTGATCCTTGAACGGGATAATAAATTTGACTTCTCTCCATATGAGCAACATATTTCCGTGGGTACTCCGTTCTATATTTACGTTGGTCCTTCAACGAGATAACAAATATGGCTTTTCTCCATATGAGCAACATATTTTCGTGTGTACTCTGTTCTATATTTACTTTGATTCGTTAACGGGATAACAAATATGGCTTTTCTCCATAGCGTGCACATCATCATGAGCAACATATTTTCCTATATGCACGTAAAACATAAACATGGTAAGATTCATAAACGTACAAATCAATGAACAAATGAATCATTAATTAGAAAAAGATGGAGAGTTGAGAAACACCCAGAAAGGGCTACTGGGCTCGATAATCGGCCTAAAAAGGACTCGGGCGCGGCGGTGCAGCAGCTCGTTATTGGATGAGGTCGGATCTCCAAATTTCCTCATAAAATCTGCTTTCGGCGACAGCTCTAGTAATCAATATTACTCAGAATCCGATCTCCACCGTTGAATATACAGATATTTGTGTTGGGAAGTTGCTGTCAAAATTTCACACCGGTCTGACGGTTAATGAACCGGAAAACATGATTTTGGCACGACTGCGCTGCCGAGAAAATTTACGCGCGGAAATTCTCGTCTCTCGTTTTTTTTCTTAGATTTTCTGAATTTCGGACGATTTTTTTTTTCTTGCTCAGTTGGTGGACTACGCGATGATAACGTGTTTCAGGAGAAAGTAAAAGACTGTAAATACGAGTCAATCAATTGTATTCATAATACTGATAGACTTTTATATAGGCATTACAATGAGAGTCCTTCCATACATAGGATTCCTAAATAAGATAAGACATCTTAATAGGATCCTACTACCTCTAGAAGGATGTAGAACATTCCATCTATATATCTACAATCAGTATTAGGTAAGACACATCACGGAAATAATAATTCCCGGAACAAAAACCTCATAATAGTCATAAAACAATCTTTAGCTTTAAGAATTATAGGTCTCGATCGTAGTTCTTAAGGTCTCTATCAAAATAATAGTAATAATTTTACTCAAATCCTTTTTACATGCATGCGTCCTGCATTAATTTTGTGACATGTTTAAAATGTGAGGAAAAATAGTGAGACTAATTGAGAGATTTGGAGAAATTTTTTACTACGATTATATTGTAAAAGATAAAATTAAAAATACAATAAGGAAACTATTTATACTAATCTTAATCTACAAGCTAATTTCATATTTTTAATATGGTCTTCTCAAATTTTCAACTGCAGATCGATATCGAGAGTTCACCCAGCTTGACTAGTCACTCTTGGTGGTAAAACATGAAATGCTGCAATATGTTGAGGATTAGATCATTCATCGTGGGTGGTATAGGATTTGCATGTTTTGAGTAAGTTTCTATGAAAGTGGTTCTCTTGTAGACATAATCCACATGATGATACTATTTCTCCATATGCACTACCAAATTTAAAAATTCAATTGTTAGACATAAATAGATATGAATAAAAATTAAAATATATTTTGACATCTGAGAACATGGTATTAAGTCCAAATCAAACTCCCTACACGGGCATGCTCGCAATCGGAGGTCAACTGTGAGATTATTTCTTCCATCATGCACCTTGAAGAACGTGTAATATATAGGCACAAGCAAATTGTAGTTGCCTCAAGGAACGAGCAAATTGGTAGTCGTCTAGCCCATAACAAAGCATTATTAAAACTTTCAGCACCATTTGAAGTAAGACAACCATATCGGCGAACAAGGGACATACATCTGGACCACTTCTCAGGTCCGATAGTCATAACCTTAGCATATGCTTCAGGTGTTGCATAGTGAATACTCTCAATAGCTTTTTCATACACAGTATTTCTATATGCATAGAACAGGGTAATACCATTGATCCCGCCCGAGGCCTCTAAGGACCCTCCCGAGCTGGCTAGCTAAACAAACTCATGAATCCAGGACTCAACCCTTTGGATTCCCTCCGTGATCCCGTCGGACCATCCCGAGGTGAGCAAATCACACACAAAATACATTACCATTCCATGTTAAGCATAAAGGTTTCCAAAAATACTTGCCTTGAATAATTGACGACGCAACGAACGGAAAGGAAAGTCACCGACGAGCGCTAGGAACCAACGAAACCGAACCTAACGATTCGAACAATACAATCCCAACCATTTCTAAATGAATACGGGATTGGAATACACCCGAAAATCCGCCTACGATTCATGTATATTCGTATATAAACAACAACGAGGGCGGACCACAACCAAACCTTCTCGATTCCGTAAAAACCACGAAATATACCATGAATTCGTAGGGAAACTAAGAATACCAACAAGATTAATCATATTTATCATGAATTAATCAACAAAACGGAACGAATCGGACAAAAACGCGAAAACCCCCAAATCTACCCAAAAGTAGGGTTCTAAAGATCTAACCTTGATTCGCTGGATCGAAGGATGTTATAGGATGATTGATCAATGATATAACCTCAAGAACTTCATGGATTTGTTGTTAAACAACATGGCTTCGCCACCTCGATCGCCACCATGATTAAAAGGAAGGAAGTGAAAAATGACTGAAAATGCGACTGCTCTGTCACATTTATACTGGGCCGGAACTAGCGTGCGCTAGCCTTCCCGGACTAGCGTGCGCTATCAGCCAGTATCGGCCCAGTACCCTCGGCCAGGGCCCGCACGACCCGACACCACCGACCAATCCTGCCGACCGTGACCTGTCCGCCCGACCCCCGCTAGCGTGCGCTACGGCCGGAAGCCTGCGCGCGCTAGCCGACCTGTCCAGTAACCTCTGGACTAAACAGCTAGCCCAGGTAACGTACGCTAGTCGGCCGACAGCGTGCGCTACCCCTGCCGGTTAGCGTGCGCCACGACCGACAGTAGCGTGCGCTACCTGCCGATCCTCCCCGAGTCCAGAACCTCAGAACCTCTCTGCCCTGACCCGATAGCGTGCGTCAGCCGACCGCGTAACGTGCGCTACTCCTGCCGGTTAGCGCACGCAGCCTTCCGGCAGTAGCGCGCGCTACGCCGGTTCCTGCCGCGTCAGCCCGGCCAGTGCCCACAACCGTCCCGCCAGGACCCACCACCGTCCGGTCAATGCCGGCCGTCATGATCCGACGACTCGATTTCCAAAACGTATTTTAACGAACACGACGAAAATCTCGCGGACAAGATCAACGACCCGAAATGAAAACATAATGCAATAATTAATCATACGCGACCAAGAAAAGGGTCGAGACGACAAATACAGATATGGATACCCGTAACTTTGGGTAAATTACAAAATGGCCCAAAACGCCCGAAAATCACGATACATGATCGAATAACCAAACCGAAGTTCACAACACGTCTAACAAAGTTAAACGGACTTACGGGAAACTCGAAACAGCAGTTTCGGACGAGATTCGCAAGAATCGAACTCAAGTGCGGAAAAGTCGCTAAAAAGCACGGAACTCAACAAAACAACACCGAAACGAACTCGGATGACAAAAAGTGTAGAATTAATCATTCTCAGAATGACGAAACAGTCATGAACGAGTCGTCAAAATGGACTTCCGCCGAAAAAAAGAAATTACCGAAAATCGAAATTACGGGTATTACATTCTACCCTCCTTAAAAGAAGTTTCGTCCCGAAACTTAAAATAAGTAGGGAGAAGCAATATCCCCTGCCAGGAAAACTCGACGAGATACACAAAAACCGAAAACTCGCGCCCGACGGCTAAACGCTGCAAGAAACGCAAAGAGACATACGGCGTGAAAATACGCTCCACGGCGACTAACACAACGCCACCGGTAGAGACATAATAAAATCAACGAGTGACAAGCGTCATCAAATAGACAATACAATCGAGTCGATTATCCGAACAATCACAAAACACAACGAACGAAAATCAATATGATTGACCAACCCAACGGTACATCAATCAAAACGCGAGCCAACCGCTGAACAAATACGAAATCCCACCGCCCAAGGGTTGGAAGATCGAAAACCAGACTAATTTCCCGAACTTAAGGGAATTACGAAGGAGCCTGAACACTCAACAATCGCGAAACGAGAACAAAAACTGAACAAACAAACGATTGAGACAACAAAAAATCGAACAATCATATCCGAAACACGTAGGATAATAAAATTCAAACAATAACTCCCAGGATGACCTGGTGAGAACAACAAGACGTGCATTCCCATAAGATCCACAGGAAAGGGAATAGCGATTGAAAAGCCACAACGACAGACGAGTTATTCTGAAACAATACCACCCTCGTTCGATCAACAAAAGCAAGGGATAGGGAAAGTTCAGAAATGTTAACGAGCATAAACGAGTCGATAGAGTCGAAAATACAGAAGTTCAAAATCCGATCCACTTCGAATAAAAGAACTATTAGAGCTAAAAGATGTTACTTCCGAACAAGGTTCACAAGAATCGAACCGAATTCGGAAAAGTCACAGCGATAAACAGATCGACCCAAAACCAGATTACAGCTCGTTCGAACGATGAAACCAAGGTACAGAACAAGTTCAGAAGGTATCAATGAACACGAGCGAATCGATAGAGTGGAGAAAGAGAAAATACAGAAGTCAAAATAGTACGGGTATTACCTTCGACCTCGCCCCTGAAACTCAACAACGGAACCAAGGTAACGATACAACAAGCATCCGACACAACGCGGAACAATCACCAATGCACATAATCATACCAACCCAAGCTCTAACAGCTCGCATATATGCGATAACGCATAAATCGCTACGAGGCGACAACATCCAATACCAACATCACACATATATTCCCGGACTGCAAATAGGAATGATAGGTTTTGAAAACGAAAACCACCTTTTGAAAATAATTTGCAGGCACCAGTTGATCTTGAGTATCATATATCAAAAAGTAGTACAAACATCGTCATCGAGACTTGGAAAAAAAATTTCATCTTGCGTTTGATAAAAAAATGAGGACACCTTTCTTTAAATTAAAACTTTTCAGCAATATTCGACCTTCGGGTCTAAGCAAGTGTGTTTCTAAATCATTAGAAATATCTCAAAATATTTTGATCCTCAAAGTCGAATAATTTTGAAATGTATGGCGCTAGTAGGCATCTTGAGAACACTGTGAGAAAATAATTCATTTTAAAAGTACGTCTCGAGGTTTATTTTCTAAGATACTCAAGGTTTTTCAGAAGTACAATAGGCCAAAATGCCCAAAATTCGCACGTATCAACATTCACTTAAACACGTTATATCACACGCATCAAATCGTTCAAAATCACGACAGTGATATACAATCCCTAGGATATGTTTAACAACATCGTTAAAACAACAATCGGTTTATCAAAATTGGATGGAAAACGACATCAAGAACAAAACTCCAAAAAGTCAACTCTAGGGATTCAAGAAAAATACCTAGATTCGGCGAAGAACAATGAATTAGATGATGTTAAAAATCATCTAGGATACTCCAAAACACCTTTGGATGGAAGAAAAATCAGCTGAGATACGAACCCTAGTCGCTACGTCTCAAACTCATGGAGGAAGAAGAAGAAATGAAGAAAAATGCAACTTCTTAGATCGGTGTCCAAAGATTTATATCGACACAATTAGCGTGCGCTAATCATTAAGGTTAGCGTGCGCTAACGAGAATTTCGGTAGCTCTTGATCGCCCTGAACTACCGTGTAGCGTGCGCTATCCTCCTTAGCGTGCTACCAACGCACTCGCGCGCGCTAGCCGCAGCGTAGTGTGCGCTAACGACTCACGAGACAAAGAATGTAACATATCAGAAAATTACCCGCCGTAAACCCTTCTCACAAGGATTTACCAGGCTAAGCACAATTTCCTACGTCATTTCGAAAATGCTAAAAAGACCAATGACGGTAATATTTTCCAAAACTCGCAAACTCATTTGTCAAACCGTCATAAAATGTTCAAGGCCAAAATGCCAAAACATGATTTAGGGAATCGGTTTTACGAAATAAAACTCAGTTTGCAAAATACCGAAAGCCGTTTGAAAGAACTCACGTAGCGGATAAAATGCGGTACGAAAATACATCAGCAGCGACGACACTCCTCGGATAAACCAAATACGAGAGTCGAATAAACACATATCGTGAAATCAAAATCCACAGAAGGATTCCATCATTTAACTAATCAAACAAATAACTCGTGCCACACGAGGCACAACACAAAGAAGGGAGTTTAACATCCATAGGTCGCACGTAAGTGACGATCGCCCCTCGATACTAATCACGACTACTGATCTCAAACGACGCGTCGCGATGCGACTAAGTCAGACAAAATCCGACGAGACAAAACTCAACAAACACAACTTGACTCGACAGCCTAGGTTTCCCCAAGCTAATCTGATTTTAAAATCGTATACTCTAGTTATTCGAAAATAAAACCGATAAGTTAAAAATCGTTTTCAAGACCCTTTCAAACACGACAAGGGTTTAACAGCGGTAGCATTTTAAAAAATGTCCTAAAACACTTTTAAACACGACCTTTAAATACCGACACAAGGTTTTATTTGAAAATACAAGGCTGGCTCGCCCAAATTCATGTCACTTTTCAAAAACCCACAATACGATCAAGTCTAAGAAATTTTCAAGCATGCACGCCGCATGTATTATTATTAATAGAAACACATTGGTTGTAAATAATAATAATTAGCCAAGTACTAACAATTTCCGAACACACGCATATACGGCATTCAAAAATCACCAGTTCAACAAGCGCAACTCGGAAATACTAATTCCAAGCATATGTCAAACGATCTCTTCAAGTTTAACAGCGTAACCAAAGAACACCTATTTGGACATATGTCGAAACCAGCTATGTGAGTTTCTCAACAAACTCTGCCATCAATACCTTTCCCAGAACATTTCAATGTTCAAAACTTCTAAATCATACTGCACCCTTCGGTGTCCAAACCATCAGTACATTCGGCTCAACATACATTTAGTATATCGCAATTACCAAACACAGATTCCATCATACAACAAAAGACTAGAGAGTCAAGCCCTCTTACAATATACCACGGAGCAAATCTCGGATCTTTCGATCACCAACGATCCCACCAACGCTAGGAAGTTTAGCGATGGAAGGCTTGCAAAACGACAAACGGTCAAGCCCAGAACGGCGCACATACTCCAGAGAGATAAAGGACTGCGCAATACTAGAATCAAAAGTACACGAAGCGGATGGATCAAAAAAAACAACTCGACGATAAGTACGAGAGAGACAATCACAGTTCAAGAAGTGGAAATACAATACGAGAAAACAAGAGAATCGAGTAAGGAAAACTTACGAGCACTGGATGTACTGAGACGCCAGCAGCGGTGTGACAATGTGCAAAACAAAACACAACTAGACCCAAATAACCGACAAGCCTAGGTATCCATAAACCTAGAGCTCCGATACCATTTTCTGTAACACCCCCGAGATATTCAAGGTGTATTACAGCGTCGTGGACCCCTACATGGGACCCACCAGGCTAACACAAGAAAACACCACTCGACTAACCATCTCGGTTAGCAAGGAAACAATTGTTAACAACAAGAACACAAAACAACACGTCCGGTACAACCGGCATAATAAACGTCAACCGACAAATACAGTAACTTCAACGGAGACCAATCACAATCCGAAAGCAAAAGCCTAAGTACTCGCGAGTACAATCTATAAGTTTACAATTTGGAAGACATCCACATCAAAGAGACAGTAGGAAATAACAAGACTCAATTGCACATGTCAACAACCTTGGCCGACACCTCGTACCATCCCAGCGCCCGATCGTCTGACTGAACATAACCTGAAATCCATAACAAGAATTTCCCCAAAACGGGTCCCCAAAGGGGTTAGCAATTACGCTAGTACAAGTATTAAAGGCAAACCAATCGCTTACACATTTCATAGTACATGCACCAATATCATTTCAAAAACCAAAACCAGACATGTCTTTTCCGGAAACAAACAGTCAAACAATTTGCCTTGGGAACAGGGTAATACCATTGATCCCGCCCGAGGCCTCTAAGGACCCTCCCGAGCTGGCCATATCGTAAAACAAAACACGCACATGCATCGCCTTGGGAACAGGGTAATACCATTGATCCCGCCCGAGGCCTCTAAGGACCCTCCCGAGCTGGCTAGCTAAACAAACTCATGAATCCAAGACTCAACCCTTTGGATTCCCTCCGTGATCCCGTCGGACCATCCCGAGGTGAGAAAATCACACACAAAATACATTACCATTCCACGTTAAGCATAAAGGTTTCCAAAAATACTTGCCTTGAATAATTGACGACGCAACGAACGGAAAGGAAAGTCACCGACGAACGCTAGGAACCAACGAAACCGAACCTAACGATTTGAAGAATACAATCACAACCATTTCTAAATGAATACGGAATTGGAATACACCCGAAAACCTGCCTACGATTCATGTATATTCGTATATAAACAACAACGAGGGCGGACCACAACCAAACCCTCTCGATTCCGTAAAAACCACGAAATATACCATGAATCCATAGGGAAACTAAGAATACCAACAAGATTAATCATATTCATCATGAATTAATCAACAAAACGGAACGAATTGGACAAAAACGCGAAAACCCCCAAATCTACCCAAAAGTAGGGTTCTAAAGATCTAACCTTGATTCGCTGGATCGAAGGATATTATTGTAACACCCCCAAGACATTCAGGGCATATTACAGCGCCGTGGACCCCACACTGTGGAATCCACTAGGCTAACGTACCAAACAAGCAATGAGACGACAATTCATAATAAGAATACAAACCGACAATTAACACCTGACATTAAATCCATTTCCCAAAGCGGGAACACGACATTAACAATTCAAACGTGAAGTACTCGAGTACTTAAACCAATTTTATAATATAAAAATTCCAAAACAATACATCAACCATAATCAACACAACAAAACACCAAGAATCGACTATTGGACAATATCATGCTTGCCCATCATCCTCATACGGCTCGAGTGCTCGCTTGTCCCCACGATCAATACCTGAAATACAAAAAAGTATTTCCCCCATTTAAGGGGTTAGCGACAACTGCTAGTGCAAGTACAATCCATTTGAACTACATTCTAATCAGATGAATATATGCGCCAAAAATCATTTTAGAAAGCATTTTATATTCCGGAATATTTACAATGTACAATCACAAAACACATTATCTCCAACAAATCACAATTCAAAGTTAACCGTTGGTACGAGACTCACGGCCACCGTACCCCGCAGAGCCCCGTCGGACATCCCTGGGTGGCTAATCACAGTTCGCGATACGCACACTCATGGCAATACGTATCCCTAGAGGCCCCGTCGGACCGTCCCTAGGTGAACATACACATATCCTCTCACAACAACCACATATAGCCATAATTCAAATACTAGAACATGTAAACAAATGTAAAGTACTTGCCTTTGAGACATTCTTGAAGAAACGGAAGTGAAACACGACTACGAACGGTCCGGGTGGAAAACGACGGTTCCTAAACGAAGGATCAACACAGTTCAGTCCCAATGGACAACAATACTCTAATGGAATACACCCATAACCCCAATTACATGATACGACAATGAACGATCAATTGATACGGGCGAGGGTTTATGCAAAATCTCCCCGTATTGATAATTCGCGGATTAAAATCAAGGAAATTGGATTTAGAATCACTCAATAACCATAATCGGTAAAGAATATCGTAACATAGTTGAACAATTCGGAACTAAACCCTAGAATCCCGAAAAACCCCCCAAATTCGTCAAAGTTAGGGTTCCTGAGGAAATACCTTGGATTCGACTGATGGAAGATGACATTGTTGTAGATAAATCTCCCTTGGTACACAATAGTAAATCTCTAGAGGAAATCCACGGATTGCTCTGGACAAATCGCTCCAAAGGTGCTCAAGAACGCTCACGTCGCGAAAAGGGAGGAAGAAGGATGAAAATAAACTGACTGAGGTTAAGTCAGGTTTAAAAACGCTGACAGTGCGTTACGTACGTTAACACAAGCTGTTAACGTACGTTATGATGGTTACGTACGTAACCCAATACTGGTTAACATACGTAACCAAATGTCTGTACTGAATTGTGAAGGGTCATAACGTACGTTATGGATCATGCATAACGTACGTTATACACGCAACAGACCCCAGTTCTGAACACCAATTCTGCACAGTCGATTCAACGACGAACTACAACACGAGGATAGAATCAAAAGTGTAAATACGAGGTATTCATAACAACGAAGCTGAGTGCTTGATAGTAAATGCACTTCCAACTACCGAGGAATCCAAAATACGACAAGGAGATGAATTTCCCTAAATTTATAGGAAATTACGAAAATGGCCCAAGTGCCCGAAAATCACGAAACGACGTCGGATTTACAAATCGAAAGTTTCAACATGAACAACTCAACCATACGAACTTGTACAAGCCAAGAAACAACGAAAAAGAACGAGTTTTACGAGAATCGAACGTTCATACGGCAAAACATGTCATAAAATGAAATTACGCGAAAACATCAGCAAAACTCGTCCAAATGGAAAAACTCCAAGAATAAAGTAGATTCAAAATGTCGAAACGATTACAAGAGAGTCGATAAAAATAGACATACACCAAAATGGAAACTGCTAAAAATGGAAAAATTACGGATATTACATTCTCTCCCTCTAAAATAAAGTTTCGTCCCGAAACTTAAGAATCAAAAAGTTCGGGATGCCTCGAACGCATATCATCCTCTAACTCCCACGTCGCTTTTTCTACTCCATGCCTCGACCATTGCACCTTAACCAAAGGAATGTTTTTGTGCCTTAACTGCTTGTCCCGACGCTCCAAAATCTTGACGGGTCTCTCCTCAAACGTAACATCCTTCTCGATCTCCACGTCTCCAAAATCAATAATGTGGGACGGGTCCGGAACATACTTCCTCAGCTGGGAGATGTGAAATATGCTATGAACATGACTCAACGACGGAGGCAAGGCTAAACGGTATGCCAACTCACCGACTCTCTCCAATATCTCGAAGGGCCCAATATACCTCAGACTGATCTTCCCCTTTTTCCAAAACGGAAAACTCCCTTCGTCGGAGACACTCTCAACAGAACATGATCTCCCACCTCAAACTCCAAAGGTCGACGCCTAACATCCGCATAAGACTTTTGTCGACTCTGAGCAGCCAACATTCTCTTTCTAATCAATTCAACTTTCTCCCTCGTTTCTAACACAAGGTCTGGATCGGTGCCAACTAGATCGGACGGCTCATCCCAACATATCGGCGATCGGCAACGTCGGCCATAAAGTGCCTCATACGGTGCCATCTTAATCGACGCGTGCCAGCTATTATTATAAGTAAACTCAATTAAGGCCAAATGCTCCTCCCAGTCACTACTCCAATCTAACGTGCACGCGCGCAACAAATCCTCGAATGTCTGAATGGTACGTTCGGACTGCCTATCGGTCTGGGGATGGAACGAAGTGCTCAAATGTAACTGTGTCCCCAATGCCTTATGCACCGCCTGCCAAAAATGCGATACAAATCGGCCATCTCTGTCTGAAATAATGGTCCTCGGCGTACCATGAAGCTTCACTATCTGTGCGATAAAAATACGAGCCAACGTTTCTGGACCCCAAGTATCCTTGATGCCCAGAAAATGTGCCGACTTAGTCAGTCGGTCTACAATCACCCACACCATATTCATACCAGTCTTCGTCCTCGGCAAACCCGTGACAAAATCCATAGAGATATCCTCCCACTTCCACTCTGGGACGGGAAGTGGTTTCAATAACCCGGCTGGCCGTTGATGCTCAATCTTGACTTGTTGACAAGTCAAACACTTAGCCACAAACTGAACTACCTCATTCTTCATGTCGTTCCACCAGAAATTCTTCCTCAAATCTTTATACATTTTACTCGAGCCCAGATGGACTGAGTAAGGTGACGCATGAGCCTCTCGCATAATACTCCGTCTAAATTCCGAGTCGTTCGGAACACACAACCGACCTCGGAATCTCAACACTCCGTCCTCATGAATAACAAATCCTGGGCTTTCCCCTTCCCTACACTCTATCGAAGCTGAATAAACATCGGGTCCTCCAACTGTCCCGATTTAATGTCATCGACCAAAGATGAAGAAATCTCAAAAGTACGCAACTGCCCGGAACTCTCTGGCAGTACAACCTCAATGCTCAACCTCGTAAACTCTCGCTGAAGTCCCGACTGGGCCGTAAGGAGCTCAAGCGCCCGAAGCGATACCGATTTCCGGCTCAAGACATCTGCCACCACATTTGCCTTACCCGGATGATATAGAGTCTCGAGGTCGTAGTCCTTAATCAACTCCAACCATCTCCTCTGTCTCATATTAAGCTCTTTCTGCGTAAAAATGTACTTCAGGCTCTTGTGATCGGTGAAAATCTGACACGACGAGCCATACAAGTAATGACGCCAAATCTTCAACGCAAATACAACTGCGGCCAACTCAAGATCGTGCGTAGGGTAATTCAACTTGTACGGTTTCAACTCACGAGAAGCATAGGCAATCGTCCTCCCGTGCTGCATAAGTACGCATCCGAGCCCCTGGCCCGAAGCATCACTATAAACTGAGAAACCATCATTACCACTCGGTAAAGCCAAAACAGGAGCGGTCGTCAACCGCTTCTTCAACTCCTCAAAACTATTTTGCCTCTCATCGGTCCACACAAACTTCTCTGACTTCTGTAACAACTGAGTCAGCGGTCGAGCGAGCTTAGAGAACCCCTCGACGAATCTACGGTAATACCCGGCTAATCCCAGAAAACTGCGAACCTCCTTCACGTTCTTGGGCGGCGCCCAATCCAACACTGCCTCTACCTTATGTGGGTCCACACGAACACCCTCGGCCGAGATCACATGACCGAGAAACATAACCTCCCGTAACCAAAACTCGCACTTTGAGAACTTCGCAAAAAGATGCTGAGTTCTCAAAATATCTAATACGATATGCAAATGACGGGCGTGCTCCTCCTCGCTCCTTGAGTAAATCAGGATGTCGTCGATAAAAATGACTACACACTTATCGAGGTACTCGATAAAGACTTTGTTCATAAGCTGCATGAACACGGCTGGTGCGTTGGTTAGCCCGAAAGGCATAACCACAAACTCGTAGTGTCCGTACCTCGTCCGAAAGGCCGTCTTTGGAATATCGGTATCCTTCACTCGGAGCTGATAATACCCCGATCTCAAATCAATCTTCGAAAACACGGTTGCCCCTTGCAATTGATCAAACAAGTCATCAATCCTCGGGAGCGGATACTTGTTTTTGATGGTCACTTTGTTCAACTCTCGGTAGTCAATACACAAACGAAGTGACCCGTCTTTCTTCTTCACAAACAGGACCGGTGCGCCCTAAGGTGAGGCGCTCGGTCGAATATACCCCATGTCTAGCAACTCTCCCAACTGTTTCTTCAGCTCCAGCATCTCGGCGGGCGCCATAAGGTATGGCGTCTTAGAGATAGGGGCTGCACCCGGCTCTAAATCGACGGTAAACTCAACTTCTCGGTCTGGTGGCAAACCCGGCAACTCGTCTGGAAAAACATCAAGATACTCACACACTACCGAAATAGACGAGAGCTCGACTCCCCCTTATTCCGATCTCAAAGCGTAACACCAATAGCCCGTGCAACCTCCTCGAAGAAGTCTCACCGCCCTCAAGGTGCTGATCAGAAGTCTCTGGCTACTACGCTTACGCCCCACAAAAGAATGATCGGTACCATCAGAGGCTAACATCGAAACAGTCCTCGTTCTATAATTCATGATCGCCCCATGACGGTCCAGCCAATCCTCACCCAGAATCAGATCCTCATCTCTAATATCTACCGCAATCAGATTGGAAGGCCAAACCCTCCCCGCGATACTCACTGGAAAATTCCTAATCTCACGATCCCCCACGATGCTATCCCCACTGGGCAGTTTAACAACAAATGGTTCACACGCAACCAAGCAATCAATATGCAGACGATGCACACAATCCATAGATATGAAAGAATGCGTAGCACCAGAATCGAATAATACGGAAACAGGATGGTCAAGGATGTGAACGGTACCTGTAGCCACCGTCGTGTCTGGGTCTCCTGCTCGTCTCATCTCATAAACCCGGGGCAGAACAGACCCCGCACTAGAACCTCCCCCTCTAGAAGGTTGTCCACGTCCTCGACATCTACCAAAACTCTGCTGCGGCTGAGGAACTGTCGGTGCCTGATTAACACTCGGCTCTCCCGCAGATGGGGCTGATATCTGAGTAACTAGAGCTCGAGCTGCATCCGTACAGAACTTAGCACGATGACCCATCCGACCACAAGCAAGACACTGAATCGGGGGCCTATCACACTCACTCATCATGTGGCCCGGATGACTACAGTTGAAGCACGTAGGACCACGAACGGAACCAGCAGGAGCAAACCTAGAACCGTTTCCTCGCCCAACTGATGGTAACTGACTCCCGAAGACTCGCGAACCAGACTGAGCCTTCGGATACCCTCCTGACTTGCCTCCCGAAAACTGACTGGCGGTTTTCTGTTTCTTTCCTTCGGTTGCCGTCTCTGTCGCAGAAAACGACATCTCATAAGCCATCGCCTTATTCTGATATTCTTTCAAAGTCGTGCACCCCAGACCAGACATATAGTGGTGCACCCTCGGTTTCATCCGCATATCAAAGTGGCGGATCTTATCAAGCTCATCTCGGACTTGGTTCCTCACATAATGCAGCTGTTGATTGTAGTCCTTGATAACTTGAGAAATAGGAACATCTTGGGGCTTAGCCTCAAAGAAGGCTCGGATTCTCCCCTCTTTCACTGGCCATGGGCAAAATTCATCTTCCATCAGATCCCGAAACTCTGCCCACGTGGCTTCCCGGTCACGCGGTTTCACCGCTTGCCACCACGTTGCTGCCTCTTTGGCGAGGAAGTACTGAGCAATGGGTACTTTCCTCTCCTCAGAACAATTAGCAGCCTCAAACACTTTCTCCATCTCGAATAGCCAATTCTCCCAACCGGAAGGGTCGGAAGCACCATCAAACTGCGGAGGACGCATACGAATCATGACCTGAAGCAACTTATCATTGCCGGATCCAGTAGGCGGAACCGGGTTGGCATTAGCTTGGCCGACTAGAATGGCCTGAGTCAGTAGCGTCATCTGGTTCGCTACTTGCTGCAAAATGTTGGCCACTCCAACATTCTCATGTGCATTACCGGAGCTAGCAGACTGGTCTTGCTGACCTCCGGAACTAAGGGGAATACTGTTCGACAAAGAGGGCACCGCCGAATCAGTTCCCGAGTGATCGGACATGGCCGCCCCACCGGCTGCTGTAACACCCCCAATCCGCTCAGGGATATTACACGCCGTAGAACCTTTCCTCAAGGATCTACCAGGCTAGTAACAGCATGAAACATCTCGACAATGCCTTTAAGGCTAAAATGACTCAGTAGACCGATTTGGCCTTTCAATAAAAACATACATCTCGATTACAACTCATGACCACGCAGGGGTCAAAACACAACCACACCCGTACAACGGGAAAAATATAGCAGCAGAAAATAAAGTACAACTGAACCAATACACGATGTACGGTTCCTCATGTAATTAGTATCGATCATCTTTCATCATCCTTCGTGCCGACCCTGTGTTATGCTCCAAAACCTGAATGCAAAAACAGACATCCACCCCCCGAATACTCGGGGGTTAGCAAAACTCCACTGTTTTGCTAGTGCAAGAACAAAGTGCAAATACGAGCCATACAATTCACATTCCACGAATAACAATAACCAGGAATCCTCAAAGATCCAAACGAAACGAAAGGGGGTCACCGCCCCAAAGGTTTAGTTTCCGAAAAATGACCTTTACCAAACCGTTGGGATTTTAGCCCCAAATCCGTAAAATGATTTTTACAAAACCATTGGGATTTTAGCCCCAAATCTCATCAACTCACAGTACACAAGAACGACCACAAGGTTCGTCTCCCAACATCAAAATCCACAAATAAAGGATTCAAAACAAATAACAAAATACTCTAGTGCCATTCTAGCCAAGTAAGCCAAACGAACACTTACCTCTTACACACTTAGTTGATGCATGCAATCATGAAAACCGTTCAAAATACTCGTTTCCGGAAACGCCAATAATCCAAATCACATTTCTAAAATGCACCACAATTAACCGCAGACCCACGCCTCTGTGGACCCCTACCGAGACCCCGTCGGATCTAACCCGTAGTGGTTAAAAGCAAGCTCGCGGACCCACGCCTCTGTGGACCCCTACCGAGACCCCGTCGGATCTAACCCGTAGTGAGCATACACACACACCCGATACTCATGCAATACTAACATGCTAAGAATGTAAGTTCATCAAGAATACTTACTAGGGATGGCCACTTATCCGACATCATTATCAAACTCTTCAAAACACAATAACAAGATTAAACACGGAATACACGATTCCATAACTTTAAACAATAGGGATATCGTCAAAGCCTTCAACGTTCAAAATAATCAATTCCCAAAACACAACGTTCACAAAACACACACGCGTTTTGAAAGAGAGCCTTTAACGAGGCCAAACCGAAATCTTTTGAAACTTCATTTCAAACAACCAAATAAACACACCAAGACGATCACGATCATCATATCCATAAAATAAGAAAAGTATGGGCAAGGTACTTGCCTCGAATAAGAACAACGCGAAGAATCGACCGAAGTAGGTTGACACGAACCGACTACGAACCCGCCAACTCCACCGATCGCCAACTCGCATTCATAAACTACGAAGGACAATAACAACAATGAAATGAATTCCCTAACACGACTTAAAGCCGTTGAATTCAAAGAACGAAAGACGAAAGTTCAAGGATTTCCCCCAAAACGGCCAAGAACACGATTCGTCCCGACAAAACACGAAAACGGAATTCCAAGTTGAAATATGGATACACAATCCATAGAATATGTTTAACAACATCATTTAACCATAATCGATCCATCAAAAACGGATGAAAAACGAGATCGAGGACAAATCCCCCAAAAAGTTGATTCGAAGGAAATCAAGAAATATACTTCGATTCGACGAAGAACAATGGATTAAATGATGTTAAACACAAGAATACTACCAAGATTAATCATACCCATCATGAATTAATCAATAATACGGAACGAATCGGACAAAAACGCAAACCCCCCAAATTCACGAAATTAGGGTTCTAAGGAAGATTACCTTGATTCGCTGGATCAAAGGATGATAACAGATGATTGATTGATGATATGAACTCAAGAACTTCATGGATTTGTTGTTAAACAACATGGCTCCATGGTAAGATCACCCTCAGCCGCGGAAGAGAAGGAGAAGAAGGAGAAAAATGGCCAAAAACCCGTGTGCAGGACCATAAATAGGCTGCACAGTGTGCCGCGGCCCAGCGGGAGTGTGCCGCGGCACAGGTCCAAAAATGGCTCCGGTGGTGGCGGTGTCAGCGGCTCGGCCAGTGTGCCGCGGCACCGTCTGATCAGTTTGGCGAAAAATGCCACGAGTGTGCGCGGCCTGCCCGGCATGTGCCGCGGCCCACTTTGCTCGGCGAGCTGAAACCGCCGGCCGTGACTCGGCGATCTGGCACAGGCCCAGTTGCCGGCCATGACTCGGCCAACTCGACGCGGCGACGACCGAAACCCGAACCTGAATACGAATCGATGATACGGTTACGACGTACTCGCAAAGACGAATCTAAGAGCTAAGAGAACACACAATTCCGACCACCCGAAGGCTCGGAATTCAACAACGGAAGTAATTACCCAGAACTTTGGGAAATTACGAAAATGGCCCAAAACGTCCGAAAATCACGATACGCGATCGAAACACCAAACCAAAGCTCGCAACATGAATAATAATATTAAATGAACTTACGCGAAACTCGAAACAACAGTTTCGGACGAGATTCGCAAGAATCGAACTCAAGTGCGGAAAAGTCACTAAAAAGCTCGGAACTCAACAAAACGATACCGAAACGAACTTGGATGACAAAAATTGCAGAATTAATCATTCTCGAAATGACGAAACGGTCTTGAGCGAGTCGTCAAAACAGACTCCGGCCGAAAAAATAAATTTACCGAAAATCAAAAATTGCGGATATTACATTCTACCCTCCTTAAAAGAAGTTTCGTCCCGAAACTTAAAACAAGTAGGGAGAAGCAAGATCCCGCCAGGAAAACTCAACGAGATACGCAAGGAAACACGTAACTTACGCCCATCGGCGAAACGTTACAAGCAACGCAAAAGAATATACGGCGTGAAAACACGCTCCACGACGACCAACACAACGTCGCCGTTAGGGATATAATAAAACCAACAAGTGACAAGCGTCATCAAATGGATAATACAATCAAGTCAATTATCCGAACAATCACAAAACACAACGAACGAAAATCAATACGATTGACCAACCCAACGGTTCATCAATCCAGACGCGACCGTCCGGCCAGCTGCTCAACCGGCACGACCCGACGCCTCGATTTCCGAAAACGCACGGAACGAACACGACGAAAAGTTTGCAGACGACATCAACGACTCGAAATGAAAAAGTAATGCAATAATTAATCATACGCGACCAAGAAAAGGGTCGAGACAACAAATACAGATATGGATACCCGTAACTTTGGGTAAATTACAAAATGGCTCAAAACGTCCGGAAATCACGATACATGATCGAATAACCAAACCGAAGTTCACAACACGTCTAACAAAGTTAAACAGACTTGCGGGAAACTCAAAACAGCAGTTTCGGACGAGATTCGCAAGAATCGAGCTCAAGTGCGGAAAAGTCGCTAAAAAGCACGGAACTCGACAAAACAACACCGAAACGAACTCGAATGACAAAAAGTGTAGAATTAATCATTCTCAGAATGACGAAACGGTCATGAGAGAGTCGTCAAAATAGACTCCGGCCGAAAAAAGAAATTTACCAAAAATCGAAAATTGCGGATATTACATTCTACCCTCCTTAAAAGAAGTTTCGTCCCGAAACTTAAAACAAGTAGGGAGAAGCAATATCCCGCCAGGAAAACTCAACGAGATACACAAAAACCGAAAACTCGCGCCCGACGGCGAAACGCTGCAAGAAACGCAAAGAGACATACGGCGTGAAAATACGCTCCACGGCGACTAACACAACGCCACCGGTAGAGACATAATAAAATCAACGAGTGACAAGCGTCATCAAATAGACAATACAATCGAGTCGATTATCCGAACAATCACAAAACTCAACGAACGAAAATCAATACGATTGACCAACCCAACGGTTCATCAACCAAAACGCGAGCCAACGCTGAACAAATACGGAATTCCACCGCCCAAGGGTTGGAAGATCGAAAACGAGACTAATTTCCCGAACTTAAGGGAATTGCGAAGGAGCCTGAATGCTCAACAATCACGAAACGAGGACAAAAACCGAACAAACAAACGACCGAGACAACAAAAATCGAACAATCATGTCCGAAACACGAAGGATAATAAAATTCAAACAACAACTCCCAGGATGATCTGATGAGAACTACAAGACATGCATTCCCATAAGATCCACCGGAAAGGGAATAGCGATTGAAAAGTCACAACGACAAACGAGTTATTCCAAAACAACACCACCCTCGTTCGATCAACAAAAGCAAGGGATAGGGAAAGTTCAGAAAATGTCAACGAACATAAACGAGTCGACAGAGTCGAAAATACAGGAGTTCCAAATTCGATCCACTTCGAATAAAGGAACTAATAGATCCAGATGATGTCACTTCCGAACAAGGTTCACAAGAATCGAACCGAACTCAAAAAAAATCACAGCGATAACCAGATCAACCCACAACAAGATCACAGTTCGTTCGGACGATGAAACCGAAATACAGAATAAGTTCAGAAAGTATCAACGAATACGAGCGAGTCGAAAGAATGGAGAAAGAGAAAATACAGAAGTCAAAATAGTACGGGTATTACCTCCGACCTCATCCACGAAATTCACAAAAACAGGAGCAAGGTAACAAGACATTAAACAACCGACACATAACGGAACGATCACCGATGCACACGGCCATACCAACCCAAGCTCTAACAGCTCGCACATGCGCGACAACGCAGAAATCAACACGAGGCGACAATATTCAACACCAACATCCCGCCTCTCACAAGGGGCTAACACAACAAATGTGTGGAAAACGACTCAACGCTCACACCGCCAATTCGGTCATACTCGGGAGCAAACATCAAAATGACAACGCGAACATCATACATACATACCCAGCCCTCAAACGGGAATGGATAGGTTTTAAAAACGAAAACCTCATTTTGAAAATAATTTAGAAGAACACCGGTTGATCTTGAGTATCACCTTTTAAAAAGTACAAACGTGAAACATTGTTATCGAGACTTTGGAGAACCATTTCGCATTTGATAAAAATGAGGACACTTTCTCTTAGTGAAAACTTTCAGAATATTCGACCCTCGGGTCTAAATAAAAGTGTTTCTAAAACATTGAAAATATCTCAAAGCATTTTGGTCCTCGAAGTAGAAATTTTTTTGAAATATATTGTGGCACCTAGGATGTACCACGAGAAAATAACTCATTTGAAAAGTAAGTCTCGAAATTTATTTTTCCAAGATACTCAAAGTTTTCAAAAATCCAATAGGCCAGAATGCCCAAAACTCACACATATCGACGTTCACTGAAACAACTCCTAGTACACGCATCAAAACGTTTAAAATCAAGACAATACATGTCTTTAAACGGAAATAAACAAAAAAAATACCACATTCAGAACAAACCAATGACCCCATTCGAGGCCTCTAAGGACCCTCCGCCTTTGGCTAGTGAACAAGTCGAACGCGTATAAGCACAAAGCCTCCACAAGAGAACTTGTAAAACGTGCAAATCGATTCGAAAATCATCAGCAACGGACAAAAACAACAATAAAAAGACATCACAAGCGACGACACTCCTCGTATAAATCAAATACGAGAGTCGACTAAATACATATCGTGAAATCAAGATCCACATAAGGATTCCATCACTTAACAAATAATCATAAAAATAGCTCGTGTCACACGAGGCACAACAAAAAGAAGGGAGACTTACTTCCACAGGTCGCACGAAGATGATGATCGCCCCACGATACTAATCACGACCAACAAACTCAAACGACACGTCGCGACACGACTCAGTCAGATAAAATCCGACGAAACAAGACTCAAACAACACGACTTGACCCGACAGCCTAGGTTTCCTCAACCTAAGCTCCGATACCATTTATGTAACATCCCCAATCCGCTCAGGGATATTACACGCCGTAGAACCTTTCCTCAAGGATCTACCAGGCTAGTAACAACATGAAACATCTCGACAATGCCTTTAAGGCTAAAATGACTCAGTAGACCGATTTGGCCTTTCAATAAAAACATACAACTCGATTACAACTCATGCCCGCAGGTCAAACACAACCACACCCGTATAACGGGAAAAATATAGCAATGGAAAATAAAGTACAATCGAACCAATACACGATGTACGGTTCCTCATGTGATTAGTATCGATCATCTTTCATCATCCTTCGTGCCGACCACGTGTTATGCTCCAAAACACGAATGCAAAACAGACATCCACCCCCGAATACTCGGGGTTAGCAAACTCCACTGTTTTGCTAGTGCAAGAACAAAGTGCAAATACGAGCCATACAATTCACATTCCACGAATAACAATAACCAGAATCCTCAAAGATCCAAACGAAGCGAAAAGTACTTCCAGGCAAGAGTTTGAGAAAACTTTTCAAAATCGAAATATCATAAATCAATGGAAATAATTTATAAAATGGTTTAGAATGCCATCGAGAGTTTTAATAGAAAACAATTTAGGATTATCAAATCCTACTTTTCAAAATCCAAAAGACAAAAGGGGGTCACCGCCCCAAAGGTTTACTTTCCGAAAAATGACCTTTACCAAACCGTTGGGATTTTAGCCCCAAATCCGTAAAATGACTTTTACAAAACCATTGGGATTTTAGCCCCAAATCTCATCAACTCACAGTACACAAGAACGACCACAAGGTTCGTCTCCCAACATCAAAATCCACAAATAAAGGATTCAAAACAAATAACAAAATACTCTAGTGCCATCCTAGCCAAGTAAGCCAAACGAACACTTACCTCTTACACACTTAGTTGATGCATGCAATCATGAAAACCGTTCAAAATACTCGTTTTTGGAAACGCCAATAATCCAAATCACATTTGTAAAATGCACCACAATTAACCGCGGACCCACGCCTCTGTGGACCCCTACCGAGACCCCGTCGGATCTAACCCGTAGTGGTTAAAAGCAAGCTCGCGGACCCACGCCTCTGTGGACCCCTACCTAGACCCCGTCGGATCTAACCCGTAGTGAGCATACACACACACCCGATACTCATGCAATACTAACATGCTAAGAATGTAAGTTCATCAAGAATACTTACTAGGGATGGCCACTTATCCGACATCATTATCAAACTCTTCAAAACACAATAACAAGATTAAACACGAAATACACGATTCCATAACTTTAAACAATAGGGATATCGTCAAATCCTTCAACGTTCAAAATAATCAATTCCCAAAACACAACGTTCACAAAACACACACGCGTTTTGAAAGAGAGCCTTTAACGAGGCCAAACCGAAATCTTTTGAAACTTCATTTCAAACAAACAAATAAACACACCAAGACGATCACGATCATCATATCCATAAAATAAGAAAAGTATGGGCAAGGTACTTGCGTTGAATAAGAACAACGCGAAGAATCGACCGAAGTAGGTTGACACGAACCGACTACGAACCCGCCAACTCCACCGATCGCCAACTCGCATTCATAAACTACGAAGGACAATAACAACAATGAAATGAATTCCCTAACACGACTTAAAGCCGTTGAATTCAAAGAACGAAAGACGAAAGTTCAAGGATTTCCCCCAAAACGGCCAAGAACACGATTCGTCCCGACAAAACACGAAAACGGAATTCCAAGTTGAAATATGGATACACAATCCATAGAATATGTTTAACAACATCATTTAACCATAATCGATCCATCAAAAACGGATGAAAAACGAGATCGAGGACAAATCCCCCAAAAAGTCGATTCGAAGGAAATCAAGAAATATACTTCGATTCGACGAAGAACAGTGGATTAAATGATGTTAAACACAAGAATACTACCAAGATTAATCATACCCATCATTAATTAATCAATAATACGGAACGAATCGGACAAAAACGCAAAAACCCCCAAATTCACGAAATTAGGGTTCTAAGGAAGATTACCTTGATTCGCTGGATCAAAGGATGATAACGGATGATTGATTGATGATATGAACTCAAGAACTTCATGGATTTGTTGTTAAACAACATGGCTCCATGGTAAGATCACCCTCACCGGAAGAGAAGGAGAAGAAGGAGAAAAATGGCGAAAACCCGTGTGCGGGGCCATAAATAAGTACCAGTGTGCCGCGGCCCGGGAGTGTGCGCGGCACGAGCCCAAAATGGCTCCCGGTGGTCGGCGGTGTGCCGCGGCTCGGCCGGAGTGTGCCGCGGCACGATCTGATCAGTTTGGCGAAAAATGCCACGAGTGTGCCGCGACCACTGCCCGGCATGTGCCGCGGCCCACGGACCGCTCGGCGAAGCTGAGCACTACCGGCCGTGACTCGGCGAAGCTACCGAGCACTACCGGCCGTGACTCGGCAGTCTGGCTGCCCAGGTTGCCGGCCATGACTCGGCTGGGCCAACTCGACGGCGAACGACCCCGAAACCCGAACACGAATACGAATCGATGATACGGATTCTGACGTACTCGCAAAGACGAATCTAAGAGCTAAGAGAACACACAATTCCGACCACCCGAAGGCTCGGAATTCAACAACGGAAGTAATTACCCAAAACTTTGGGAAATTACGAAAATGGCCCAAAACGTCCGAAAATCACGATACGCGATCGAAACACCAAACCAAAGCTCGCAACATGAATAATAACATTAAATGAACTTACGAGAAATTCGAAACAACAGTTTCGGACGAGATTCGCAAGAATCAAACTCAAGTGCGGAAAAGTCGCTAAAAAGCTCGGAACTCAACAAAACGATACCGAAACGAACTCGGATGACAAAAAGTGCGGAATTAATCATTCTCGAAATGACGAAACGGTCATGAGCGAGTCATCAAAACGGACTCCGGCCGAAAAAAGAAATTTACCGAAAATCGAAAATTGCGGATATTACAGCTGCGCCACGTCCCCTACCGCGTCTACGACCGCGTCCGCGTCCTCTACCAGCAGGAATTCTGAAGAAGTAATGGGTAAGTACAATTCAAACGCAAAACGCAACAAGATACTAAGACAGAAATAGAACAGAACGGTGAAACGAGTCAAGTTAGGAAAAACTTACGAGCACCGGCGTACTGAGATGATGGCATAGCAGTGATACTGTCCCAAAAACGACACTTAACTAGACCCAAATAACCGACAGCCTAGGTATCCATAAACCTAAGCTCTGATACCATATTCTGTAATACCCCCAAGACATTCAGGGCATATTACAGCGTCGTGGACCCCACACTGTGGAATCCACCAGGCTAACGTACCAAACAAGACATTCGACAAAGACAAACAACCATCAATGAAACGACAATTCATAATAAGAATACAAACCGACAATTAACACCTGACATTAAATCCATTTCCCAAAGCGAGAACACGACATTAACAATTCAAACGGGAAGTACTCGAGTACTTAAACCAATTTTATAATATAAAAATCCCAAAACAATACATCAACCATAATCAACAGAACAAAACACCAAGAATCGACTACTGGACAATATCATGCTTGCCCATCATCCTCATACGGCTCGAGTGCTCGCTTGTCCGCACGATCAATACCTGAAATACAAAAAAGTATTTTCCCCATTTAAGGGGTTAGCGACAACTGCTAGTGCAAGTACAATCCATTTGAACTACATTCTAATCAGATGAATATATGCGCCAAAAATCATTTTAGAAAGCATTTTATATTCCGGAATATTTACAATGTACAATCACAAAACACATTATCTCCAACAAATCACAATTCAAAGTTAACCGTTGGTACGAGACTCACGGCCACCGTACCCCGCAGAGCCCCGTCGGACATCCCTGGGTGGCTAACCACAGTTCGCGATACGCACACTCACGGCAATACGTATCCCTAGAGGCCCCGTCGGATCGTCCCTAGGTGAACATACACATATCCTCCCACAACAACCACATATAGCCATAATTGAAATACTAGAACATGTAAACAAATGTAAAGTACTTGCCATTGAGACATTCTTGAAGAAACGGAAGTGAAACACGACTACGAACGGTCCGGGTGGAAAACGACGGTTCCTAAATGAAGGATCAACACAGTTCAGTCCCAACGGACAACAATACTCTAATGGAATACACCCATAACCCCAATTAGATGATACGACAATGAACGATCAATTGATACGGGCGAAGGTTTACGCAAAATCTCCCCGTATTGATAATTCGTGGATTAAAATCAAGGAAATTGGATTTAGAATCACTCAATAACCATAATCGGTAAAGAATATCGTAATATAGTTGAACAATTCGGAACTAAACCCTAGAATCCCGAAAAACCCCCCAAATTCGTCAAAGTTAGGGTTCCTGAGGAAATATCGTGGATTCGACTAATGGAAGATGATAATGTTGTAGATAAATCTCCCTTGGTACACAATAGTAAATCTCTAGAGGAAATCCACGGATTGCTCTGGACAAATCGCTCCAAAGGTGCTCAAGAACGCTCACGTCGCGAAAAGGGGTGAAGAAGGATGAAAATCAACTGACTCAGGTTAAGTCAGGTTTAAAAACGCTGATAGTGCGTTACGTAACACAAGCTGTTAACGTACGTTATGATGGTTACGTACGTAACCCAATACTGGTTAACGTACGTAACCAAATGTCTGTACTGAATTGTGAAGGGTCATAACGTACGTTATGGATCATGCATAACGTACATTATACACGCAACAGACCCCAGTTCTGAACACCAATTCTGCACAGTCGATTCAACGACGAACTACAACACGAGGATAGAATCAAAAGTGTAAATACGAGGTATTCATAACAACGAAGCTGAGTGCTCGAAAGTAAATGCACTTCCAACTACCGAGGAATCCAAAATACGACAAGGAGATGAATTTCCCTAAATTTATAGGAAATTACGAAAATGGCCCAAGTGCCCGAAAATCACAAAACGACGTCGGATTTACAAACCGAAAGTTTCAACATGACCAACTCAACCATACGAACTTGTACAAGCCAAGAAACAACGAAAACGAACGAGTTTTACGAGAATCGAACATTCATACGGCAAAACATGTCATAAAATGAAATTACGAGAAAACATCACCAAAACTCGTCCAAATGGAAAAACTCCAAGAATAAAGTAGATTCAAAATGTCGAAACGGTTACAAGCGAGTCGATAAAAATAGACATACACCAAAATGGAAACTGCTAAAAATGGAAAAATTACGGATATTACAGTTATAGGATGATTGATCAATGATATAACCTCAAGAACTTCATGGATTTGTTGTTAAACAACATGGCTTCGCCACCTCCGAATCACCATCCGCGGACAGAAAAGGAAGGAAGTGAAAAATGACTGAAAATGCAACTGCTCTGTAACATTTATACTGGGCCGGAACTAGCGTGCGCTAGCCTTCCCGGACTAGCGTGCGCTATCGGCCAGTATCGGCCCAGTACCCTCGGCCAGGGCCCGCACGACCCGGCACTACCGACCAATCATGACGACCGTGACCTGTCCGGCCGACCCCCGCTAGCGTGCGCTACGGCCGGAAGCCTGCGCGCGCTAGCACTACAAAAAAAACAGTATTTACCAACGCCATTTACCGACGCCAGTAAAGGCGTTGGTATTTTTTGGCATTTAACGACGCCGTTACCGACACCCGTGAATTTGGACGATCCCCGACGGCTTTAACGACGCCATAGCGCGGGTGTCTTCCCGCGAAATTTGCCGACGCCAGTACCGACGCCGAAAGTCGTCGGAGATATAGCGACGGCACTTTTGCCGTCGTTAAATGGCATGACTTACATGAATTAACGATGCCACTCCCGCCGTCGGTATTTGTTAAATTTAACAACGCCTTTACCGACGCCAAGTTATCTGTCAAATTTTACAAGGCCATTACCGACGGCCCGTTGGCGTCGGTAAATTTTAATACATTCTCAGCCCTCTGCCTATTCTGGTTCGACCTCTGCAAAACCCCTCTCTCCCCGCACCTCTCTGCAAAACGCCTCTCTCCCCGTGCAAAACGCCTCTCTCCCTGGCGAAATATTTCCCCGACGGAGATATCTGCGATTTCTTCCTCCGGCGCACCTCCGCAAAACACCCCCAATCGGAGACCTAAAATCCCCGACGGAGATATCACGCTATCCTCTTTCGATTTCCCAATTCAGGTAACATCTCCGTTTCCTTTCCATTTTTGATTGTTTTCCGGTCACTTTTGGGTTCCTTGTTTATTTATGTTGAACATTTTGGCTTTCCATGAGTTAACCATTTTTCCTCTCTATTCTTGATCTTCTTGAGGAATTCAGATTTCATGGCACATAGAAGTCAACAACCTTTAATGTTTTGTATTGATTAAAAATTAGAAACATAACATACATTAAAACTGAAAAAAAATCAACATGGAGGATCCATTAACTGAACTTCATGAACTTCATAAAACGAGCAGTAGCGGAATGTGAATTTCATGAAAAATAAACTACTCTTACTTCACATAAATTGATTGGGTAAAATGATAAGGCGTCACGGTTTAACCAATAATCATCCGCGGTTTACCACAAACGATAAGGCAAAATGTTACATGATTGATGTTTCAAAACTAAGGTAAACCATTAATTCCAAAATATAGATCTTACTGGAACACAAATTTCAAAATTAAACTCCGGGATTATGTCGATAACTTAAGAGTCTAAATGTTCCAACATAGTACGTTGTCTAAAGGTTACCTTCAAGTTTCATCCTAGCAAACTCTGAACGAGCTTCATCTGGCAAGCTAAACAACAACTCCATATCCTCCGTATTCTTAATCAACAATTTTTAAACAAGTAGCTTGTCATTCAATGTAAGCCCTCGGATTTTGCTAACAATTCCGAAAACCTCATTTCTTGCCACTGATATGTCATAATCATACCCTATCCTCAACGCAATTTCCCCCGACCTGGCAGTGGTGTTTTAAGTGAAAGTGCTTAGTAACTCACAAAGTAGGTCAATCTGGTCTGATTTCCTCCTTCGTCTTCATTCTTCTTCATTGAAGATGACACTTGAGGAATGCTTTCCAACATAGTTTCAGTTTCATCAGAGAACTCAGTGGTTCCTGGACATTCTCGTATGATCTTGAACAGTAGCATTGTTAACTGCCTCAATAATGTCTTCAGCATGTTCTCCAGTTGCCCGATCCTTTTCGAATATAGTTGGCCACGACTTTATAAAAAATAGAAGTATGTTGCCACTTATAGTAGGACAGCTTTGTGGCTATTTGAGTTAACTGTGATTACCTTATATAGGACAACTTTGTTGGCTATATAGGACAACTTCTTGTTAGGGACTGCTCATTTGTGGCTATTATGAGATCTCTGTAATCCTTAAAGATAACCATTTTTTTTAAATTTGTGATTAGACTAAATCTCATGAATTTGTTTGGGATAATCACAAAATCTACCCTTGAGGTTTGTGTAATCACGAAATCCCCTAGAGAAGTTCCATAGTTACGAAAAAAATCTTGAGTTTTGTAGTCTGTAAATTAAAGGGTGGTAACTGTAAGAGTTTTATGACTGTAAGGGTTTGTTTTCATAATGTTCTTCATAAGATGAAAAAAACCTTGAGTTTTTTTTGATCATTTTGTTACAATTTTTAGAATGGGTGACAACCGTGAGTGGATGTATCGCCGTAAACTTGATGGCTCTTGGAATCCTGTATTCCTCTCTGGACTTAACAACTTTATTGAGTATGCAAGTAGTCAGCCGCACTGCATGTCGGGTGACCAAATAAGATGTCCATGTAAAAAATGTGATAATATACAGTTTCATGATACAGAAAAAGTTAAGTATCACATTGGGAAATTTGGGTTCATTAGGGAGTATAAAACTTGGATTTTTCACGGCGAAATTGAAATGGATGAGGGATGTGAAGATATGGATGAAGATGTGAATATAGATACCAACGAGTTGGGATCGATTAAATGCCGTACGATGGTCATGGAGCATGTCGGGCCACAATTTAATGTTGAGAATGTGGAAGAACCACCAAATCCTGAAGCAAAACGAATATATGACATGTTGAATCTTTGGAGACAAAGAGTTGTGGCACAGTTGTGCTAATTACTCCCAATTGTCTTATATGACTCGTTTCATGAGTTTGAAACCGAGAGAACCACTTATCGGAAAAGTGTTTTAATCGGTTTGCGAGTTCATGAAAGACGATCATCAAAAGGAATCTATGTCCCGATAACTTCTATAGTACAAAGAAATTATTGCGTGGGTTGGGATTACCTAGAGAAGATTGATTGTTGTCAAGCAGCTGCATGCTTTATTGGGACCATTACAAAGACAGTGAGAGTTGTATATTCTGTGGTACATCACGCTACAAAGATATGTGTCGTGCCTCAGGAAGCCGTAGGAGGAAAAAAGTGGCAGCCATGAAGATGTACTACTTTTCTCTTATTCCCCGATTGCAAAGGCTATACATGTCAAATGCTACCGCGGCAGATATGAGGTGGCATGCTTCATGTTCTGGTTCAAATGATGGAATTATGCGTCATCCTGCAGACTCTCCAGCATGGAAGCACCTGGACACTATTTATCCAGATTTTGCTGCGGAGGCTAGAAATGTGAGATTAGGTCTTTCGACTGATGGTTTTGCACCTTTTGCACAATCAGGGCGACAATATTCATCGTGGCCAGTTATAGTCACACCCTATAACTTACCACCTTGGCTCTGTATGAAGGAACAATTCATGTTCCTAACAATCTTAATACCAGGGCCACGCAATCCTAAGATGCAATTGGATGTGTTTCTTCAGCCGCTCATAAAGGAGTTGACGAATTTGTGGGAAGAGGGTGTTCCAACATTTGACATCTCATTGAAGCAAAATTTTCAAATGCGAGCACTGTTGTTGTGGACTATTAGTGATTTTCTAGCGTATTCAATGTTGTCTGGATGGAGTACTGCTGGAAGATTGGCATGCCCTTATTGCATGGATGAGACTGAAGCGTTTACTCTTCCTAAGAGTGGTAAACAAACATGGTTTGATTGTAGTCGGAAATTCTTGGAGCCAGATCACATGTTTAGGAGGAACCGACGAGCATTTAGAAAGAATATGACATGTGAAGTACCTACACCTGAGAAAAGGTCGGGCGCTGAGATATTGAATCAAATAGAGGCACTGGGTCTTGTGAAAGTGACAGAGGACTACAATGACACAAACAAAGAGATATCCAAGAATTCTAGGAGCGGGTGGAAGAAAAGAAGCATCTTTTGGGATCTCCCATATTGGAAAGAACTTCTGATTCGTCACAATTTGGATGTCATGCACATTGAAAAAAATGTGTTTGACAATGTGTTCAACACTGTGCTTAATGTCTGGAAAGACCAAGGATACCACGAAGTCTAGAGACGAGTTGCAATTGCTCTGCATCGGACACTGAATTGAAGAAAAATGAGGCAGACGAGGAAAGTATCCAAAGCTTGTTACTCACTTGAGAGATGAAAAGAGAGTAATATGTGAATGGATATCTCGTCTTAAATTTCTGATGGCTACATGTCGATATTAGTAGATGCGTGGATAAGAAACAACTAAAGATGAGATGGATGAAAAGTCATGATGCCATGTGTTCATGCAACGCTTGTTACCTATTGCGTTTCGTGAACTTCTTCCTCAAGCCGTTTGGAAGGCAATTACGAGTTGAGTATCTTCTTTAAAGACTTGACATCTCGGACAATAAAAATAGAGGACATGTGTAGACTTCATGAAACAATTCCAGTTACTTTGTGCAAACTTGAGCGTATCTTTACGCCTAGCTTCTTTGATTCAATGGAGCATCTTGTTATCCATCCCATTGTGAAGCCCGAATTCTTAGTCGATACAATATCGATGGATGTATCCATTTGAGAGGTATATGAAGACATTGAAAGATTTTGTAAAGAACAAAGCCAAAGTTGAAGGATCCATCACCAATGCCTACTTAATGAAAGAGGCATCAACATTTAGCTCATACTACTTTGAAGATTGGGTGACTACGAAGATTAGAAGTGTGCCTCGAAATGATGAGGGGGGAGCCGATGAAAATGATGATCCAAATATGCTCTCAATTTTCAAATTGGATGGCCGTCCTTTTGGCAAAATGCCTTCACGATATTTTGATGCCAAAGAGTATAATGCAGCACATATATATATATATATTTTATCCAATTGTGCCGAGGTTTCAGAGACATACTTGACGTGAGTACCCTCGTGATATTTTATTTTAATGAAGAATATATTCATTCATTAAATATATAATAACTCGTGTGTTTTTTGAAGATTGTTTGAAGATCAAATTCGAGCAACTAATCTGGAGATAACGGAAAATGACTTACAAACAAGAGTTGAAAAGGAGTTTGCAAGTTGGTTCAAAACATATGTAAGTGTGGGGTCTCATATCAAATTATTTATAGAATAATTTCATATGTAGAAAGTTACATAACTAACATACTTAATAATTGTCATAGGTTAATGATCCTTCAAGTAATGCAAGCCAATGCATTAAGGACCTTGCAGAAGGGCCATTGTACGGGGTTCAAATTTATTCTGGGTGTTTAGTTAATGGATCCGGGTTCCACACGGTTGACCATGGGTCAGATAAAAGTACTATGAATAGTGGTGTCTGCATAAAGGGCGAGGTTTATAATAGTGATGAGCAAGATTTTTGCGGGCGATTAATGGAGGTGTGTGTGGTAGAGTATAATGGTGAACCTACTAAAACAATTGTGTTATTCAAGTGTGAGTGGTTTGACTTATCACCTCTAGGGACTTCGGTGAATACAGATTTCAATTTGGTTTCAGTAAACCACACCCGTAAATACAAGAAGTACGAACCTTTTGTGTTAGCCAATCAAGCTACTCAAGTGTATTATGCTTCTTATCCTAGTATGAATCAAGCTAAGAAGGATTGGTGGGGAGTGTGCAAGGTCACACCTAGATCTAGAGTTGAAGTAGCTTGTGAACCATCCGCCTCGTCATTACATCAACCGTTTCAAGAGGATACCGTGGTCATGAGGACTAGAGGTAGTCAAGATACTGTAGATGATGAGATATCAATATCGCATCCACGAGGTGGACTTATTGATATTGATGATGTGGATGAGGCATCGGATGATGGATATATAATAACGTCAGATGAGGAAGATAGTAATGATGATGATGATTCTGATCATATGTTATAGTCTTTACGATCATGTCAATATTGTGATTTTCAAGCTAATGAATATTCTGTTTTAGATTGTTATGTGAAGTGCACTTGAAAATTTGATTTAGATTGTGGACAGTTTGGTTTATTCTTCCTCTTGTTTCGATCTTTATTTATACGATGTTGCCTTGATGATTTTATGTAGATTTTTATTTGATGTATTGTCGCAATGTGTGCTGTGTACATGTTGATTTTTGCTTAACTTGTACTCTATACATCCTGTCCTTGTAATACTTGATGTTCTAATCTGAGTTTCACTAGTTTCTTCACTCAAAGTAACTATTTAGGCTTTGAAATGCCTTTGAAAAAAGAAAAAAGGAACTCGCTTAACTCGTCTCTCTCTCTCTCTCTCTCTCTCTCTCTGTGTGTGTGTGTGTGTGTGCGCGCGCGTATCTCTGCGTATGTGTGTGTGTGTGTGTCTCTGTGTTTATGTATGTGTGTGTGTGTGTGCGCGTGACCGTGTCGGTAAGTATTTCTGTGTTTATGTGTGTGTATGTGTTTCTGTGTTTCTCTCTCTCTCTGTGTGTGTGTGTATGTGTTTCTGTGTTTCTCTCTCTCTCTCTGTGTGTGTGTGTGTGTTTACTTTATTTAGGTTATGTTGTTCTTGTAGATCCAGTTATGTAGTTAATGCTATTTTTAAAACATAATTGGACTTTTTTTAATTAAACAAAATCACAGGGGTAGAGTTTGTAATTATCTCAAACTATTGATTTTTCTTTATTTTTATTAACATCTTTGATTCCCTGAAGAAAGAATTTAATCATTTATTTCTTTTTCCTATTGCATGTTGGTTCTTGTGTTAAGTGACTAGTTTTTCTTGCAAATCCAGCAGTTAATTATGCTATTTTTAAAACATAATTGGATTCTATTTTAATTAGACCAAATCTCAGTGGTGGTGTTTGTAATTTTCTCAAATTATAAATTTCTCTTAATTTTTAATGACATTTTTTATTCTTAAAAGATTTATATTGTGAGTTATGCATTGTGACAAGCACTTCTTGCAAATCCGGCCTTTAGTGCTATTTTTAAAACATAACTGGAGTTTATTGTAATTAGACTAAATCACAGGGGTGGTGTTCGTAATTGTTCTCAAACTATACATAATACATATTTCTTTAGTTTTCATGACATCTTTGATTCCTCAATGATTTATGTTCTGTGACAAGTAGTTCTTGCAATTCCAAACGGCCAATGCAATTTATAGAACATAAGGGGAGTTTGTTGTAATTAGAATAAATCACAAGGGTGGTATTCGTAATAATCTCAAACTATACATTTCTCAGATAATATGTCTAATAGAGACCAAGCCAGTACCTCATCCACCAACTCATCTGAGGTCGTGGGTTCAAAAGGTATCGTTAATAAAGTCGAACTTGTCCGTCTCATGGTCGAGGCATTACACACTCTCGGCTACAAAAATAGCGGGAAGTTTCTAGAACAAGAGTCTGGACTACCGTTATTTTCGAACGAACTGAATCTATTCATACAAAAACTCCATTCTTATTCTTAGTGTAAAGAGAATAGTCATTAACACTTTGTTTAAAACCATTTTCTACCAAAGCAGTGGTAAGTTTTTCATTCCACTGTCTTGGAGCCTGTTTTAGCCCATACAAAGACTTATTCAATTTACACACCCTTGTTTCATCCTTGTCATAATAACCAGGAGGCAATTACATATAAACATCTTCATAAAGATCACCATATAAGAAGGCATTATTAACATCTAGTTGAAATAAAGGCCACTTATTAGAAACAGATAAAGCAATTAAGCACCTCACAGTAACCATTTTCACAACAGTACTAAAAGTTTCCTCATAATCAATACCTTCCCTTTGGTTAAAACCTTTGGCAACAAGCCTAGCCTTATACCTATCAATCTCACCAGAATACTTATACTTAAGTTTCCATACAAGTTATAAGCCTTTTTTACACTGGAAAAACAAATCAAAACATAATTTTCAGATTTAGAACTAAACTTATCATTTGAGTTTAAAATAGTGGAATAACAAAGACATCCAGAGCACCTGATATGAGAAAGACTAGGATCCTTACCATACACTAAAATAGAGGAGGTGAGCCTGTTGATTAAGTAAACAACAATTATAACACATTCAGACCACATAAATTTTCAATTATGTGTTTATTTGATTTTATTTTATTTTCTACACAAGCAATTTTAGATGTTCTCGATGAGGAGAGGTGGTGGCGGGCGCCGCAGTAGCACGGGCTCCTCACGAGCAGCTCCTGGACACTCTTCACCAGCTACGGACTCCCCACGAGAAGGTCCTGTTAGGTCTTCGTCTGCTCTACCCGAGACTCCGCCGATTGTTCTACTCCGAGACAGGGCAGACGAGGAGACTAGGGCACACATTTCTGAAGATGAGGATCGGGAGATAATAGCGTCTGTGGCAGCGTCATGTGTTGTTTCCTTTAGAAAGATTGGTCTTGAAAGAGATACTAAAACCGGGTTAGTTATTTCTTGTTTAATTGGTATAAAAGTATTTAGAATAATTACAAAAAGAAAAGTAATCTTACAAATTTGCAAATACCACCTTCACGATTGCTTCTATTTCAAAAATTGCTTCCCAACTTGTGTAAGACTTTCATACGTTCCCTTTAACTTATATTTAAAGAAGAAAACAAGTACTAAAAATAGAAAACAAATGTTGATTAAATGCTATAACTAAGTATTGTGATGATCTAAATGATTAATTTGGTTTTGGTTACGAGAGATATAGTGATTCATCCCAGTTTCCGGGGTGTGCACGAGGAGTTTTAAAAGAGTTCCCAATCCGACAGTGCTTCAAGCGGAAAGATACTCCTAATAGCGTAAAGGCCCGATCTATACCTTCTTTAAGGTAATTTGTAATCATTATGTAAACTAATTATATTCAATTGGAAAGTTAGTTTTATTAACTTGATATGCAATATTTCATAGAAATTTTCACGTGGCACATTGAGTGGGAACAAGAAGTCTATGATTTTTGGGAGTCTCGTGCACGGGTTAGGTTCAGCAATTTCCTAAGTGATGAAAAAAATAAAAGGGATCAAGGGAGGCCGAAACACATCCCTACTGATTGGTGGGAAGGTTTGTGTGCTTACTGGGATACTCCCGAGGTGAGAGATGTATCTACGAGGGCGAGAGGCAACCGAATGGCTGAAGTGGATGGCCACAGTACCGGGATAAGCAAGCACGATAGAGGCTCTAAGTCATTAGCGTACTTGCTCGAGAGTTGGTTAGTAATTATCTAATTATTTTTGCTTGTATATGTAAGTGTGCATCATAATAATTTCGAAGTTTTTTTTAATAAATAGGCAACGAAGAACAATCTTCCATTAGAGCAGTGTGTTTATGCCTCTTTTCGAGCTATCCACATCAAAAAAGATGGAACTTTTACGACACAGAAGGATGCGGATATTGATGTAAGTATATATGCATTCGATTCATCTACGGTATTTTGGAATACATTCGATTCACACTTGTTGTTTTGATTGTCATGGAAACAGTGTGTCTATTTCTCCAATAATCAACTTTAGTATTGTAGAAAAATGTCTCACCTTCAGTACTCTCATCACTGCAGAGTTCCGCATGTAGTAGGTGTATAATCTGAATGTATGTGTAAATTGGCTTTGGTTCGTCTTCATTTACATTATGGACAGTAAAGTTTTTGCGGACCAGCATTAGTTTGATGATTGATGTCCTTTGTATGGCAGATGTAGAAGTTTGATGATTGATGTCCTGTGTAAATGTAATTAGACATCAGTTTGATGATTGATGTCCTGTGTAAATGTCCTGTGTATGAGCTGGGTATGAGCAGCCCGATAAATTTGCGGACCAGCATCAGTTTGATGATTGATGTCCTGTGTAAATTTGGTGACAACCGGGCTGCTAGTCAGCTGGGTATGAGCCGGGCTAGACAGCCTGGCAGAACTTCGGGATGGGCATTAAGTGGTTCGGGTCGTTTTGTATAAAATTTTGTGGTCGGGCATTAAGTGACTTGACTCGGCTTGGGAACGTGTTGTGGTCGCCTTCTCTATAATTTTAATTTAGGTATAAATACTTGAACTGCCCTTAAAGTTAGTGGCTGGTGATAATAATAAAATTAGAAGGGAATTTCAGCTAAATTGAAAATTTTAAAAATTAACCCCAAGCATTTTGTACAATTGTTAGTCGATGTGTCAGACTTTGTTAGTCGATATGATTATTCCGTTTTTTCCTTGTTCTTTGCTTAAATGTAATTAGAATATTTATTTCTGTAAAGTTGTATTCATTTGGAATGTTTTTCTCATTGAGCATGTTTTTCTTCTCGGGCTAGGGTTAAGCGACTTCTTTGCAGAGTAAGGAGAGAGGAGCGATTTAAATATGATCTATAAAGGCATCTTTGCGAGAGAAGGAGGCCGCCAAAGAATATGTCAAGAAAAGCAGGATGTATGGCAGCGGTCTAGCTCCCAGCATCATAAGCACAGGCTCTAGCGGCGGTGGATCAACGACCTCACAGTTTCACGCATCTGAAGAGATCCACACTCGATTCACATCCTTAGAGGAGCAGCTGATAGAGGAGCGCAGACTGAGAGAAGAGCACGCAAAGGTGATTGAGGAAGAGCACGTGAAGAGACAGCGCCTTGAGGAACAGTTGCAAGCTATTCAAGAAATGCTAACACAACAAAATCTTCCACCTCCGAGTCGCCCTTCTACTTCACCTTGATTTAGACTACTTATTTCTTTTTTTACTGTACGATGAAATGATGACAACTCTTGATTGTGTACGACGATATAACTATGACGATTGTGTAACATTGAGACGTTTTTGATATTTATGACTAGTTTGTTTGATTATTCAGAAATTGAAAGCAGGTAATTAAAATAATTAAAAATTCAGAATATTCAGCAAAAACAAAAAATACCGAACGGCATTCCCGACGGAAAAACTGCAGTTGAAAAATTACCGACGCCCTTTTACCGTCGGTAAAACGCGTCGTGATTTACAGTTTTACCAACGGCTGCAAGGCCGTCGGCAATAGTAAATTAGCGACGGCTAAATTCCGTCGGCAAAGGCGTCGTCATTGTTCCGTTTAACAACGCCAGGCCCGGCGTCGTTATTGCAAAACTAACGATGGCAACACGGCGTCGTAAATTCCGTCGGCCGTGGCGTCAGTAGTGGCGTCGGTATCCGTCGGCAAAACCGTCCCGATTTGGTCATCAGGATTGCCGACGCCAGCGGCGTCGAAGCCGTCGGTAATTTAACAACGCCACGAAATGGCGTCGGTAATTTTTTACCGTCGATCAGTTTTCCAACGCCCTTCTGGCGTCGGTAATGGCGTCGGTATTCAGTTTACCGATGCCCCTTGCTTATTTTGCCGACGGAATTTGGCGTCGGTAAATACTGTTTTTTTTGTAGTGTAGCCGACCTGTCCAGTAACCTCTGGACTAAACAGCTAGCCCAGGTAACGTACGCTAGTCGGCCGACAGCGTGCGCTACCCCTGCCGGTTAGCGTGCGCCACGACCGGCAAACGATGGCGTGCGCTACTGCCGATCCTCCCGAGTCGAACCTCGTAACCTCTACGCCCGACCCGATGGCGTCGTCGGTCGGCCGCGTACTGCGCTACACCTGCCGGTTAGCGCACGCAGCCTTTCCGGCGATGGCGCGCTCGCCCGGTTCTGCCGCGTCGGCCGGCGGTGCCACCCTGGCCGTCGGCGAGGATCGCCGCCGTCCGGCGGTACTTTCGGCCGTCATGATCCGACGACTCGATTTCCGAAAACGTACGGAACGAACACGACGAAAATCTCGCGGACAACATCAACGACCCGAAGTGAAAACATAATGCAATAATTAATCATACGCGATCAAGAAAAGGGTCGAGACGACAAATACAGATATGGGTACCCGTAACTTTGGGTAAATTACAAAATGGCCCAAAACGCCCGAAAATCACGATACGTGATCGAATAACCAAACTGAAGTTCACAACACGTCTAACAAAGTTAAACGGACTTACGAGAAACTCGAAACGGCAGTTTCGGACGAGATTCGCAAGAATCGAACTCAAGTGCGGAAAAGTCGCTAAAAAATACGGAACTCAACAAAACAACACCGAAACGAACTCGGATGACAAAAAGTGTAGAATTAATCATTCTCAGAATGACGAAATGGTCATGAACGAGTCGTCAAAATGGACTTCCGCCGAAAAAAAAAATTACCGGAAATCGTAATTACGGGTATTACATCATCTTCATCGTCCTCGACGACAATTGCAGGCGGCTCACTGGTTTCAACTGCCGACGCCATTTGGTTATGAATGATCGAGGCACTTCCCGAAGCACCACATGTCTCACTAACCCAATTAGATGAAGTCATATATGTCATCGACCCATCATACCCCGTAAACTGAGAGTATTGAGAGTCGAGGCCAAATGCCGAAGAATTTGACATTTCAAATAAAGGTTGGTACACGCCGTGATTTCATTGTGCGCAACATATTGTAGGCGATATCTCAACAACACACAATTGAAGAAGTTCATCATCTGTACTCAAAATTGATGTCACACTTTCACCGAATAGAGAAGACGACAGATAAGACAGCTCATAATCGAAACCTAATGATTTAGACATAATTATGAAATTAATATTGGTCTTAATATCGGAGAGACTTATGGTTTGAATTGGAAGGTAGATACTGTGTTCTTCTCCACCATTGTACACCAAATTGTTCCATATTCCACCATATCTAATGATAAATCTCTTACACTCCACATACACAAAACAATTTCACGATCACGAATAAAATCACATATATATTACATATTTTAATAAAAGAATGAATCGAAATTTTATTCCAAGTTACCTTGGACAAATCAGTTGCAAAATGTCTTTGTTTGAACTGATTATTTCCTTCCGTTCGAAATGTGCTTTCTACCAATATTCTGTGAGAGACATTTTTTCTATCAAAATGTAAAAATTGTTTGATAATAAGGAACGGATGAATACTGCTTTCTCTGGAATCATTCATTATATGTTAGTGAAATAAATTATTAAATTTTAGAGTGGGTGTAGGAATTTTTTGTCACAATAAAAATAATCATATCCGTGCTTTATATTACTTTTTAAAATTAATTGATGAATGAATTTAAATTTCTAAGTCCACCGAATTAAAAATTTTAATTTACCAAAACAAAAAATAGATCAATTAAATTTACCAAAACAAAACAAAGTTTTAATTTACCAAAAAAATTTAAAAGATAAAATCACGGTATACATAATACAGTGCCCCATATATTTTATTGTATATACTCTAAAATATAAATGAAATTTAATTTTGGGCTTTAGACCTCCACAAAACGACATGAATATGAAATTGAATAAAATTATTGAATGGTACTTATGGAAATAAAATTGTTGCATAATAAAAATTCAAAAACACACAAAATTATGTAAGACTATAAGATTTATGGAAATATTTTGATGGAGCTAATTAAAATATTTAGACAAAAATATGCATTTTTGTTCCTAAATATTTTTCACGGTCAGACAAAAAATCTATATATCAATTATAAAGTAAATAATATTTAATGTGATTAATACACTGTCTAAAAACTGCAATGATCATCAGGGATGACATTCAAATATTTCGAAATTACCTTCCTTTTATGTTCTGAAAAAAAAAAATATAACCCCGCTATAGTACGAAACAAAAACTACCATCACAACCCAAACTACTACGAAATTTTTTCCACCACTCGTTCCGTCCGTTTTCATTATTACCTCACCGTCCCCCTGACAACTCGATAGCATCCTGGTTGTGAACCGAATCTTCCCCCCAATCGAATCTTCTTTGCAACCTTTCGTATTCTTGTCTCCTTGTGACCTCAACGTGCTGCCACTCTTCCCACCTCTCGGCTAGCCCTTCTCCTTCCAGCATCCGCACGACTTCCGACATTGCCGGACGGTCTTCTGGGGACGACTGGGTACAGAGTAGTGCAACCTGAATCATCATCTCCACCTCCTGAATGTTGTAATCCCGATTTAGGTTTTGGTCGACGATCGCGTCCAGCCTTTTCTCACGTTGCAGTTTTTTCACCTTCAAGGTGAACTCAATAAGATCAATATATTGCTCCTCCTTCGTTTTAGTTGATGGCATAGCTAAGGCAAAATGATTTAAAAGATTTGGCACATCGAGGACAAATTTGGCTGGACAATAAAAAATTGCCTGACGGCGACCAGGTCAGTTTTTTTGTTGTTTTTTTGGCGGCCGCCTGCCGGCAAGTTCTATCGCGGAGCCCCTGCCGGCAGCCCGCCGGACCTCCGAGGACCGAACAATTTTTCTTACAGCAGGCGGCGGACCTCTGCAGCCGACAGTCTTTTAAGTATCCGGGGACCAACATGTATTTTTTCTAACAAGATAATTTGATAATTTTAATCCAGTTATGACACCGCCGGATAACCATGGGGCGAAGCTGACACCCAGACCATCCCCGTCCGGCTGCAGGCCAAACTTGTCATCCAATTCCCGGCCCGGCCCGCTACAGGCCAAACTTGTCATCCCATGTACGGGGCCATGAAGCGCACAGTTAGGGATGAATGTATGGGCACGAGGGACCAATGACATGCATGCCACAGTAAGAACGAACACTATTTTTTTTAAAAGGAAAAATTACAAAACAACCCCTGATGAAAGGGGTAATTACCAAAAAAAGTACAAAAACTAACTTTGAAAATTACAAACACTACCCTTGAGGCTTACTTCGTCTTACATATTATATTTGCCCCAACAGTTAGCTGACCCAACACGATTTGCTGATGTAATCAAACACTTCACAATCCTCAACTTCACTATTATTAGGAATAACCCCTAGTTTCCCTTCGGTTATTATAATATTTCAGAAAGTTGTGGGATGTAACTGTGAGATGGAAGACCGACCATAAGCCCAAAAGATCTCCGTATTGGCCGGTGTAAACCTCAATGACGATTTTTGTAAATTTCGAAGTTCCGCTGGATCTTTTATGTAATTAGGCTAAACCTCAAGGGCAGTTATTGTAATTATCCCTCTAGAGAACACAGAAACAATATATATGGTGGTAACTTACATGGTCAAGCAGCAAAACATCATCTTCTTCTTCCAAACGCGAGAAGTCAATCGCACGTTGACCAGTCACGAGCTCCAACAGCATGATCCCGTATCCAAAAACATCCGTCTTCTCCGATGACTTCCCCGTGGACAAGTACTCGGGTGCTATGTGACCCATCGTCCCGCGAACTTGAGTCGTCACGTTAGTTCTTCTGACATCGACCAACTTCGCCAAACCAAAATCACCAACTACAGCCTCGAAACTTTCATCCAGTAAGATATTTGCAGCTTTAACATCTCGGTGAATAATTTTTGGATTGCAATGTTCATGGAGATACTCTAATCCACGTGCTGTGCCGAGCGCCACCTGTTTTCTGGTAGGCCAATCCAAAACGGGCTCTCCAGGTTTAAGCTCTGTTTGGATATCCGATTAAATCAACAGAATAAGAATATTGTTTTATACACCAAAGGGATCACAGAAAACTATACACATGAAAGCAATTTATGAAGATACATTATGGTACAAAATTTATGGGGGTTAATTTACAAAACAATACCCTTTATTTAGCACCCAACTATGTTACAAAAAAATTCCTCTTGATATATGTTTCCCTTATACAAAAAAGAAAAAAAAATTGAATAAAAGGGCCCAATATATGTTTAACACAGCCGTTACAAAAAAATAAATAAAAAAATAAATAAAACATAATAACAAAAATAAGGCAATACCTCGTAGGCGTGAGGCGACACTTAAATTTTGCATAAAAGGATAAACCAAAAGACGTTCGGTTGGCGTGGTGCAAAAGCCAATTAGTCGTAACAGATTTCTGTGAACAGCCACACTTATCATCTCGACTTCGCGCTGGAAAGCTGTATCTCCACCCGGACTTTCGAAGTCGGTCAAACGTTTGACCGCAACCTTCGTGTTATCGCCAAGCACTCCTTTATAAACTTTTCCAAAACCTCCCTGTCCAAGGACCTTTTTCTCACTAAAACTGTCTGTAGCAAGCTGCAATTCTCTCCATGAGAATCTCCTTAGCTGACCGAATTCGATTCTTCTATCAACTTCACCTGAGCATGACCCGTTTTAAGTTGTCAATGAGGATCGACGAAGGTTTTCAGGAGATTTGCAGAAAATTTTTATTTTGATAATGGTTGATTTCGTAATTCCTGGAAGACGTTGCACTTGGTGTAATTTTAGGGGAGATGTTTTCTATCGTGGATATGATGTTTGGGTAGTCGTGATCATCAATTATATCGTGTTTATTTAAAATACGGTAATGATTTGAATATATATATATATATATATTCTTGTTGGAATAATGACTAGAATACGTACAAAGATAATAGAAAATGCACAAAGAATGTTTTGAAAACATTTTAGGCATAAAGAAAAATATATTTTGTAGGGACAAGGGTTTTAAATATTTAGTTTTATTACTGACAAATGAAAAAAATATAATCTATGTTATCTAAGATAGGGCCACGGCCGGTCCTCAGAAAAATGAGGCCCGGGGCGAAATAAAACTGCACCAACTTGAAATAGGGCCAGGGCCGACCCTGAATAGGGCATTTGTATAAGAGACAGAGAACTGAGAGCAAATATTAAGAGTGTGTTATGACGATTTTTTGTAGTATATGCAAACCTGCAACATCAACGAAAACTTCACGCCTGTAGCCTTTATGCCTACTTTTCCAAGAAAATAAGAGGAGAAAACCTCCAAGAAGAAGAATAACTAGGAGTGCCACAACAATCCCGATTATCATGCCCGTCTTCGGGTTACTCGAACGACCTGTCAACATGACTCAAGGGGTGTTACTAATGCATCAAGTGATTATTCATAATTTTGAAAAATTGCATCTGGGTCCCGTAAGATATGGAAATTGGCAGTTGTACAATTAGTACGTCGAAATTTGGTCTTGGATGATTTTTCCCTCAAGTCAAATTCTAGTCCTATAACTTTCATGGGCCATTTTTTATATATTTTGATATTCAAGGACATTTTAGGAATAAAGGAAGAACTGCAACAGCCATCTGGACTAAAACTGCACCAACTTTAAACTTATCGGAGCAACATTGCATGAATTAAAACCTACGCGGCCAAAACTGGAAAATAAATTCAAACTTAACAGGACCAAGATTGGTACCTTGCATACGCACAGAACCAAATTCGCTAGCCCCTTATATTATGGGACCTATAATGCAATTTTTCTAAAGATGTAAAACATCCTACAATCCAACAACAACAACAGACAGCACAATTGATGCAGTGCGATATACCTCCATTTTCAGACGCGCAACTGTGGGCATAATTGACGCCGCAATTCAGTTGGTTCCCTGAAAAACTAATAAGCAACTTAAGCTCAATCCATGAAGGTTGTGTTCATACATAAGAGAGCCCAAGAACACATATGTATATAGCGAGGAAGGTACATCTCCATACTTATATTTGGAAATATGGAATAGCGGCTCGGGTATTTCACCACTCAGATTGTTTGAAGCAAGCTGTCTGCAAAAAAAAATTTAATCAATACCAAGTACAAAGAAAAAAAAATGAACAAACCGTGCTAGAAGTAAATCACTTACAGGTTAACCAAGTTTGAGAGACTTGAGAGTGATTCAGGAATCGATCCGGAGAGATTGTTTTGATTTAAAATCCTGCCCAATGTGATGAACCAGCACGTCTTATTTTTTGACAGTATTACGGAATATTACTCCCTCCGTCCCACTTGAATAGTCCCATTTCGAGAAATGATTTTGCCCCAATGTAAGAGCCCACTTTCAAAATAAAACATCAATATCTAATTTAAAATTTATATAATATTCTTGAATTAATGTTGTTTTTGTTATATAAACAAGAACATTAGCTTATTGGACAAAAAAATTGAAAAAATATAAGTGGGAATATATGGTTTAAAATAGTCCTACGTTTGTTAAAATGATTAAAAGTAGAAAGTTGTGCATTGCCATTCACTAAAGTGGACTCTGCAAGTGAGACGCGGGGCGTAAAAGCTAATGAAGCCCTTACTTAGCAATGCTTACAAAAATGTGAGGCTCTTGAGATTGCCGATGGAAGACGGTATTTCTCCACTTAAATGATTATTTTCCAGATCCAACATCGTCAAGCTTGTCAAATTCCCAAACTCTTGAGGTATTTTACCAGTTATGCCATTTCCTTGTAATTGGCTGCATTTAAATATTTATATGTGTGTGTATATATAGTAAAATCTCTATGTTGTGACTCTTGAGAGTCATACTTTCAATGAAGAGAAGAAATGAAAAATACGAAGAAGAAAAAAAAATGATTTCAAGCAAAAAGAGATGCTCAACAAATCAACATTACGGCAAACAATAAAACTGAAAGTTCTCAATACATACAGTGTGTTCATTGTCTTCAAGGTCCCTATTTTTGGTGACAAGGTTCCAGAAAATCCCATATTCGACAACGTCCTGGTTTAAATGTAATTATGTTAGAATTCTTGCAAAAAATAAATATGGAATTAAAAAAAAGGGTATTCTGCGTGCAGCGATTACATTCAGCAAAGCTATTACATAAGACACGAAAAATACAGAATAAATAAATAAAATAAGTAAAAAAATGATATAATATATTTCTTACACTGTCGTGACATTGGTACCGTCGCATAAAACTTTGGACCAAGTGCATGGGTTAACTTGATTCTGATTCCAATCTGTAAGCTGATTGCTGGAAGCATTAAGAGAAATCTTCAAAGCATAAAGTGCATCTCCTGAAAAGTCCAAATTAATTAGTTATCTTATCCCCCAAACTAATATTCAAATGAATATACAAATGATAAAAGGGCAAGAAAAAAAAAGGTGCACGAAGGCCATCAAGTATGAAAATTACATTGAATCCTTTTATTGACAAATAAATGAAGCAGAAAGAGACCTTTGGATAAATTGTTCAAGCTTTAACTTATTGTTGTTTATGAAAATAAACGACATGAATAGCATCACTGGTATTTTATACTCTCCTCCGGTCCACTTGAAGAGTCTACTTTGATTAAGGTACAACTATTTAATTTTAGTCATTCTAACGAATGTACAACTCTTTTTCAATCATCTATCTTAACTTAATTTTTTTTTCTGGCAATCAACTAAGATTGTAATCTATATAACAAAGAATATTATTAGTAAGGAATATCATATAAATTTTAATTATTAAGGTTAATATTTTAAAAATAGTCTTCTATGGAGACAAAATCGTGCTTTGATAGTAGACTCTTCAAGTGGGATGAAAGGAAGGGGAACTTCTTTAGTGCAAGTTTAAAGGATGAAAACATTATCACCTGAAATGGATCAAACAATAATTTACGTCAGCCTGACAGTAGTTAACATATGCATCTCGATCTTCACGTAATAACAACCCTCAAACATTTGGAGAAATGCCAATTAACGTATAATGACCTCTCTTTTTCACTTTCAAATTTCTTTAGATGAAAATAATTGAGTAAGCACACATCATACAACTGACACATCCTAATATTGAACTCCAAGTAGACAAATAATTTAATTGAAACAAGGTTTTTAAAAATAAAATAAAACCAAATCCCATGCACGTCTCCGCCTTCCCGAACATGCATGCATGTGGAAAAAACGAGAAGGATATCAAAATGAGCTTAGATGGAAGTGCATATGCAATAAGAATCATACCTTGTGCATCAGGAGAGACAAAAGAACTTAAATATGTCAATGCCAAGACTCCTATAAGCAGGTCCATCTCCAGAAATATCACATCAAACTGTGTTAGGAGAGAGAAAGTCTGCTTCAGAGGTACCACTAAATAACATGTTAATTTTTTTTTTTTTTTGACACCATAGCAGAAAGAAAAAAGAAATAGCTGCACTAATTGGGGCTATCACGTACAAGAGGAGCAAGAAGAAGAGTGGGTCATAGTCCCTGTTTGTATTTATTCCAGCCGCTATGTTATGATTATTCTTATTATGTTTAATTCATGTTTAGTTGGCCCGTGCGCTAGGTATTACTTAAAGATGTCGTTATGGTTAGTCATAAGGATATTTGATCATTGCGTTGTGTTTTTGGGCGTGTGAGGCTCAGACAGGAAAAATGAACAGTTTCTCGTATTCAGTATTTGCGTAATCTTCTCCTTTCTCTTCCAACAAAATCATGGATATTTGTTATAATTTCAGTTCGCCTACATACAGTAGCTCTTAATGGCCTTTAGTCCTAAGTCCTAAACATAAGCTAGGTTCTATAATATATTGCATTACTTTCTCAAGGAAGTGCGACGCAATAATTAAATTATGGCATGCTGGCTTTTCGACATTCATTACCCAGAAATGATTCTCACAATTGTTTCGAAGCTACTCGTTTCTTCAGTTTCGCCACAGGCCATGGCAGATCCAGTAAACAGGTTGCGGTGTGACCCCTCCCTCCCCAAAAAAAAAATTATATATAATATATATATATATATATAGGGGCGCGTTCTATGCAGTACCAATATTAGATGCAGTACTTTAAAGTACTAATTTATGCATGAGTTTTGTACTAATTATGCATGAAATATATGCATTTCGTGCATCAACATTTCAATGCATTAAAATATGCAATATATTTGATGCATATAATCTAATATTTTAATGCATCGATATTTTGATGCATATATTGCATATTTTAATGCATTGAAATTTTGATGCACGAAATGCATATATTTCATGCATAATTAGTACAAAACTCATGCATAAATTAGTACTGCAAAGTACTGCATCTAATATTGATACTGCATAGAACACGCCAATATATATATATATATATATATATGTGTGTGTGTGTGTGTGTGTGTGTGTGTGGCTCTTCGACATTCATTACCCAGAAATGATTCTCACAATTGTTTCGAAGCTACTCGTTTCTTCAGGTTCGCCACAAGCCATGGCGGATCCAGTAAACAGGTTGCGCCCCCCCCCACCCCCACCCCCACATATATATATATATATATATATATATATGTGTGTGTGTGTGTGTGTGTGTGTGTGTGGCTTTTCGACATTCATTACCCAGAATGATTCTCACAATTGTTTCCAAGCTACTCATTTCTTCAGTTTCGCCACAAGCCATAGCGGATCCAGCAAACAGATTGCGGTGTGACCCCCCACCCCCATATATATATACAGTATATGTCCAGTTCAAACAAAAAGAAAAAACTGAAACCAACTAATTGCCCAAATTTTAAACTTAAACCCACATCACACATTATAGTTTTGAACTCACCCGGTATCAATCGGGGATTTAGTCATATCAAAATTAGGGCTAAAAATCAAACCAAGCTACTCGATACTCAATTCGAACTCGATTGATATAATGCTCGTTTGAACTTGGTTCAATAACATATTAAACAAAGCTTGAACACAAAATATAAAAATATAAAGCTCGGCTTTGAGCTCGGCTGATTTGAATAAAAATATAAAATGCATATAAAAAAATCAAAATACTTGAGCTTCATTCGGGTCGGCTCGATTAAATTTTGTTCGAGCTCGGATAGATTACTAATTTACTAATCAAATCAAACTCAAACATAGTATTAGAAGATCGATAAAATTTCAAACAAGTTTTAACATATGTACGTTTGTTTCGTTCGAATTAGTTTTACACCCTTAATCGAAATCCTAAATCCGCTACTGGCGGCAAGAAGAAAGCTATATCTTTCAGCAAGGAATAACAATAACTTTGAAAAGGAAAAAGAAAAAAAGAAAAGAGTAATAAAGAATCTTGCACTTCAACCACCAGCCAATAAATAAGCCAAAAAAAAAATATCAATAAGGATTAAAATATCCCATCATAGTTAGAAATTAAAAATCCAACTACCCAACTGTTACCAGTGATATAATTATACAAACTTTTTATCAATCAAGATTTCTTTAAATCTCTCCCCCTTTCACAATTAATAGCAAGAATCCAAAAAAATTAACTCTCACATAAAACCAGGAATATAGATGACAATTATTGGAAAAGGAAAAATTAAAAGACCAACGGCTGTTCTTACACTCAAAAATTCAAGAAAAAATCAAGAACAATAGCACCGGAGATTCAATTCACCGAATTATAATCACAACTTCCTTCTAAGCCAAATCATGAAAAAGCCCAATAGAATTCCAAAAAGAAATATACCTGAATATCCAGCTAGGGAAGTACTGAAGAATCAGAATCTGAAGCACAAGACAAGTAGCTTCCGATAAGGCTATTTCAGTTGAATGGCTTTTAGTGTGTGAAATAACACACTCTCTTTCCCCTCTCTATCCATCTGCAATTATGACGATAGACGACACCCTCTCTCTCTCTCTCTCTCCCTCTCTCTATATAAAAATTGTTGGTGGTGGGCTGTGAGGGACCTGATTTGGTATTTTTCTGATTATTCTTTTTCCCAAGTCCAAAAATCTTCAAGGGGGAAAGAATGTAGTAATTAGGATATTGTTCGTTATACCTTTTTATTTTTGTGTAGCAGAAGTTCGTTCGCCCACTAGAAGTCTCGCTTTGTAACACATGACATCATATTTATGAACAAAGATTTATTTATGTCCAATTGATTTAACGCTCATGGGTATTGGCTCGATACGGCCAAATACCTTAGCCATTGAGTCTAGTTTAGCCTGCATTGCATCTTTCCATTTCGGCCAATCGGCTCGTTGTTGACACTCAGCAACCGAGCGCGGCTCAGCGTCGTCTTCAATAATTTCTTGAGCGACGGAGTAGGCAAAAGCATCATCGACTAGCGTGGGCACTGTCGATAAAATGCGTATTCACTCGTACATTGCATCGAGATTTTTTTATTCTCTGACATCAACAAAATTTTCGACGCGTCCGTTGATTGTTCCATTATTGATTCGAGGACATATCCGTAGTCAGAGATAATCTCGTGTGACGGAGTCACTGTGTCGATGACGAGAGGATTTTGTGCCTCCGTTCCTCTTCTCTTTCGAGATTCGGTATCCTTTCTACCCACTGGCCTCCCCCTCTTTCGAGCAGGGATAAGAGCGGTGGCAGTAGTCCCACCACTAAGGTTGGCCAGGGGCATCATTCCTTTGGCGGCTGAACCTTGCCCTATAATGGGACTTCTAACCTTGCGGGAACATTCGCGGCGGGAATGGTAGATCTTGTCACTTTCGCGATGACGGTAAAGTTGTCGGGCATCGAATCGCAATTTTACAAGGCGAGAATACGTTGCACTTCTAGCTCGGATTGAGCTGTGCGGGGATCTCGATGAGGCAAGGAGGGAGCACACCAGACAATTTCCTGGCGTTCAACTGGAATCGTTCGATTCCTCTCTCCCCCTAACGACGGGAAGTTTGTCTCATCAAAGTGACAAACTGCAAATCTTGCAGTAAACAGATCTCCTGTCAAAGGTTCCAAATAGCGGAAAATTTTAGGCGATTCATAGCCAACATATATACCTAATCGTCTTTGCGGACCCATTTTAGTACGTTGTGGAGGCGTAATTGGCACATAGACTGCACAACCAAAAATGCGTAAGTGTGAAATATCAGGCTCATATCCAGTTACCAACTGGTACGCACTAAACGGTTGATTGGCAGTGGGTCGGAAGCGAATACGTATAGCCGCATGCAAAATTGCATAACCCCAGGCAGAAATCGGCAAGTTGGTGTGCAATACCAATGCTCGGGCGATAAGCTGTAACCGCTTAATCATAGCCTCGGCAAGGCCATTCTGCGAATGAACATGGGGGACGGGATGTTCAACTTCAATCCCAATCGACATGCAATAGTCGTCAAAAGACTTTGACGTAAACTCTCCGGATTGTCGATCTTAATGACGAGATTGGAAAGTCAGGGTGGTTAGCCCGTAACTTGATGATTTGTGCTAGGAGTTTAGCAAATGCAGCGTTTCTCGTGGATAGCAGAGCGACGTGTGACCATCGCGTCGATGCATCAACCAGAACCACAAAATATCTGAATGGTCCGCACTCTGGCTGAATAGGTCCACATATGTCCCCTTGAATTCTTTGTAAGAAGCGAATGTTTTGTGTTGAGTCTTTAGCAAAGGACGGAGAGGGTATCAACTTTGCTAGTGAACAAGCTTTGCGAAACGATTTATGGGCATTAGAAATTGCCACGGAAGCCTCGGGATTTACGAGAGATGCACCGTCAACCTTATCAGGGTGTGCGATCTTTAGTCCCGGTGATACGGTATCAAGCTCACTCATATCAATACCGATATTGAGTGGTGCTTCCAATCATTTTCTGGACTTGAAAAAATGGATGACCATGTGAGTTTTTCAAAATGCGAATCATCATGTCGCGTCCAGGGTGACCGAGTCAGTCATGCCATAGTTGGTATGCTTCGGAATCACGCAGTTCGTGACTCACAGCATATGATTCAATAACCCTTATTGTAGTCTGGTATAAACCACTACTTAGACTCATTAGTTTCTCGAGAACGCGGCGTCTTCCGCATTCTGCCAGAGTAATACACAAAAATTCTGTCCCATTCTCACAATGTGTATCAAGGTGATAATCGTTGGCACGGATGTCCCTAAAACTTAGCAAGGTTCGGTTTGCTCTTGGGGCATAGAGAGCATTTGTGACATTAATATGCGTACCATTAGGTAGCAAGAAATGAGCAGGTTCCCTCCCTTAAATTACTTGGGAGGAGCCAATCATTGTTGTCACTGAGGATATCTATGGCACAATATCCTTGAACAATTGCCTATTCCGAAGAATAGTGTGGGTTGTTCCACTATCAGTAAGGCACTCAATTTCGCCACGAGACATCTACAATAAGACATGAAACTCGATTAGTCTTGTGATTAAAGACATAGCGAAAACTCATTAACTTCGAGTTTTGGGGAAATTCGACCAAGTTGGTTAGGATCAAAGTTAGCACAATCGCTGGAAATAATTTCCGCGCAGCTTGACCTTTGTTCACTAAAACAGCAATAACTTCTTCGTTAAGAAGGCTATGGACGGACGATTAGTTGTTCTGGAAACTAGACTTCCATATCTTTCTGTCCGTGCACTTTTTGGATCATTAAACTCAGATCTCAGTGCTCGTTTTAAGTTGCTATTTTGGTATTTCCCTATTGTTGAGTGATTGAGCAAGGTTGAAGCCTTTTTCAAAGGCATTATTGTTGATACAATACTATGGTAATATGGCCATAGGAGCGTTTAAATACTTCAAAACGCATCTTGGTGTTCGATTTATATCTCGGCTAATGATCCTTTCGGTAACTCCAACTTGGTAGACTTGCAGAGAAAGTAGGAATGTCGGTACAGGCTGTTTAAAAACCACTGATTCCGTTTGAACTCTCAAAGCATAAACAAATACCAAGGAGAATGCGCCTAGTCTTGATCAAAAGTTTTGATGAAATCCACCAATGTATCAATTTAACCAAGCAATTCATTGCTAGCAATTATTTTGTGATAAACCAAACATGCTTTCGAAGGGAAAAATAAAATTCGTTTTTGCACAATCACAACAATTAAAAGAATTTTATTCATCATGGCCAACTTTATTACATTCATAGAAAATCCAAAGTATTTCTCGGAAACTAGAAACAAGACAAAACATAACCAAAGTGTAAAACTAGTCAAAATACAATGATCTAGTCAAAGTCGGCAACATCCATATGTTGGTCTTTGTCCGCAATGGTGAGAGGAGGGATCTCAATCGGGATCTCAGTATGGTTCACCTCCGTATTCTCATTATCTTCCTCCATGTAATTTGACTCTTGAGTCAAGTACTGTTTATAGTGCTTGTAGTAAGCTTGGATGTTCTTTGGCGCCTTGCAATTGCGGTAAGTATGCTTCTTCGATCCGCAAGTATAGCAATTCCGGCCTTCCTTTGGAGTGGTTCCATTCCCAGCGGCAGGAGGCGGTCCACGAGGTTGGGTTCCACTAGGTCCCGTGGCCGAGCCACCTTGCCTCTTCCACACATTGGAACGACGACCTCGTCTTTTCCCTTGCTTGCTCGAGTCATGCACCCGTGGTGCTTGCAAAAACTGAGTAGCGTTGCCTTTTCTATTTTGTCGTGGTGCTTTCCTGTGGGTAGCCTGATTCACTTTCGGAATCGGCTTCGTACCAGCTGGGCGCGCATTGCTATTGAGAATAATCTCATGGTGCCTTTCTTTTTTCGCGAGGTGGGAGATAAGGTCACTAAAATTTTTAATTCTCCCTTCCTCATAGGCAACGCGCAGCTGATGAGAAATCACACTTGCTCCCACGGGAAACATGTTAAGAGTCTTCTCGATCAAATCTTGATCAGACTTCTTGACACCACAAAAACCAAGATCAACGCGAAGATCAAGGATGGCTTGATTATAGGCCTCCACATTCGCATAATCCAAAAATCGGATTTGCTCCCACTGAAGTTGCAATTCGGTAAAGCGTTGATCATGCACATTATTAAATCGTTGTTCGAGTGTATCCCATAGTTCTTTGGGGGTTTGCAAATTCATATAACACTTTTTCAACAACGGATGTATATGTCTACGCAAGTACATCAGTGCATTAGCCTTGGTTTCCTCGCTCGATTCTTGAGCGATAGGCTCGTTAGAGGGAAAGATGGTGGTGGTAAATCTCTTACCGACGAGCATGCGACGTCTGAGACCCACCTATGGTACTCCTTACCAGCATGGTCAAGGATGTCGAACTCCGGATGAACATTGGAGCTTTGTGCCATCTACAAGATATAAACAAGAGGAAGTTAGTCTTGTTGGATTTTCAGTGACAATGTAAACGGTCACAATCGATGCTTTTAAAAGCGCGTAACATAACTATTACTCGATTCACTTCCCTTAATTGTTGTTTAGTAAAGTCGACAAAAAAACGGCGATATCAGATCGCACCCAGATACGTGGTGTATGCAACAACCACAAGTATCGACTTTCAACAATTCCGCGACTCCCCCAGGACCGTCACACAGTTTTCTTCGACACGCAGAGATACCGACTTCTCTCGTGGTCTCATCCACCGCAAAGTAGCGTGGGAGATAAAGAACCCAAGAACCCATGTCCCCAAAAGAAAAATTCCCAAAAGGAGAGAATTGAAATAGGGACAAGTCAGATAATTACCTCGATTATAAAATTAGGCACGTGCTGAATTTTTGGTGTGCTTCGATCTACTGGTTGGTACTCGATGTGACGACGTGAAACCAGAGGCGCAATTTTGGCAGCTTCCGAAGATAAGTTGATATTCGGGTTTTGGTCCGAGAGTCAGAACTAGTCGGACTTGGCTAAGTGGGCCCAGTCGGCGGTCGCGGTCGGAGGCGGCGGTTAGCGCGGTCGGCAATGCGGTCAGCGGTGATCGGCTGACTGGATCGCGGCGGCCAGGTAGCGGCCAGCTGGCGGCAGTTGGGCAACGTCGGCGGCGGTGGCCAAGCGCGCGGCTGGGTAGCGGCGGATGTCTTTGGCTTCTGGCGCGGCGCGGGCAGCAGTCTTGGTGGTAACCTTGGCGGCAGCAACCTTTGGCGCGCAGTGGCGATTAGCGGTGGCTAGCAGCGGTGGCGGTGGCTACTTGATGGTGGCAGTGGCGGTATGGCGGCAGCAGTGGCATTGTGATGGCAGCTTGGCAGTGGTGGCAATGATGGCAGCGGCGGTAATGTGCGCGGGCGGTGGCGGCGGCGGTGATGGCCGATTTTTCTTCTTTTTTTTCGTTCGAGCTACGTGCTGATAACGTGTTTGAGGAGAAAGTAAAAGACAGCAAATCAATTGTATTGATAACAATGAATAGAGGGGCCTTTATATAGGCATTACAAAGAGATTCCTTCCATACATATGATTCCTAGTTAAGGTAAGACATCTAACAGGATCCTACTACTTATGGAAGAGTCTAGAACCTTCCATAACTCTATCCCCCTACAACCAGTATTAGGTAAGACACCAATACGGTAAGGATTTCCCGGAACACTTCCCCTGTGTCGAACACTAATACTAACATGGTGCACAAGGTGTTGCCTCGGTAAAAAACCTTTCCAAGTCAAATAAAACCCCGTGGGAAAAAATAAAGACTTGGTGAGGAAAAAGAGCGCAACGCACCAACTACAAATGTCAGAATCATGTGAAGTATACTCCCCCTGAGGTATACATGACAGCTCATTCCGTCGAGCTATCATTAGTTGAGCTCGGATAATCGACACATGCCGATGCTTCTCACATGTTTCTCAAATGTATATTTCGGAAGAGACTTAGTGAACAAGTCTTCGATATTTTCATCGGAACTCACTTGTTTCACTTCGATATTCAGCAATTTCTGCTACTGCTGATTATAAAAGAACTTCGGCGCAATATGCTTGGTATTGTCACCCTTTATGAAACCTAACTTCATCTGCTCAATGCATGCCACATTGTGCTTAAAGATGCAAGTAGGGGTTGTTGTAGTGGTATCTAATCCACACGTTCCTCGTATATGGTCTATGACTGACCGGAGCCAAATGCACTCCCTTACGGATTCGTGCAATGCAATTATCTCTGCATGGTTCGAGGAAGTAGCAACCAGGGTCTGCTTGGTAGATCGCCAATATATTGCCGTATTCCCAATATTGAACACATAACCAGTTTGGGAACGTCCTTTATGCGGGTCAGAGAGATAACCGGCATCAGCAAATCCAACTAACGTGTCGTTAGGATTCTCTGCATAAGGGGTAAGCTTGCTCGCATTAGCACTTCTGGTAGTCAAGCTACCATGCTTAGCTGCAATATCAGAGGAAGATCGGCCAGTCGGTATGCATCGTCTTAACCTCAACAGTTCCTTTCGGAATATCGCTCTCTCTTGCGTAGGGAAAGAACAATCCAAGGTCACTGGAGCCTTTCAAGTATCGAAAGATGTGTTTTACTCCATTCCAATGCCTTATCGTGGGAGCGGAGCTAAATCTCGCTAACAGATTCACAGAGAATGCGATGTCTGGGCAGTACATTGAGTCGAATCTGACAACGCACCGATTGCGCTAAGGTACGGTGTTTCTGCTCCAAGGACCTTTTCATCCTCCTCTTTGGGACGAAACGGATCCTTGTTCATTTCCAGACTTCGACCAATCATGGGGATAGCAAGAGGATGTGCCTTGTCCATACTAAATCACCTGAGCATTTTGTGGACATAGGCAGACTGATGAATGAGTATGCCATCATCTCGATGTTCTAGCTCTAAGCCCAAGCAGAATCGAGTCCTCCCCAGATCTTTCATCTCGAATTCGAATTTAAGGTAGCGGGCCGTTTCATTGACCTCATCTATGGTACCGATAACATTCATGTCATCTACATATACGGCTACAATCACGAATCCTGTATCTGTTCTTTTCACGAAAATGCATGGACAGATGTCACTGTTCTCGTATCCCTTCCCAACCAAGTATTCACATAGGCGGTTGTACCACATCCTTCCGGATTGTTTCAACCCATACAGTGAACGACGCAATTTCACAGCGTAAGCGCTCCGTGGTTTAGAGCTACTTGATTTGGGCAATGAAATCCCTTCGGGGAATTTTATATAGATATCCGTATCTAGATCCCCATAAAGATACGCTGTAACCACATCGATAAGCTGCATGTTCAGTTTTTCGGACACTACCAAACTGATTAAGTAGCGGAAAGTGATGATGTCCATAACGGGAGAATACGTCTCCTCGTAGTCAATGCCGGTATTGCGAGAAGCCTTGGGCAACTAGTCTCGCTTTGTAACGCATGACCTCATCCTTATCATTGCGTTTACGAACAAAGACCCACTTATGTCCAAGTGGTTTAACGCCCACGGGTATTGGCTCGTCTGACCAAATACCTCACATTTAGCCATTGAGTCTAGTTCAGCCTGCATTGCATCTTTCCATTTCGGCCAATCGGCTCGTTGTTGACACTCAGCAACCGAGCGCGGCTCAGCGTCGTCGTCTTCAATAATTTCTTGAGCGGCAGAGTAGGCAAAAGCATCATCGACTAGCGTGGATGACCTGTCCAATAGTACGTATTCACTCGTACATTGCATCGAGATTTTTTTATTTTCTGACATCAACAAAGTTTCCGACGCGTCCGTCGATTGTTCCATTGTTGATTCGAGGACATATCCGTAGTCAGAGATAATCTCGTGTGACGGAGTCACTGTGTCGATGATGAGAGGATTTTGTGCCTCCGTTCCTCTTTTTTTCGAGGTTCGGTATCCTTTCTACCCACTGGCCTCCCCCTCTTTCGAGCAGGGATAAGAGCAGTCGAAGCAGCCATCCCACCACTAAGGTTGACGCCGAGTGCGTCATTCCTTTGGGCGGCTGAACCTTGCCCTATAACTGGGACTTCTAACCTTGCAGGAACATTCGCAGCAGGAATGATAGATCTTGTCACTCTCGCAGTATCAGTAAAGCTGTCGGGCATCGAATCCGCAACTTTCTGAAGACTGAGAATACGTTGCACTTCTAGCTCGGATTGAGCTGTGCGGGGATTTTGATGAGGCAAGGAGGGAGCACACCAGACATTTTCCTGGCGTTCAACTGGAATCGGTCGATTCCTCTCTCCCCCTAACGACGGGGAGTTTGTCTCATCAAAGTGATAATCTGCAAATCTTGCAGTAAACAGATCTTCTGTCAAAGGTTCCAAATAGCGGACAATTTTAGGCGATTCATAGCCAACATATATACCTAATCGTCTTTGAGGACCCATTTTAGTACGCTGTGGAGGCGTAATTGGCAGATAGACTGCACAACCAAAAATGCGTAAGTGTGAAATATCAGGCTCATATCCAGTTACCAACTGGTACGCACTAAACGGTTGATTGGTAGTGGGTCGAAAGCGAATAAGTATAGCCGCATGCAAAATTGCATAACCCCAGGCAGAGATCGGCAAGTTGGTGTGCAATACCAATACTCGGGCGATAAGCTGTAACCGCTTAATCATAGCCTCGGCAAGGCCATTCTGCGAATGAACATGGGGGACGGGATGTTCAACTTCAATCCCAATCGACATGCAATAGTCGTCAAAAGACTTTGACGTAAACTCTCCAGCATTGTCCAATCTTAATGACGAGATTGGAAAGTCGGGGTGGTTAGCCCGTAACTTGATGATTTGTGCTAGGAGTTTAGCAAATGCAGCGTTTCTCGTCGATAGCAGAGCGATGTGTGACCATCGCGTCGATGCATCAACCAGAACCATAAAATATCTAAATGGTCTGCACTCTGGCTGAATAGGTCCACATATGTCCCCTTGAATTCTTTGTAAGAAGCGAATGTTTTGTGTTGAGTCTTTAGCAAATGACGGAGAGGGTATCAACTTTGCTAGTGAACAGGCTTTACAAAACGATTTATGGGCATTAGAAATTGCCACGGAAGCCTCGGGATTTACAAGAGATGCACCGTCAACCTTATCAGGGCGTGCGATCTTTAGTCCCGGTGATACGGTATCAAGCTCACTCACATCAATGCCGATATCGAGTGGTGCTTCCAATCGTTTTCTGGACTTGAAAAACGGATGACCATGTGAGTTTTTCAAAATGTGAATCATCATGTCGCGTCCAGGGTGACCGAGTCGGTCATGCCATAGTTGGTATGCTTCGGAATCACACTGTTCGTGACTCACAGCATAGGATTCAATAACCCTTATTGTAGTCTGGTATAAACCACTACTTAGACTCATTAGTTTCTCGAGAACGCGGCGTCTTCCGCATTCTGCCAGAGTAATACACAAAAATTCTGTCCCATTCTCACAATATGTATCAAGGTGATAACCGTTGGCACGGATGTCCCTAAAACTTAGCAAGGTTCGGTTTTCTCTTGGGGCATAGAGAGCATTTGTGACATTAATATACGTACCATTAGGTAGCAAGAAATGAGCAGGTCCCCTCCCTTGAATTACTTGGGAGGAACCAATCATTGTTGTCACTGAGGATATATATGGCACAATATCCTTGAATAATTGCCTATTCCGAATTCGTATGCGTCCTCCGCAATTCGATGGTACTTCCGACCCTTCCAGTTAGGAGAGTTGGTTATTCGAGATGGAGGAGGTGTTTGAGGCGGATAACTGCCTCGAGGAGAGGAAAGTACCAATCGCTCAGTACTTTCTCGCCAAGGAGTCGGCAACATGGTGGCAAGCAGTGAAACCGCGTGACTGGGCAGCCACGTGGGGCGAATTCCGAGAACTGGTGGAGGATGAATATTGTCCGTGGCCGGTAAAAGAGGGAAAGAATCGAGCCTTCTTTGAGGCAAAACCCCAGGATTTTCCCATTTCACAGGCGATCAAGGACTACAATCAGAAGTTACATTATGTAAGGAATCAGGTCCGAGATGAGCTAGATAAGATCCGGTTCATCACTACATGTAAGGCCTTGGGTTTACAACTTTGAAAGATTATCAGGACAAGGCGATGGCTTATGAGATGTTGTTTTCTGCGACAGAGGCGACAACGGAGGGTAAGAAGCATAAAACTTCCGGTCAGTTTTCGGGAGGTAAGTATAGCGACATCAGAAGGCTCAGTCTAGTTCGCGAGTCTTCAGGAATCAATCCCCATCGTTTGGGCGAGGAAATGGTTCCAAGTCTGCCCCGACTGCTACTGTTCGTGGTTCTACCTGTTTTAACTGTGGTCGTCCCGGACACATGATGAGTGAGTGTGATAGGCCGTCGTTGCAGTGTTTTACTTGCGGTCGGATGGGGCATCGTGCTAAGTATTGTGGAGATGAGAGTCGGGTACCAGTTACTCAGGTGTCAGCCGCGGCTACGAGAGAGCCGAGTGTGAACCAGGTGCCGACAGCTAGTCAGCCTCAACAGAGTTTTGGCAGAGGTCGAGGACGTGGGCAGCCTTCTAGAGGGGGAGCGTCTAGTGTGGGGTCTGTTCCGCCCCGTGTGTACGAGATGAGATGAGATGGAGATCCTGACGCGACGGTGGCTACAGGTACCGTTCACATCCCTGACCATCCTATTTTTGTATTATTCGATTCTGGTGCTACGCATTCATTCATCTCTCTAGATTGTGTGCGTCGTCTGCATGTTGATTGTCTAGTTGCATGTGAACCGTTTGTGGTTAAACTGCATAGTGGGGATAGTATTGTGGGGATCGTGAGATTAGAGATTTTCCAGCGAGTATCGCGGGGATAGGGATGGCAAAAAAAAATGTGGATCCGGATACCCGGCTGATTTTACCCGTTCGGGTCCAATCCGGGTCTTGAATTTCGGGTCTGGGTCCGGACCGGGTAGGCAAAAAAAATTGGTTTTCACAGGTCAGGTCCGGGTAGTATAATATCCAGGCCTGTAGGACCCGGACCGGCAATAATAATATAAATAATTATATATATATATATATATATATATATTGAAATATTATTTCATTACGTAACATAATATATAATATTATATAATTATATACTACATAATTATATATTTCATTACATTACATAATATTATATAATATATAATTATATATTATATAATATTATATAATATTTTAATATATAATTACAAATATATAATTATTTTTGGTTTTAATGTTAATTTTGGTGCGGTGGGTACTGCATCTGCCCTCAGACGGGCCTGGACCTACCCTATCTGTAAATATTCGGGTCTGGGTCCGGGTCAGGGTCCAATTTTAAATTTCGGGTCTGGGTCCAGATACCTATGAATCTGGCCCCGCCCCGCCCCGTTGTCATCCCTACGCGGGGAGGGATTGGTCTTCTAATCTGATTGCGGTAGACATTAAGGATGATAATTTGATTCTTGGTGAGGATTGGCTAGATCGACATGGAGAGATCATGAATTATAGAGCGAGAACCATTTCGATGTTAGCCTCTGATGGTACCGAGCATTCTTTTGTGGGACGTAAGCAAAGTAGTCAGAGATTTCTGATCAGCACTATGAATCAGTTAAACTTCTTCGAGGAGGTTGCATTGGTTACTGGTGTTATGCTTTGAGATCGGAAAAAGGGAGAGTCGAGCTCTCGTCTATTCCGGTAGTGAGTGGGTATCGTGACGTCTTTCTAGATGAGTTGCCGGGTTTGCCACCAAACCGTGAGGTTGAGTTCACTGTTGATTTGGAGCCGGGCGCGGCTCCGATTTCGAAGACGCCGTACCGCATGGCGCCTGCTAAGATGCTTGAGTTGAAGAAACAGTTGGGAGAGTTGCTAGACATGGGCTACAATCAACCGAGTGCTTCGCCTTGGGGCGCACCAGTCTTGTTTGTGAAGAAGAAGGATGGGTCACTTCGTCTATGTATCGACTATCGAGAGTTGAACAAGGTGACCATAAAAAACAAGTATCCGCTCCCGAGGATTGACGATTTGTTCGACCAATTGCAGGGAGCGACTGTGTTTTCGAAGATTGATTTGAGATGGGGGTATTACCAGCTCCGAGTGAAGGATTCCAATATTCCGAAGACGGCCTTTCGGACGAGATACGACCTCTACGAGTTTGTGGTTATGCCGTTCGGGCTAACCAACACCCCAACCGTGTTCATGCAGCTAATGAACAAGGTCTCACTCTCGTCTGCCCTAGACCGCAATGCTTCTCTCGACTCTTTCTATCCATTTCAATTTGCCGGTCTATCCTCTCCCGATTTCGATTTACAAAGCGTGATTGCTTGATTTGACGATTTGCCATCTCTTTTTCTCGATTAAGATACTGGATTTTGTGTTCTTAATACGTCTTTCTTAACGCGATTGCTTGACTGAAATTGGTATGTGTATTTCTCATCGTTTTCAGTTTTCTATTTCTTTCTCGTGATTTCGGATTTTAAATCATATGAGAATGATGAGACGAGCAATATTTTCACCGATTAGCAGCTGACAATAGTTTGATTGCTTTCTGTTGAAATAGCCATCCGGTGTTTTAGTTTATATCAACCCGGTGTATCATTTTGTTATATTTAATAAATATCAGCGAGGGGAGGAGCCGTCTAGCTTGCCTAGGTTCCAAACTGTTTAAAATAGTAAATTTCGTTTACCGTTTTTTTATATAATAGGGATAATTTTTTGGGCTTTGCGAGTATCAAAAACTTGAGGACCGGCCCTGCATACTTCCTTCCAGGGACGGATCCAGGATTCTAGAATAGGGTGTTCCTTTTTATTCAATGATTTAATAATTGTACGATTTTACAAAAAAAAAATGATAAAGTAATGTTTCAAAAAAAATCAACGATAAAGTTATATTCCAAAATATACCTTTTAATCCAAGTTTAATTGCATTTTCCTCTTTCTCATAGCCTGGAAGCGTTTGATGATATCTAAACATCGACCGTACTAAAAATATCTTTCTCCATAAATATCACCAAACAATCATTAAACCAAGGGTTGCATATCCTGCTTCTCAATTCATCCTTCACATACTTCATTCCTGAAAATACTCGCTCAACAGTTGCGGTTGCTACCGGTAAAGATAACGTAATTTCAGAAGTCTATACACAAATCTATAGGTCTTGTTCTTCTTTGTTTGCACAAGAGTCTTATAAAGATCCGAGAGCCCCTTCAAATTGGAAAATATATCATCATTTTTAACACTCCTAATATAATTATCAAGTTGGCTAGACAACTCCACATCATCAACATCATCAAAGTTAGTTGGATACAATCTCGCTAACCTCACAAGCGATTTCGAATCAAACGTTTTAAATGAATCGCAAGGACTGAAGCATTCTAAACAATGCAACAACTCAATATTTTCATGAGTAAACCGATCATTCAACTCTTTCAACACCAAATCTATGATACCCAAGAAGCAATCATGTTTGAAATAATGCAATTTGTGAGCAACGGAGAATGACGCCTGAACTTGTTATGTTTCACATGTTGTGAATCCATATTGGGTACATCAATTTCAAGGTTACCACAAGAACATATGACTTTTCATGTAACTTTTCCCATCCACCATCTCTCATTTCTTAAAACTTTGCCTTGTTATTTCGAACAAGATCCATGGCATTCACAATATCTTGATCACCCTTTTGTAATGCTTGAGATAAATCATTTGTAACCGATAACACATCAACCATTAGATGCAACATAAAATAAAACCAAAGGTTTGCATTGCGAACAACAAACTCTGCGGTTCACCTTTACACAATCTATCACTTTGAGGTCTTCAAGCATTTCAACGATGGAATTAAACAAGCCATGCAACCTACTAGGGGTGGACTCGGTTCCATTCGGTTCGGTTTTTGACCGAAACCGAGAGTCGAACCAAATATTCGGTTTCGGTTTGGTTCGGTTCTTTTTGAAGTTCGGTTCGGTTAAGTTCGGTTTTATAAATATTCGGTTCGGTTCCGATTTGGTTTGATGTTTTTTCGGTTCTTCACAATATAAATTCAAATATTATATGCAATAGAACAAGTTATATATAACAACAAGCCAACAAGAGTTATATATATATATATATGTTCAAGATAAAAGCTAGAGTTGCATAGCAATTTCCAAATATCTCAAAATATATAACAATCGTAAATCACAGTAGCTCATTCTCTCAACCTAAATTAATTGAATCACAAATTCATGAGCATATTATCGGTCCTTCTTGGACCCATGAGGGTCTTACAAAAGGAAAACAAATTATATTAAAATTCGAAACACACCAAAATCCCAAAAACAAGGTCATTTTAGTATGTTGAAATTTGACTTCGGTCCATTTCGGTCCGGTTCGGTTCCGCTCTACCCCGAACTGAGAACCGAACCAACGGTTCGGTTCTGTTTTTTTTGTTTTTCGGTCCGATCTTCTTCGGTTTCGGTTTTTCGATTATTTTTTCGGGTTTTTCGGTTCGGTTTTGGATTTTCGGTTCCGAAATGCCACCCGAACCTACTAAGAGTCCTAAAGTGAGATCCCCAACATGTATCCCCTGCTCTTGCAATAGACCAATGTTTTAAAAGGCGGAAAGAGACGGCGAGGCGCCGGGAAAACGTCCCGGGGCACTCTTTCAAGGAGTAAAAAAGAAGGCGGACGCCTTCTCCGGTTGAGGCGAACGAAAGGCGCACGCCTCCAAGGCGTCTGCGTAAGGGGTTTGAGGCGTATTTTTTTTTTTTAAATAAATGAAAAAGTATAAAGAGACGGCCCAAGCAAAAAATAGAGAAAAACCTCCATCGCGACTTTCCGCCTCCATCGCAACTTTCAGCCCTAATTTCTTTCAGCCTCCATCGCGACTTTTGCCTCCGACTTCCACCGACCGGCGACCTTTTTTTTTATTCTGTTTTTTTTTTCAGCAGTTTTTTTAGCATTATTTTGTTTATTTTGCCTCCCCCGTTATGTGATTCTTAGGCAATGGTTTTTGTTTTCTTGTGAAATCATAGGCAGCAAGTATTCTCCTTTTCAAATGTAATCCAGGTACATTTAATTTAAATTATTGTAGCTACACGTACATCTTGCATGTTCTCCTTTTCAAATGTTCACTATCAAAAAATAGATTTATTTTAAATTATTGTAGTTTGATCCGTTTTTCAAAGCACTAGATACCGATGATTCAATTTTAAATTCATCGTGATATTATAATCTTTATTTATTTTGTTTGAGATGATACTCAATAATTTATTTTCTTTTCGAGGAATCCAATTCCAAATATGCCCATTTCTCAATAATATCATCATATGTGAGATCACGAATTTGAGTAATCGATCGGTAATGGAATTGGTTGGTCATGAACTTGTGGAATTGGTTGCGGAAGCGGCGGTGGAATTGATGGTGGGACTTTGGCTCTCTTGGAAAATACGGAAGCATACTGTAGAAACCGAAATTCAGAAACTAAAATCAATTCACAATATGACAATAACGAGTAAAACTCGATTCACAAGTTGAGAGTCTTCTCATCAACAAGTTCTTCCTCCCAACAAATCCTATGGCAGCAACCAATAATTAAAAAGAATAAAAAAATACATCTCATGGCGGCAAGTTTCGTTCACAAGGAATGATGTTTCTTTTTTTCCTTTTTTTTAAAAAAAAAAAAAACTTTTGGGACGTACTATAATATTTGTGGAAGTAAATTAAATAAATTATTTTCTTTATCGTTAAAATAGATTAGTATTTTACATCCCCCAAAAAGAAGGAAAAAAAAGTTCTCGTTCACAAGTTCTTCGTCAACAAGCTCTTTCTCACCAAACAATACATCTCAATACGTCGTTATTTCAAGAGTCGTGCAAATCAAAATGTCATGAAATGATTTTCTCTCTCTTGTTGTTGCCTCTGTAGGAGATGAAGTTAAGGAGAAGAAACCTGATCCGTCAGTTTATCTGACAACTGCCGAGGTAATTAGCATCAATCTCATTATTGTGCCTCAGTTGTTGAACTTCTAATTTTACTCTTTAATTGGTCTGTGCCTTGTGAATTTTTTTATGCTTCTTCAGAGAGACTGGGCGTGTCGGAGAAGGAATGTTTGGTTGTGGAAGATAGAATCATTGTTCTTTTTTTCTTCCCGGTAGAAGACGAGGATCGTCTCATGTTCTGAGTATCGCATGAGGCTCTACCTAACCTCCGATTCAGAAGTAAGTTTTCCGGCATGTTCGTCTCGTGGTCTCCCGCTTGAATTACAGACCCGCTCTTACTAGGCTCGATCTTCAAGTTAATGGTTTCATTCCCGGACATTATCTTAAGGATTCCAATCGTTTCCCGTAGAAGATAGTATCATTGGACTACAAGTTTATTCATTTCACGAAAAGAGAATGCAAACCTAAAGAGGGTGATTGTAATGTTTAGCGGTGTAAGTGAGCTTAGCCGACTCGCGGGCTAGTCAAAATTCGAATTGAAATAAAACTCAATGAATGATACTCGTTTCTTAAGCTCGGGAGCCAACTTGATAGAGCTCGTTTGCCAATTTGTAGATAATATATTGATAATTTTAAATTCATGTATAATAGTGATATGTTTCGTCTTTACTTATTATTACTTAACAAATTATAATTCTGTTAGTGATATTATAGTTTTTATATCAATATTACGTAATAATGAATTATTAAGTAGATATATATAATCTATATTTATTGAGTTTTTTTCTTACTCGATACTCTTGAGTCAATCTTGAGTTTGTTAAAAAACGACTCGAACTCGACTTAATAATATGAGGGTCAATCTTGAGGTTGTGGATATTCGATCGACTAGGCTCGTTTAACCGGTTAGCTGTATTATTGAAAGATAACTTGATTTTTTTTAATAATTAGGTGAAACCCCAACATTAGTTTTCAAAATGTGACCCCAAATATAATTATGTCCAGACTAGATAACTCAGTTAGGTGAAAGCCGGATATTGACTTTCTGGTCAGATTGTTGATATTATACCTTAGAGCCGTATTTTTGGATCGTTTTTGTATAATCTCCTTCATTCGGCGTATCGTTAAGGATAGTGAGCTCAGCTCCATTTTTGCAAGCTGCAAGTGGGGCAGGAATGTCGTGTGTGATCTTTCTGTTTATGGTTGATTATCACCCAGGGGCGGGGTAGGGGTCCAAGGGGTCCATGGACCTCCCCGGTTGATGGAAATTCTCTTATGAAATATTGGAAGTTATATGTATGATTGTTCGACTTCTCCAATCTCCATAGATTCAGGCCATTCCGAATAAATATTCTGATTCAGCCACTCTCACCCAACCACACAAACACAGTAGTATTTCTAAGAGTTGGTGGGAAAATAATTATTATGCGGACCTAATTTTTCCGTCTGGAATTCCAAAAAAAAAAAATAGGATTTCAAAGCAGCAGCAGCCGTATACCCCGACTTGAGTAATATCAGGTAATATACTGACTAATATTTATTTTAGTTATAATAAATTCCTTTCTATCTCAAGTTTAACAACTCTTTTGATACTCAAATTGTCATATTTGACCTTTACTCAAAGACATTCGAGTCATCTATCCGAGTAACACATTCAAGTCATCTAATCGATTAACACAAAACACATTTGAGTCACACATTCGAATGACTCGAACTAGAATCGAGTCACCTAATGTATAATCGAGTCACCTATTTGAGTGACTCGAATTACATTCGAGTCATCTATTCGAGTGACGCGAATTACATGATCGTGTCACCTATTCGAGTGACTTAAATGTAATTCAAGTCACCTGAAATACGTTCGGATCATCTATTTGAATCACTTAATATACACCTGAGTCACCCTATTCGGATTTAATTAAGTGATTCGAATAGGTGACTCAAATGTATTTTGTTAATCGAGTAGGTGACTCGATGTATTACTCAAATAGGTGACTCGTACATATTCGAGTAAATGTCAAATCTGATAATTCTTGGGGCAAAAAAATTTATTATATTTAAAAGAGTGCAGTCTGTTATGAATAATTAACGTGGATGTCTCTTGGCTCTTCGTGTACTAAACCTTTGATTTTTCACCTTTATGTAACTATCATTTGTAAGCCTATATGTATGTGTGTGGATTGATATGAGAAGATAGATGAAATAATCTCTTCTCCTCTCTCAAATTCTCTCTATATTTCTTAGTATATTTTATAACACGTTATCAGCATGATTTGTCCTTTTTTAAATCTTTGGATCAAACACTGGAAGAAGTGGAGCAAAGGAAAGCATAAGGAGAAGTAAACAACATGTTGTTTGACAAGCCAACGTATGATAAGCTTCTCTCTGAAGCTCCCAAGTTCAAGCTTTTCAAACTCAAGGATTTTTCAAACTCATGGAGCAATTTCATAAGTTTCGAATGATCCCTTTTAAATTTACTCCATTTTTAAAAATATTTTGACAATTATGCCTCACTTATATATTATTATATGTAGATTTTAGTTCAAAAATAAGTGCATTATGCTATAAAGATTATAAAAACAATCACTTATTTAAATTTTTTATCCAAATTTAAAAATTAATTGCATTAAAAAGGTATAAATATTTTAAAGGTCCATGAAGATGTAATTTTGGGCCCTTTTGGGGGAATGTGAAGGAGATTAAAACCCTATTGATTGCTCGTACCGATCATAATATTTATATTGTCAGATGTCTTACAAAGAAAAGAAGAATGTCCCTTTTGATAATTAACAAAATATTTGGCTACTTATTGTAATTTCTAGAGACTAAATAATAGTTATTATTAATATTTATACCATGTTCTATTTTTTTAAATATCAAGTAAAAATAAGTTTTAATCAATAAAAAATCAATTTTGATCAGTAAAAATCAATTTAATCAGTAAAATCTGATTTAATAATAATCGATTACATCATTTAGTAAAACACACGGCTAACCCATAAAAAAAGTTTTAATCAATAAAAATCAATTGTAATCAATAAAAATCAGTTTCAATCAGTAAAAAATAGTTTTATTTAGTAAAATAATTTCAATTAGTGTAGTACCGAACCACATTATATTACCAAATACTCCGATGAGGAGTTTAAGTACAACACACCAGGACAATACCGAATACTAGTATATTTTATATGAAGATAAAATACACAACACTGAATGAAACGGAGTATCCAAATGAAAGTATGCAGCGAAAATTAAAGGACAACAACATGAATAACTGAAAGATCGGGGGCCCCTACTAGTATCACTGGGACTCCTCGCCGTCAACATGCTATTCCCGTGCTTTTGCCTTGCCATGACCTGAAAACAAAATCCCCCAACGGGGTCAGTTACACAGAACAACAATCCTCAAGAGTTGAATAAACACAATCATGTATATGTGATTAATAATGAGTGAAGTTTACTGACTGATAATTACTGACTGATTAATATTGAATAAAAATGAATGAAATTCAACAGGGTATTACAGCCGTAGCGCGCGCCAACTCAGTCATTTAGCGTGCGCTAGTCTTGCACCTTAGCGTGCGTTATCCATGTTAGCTGCAGTCTCATCTGCCTTCAGGTGATATGCATTACGTACATTAATCCTATAGACATAGCGTACGTTAGCTTCGATAATATGAACTTCTTTGCTTTTCAGTCTGGTTCGAGCGTCTTCGATTTCTTTGTTGTTTTGGTTCGTTCTTTTGTTGTTTTCTTTGATCAACAACACATCAATAACTTCACTTTTCAATTCAAACTTCACTTTTCAGATTCCGCGTGATCTCCGTGTTGAAAAGTCTTCACAACGGATATATTCTTTCGTTAGCGTGCGTTAGCTGTAGCCATAGCGCGCGCGCCAACTCAGTCATTTAGCGTGCGCTAGTCTTGCACCTTAGGGTGCGTTATCCATGTTAGCTGCAGTCTCATCTGCCTTCAGGTGATATGCATTACATACGTTAATCCTATAGACATAGCGTACGTTAGCTTCGATAATATGAACTTCTTTGCTTTTCAGTCTGGTTCGAGCGTCTTCGACTTCTTTGCTGTTTTGGTTCGTTCTTTTTTTTGTTTTCTTTGATCAACAACACATCAATAACTCATCATCAAAACCATTTTATAATTATGTGGAATTTCCAACATTAATGCTTTCATATATTAATTGCGATTGGTGATAATTATGAGTTTTAATTTTTTTTTTCATTTTGGTCCTGTCAAATGAGAATTACTAATTTTATTGCTTTTTTATTTGGTATCTATATGATATACTAAATTTGAATTTTTGAGCTTTTTCATTGATTTGATTTATTTGTTAATTGTAATTTTATTTGATATTTTTTTATAATGGATATATTAATTAATTAATCTCTATATATCTATATATTTATCTATCTATCTTATACATACTAAATTGAGTTTTTTCTTCGGTTTTCTTAATGATTTGGCTTATATTTTACTTTGTGTTTTTATACTTTTTTATTCTTTATGCTATTGAATTATTAATTAACTAATATATCTATCTAACATCAAAGTATGATAATTTCTAGATATATATGTGTATTCGAAATATTGGATTGATAATTTTCTATTGTGGGACTCATATTGTTTAAGGATGCATCCCTAACTATTATGTAGTTGCCCTATAATTATAAAATATCATCAATCACAATCATTCATGATTCATTTATTGCGTTCACTGTTGGTATGTTGTAAATCGTATATCAGTTACCGATCGTCATTTCATCTCCGTTTATAGATCGAGACGGGAATATTATCATTTTCATCGGGATTGGTAGTCTTGTACTGGGAGTATCATTTTTGGCATGTGTTGGACCTGTTCACTTTTACATTCGTATGATTTGTCGGATCATTCATCAGTCGTAGCGAGGAATCGGAGTTATCGGATTTTTCACCAGGTCCAGCATTGAGTTACGTCCGTAAGGATTGTAGGTTACGGCCGTAACAAGGGTTCGTTGATGTCAGGCCATTTAGGACGAACGGGACTTACGGCTGTAAGGTTTCGGAATACGGCCGTAAGTTGAGCAGGTACGGCCGTAAGGCTTGGCCGGTTACGGCCGTACGAGTCGAGCAGGGTGTCCGGGTGTTTTTGGTCGAAGGGCGAGTTACGGCCGTAAGAGGGGCAGGATACGGCCGTAAGGAATGTTCGTGTTTTTCAGGATGTGTCGGACGAGAGGGACTTACGGCCGTAAGGGTTGCGGCATATGGCCGTAAGACGAGGAAGGTACGCTGAACAACAACCCTCATCTGTCAGCAAGAAATCAACGAAGCGTAATCAATCCGAAGGCGGTCAGTCAACCTTCAAGAAGCTTCGTGTGAGTCCTATTGTTTCTGAGCGACCTCCTACGGCGCATAATCGTGCGGGATCTCAGTCCCGAGCGGCCAGTTCGGCCATCACCTGTTTCAACTGTGGAACGCCGGGTCATTACAGCACTAAGTGTCTGAGACCGTCTACCACGTGCTATAATTGTGGGAATTTTGGGCATAAGGCCCGTTTTTGCCGAAAGGACTCCAAGTCGGCTCCGGCGGCATCTCAGGCCCCGAAGCAATTAGCGATTCAGAATCAGACTGCTCTGTCAACGTCGTTTAAGACAATGGAAGCAAATAAAGTTGAAGCTCATATTTATCAGACGGGAGCGTCCGGTTCGGGGGCCGGCAAGTCCCGGATTCATGTGATGAAGAGGATCGACGATCCGGTGGCCCGAATGATCTCAGGTATACTCGTAATTTTATTTCAACCTGTGTGTACCTTTTGATACTGGTACACCGCATTCATTCATTTTCGAATCATGTTTGAATAGACTTATTTTGGGATAGTCCTATTGCTTGTGGACCTCATACCATCGGTCTACCTGACGATGGAAGAATTTTCGAAAATCATACCGAAGTAAGCCTAGTGACCGCGATTGGTTGGTGGACCTAATCGTGGTGAATTTATCTTAGGACGATGTAATTTTGGGTATTAGTTGGATTGATCGTCTTGATACTATCCTCAGTGGTTGTAAGCGTTTGGTCGCTATCTTTCCGTCGTTGGTTGTCGAATGTGTGCTTCGGGGAAATAATCCCTGTTGTTCCAGAAGAATTATTATTATGACGAAAGCAGAGAAATTCCGAAATCGAGTTATTCAATCATTCATTGCATCATTTTCATCGATTGGCCTTTCTAAGGCAATCGAGTTATTCAATCATTCATTGCATCATTTTCATCGATTGGCCTTTCTAAGGCAATCGAGTTATTTAATCATTCATTGCATCATTTTCAACGATTGGCCTTTCTAAGGCAATCGAGTTATTCAATCATTCATTGCATCATTTTCATCGTTTGGCCTTTCTAAGGCAATCGAGCTATTCAATCATTCATTGTATCATTTCCATCGATTGGCCTTTCTAAGACAATCGAGTCATTCAATCATTCATTGTATCATTTTTCATCGATTGGCCTTTCTAAGGCAATCGAGTTATTCAAACATTCATTGTATCATTTTCATCGATTGGCCTTTCTAAGGCAATCGAGTTATTCAATCATTCATTGTATCACTTTTTATCGATTGACCATTCTAGGGCAATCGAAATGTTCAATCATTCGTGGTATCATTGTCATCAATTGACGATGTATTCCCAGACGAGTTATCTGGTTGCCTTCACATAGAGTAGTGGAATTCAGGAGTGAGTTGGAGCCCGGTACGTCCCCGTTATCGAAGGCACCGTATCGGATGGCCCTGACCGAAATGCAGGAGTTGAAGATTCAACTTGAGGAATAGTTCGAGAAAGGTTATCTCCGACCGAGTGCGTCCCCGTGAGGAGCACCAGTGTGATCTGTCAAGGAGAAGGATGGCTCATCTCGTGTGTGTATTAATTATCAGGAGTTGAACAGGGTGATGATCGAGATTAGTATCCTCTAACCCGTATTGATGATCTCTTAGATCAACTTCAGGGAACTTCAATATTTTTCCCAGATCGACTTAAGATCTGGATATCATCAGTTGCGAATTCAAGAGTCGGGTATCGCAAGGACGGCGTTTCGTACACGCTATGGTCATTATGAGTTCGTAGTTATGCCGTTCGGGCTAACTAATGCACCTGCGGTATTCATGAAGTTAATGAATCGGGTTTTCATCAACTTTTTGGATCAGTTTGTTGTTGTCTTCATCGATGACATTTTGATTTATTCTCGTGATCGAGAGGAACACGAGGTACGTCTTCATCAGGTTCTCGACGTGTTAAGACGCGAGCAACTTTATGGAAAGTTTTCTTAATGGGAGTTCTGGATGTCAGAAGTGACTTTTCTCGGGCATGTAATTCCATCTACCAGAGTTCGTGTCGACCCTCAGAAGACGGAGGCTATCCGAGATTGGCAACCTCCGAAAGATGTTAAGGAAATCCGAAGTTTCCTCGGATTAGCTGGTTAATTATCCGACCCACGACCTGGAGCTAGCAGCCTTGGTTTCCGCGTTGGAAATTTGACGTCGTTACCTTTATGGCGTCACCTGTCAGATCTTCACTGATCACAAGAGTTGAAGTATATATTTGCTCAGAAGGAGTTAAATATGCGACAAAGACGGTGGTTGGAACTAATCAAAGATTATGATATCGAGATCCTTTACCACCCGGGCAAGGCGAACATTGTCGCCGACGCCTTGAGTCGTAAGTCCGTTCAGGAGCAGATGCTTGTTCGTTTATCAGTTCAGAAGGAGCTTCAGCAGGAATTCCTTAGACCCGAGATCGAGGTCTGGCATCAGCAACTGGCGGGTATGCTGAAACCGCTCCCTATTCCAGAATGGAAGTGGGAAGACATTTCTATGGATTTCTTCACGAGAGTGCCGACGAGTCGTCGGGGCATGAATACGATCTGGGTGATCGTGGACCGCTTAACTAAATCAGCTCATTTCCTTGAGATTAAAGATATGTGGGGTCCCGAGAGACTTGCCCAGCTGTTCATTAAAGAGATAGTGAGATTGCATGGTACTCCTAAGAGTATCGTTTCTGATCGTGACGGGCGATTCGTGTCTCATTTTGGAAATCAGTTCATTGTGCTATGGGAACTCAGCTTAATCTTATTACCATTTTTCATCCTCAGTCCGACGGACAATCAGAGAGGACTATTCAGACATTGGAGGACATGTTGAGGGCATGCGTCCTCGATTAGAAGATGATTGGGAAGCCCAATTACCGTTGATTGAGTTCACGTACAATTATAGTTGGCATGCTGCGATGAAGATATCACCTTATGAGGCCTTGTACGGTCGTCATTGTCGATCTCCCTTGTGTTGGGACGACCCATCAGAGTCAATCGGCACCGAGCCCGATATGCTTATAGCCGCCCGGGAGAAGGTAGCTTTGATCAGGAGTCGTTTGTTGACTGCTCAGAGTCGACAGAAATTATATGCAGATAATCATCGACCACTAGAGTTCGAGATGGGTGACCACGTTTTGGTCAAGGTATTCCCGAGTCGAGGTATCTTCCGTTTCAGAAAACGGGGGAAGTTGAGTCCGAGATTCATTGGACCATTTGAGATTTTGGATCAAGTAGGCGAGTTAGCTTATCGATTGGCTTTACCTCCGGCGTTGAGCCAAATTCATAATGTATTGCACGTCTCGCAGTTGCGGAAGTATGTTTCCGACCCGAGTCACATACTTCAGTTCGACAAAGTCGAGATCGCGGATGATCATTCGTACGAAGAGCGTCCTGTACGAGTTTTAGAACGGCGAATCAAACAGTTGAGGAACAAGACGATTCCTTTGGTCAAGATTCAGTGGTCTAGACACGGAGTCGAAGAGGCTACTTGGGGAACCGAAGAGAGTATGCGGGAGAGTCATCCCGAGTTGTTTGACCCTTAGTTTCGGGGACGAAACTCTTTTTAAGGGGGGGAGTATGTAATACCCGGTTGAATTTCATTCATTTTTATTCAATATTAATCAGTCAGTAATTATCATTCAGTAAACTTCACTCATTATTAATCACTCATCATTCATGATTCATTCATTGCATTCACTGATGGTATGTTGTAAATCGTATATCAGTTACCGATCGTCATTTCATCTCCGTTTATAGATCGAGACGGGAATATTATCATTTTCATCGGGATTGGTAGTCTTGTACTGGGAGTATCATTTTTGGCATGTGTTGGACCTGTTCACTTTCACATTCGTATGATTTTTCGGATCATTCATCAGTCGTAGCGAGGAATCGGAGTTATCGGATTTTTCACCAGGTCCAGCATTGAGTTACGGCCGTAAGGATTGTAGGTTACGGCCGTAACAAGGGTTTGTTGATGTCAGGCCATTTAGTATGAACGGGACTTACGGCCGTAAGGTTTCGGAATACGGCCGTAAGTTGAGCAGGTACGGCCGTAAGGCCTGGCCGGTTACGGCCGTACGAGTCGAGCAGGGTGTCGGGGTGTTTTTGGCCGAAGGGCGAGTTACGGCCGTAAGAGGGGCAGGATACGGCCGTAAGGAGTGTTCGTGTTTTTCAGGATGTGTCGGACGAGAGGGACTTACGGCCGTAAGGGTTGCGGCATACGGCCGTAAGATGAGGAAGGTACGGCCGTAAGGCTTGGCCGTATACGGCCGTACGTTATGTTGTGTCAAGAATTAACACTTTCCGACCGGCGATCGCCTCGGAGGTCGGGCGACCGTGTCACTGCCGAGCGGCCAAGGCAGATCTGCCGATCAGCGACCAGGCGGCCGAGCCTTAGCACAGCGGACGAGCTCAATCGGCCAACCGAAGGCCCCAGGACAAGTCCCGGTACCAAGCGATCGACATCAAGGCGATCGTCTCTCGGTACTCGGCGACCGACTCCTGGCGACCGACTAGTGGACGACCATCCCTCGGCATCTGCCGACCGACTCCTAGCAACCGACAAGCGGGCGATCCTCTCTCGGCTTCTGCCGATTGACCCTTGGTGACCGACCAGTGCCGACCTTCAGCAACTGGCCGATGGCGACCTCTGATGACCGGCTAGAGACGACCGCCTCATGTCGATCAGGGCCGATGGCCATCCAGTCGGCAAAGGCCGAGCCTCAAGACTGGCACCACGTGCAAGGACCGAGACAAGATCCGCGAATCTCGGGCCATTGACCACAGCCTGGCAGAATCTCTCCACCAGCCGACAAGCCGCCGAAAGCTGTCAGTAGGGCCGCAGTGTGACTTTGATTCCGCCGAAAGCTGTCAGTAGGGCCGCATGTGGCTGACTCCGGACGCGTGCTGGCTCCTCATTGGACCACCCAGCTGGCGCCAGCCTCTTCCTTGGAATTTAGCCCGACAGCCCGGGTAATCGCCCCATTAAAATATTGGCCGGCAGACGATCGGCACATTATTATAATGGCCGGAAGGCGATCGCCCGCCAGAGTACAAGACTCGGCTGTCCCTATATAAACAAGGCTCCCTGCACTCGGCCACTTCTTCTGCAATATCGCGATTTAAGCACACAATACAGAAACAATATACAGCACTTGGCTAATCTCCAACTCTTGGCAACAGCTATCATTCGGTCTTACTTCTCCCGGCCTCTCTCATCAAGAAGACGATCGGAAGGGACGAAGAACACCGAGCTTCGCTCAAGAGCCGGATTAACAGAGTCTTTTTACACTCATTGTATTTAGATTTCTCTCATTAATACTTTTATCCACGAATATTCGTATTAATATCATCTCGCGAGAGCATTCAAGCCCGGGCCTAACAAACCTGGCAAATCTTGTATTATTTATCTTCTCTCGGAAGTGCTCCCGCAATTGTTGTTTGTTTTCCGTCTCCAGCAGTATTTAATCTTCGGATAGATATTTTGGGCAACGACAATTGGCGCTAGAGGAAGGGGATCCAACCCTCGAATTTTTTTACCTACCATCCCGAAGAACACTCACTGTTCTCGGGGCAGATACTTGAAGTGACACTCACTGCACTTCAAAGAAATCCTTCAGAAATCATGTCTTCCGCCTCCGCGTCGAAGAAAGCCGCTGACCAGCCGGCCAGACCCCCCGTTCCGTCCCAGTCCGAGCCGCAGCCGATGGTGGAAGGCAGCCGCCGTGGTCAGAGACGCTCGATCCCGTCCCGGGACGGCGGCCCGAGCCTCTCGCTCGATCAGTTCCGAACCAATGAACAGATCGAAGAGGCCATAGCCGTCCTTCAGGAGCGACGGAGTGCTCTCGACGCGCCTCCTGCTATCACCCCCTCGGTCTCCCGCCGGAAGTCCAAGCGGAAGCTCAAGGCATTACTGGCCGAGCGATCGCCAGGAGGCTCTCGCCCACAAGAAGAGGCGCTCGGCAGCCGGGGCACCTCTGTCTTCGATCGTCTGGGCAGTGACCCGACCTGGCGACCGGGGCAGTCCGGCCCCAGCTACGAGACGACGGAGTTTGAGTCCGTCACCAGGAGCTCGGCCTACCCGGCTCCCAGAAGGCAACCCAGCCGCCTCGCTCCCGCTCGCCAAATTCCCGAGGTCGGCAGCAGCGGAGTCCGGAGGTCGGTACACGATCGCCTCGGCCCCCGCTCCCAAAGCCGATCCATTGCCGCATTGCAACATCAGCTCGACGACGTGAAGGCGCTCCTGCAATCCGGGGAAGGCGCCATGAAGACGATCGCCGAGCCGAGCGAGCCGCTCGCGATCGACATCGAGCTCGCCCCCGTGCAGCACAAGATCGCTCCTCCTCAGACACCCGTGTACGAGGGGCGATCGGACCCCCAAACACATCTGCACAAGTTCAACATCTACATGACCGGGTGTGGGGCATCGGACGCGACCCGGTGCCGAATGTTCCCTCTGACGCTAGACGACCTCGCCCACCGGTGGTACACCTCATTGCCACCTCGGTCCATTGGCTCCTTTAACGAGCTGGCGCACGTCTTCACGGAACACTTCGCCACCAGGGTCGTCCGGCCAGAAGGTCGCCTTCGCATGATGCAAATCAAGCAGGGAGAAGAGGAGTCCTACTCGGACTACATCGACCGGGTAGACGTGATCATCCTCAACGGCGAGCCCGTAAGCGATGAGACCGCCCTGTACGCGGTCCTAGGAGGTTTTCAGGGCTTCTCGCCTATGTTCAGGCATCTCACGAAGACCCTACCGACGACCTACGCAGCCTTCCGGGCTAGAGCCGCAGATTTCCTGTCCAGGCAAAGGCTTCTTCTTAGCCTAGGAGTAGAGCGATCGGCGCCCGCGCGATGACCTCGATCTCGGCCCGATCGCTACTATCCAAAGAGGCCGAGGACTCGCTCACCGCCTACAGTCCACCATTTTAAATAAGGGACTAACTCCCGCCCGATCGCCGATATCGACCTACGAATAAAGCGATCGGCTGCCGAGCGACGATCGCCAGTCTTCCGGCCCGATCGCCGATCATCACGCTACATCATCAGCAATCCGGAGGACACGATCGCCATCTACAGTCCAGCATTTAACATGAGGAACTAAGGCTCGCGATCGCCTCCACCACTCATCATAAAGCCATGGCCCTGGCAGTCGATGGAACCGGCTGCTTCGGCCATGCAAGGTCCCTTACGGCCGAGATCGCCCGCCCTTCGTTTAAATACGAGGCCGGCGTAGTCTGAGGGCTCTCCAACATTAATCAGTGAACCCATGCCACAACCCCCGTCTCAACGTACACCGTCGAGGTCGGCCATCTCCATGGCTGGCCGAGGTGGAAGCAGAGCTAACAAGCCGCGGGCGTGGAGTTGATTCATCCGACGCTGCCCCGCGCAAGGACTCCTCTAGACCGAGACCGCACGCCCTTCGTTTAAATACGAGGCGAGGCGCAGCCTAACAGAGGACCCCCATAATAAAGTGAGTCACGAGACACTCAATGTCTTCGCGCACCAAGACACGGTCATGGAGTCGTTCCATCGATCTCCGCGACTGTGCACGATTCCTCAAACAAAGCGAAACCACCAAGTTTCCGAGGGGGATCGGCTAATGTTGTTTTTTGCAGGTGAAAGACCGAAAGATAGCTAGCCAATCGACCATGATAGCCCAAGTCCGAATCCTAAGTCAGCTCAGCAAGATCGCCCGTCCTCTTCCTTACACGATCGCCAGCAAGAACCACCTCGCCCCATGTCTTCAACATAGGAGCAAGCTGGGGGGCAATTGTTGTGTCAAGAATTAACACTTTCCGACCGGCGATCGCCTCGGAGGTCGGGAGACCGTGTCACTGCCGAGCGGCCAAGGCAGATCTGCCGATCAGCGACCAGGCGGCCGAGCCTTAGCACAGCGGACGAGCTCAATCGGCCAACCGAAGGCCCCAGGACAAGTCCCGGTACCAAGCGATCGACATCAAGGCGATCGTCTCTCGGTACTCGGCGACCGACTCCTGGCGACCGACTAGTGGACGACCATCCCTCGGCATCTGCCGACCGACTCCTGGCAACCGACAAGCGGGCGATCCTCTCTCGGCTTCTGCCGATCGACCCTTGGTGACCGACCAGTGCCGACCTTTCAGAAACTGGCCGATGGCGACCTCTGATGACCGGCTAGAGACGACCGCCTCATGTCGATCAGGGCCGATGGCCATCCAGTCGGCAAAGGCAGAGCCTCAAGACTGGCACCACGTGCAAGGACCGAGACAAGATCCGCGAATCTCGGGCCATTGAGCACAGCCTGGCAGAATCTCTCCACCAGCCGACAAGCCGCCGAAAGCTGTCAGTAGGGCCGCAGTGTGACTTTGATTACGCCGAAAGCTGTCAGTAGGGCCGCATGTGGCTGACTCCGGACGCGTGCTGGCTCCTCATTGGACCACCCAGCTGGCGCCAGCCTCTTCCTTGGAATTTAGCCCGACAGCCCGGGTAATCGCCCCATTAAAATATTGGCCGGCAGACGATCGGCACATTATTATAATGGCCGGAAGGCGATCGCCCGCCAGAGGACAAGACTCGGCTGTCCCTATATAAACAAGGCTCCCTGCACTCGGCCACTTCTTCTGCAATATCGCGATTTAATCACACAATACAGAAACAATATACAGCACTTGGCTAATCTCCAACTCTTGGCAATAGCTATCATTCGGTCTTACTTCTCCCGGCCTCTCTCATCAAGAAGACGATCGGAAGGGACGAAGAACACCGAGCTTCGCTCAAGAGCCGGATTAACAGAGTCTTTTTACACTCATTGTATTTAGATTTCTCTCATTAATACTTGTATCCACGAATATTCGTATTAATATCATCTCGCGAGAGCATTCAAGCCCGGGCCTAACAAACCCGGAAAATCTTGTATTATTTATCTTCTCTCGGAAGTGCTCCCTCAATTGTTGTTTGTTGTTCGTGTCCAGCAGTATTTAATCTTCGGATAGATATTTTGGGCAACAACACGTTACAGGCAGGGTGCCTGGCCATTTTCGACGAAGGGGGCTTACGCCCGTAAGTTTGTCCGGATACGGCCGTATCATTCGAGTTACGCCCGTAAGTCAGGGCGGATACGGCCGTAAGGCTGTCGGCAGGTTTTTGGACGAAGCCGAGTTACGGCCGTACGAGTTGGCCGGTTACGGCCGTAAGGCCGTTGACCTGGAATGTTACGGCCGTAAGAAGGACGAGTTACGGCCGTAACTTCCGGCAGTTTATATATGTCTTGGACGGGACTTTTCCTCATTTTTCTCATTTCCTTCATCTTGTCCGAGAGAGAGAGCTTGAGGGAGATATTTTGTCATCATCAATCACTTGTGTGTTCGGATTTCATCATCTTGATTCGTTGGGAAGCTTGGATAGTCGTTTTAACACATTTTCATCGGATCGAAGTGTTTGGATCTTCAAAGGTAATATTCTTCAACATCTTGGATTTCGATTTTGTATTGAGATATGTTGTTTTAGCCGTTAAAATCATGTTGTATGAAGTGATGTACGCATGATTATGAATATGTATGATTATTCATTGGATTATTGAAGGATTATTCAAGAACACTTTGAATATTAAGTTGGATTTGGGGGTTTTCGATTAATTGTCGTTGTAATCACGATTTTGGATATTCATAATAGATTATTGATCGTATTGAAGATGTTTTGTTGGTTTGAAACACTTCTTGGGGATTTGATGTTGGTATTTTTTAGGTTTGATTATAAACAATCGAAGTTTGGCCACAAAGTGTTCGATATAATGCCCCAATGAACTTGGTTTAATCGTATCGACGTTTTGAGTTCGTTATATTCGTGTTTGATTCGTATATTGAACGGATTGTTGGTAATTGTATTATTCAAGGTTGTTCGAGCGACCGATATCTCAATTAGGACGTTGTTCGTGGAAGTATAATTGTCACCGGTGTTGTGTAAGTTAATTCTTACTCGGTTAAAAGGATATTCATTCCTTTTGTTGTTGTTCATTCATAATCATAACTTATTCATCATTGTATTAACCGTATCAAAACTTGTCATTGTCAATTAATCACCTCAGTCACAAGGAACGACGGTTCCAATCATTTCATTGAGCTGTCATTCATTTCACTATCATTTCATCTCGGTGAGTCATTATTCATTTTCGATGTCACTTTTGTTATATCGTGGCATTCCGGGTCATACTGGCGTGCCGGTTGGTATGTGTAGAATTTTCATGTCGGGCACATTTAAGTCGTGTGTTGGTTGTTGGCCTCACATTGGACTGTGCACACGAGTTGATTGCTTCGTGAGACTGATTAGGTACAAGACCACACGTGTGTTCGATCGATACTCGTTGGTGGCTTGTGCACGGACACATTTCCATCCCGGGCGTAGTGTGGCGCCACCCTTTGAGCCGTACTGTTAGTTGATTCATACAACATGTTTGATTGCGTATGTTTTCAACAAGATTGGGTTATAATCTAACCGATTCATTTTTGATCGAACTTGTGGTTTATACATCATATACATGATTGTGTTTATTCAACTCTTAAGGATTGTTGTTCTGTGTAACTGACCCCGTTGGGGCATTTTGTTTTCAGGTCATGGCAAGGCAAAAGCACGGGAATAGCATGTTGACGGCGAGGAGTCCCAGTGATACTAGCAGGGCCCCCCGATCTTTCAGTTATTCATGTTGTTGTCCTTTACTTTCCGCTGCATACTTTCATTTGGATACTCCGTTTCATTCAGTGTTGTGTATTTTATATTCATATAAAATATACTAGTATTCGGTATTGTCCTGGTGTGTTGTACTTAAACTCCTCATCGGAGTATTTGGTAATATAATGTGGTTCGGTACTACAATTATATTATTTAATTCATCATTTTCATTCGCCTGGTGGGTCCCAGTCGGGGATTCACGGCACTGTAATATCCGCCTAGTTTGGGGTGTTACAACGGCTACAGCTAACGCACGCTAACGAAGGAATATATCCGTTGTGAAGACTTTTCAACACGGAGATCAGCGGAATCTGAAAAGTGAAGTTTGAATTGAAAAGTGAAGTTTGAGTAGATAGCGTACGCTATGACAAGAACTTAGTGCACGCTAAGTTTGAAATATGTCCGTTGGACAGAAGACTTTTAGCATCAGACCGTTGAAAACGAAGACCAGCTAGCGCACGCTAAGAATTAATGTTAGCGCACGCTAATGGAAGAGGCATAAGCTACTGGACTGAAGAAAAGAACAGTTAACGGACGTAACCATGCAATATTAACGTACGTAACAGGGAATAGCGCACGCTACACAAGGCAATAGCGCACGCTAATGAAGACAGCCAATAACGACTAGTTGAGTCTTTATACCTATAAATACCAAATCATTTGGTATCATTCTAGACAACAACTCCAAGCAAATTACATATTGATCAGATATCATTGTATATATTATTGTTGTTGTATTTGTGCTTAATTGATAAGTGTTTGAGTGTTCATACATGAAAATATATACACGAGAGGAAAGATACGGATTGTAAATTGATTCGGTGTTATTAGGATCGTTGATCCGGCATTATTAGAATCATATCTAAATTCAAGAGAGGTTTGTCTAGTACCAATAGAAAACTAGATAGGTTGCTTCATTGTCCGATAGAAAAGGAAAACGGTTTATCTTGTACCGACATAAAGACAAGAGTGTAACGGTTTATCTGGAACCAATAGAAGACAAGATTGTAACGGTATCCCTCGGATCGATAGAAGACGAGGTCTAGAGGTTCATCTTAAGCATATAAAAAAAGATATGGAGAGAGGATGTAGGCACGTTTGGCCGAACCTCTATAAATCTTGTGTCGTTTATCTTCCGCAATTTAATTGCGCTTCCGCAAACACAAAAGAGTTTGAAAACTCTACTCTGTGATATTATCCACCATTATAAGTGGGGTGCCAATTCCCAACAATTGATATCGGAGCGGTATATCTAAAAACGGCTTAACATCCGAGGAGAAAAAGATTCAATGGCGCTCCAATTTGCCCCGGTCGAAGGTCTTGCCCTAAACCGACCTCCATTCTTTGATGGATCGAATTTCATGACGTGGAAGAAGCAAATGCCGATATTCATCCGAGCCTATGATATTGAGCTATGGGAAGTCATATGTCTTGGTCCGAAAATTTCCATGAATTCAAACGGTACTCTCAAAAGTTTTGAAGAGTACGATGATACGGATTGGAAAAATGACCATTATAATTGTAAAGTAACGCAATTAGTATATTGTGCTTTAAATCCGGAAGAACACAACCAGATATCCTCGCGCTGAAGTGCCGAAGAAATTTGGAAAATGTTGAGGTAACTCATGAAGGAACATCTCAAGTCAAGGAGATGAAAATAAATATGCTCCTCCACGATTACGAGCTATTTATGATGAAAAGTGACGAGTCCATAAAAAATATGCTCGACCTGTTTTCGGTCATTACTAATGGACTAGCTTGTTTTGGTAAACCATTAGCAAGTAATGAAAAAATGAAGAAAATCTTACGATCACTACCTATGGAATGGGACGGGACGGTTACGGCGATTATGAAATCGAAAGATTTAAATAATCTTGATTTTAGTACCCTCGTTGGCTCACTAATAAATTACGAGATAGTTCTTAAATCTCAGAACGCCAAACCAAAAAACCGAAAGAAGGATCAATAGCTTTGAAAGCTAAGATGTCAAAGAAAGAAGATATCCCGGTAGATGAAGATGATGAAGAATTGGCATATTATGCCAAAAATATAAATAAGTACCAAAACTTATTAAACCAACGAAGAAAAGACATAAACTCGAGCGAGTCAAAGAAATTCGATAATAATTGTCGAAACTATGGAAAAACGAGCCACTTTGCTAGAAATTGCCGATGCTCGATTTCCAAGAAGTAGTTCTCATAGCTACATGGAGTAACGAAGAGGATGATGATGATTTTTGGTCATTACTAATGGAGTAGCTTGTTTCGGGAAACCATTAACAAGTAGTGAGAAAGTGGAGAAAATCTTACCATCACTACCTATGGAATGGGACGGGACGGTTACGGCGATTATGGAATCGAAAGATTTAAATAATCTTGATTTTAGTGCCCTCGTTGGCTCACTAATAAATTACGATATAGTTCTTAAATCTCGGAACGCCAAACCAAAACCGAAAGAAGGATTAATAGCTTTGAAAATTAAGATGTCAAAGAAAGAAGATATTGTAATATCCGGAATTTCCACTACTGTTGTTTAAGATTATTTTATCCGAGTTATGTTGTACAGCGTGGAATCTGTACAGTATGGGTAAAATAATTGAAGGACCAAGACATCTGTATTGGTATAATTGTCGTACTTGGTCGACAATTGGATGTAAGAAGTATATGTATTCAGTATGTCGTATGTTCGTATTCTGTATGTGGAGACGATTGGACAAGAATAGCTGAAAATGGCTAAGTGTAACATTATTAGCGCACGCTAATAATCATGAGTAGCGCACGCTATCGTGCAGGTTTAGCGCACGCTATGGATATAAGATAACGCACGCTAATGCAGTCAGGTCGGAAGGAATCTGCGTGTGGACCAGGCCACTTTCGGCGCACGTTCTGGTAAGTCAACGGATGTTGTAATGTAGTGTTAGCGCACGCTAATGCATGTTGATTAGCGCACGCTAACTGTATATCGGACAAAAATGAATCTTATCCTCATCAGCACTTTCGGCGTGTGGACCAGTCTTCGGAGCATACAGACAAACGAGTCAACTGATATTAGCGCACGCTAAATGCAAGGACTAGCGTACGCTAGATAGTGTAAGTTACGTATGCTAATGCATGGGCATTACGTACGTAAGCTCATGTACGAAGCCAGACAGTAGTCTATGGACTGCGATAGCGCATGCTAACAAAGGTCAGTTAGTGCACGCTAGTAATGTATTCTATATAAGGGACAAACGGGTATTATAAAGCATTTCGTCCATTCTTTCACCTTCAGTCGATAGAGAGAGCTTTGGGAGGTTCTTGAGGTTCCCAAACACGGTGAGGTGGTGATCTTTAACAAGATTAAAGATGGAAATCATGGATTAAAGCTTTGTTCTTGAAATCATTGGTGATTCTTGGAAATGGATTCAACCTTGGAAATCAATCCATTCCTTTATAAAGGTAATCACTCTTCATCTTTGGATTTCGTTTTGGATTGAATGTTGGTGTTCTTGAGTTGATGATTATTAAATAAATAAGTTGACAAGCATGATTATGAGATGGATTACCGGAGTATGATGATATTAATATGATTCTTGTGATTTGGATTGTGTCGTTCATTTTCTTGAGATAAGTGGATTAATCCTTCTCCGCAGTTTCGGAAGTTGATGTTATTGTAGATGATTACTCTTTGTATTGGAAGATTAAGGAAGTGTGGTTACATTCTTGACGTTTCGTGTATTAATATTAAGGAAGATGATATATGGATATAAAACTTGGATTATAAGTTGGATGATTGTTTATATGTTAAAGGATATCAGATTTCGTTGTTTTGATAGCTTTGAACATGATTCAGAATCACTTAGTGTTCTTGAAATCGCCATAAGTTGATCGGTATCTGAAAAACATGCATCTGTACAGCATTAGCGCATGCTACGTTTACTGCCTAGCGCGCGCTAACGGGAGCAACTTAGCGCACGCTACGTTAGGTGATTAACGTGCGCTAAGAAGGCAGAAAGTGCAGTATTTTTGTGTTGTGGTTGTAAATTCGTGCTAGTTTGAGTAGGATTGATCCGACTAGTGTTTAATCGAGATATTGTCGAGCCGTTGGGTTTGTGAATTGGTTTTATCGATTGTTAATTGTTGTCGAACTTGTTGTCTATCGATTACTGTAATAGGTTGAGAATATTGATCAGTGATTACAACCGTGTGTTGCGGTCGAGCTCGAGAATGTTCGTTGATTGCTTTGGTCGGGACCGAGGAACTTGTAGATGACGGCAATGGATTTGGTAACAGCTTCCTCGTCATTGTATCGGTATCGAAGTAAGTTATTACTTACTCAGTTTATAGTATTTAATGAATGGTTTCCGTTTAATTCGTTTATAATTCGTATAGCAATGTTTATAATCGTAATCACAGGAGACTTGGGAGTATAAATCATATTCGAGTTTTGGGAATCTAAATCATAATGTATATGATTTACTTTTGTTATTGGTATACTTGTATATCGAGGATATATCGTGATAAAAATGGAGATATGAATTATCTGCAATCCGTGATACTTTGGACCGTCGAGTATTGAGGATAATGGTTCGTGATGGTTTAGACATTGAGATCGTTCTCGAAGGACTCGGGCAAGTACTCTAATCATTTTTATCATTTGAGTCGATCATGTTGTGATACATTCGTGTATCGTTGTTGTCATGCATTTGTGCATCATTGTTGTCGTGTATTGTGTACTGTTGTTTTGTGCAGTTGTGCATTGTTGTCATTTGTCCACCAGGGTTGGTCCGACGGGATCATCTTGGGATCTATGCTAGCGCGCGCTGGATCATCGGACAGGTTTTTCCACCACGGTTGGTCTGACGGGGTCATCGTGGGATCTAGGCAGTGAACGCTGGATCATCGGATTACCTACGTGTTGTTATTGTGCATGTGTATATTATACATTGTCGTTATTATTGTGATCATATTGATGTTGTCATATGAGTATGCATTTGTAGGTCTTGTGTTAGGACCATGTCCATATGTTGTGTTAATCTGATCTCGGATTAGACTGACGTGATGGTAATGGTATTTCGGATCTCGAGGTATGTTCTGTATTTCCTTGGTACTTGTCTTTGATGGACAATCGATTATCATATTGGAATTGTCGACGTTATCCGATGGATTGAACTGGCCAGAGTTGGTATAATTTTCGTATCGCGAGTTATGATCATGTTTTGAGAACCTTGGGTATTGTTGAGATTCCATACAGATATTTCGGTATTATCTTAATGTGTTGTTAAGGATACGAATCGTGGATTTTCGTAAAGTTACGACGGTATGATTACATTGGTCGTATTCTTACTTGGTATTTTTCATTGATATGTAATTATTGACGTGATGTGATGGTTATCATTGTTGGATATTATGGCTGACCCCGTCGTGGGCTTTCTTTTTAGGTTCTTGGATTATCAAGCTTGTAGCGGTCGTGAAAAGATGAGCTTCCTGAGGATACCGCTAGGACATGTAATTGTGTTTTGATTTTTGATCGGTTGTTGTATTCCGCTGCTAGAGTATTTCAATTGTTTATCTTTATCCGGTGCGTGAGTATTTTTGAATGGCCTATTGGTATCCGTAACTTAGGTCACTTTGGCAATCGTTTTCTAAATCTATCTCGCTTGTGACGTGTTTATAGCTAAACGTATGTTTTAAACTGTTGAGTTCGGGCATTTCAGGCCTTATCCTTTCAAATGAGATTTTACGACGGTTTTGATAAATGAGTTTTATAAATCTTCGAATGTTTTTAATAGATAATACCGTCGTTAGCCTCTTGGGCGTTTGTAAATGTTTGCGAAAATTTCCTTCAGCCTTGTGGGTTCCATCTCGGGGCCCACGGCGCTGTAATATTCCTGGATGGCTCTGGGGGTGTTACAGAATATGGTATCGAAGCTTAGGTTGTGAAAACCTAGGCATTTGGGTCGAGTTGGGTCGTGTTTTTGTCGTGTCATTTGAGTTGTCGGTTGATAAGTGTTTGAGCTCTGAGTTTTGTTGTTCACTCGGGCTTGTGTGTTATGTGATTTACCAATGTGGTACTGGGATTGTTGTAACTTTTCCAAATGATGTCAACGTGTTTCTTCGGATAGAGCCGTGTTGTGTTCTCGAGTTGAACTAAGTTTGCAAAATGTGTGTTTTGAAAATATCTGTGTCGAGTATTTTCTTGAGTCGAGACATGTGCCAGTATCACGGGGAATCGTCGGCTTCACGATCTGTAAGTATTTAGATTTTTGAATTGCATTGAGATTTATTGCCATTCTAAGTTGATATGTTTTGAGATTCAGAAAGATATTATGCGGTACAGTATAAGGTGACAGAGTTGGGACAGGATTTATGATCTTGAGAAGTTATGATTTTGGAAATCAATATGTCGATTAAGTTTTGGAACGGAGTTTTGCATTTGGGAGAAATATTGTGGATTGTTCAGGAGAACATGTAGTCATGTTAGTTCATCTTGAGATATATGAACTGTTTTTGAGCATTTGAAAATGATACTTTTCAAAATGAATGTTCTATGATGTTTTACCAGAATGATTTTTGGGCCGAGACCCAATAGATTTTTGAAATTGTTTTATAACTCAGGACTTGGGGTGCGAAAAAGAGTTTCCTACTTTTTAAACTTCTTGTAATGCGGAACGAGATACGGGCTGAGACCCTAATATTACAAAAGACTTTTCTGTTTTCTTAAAAAACTCCCGAGACTTGTAAAATACTTTATCAATCATTTACCTATTTTGTTTCTGCCTGTCGCAGTTTTGATTTACTTGTTCAAATGAAACTTCTGAAGTCTTTCACCGTGTTGATTTATTTCAAGGCATTGTCATAGCATAATTGAGGTGATCCAGATGAAAATGGTTGACGTTGAGTCATATGTGGAAAAAGGAGTTTTTGTCGAGTCTATACATTGAGATTTTGGATTCTATCGTAGTTTTCTCGATGGAATATCGTGGTATTTGTGACGAGCCGGATTGGTATATAGGAGTACGGATGTGGTCAATCATTTGCATAGTTTTCATTTTAAAACTTCAAATCGTGTGGATTCAAGGAAATCATATCAAATACTTGGCACCAAATGAGCCGCTTTATTTTTCGAGAATTGATTTGGTGGTCTTACCAAAATTTATTTTTTGAGTTTTGAAATTTTTGAAAGAACTTTCGAAAATTTGTCTCCTTGACAAGATTATATGATTTCAAACTGGTTTTGAAAATGTGATTGATGTACATACGCATTTAATGCATAATGCATATCGTGGTGAAGTTCTGAATGAGATTCACGAACTGGATAAGACATCAGTATGGTACGAGGAAAAGAGATTCGAACTTTAGTATGGCAGTTTGGTTATCCAGGGATGATCGGTTGATCTATCGGATGAGAGAGATATGCTGCGTGTTGTAGATTCATGCACAGGATGTAATTTTGGAACTGTGGATTTTGTGAAACCGGGACATGTGTGCTATGTGATTCCATTGGTACGGTATTAGCGCGATTTTATCATAGTGAATTTTGAATGATTTCTTTGTAAGTGTAGATTTGGGGAGGGTGACCCCATGCTGGTGGTTTTTGATATTGAGTGGTCGTTCCCACTCCATGTATGATTGGATATGTTCGTCGGTTTATGATTGGTTGTTCGTATGCCGAGGAGTATGTTCGACAGTTAGGTGTGTTTATTGAGATCCACCATATGTGATTGGTTTGTCGTTTTGAGAATGCTATTTTTTCGTATATCTGTTTTCGTGGTTCTGTGTTGACCGTGTTGGAGTTTATCATGGTGATGATATTCTCGATTGTGTTTCGACCTTTGGATTGGTCATATTAGAGTTCATCATGTCAATGATATTCTCGATTAATTTATGGTTTGATCATTGCTGGTGATCATCTGAGCGTTCAGATTTTGTGTTGATATTTCGGGATTCGTTGCCATTGTGTTGGGCAGTTGTTTCACAGATGTATCGTGTATTATTGATTTGTATCAGGATTTGGACTTGATTGTGTAATCAAGCGCATGATTTGAAACGGATAGATTATTTCTTCCGAAGATGTTATATTTTTGTTGAGATTCATGGAATTGTGATCGTAAGCGTGTTGAAGCTTTACAGTGAAGTCACTTGCTAGTATCTCAGGAGAGCGTCGACTTGGCGCATATGTAAGTATGCTATTTTGGTTATTCGGTAATAATGATGATTGATCGTTGTCGTGATGGTTTCGGGATATTTTGGTTGAACGATTTGTTTTTTTTTATGATGGATTGCAAGTTTCGAGGACGAAACTTATTTTAAGTGGTGTAGTATGTAATATCCGGAATTTCCACTACTGTTGTTTAAGATTATTTTATCCGAGTTATGTTGTACATCGTGGAATCTGTACAGTATGGGTAAAATAATTGAAGGACCAATACATCTGTATTGGTATAATTGTCGTACTTGGTCGACAATTGGATGTAAGAAGTATATGTATTCAGTATGCCGTATGTTCGTATTCTGTATGTTGAGACGATTGGACAAGAATAGCTGAAAATGGCTAAGTGTAACATTATTAGCGCACGCTAATAATCATGAGTAGTGCACGCTATCGTGCAGGTTTAGCGCACGCTACGGATATAAGATAACGCACGCTAATACAGTCAGGTCGGAAGGAATCTGCGTGTGGACCAGGCCACTTTCGGCGCACGTTCTGGTAAGTCGGAGCATACAGACAAACGAGTCAATTGATATTAGCGCACGCTAAATGCAAGGACTTGCGTACGCTAGATAGTGTAAGTTACGTACGCTAATGCATGGGCATTACGTACGTAAGCTCATGTACGAAGCCAGACAGTAGTCTATGGACTGCGATAGCGCACGCTAACAAAGGTCAGTTAGCGCACGCTAGTAATGTATTCTATATAAGGGACAAACGGGTATTATGAAGCATTTCGTCCATTCTTTCACCTTCAGTCGGTAGAGAGAGCTTTGGGAAGTTCTTGAGGTTCCCAAACACGGTGAGGTGGTGATCTTTAACAAGATTAAAGATGGAAATCATGGATTAAAGCTTTGTTCTTGAAATCATTGGTGATTCTTGGAAATGGATTCAACCTTGGAAATCAATCCATTCCTTCATAAAGATAATCACTCTTCATCTTTGGATTTCGTTTTGGATTGAATGTTGATGTTCTTGAGTTGATGATTATTACATAAAAAAGTTGACAAGCATGATTATGAGATGGATTACCGGAGTATGATGATATTAATATGATTCTTGTGATTTGGATTGTGTCGTTCATTTTCTTGAGATAAGTGGATTAATCCTTCTCCTCAGTTTCGGATGTTGATGTTATTGTAGATGATTACTCTTTGTAATGGAAGATTAAGGAAGTGTGGTTACGTTCTTGACGTTTCGTGTATTAATATTAAGGAAGATGATATATGGATATAAAACTTGGATTATAAGTTGGATGATTGTTTATATGTTAAAGGATATCGGATTTCGTTGTTTTGATAGCTTTGAACATGATTCAGAATCACTTAGTGTTCTTGAGATCGCCATAAGTTGATCGGTATCTGAAAAACATGCATCCAGACAAAGATTAGCGCACGCTACGCCATCGCTTAGCGCGCTAACGGGAGCAACTTATCGCACGCTACGTTAGGTGATTAACGTGCGCTAAGAAGGCAGAAAGTGCAGTATTTTCGTGTTGTGGTTGTAAATTCGTGCTGGTTTGAGTAGGATTGATCCGACTAATGTTTAATCGAGATATTGTCGAGCCGTTGGGTTTGTGAATTGGTTTTATCGATTGTTAATTGTTGTTGAACTTGTTGTCTATCGATTACTGTAATAGGTTGAGAATATTGATCAGTGATTACAACCGTGTGTTGCGGTCGAGCTCGAGAATGTTCGTTGATTGCTTTGGTCGGGACCGAGGAACTTGTAGATGACGGCAATGGATTTGGTAACAGCTTCCTCGTCATTGTATCGGTATCGAAGTAAGTTATTACTTACTCAGTTTATAGTATTTAATGAATGGTTTCCGTTTCATTCGTTTATAATTCGTATAGCAATGTTTATAATCGTAATCACAGGAGACTTGGGATTATAAATCATATTCGAGTTTTGGGAATCTAAATCATAATGTATATTATTTACTTTTGTTATTGGTATACTTGTATATCGAGGATATATCGTGATAAAAACGGAGATATGAATTATCTGCAACCGTGATACTTTGGACCGTCGAGTATTGAGGATAATGGTTCGTGATGGTTTAGACATTGAGATCGTTCTCGAAGGACTCGGGGCAAGTACTCTAATCATTTTTATCATTTGAGTCGATCATGTTGTGATACATTTGTGTATCGTTGTTGTCATGCATTTGTGCATCGTTGTTGTCGTGTATTGTGTATTGTTGTTTTGTGCAGTTGTGCATTGTTGTCATTTGTCCACCAGGGTTGGTCTGACGGGATCATCTTGGGATCTATGCTAGCGCGCACTGGATCATCGGACAGGTTTTTCCACCACGGTTGGTCTGACGGGGTCATCGTGGGATCTAGGCAGTGAACGCTGGATCATCGGATTACCTACGTGTTGTTATTGTGCATGTGTATATTATGGGCTTGCCATAACTATACATTGTCGTTATTATTGTGATCATATTGATGTTGTCATATGAATATGCATTTGTAGGTCTTGTGTTAGGACCATGTCCGTATGTTGTGTTAATCTGATCTCGGATTAGACTGACGTGATGGTAATGGTATTTCGGATCTCGAGGTATGTTCTGTATTTCCTTGGTACTTGTCTTTGATGGACAATCGATTATCATATTGGAATTGTCGACGTTATCCGATGGATTGAACTGGCCAGAGTTGGTATAATTTTCGTATCGCGAGTTATGATCATGTTTTGAGAACCTTGGGTATTGTTGAGATTCCATACAGATATTTCGGTATTATCTTAATGTGTTGTTAAGGATACGAATCGTGGATTTTCGTAAAGTTACGACGGTAAGATTACATTGGTCGTATTTTTACTTGGTATTTTCCATTGATATGTAATTATTGACGTGATGTGATGGTTATCATTGTTGGATATTATGGCTGACCCCGTCGTGGGATTTCTTTTTAGGTTCTTGGATTATCAAGCTTGTAGCGGTCGTGAAAAGATGAGCTTCCCGGAGGATACTGGCTAGGACATGTAATTGTGTTTTGATTTTTTGATCAGTTGTTGTATTCCACTGCTAGAGTATTTCAATTATTTATCTTTATCCGGTGCGTGAGTATTTTTTAATGGCCTATTGGTATCTGGTAACTTAGGTCACTTTGGCAATCGTTTTCTAAATCTATCATGTCAGACGTGTGTTTATAGCTTAACGTATGTTTTAAACTGTTGAGTTCGGGCATTTCAGGCCTTATCCTTTCAAATGAGATTTTACGACGGTTTTGATAAATGAGTTTTATAAATCTTCGAATGTTTTTAATAGATAATACCGTCGTTAGCCTCTTGGGCGTTTGTAAATGTTTGCGAAAATTTCCTTCAGCCTTGTGGGTTTCATCTCGGGGCCCACGGCGCTGTAATATTCCTGGATGGCTCTGGGGGTGTTACAGATATCCCGGTAGATGAAGATCATGAAGAATTGGTATATTATGCCAAAAATATAAATAAGACCAAAACTTATTAAACCAGCGAAGAAAAGACATCAACTCGAGCGAGTCAAAGAAATTTGACAATAATTGTCGAAACTGTAGAAAACCAGGCCACTTTTCTAGAAATTACCGAGGCTCGACCTCCAAGAAGTAGTTCTCATAGCTACATGGAGTGACGAAGAGGATGATGATGAATATATTCAAAATAACCTCGCACTCATGGCAAGGAGTTCACTCGACGAAAGCGACGTCTAAAGCCAAGTATTTCCTCTCAAGATGAACTTTTTGAAGCATTCGAACTTTTGCATACGGATTTTCAAAATGCTTTAATCGATAACAAATCCCTAAAAGCGAAAAATAAATTATTGGAAATCGAAATTTCCAAAATAAATGAAAAAGGTAAATTTATTGAAACTGATTATTCTAAATGTCTTGAAAATGAAAATAAATTAAAGAATGATCTTTTAAAAGTTCAAAATGAACTCAAGAATTTAACGAATAAATTTTCTTGCACAAATGACAAATTTGAACAATTGCTTTCCGTTCAAAAAATTTCTTCAAACAAACAGGGTTAGGATTCAAATCGTGTAATAAAATTGAATCCATAAATTTTAAAATACCCCGATGTGATAAATGTTTAAAAATTAAGCATCATATTTTGATTTGCAAAAGCCCGAGACGGATAATCGAAATTAAAAAGGTTTGGATTCCAAAAGGAACCACAATACCTAATACCGTCTATGTATCAAATAAAAAACCAACTATCAGTTCGATCCCCAAAAATCATAATTGATACTTTCATCAACTTGGTATTTAACTCGGGGGGAGTTCCCATTATTTTTAAAATGGTGAAAGCAATCTTTCGGGGGGTTTTACCCATTAATTGTCATACTTAATTTTATCAATTTTTTTTGCTATTATTGCACCTTTTGATTATGACAAAAAGGGGGAGAAGAAGTGAAGAATATGAGAATAGGAGAATGTCGATAAAAAAGATGGGAGAAGGAGAATACGAGTGATGAAAGAATGACGAGAAAAATATAAACAATCTCGATCATGAAAAGGAGAGACAAGACGAAGGAGAATAAAGTCGAGAAAATAAAAGAAGAAAGTTGAAAAAAAATGAGAAGAAATTGAAAAGAAGAGAAAAGAAAAGTTGGGGAGAAGAAAACTAACGAAACAGACAAAGCAAAAAACTTTGATATGTAATGTTTTATATTTTTGCAGGTATATAATCCCACCTAAGGTTGTTGTTTTGTCATCATAAAAAAAGGGGAGATTGTTGGAATATTCTATTCCACATAATTACTCATAATTACAAAATGGTTTTGATGATAAGTTTTTGATGTGTTGTTGATCAAAGAAAACAACAAAAGAACGAACCAAAACAACAAAGAAGTCGAAGATGCTCGAACCGGACTGAAAAGCAAAGAAGTTCATATTATCGAAGCTAACGTACGCTATGTCTATAGGATTAATGTACGTAATGCATATCACCTCAAGGCAGACGAGACTGCAGCTAACATGGATAATGCACGCTAAGGTGCAAGACTAGCGCATGCTAAATGACTGAGTTAGCGCATGCTACGGCTACAGCTAACGCACGCTAACGAAGGAATATATCCATTGTGAAGACTTTTCAACACGGAGATCACGCGGAATCTGAAAAGTGAAGTTTGAATTGAAAAGTGAAGTTTGAGCAGATAGCGCACGCTATGACAAGAACATAGCGCACGCTAAGTTTGAAATATGTCCGTTGGACAGAAGACTTTTAGCATCAGACCGTTGAAAACGAAGACCAGCTAGCGCACGCTAAGGATTAATGTTAGCGCAGGATAACGGAAGAGGCAGAAGCTACTGGACTGAAGAAAAGAACAGTTAACGTACGTAACCATGCAATATTAACGTACGTAACAGGCAATAGCGCACGCTACACAAGGCAATAGTGCACGTTAATGAAGACAGACAGTAACAGCTAGTTGAGTCTTTATACCTGTAAATACCAAATCATTTGGTATCATTCTAGACAATAACTCCAAGCAAATTACATATTGATCAGATATCATTGTATACATTATTGTTGTTGTATTTGTGCTTAATTGATAAGTGTTTGAGTGTTCATACACGAAAATATATACACGAGAGGAAAGATACGGATTGTAGATTGATTCGGTGTTATTAGGAACGTTGATCCGGCATTATTAGAATCATATCTAAATCCAAGAGAGGTTTGTCTAGTACCAATAGAAAACTAGATAGGTTGCTTCCTTGTCCGATAGAAAAGGAAAACGGTTTATCTTGGACCGACATAAAGACAAGAGTGTAACGGTTTATCTTGAACCAATAGAAGACAAGATTGTAACGGTATCCCTCGGATCGATAGAAGACGAGGTCTAGAGGTTCATCTTAAGCATATAGAAAAAGATACGGAGAGAGGACGTAGACACGTCTGGCCGAACCAACTATCGGTTGGATCCCCAAAAATCATAATTGATATTTTTATCAAATTGGTATTTAACTCACGGGGAGTTCCCATTATTTTTAAAATGGGGAAACCTATCTTTCAGGGGGTTTTACCCGTTAATTGTCATACTTAATTTTATCAATTTTTTTGCGATTATTACACTTTTTGATTATGACAAAAAGGGGCAGAAGAAGAGGAGAATATGATAATAGGAGAATGTCGACAAAAATGATGGGAGAAGGAGAATACGAGTCATGGAAGAATGACGAGAAAAATATAAACAATCTCGATCATGAAAAGGGGAGAAAAGACGAAGGAGAATAAAGTCGAGAAAATAAAAGAAGAAAGTTGAAAAAGAAAAATGAGAAGAAGTTGAAAAGAATAGAAGAGAAATGTTGGGGAGACGAAAACTAACGAAACGGACAAAGCCGAAAATTATGATCTGTAATGTTTTATATCTTCCGCAATACGATTACGCTTCCGCAAATGCAAAAGAGTTTGAAAACTGTACTATGTGATATTATCCATCATTCTAAGTGGGGTGCCAATTCCCAACAATTGATATTGGAGCGGTATATCCAAAAACGGCTTAACATACGAGGAGAAAAAGATTCAATGGCGCTCCAATTTGCCCCGGTCGAAGGTCTTGCCCTAAACCGACCTCCATTATTTGATGGATCGAATTTCATGACGTGGAATAAGAAAATGTTGACATTCATCCGAGCCTATGATATTGAGCTATGGGAAGTCATATGTCTTGGTCCGAAAATTTCCATGAATTCAAACGGTACTCTCAAAAGTTTTGAAGAGTACGATGATACGGATTGGAAAAATGACCATTATAATTGTAAAGTAACGCAATTAGTATATTTTGCTTTAAATCCGGAAGAACACAACCAGATATCCTCGCGCTGAAGTGCCAAAGAAATTTGGAAAATGCTTGAGGTAACTCATGAAGGAACATCTCAAGTCAAGGAGATGAAAATAAATATGCTCCTCCACGATTACGAGCTATTTATGATGAAAAGTGACGAGTCCATAACAAATATACTCGACCTGTTTTCGGTCATTACTAATGGACTAGCTTGTTTTGGTAAACCATTAGCAAGTACTGAAAAAGTGAAGAAAATCTTACGATCACTACCTATGGAATGGGACGGGACAGTTACGACGATTATGAAATCGAAAGATTTAAATAATCTTGATTTTAGTGCCCTCGTTGGCTCACTAATAAATTACGAGATAGTTCTTAAATCTTAGAACGCCAAACCAAAAAACCGAAAGAAGGATCAATATCTTTGAAAGCTAAGATGTCAAAGAAAGAAGATATCCCGGTAGATGAAGATGATGAAGAATTGGCATATTATGCCAAAAATATAAATAAGTACCAAAACTTATTAAACCAACGAAGAAAAGACATCAACTCGAGCGAGTCAAAGAAATTCGACAATAATTGTCGAAACTATAGAAAACCGAGCCACTTTGCTAGAAATTTCCGAGGCTCGATTTCCAAGAAGCAGTTCTCATAGCTACATGGAGTAACAAAGAGAATGATGATGAATATATTCAAAATAACCTCGCACTCATGGCAAGGAGTTCACTCGACGAAAGCGACGTCGAAAGCCAAGTATTTCCTCTCAAGACGAGCTTTTTGAAGCATTCGAACTTTTGCATACGGATTTTCAAAATGCTTTAATCGATAACAAATCCCTAAAAGCGAAAAATAAATTATTAGAAATCGAAATTTCGAAAATAAATGAAAAAGGGAAATTTATTGAAACCGATCATTCTAAATGTCTTGAAAATAAAAATAAATTAAAGAATTATCTTTTAAAAGTTCAAAATAAACTCAAGAATTTAACGAATAAATTTTCTTGCGGAAATGACAAATTTGAACAATTGCTTTCCGTTCAAAAATTTTCTTCAAACAAACAGGGGTTAGGATTCAAATCGTGTAATAAAATCGAATCCATAAATTTTAAAACACTCCGATGTGATAAATGTTTAAAAATTAGACATCATATTTCCATTTGCAAAAGCCCGAGACGGACAATCAAAATTAAAAAGGTTTGGATTCCTAAAGGAACCACAATACCGAATACCGTCTATGCATCAAATAAAAAAACAATTATCGGTTGGATCCCCAAAAATCATAATTGATATTTTCATCAAATTGGTATTTAACTCAGTGGGAGTTCCCATTATTTTCAAAATGGGGAAAGCTATCTTTGAGGGGGGTTTACCCGTTAATTGTCATCCTTAATTTTATCAATTTTTTTGTGATTATTGCAGTTTTTGATTATGACAAAAAAGGGGTAGAAGAAGAGGAGAATATGAGAATAGGAGAATGTCGATAAAAAATTTGGGAGAAGGAGAATACGAGTCATGGAAGAATGACAAGAAAAATATAAACAATCTCGATCATGAAAAGGAGAGAAAAGACGAAGGAGAATAAAGTCGAGAAAATAAAAGAACAAAGTTGAAAAAGAAAAATGAGAAGAAGTTGAAAAGAAGATAAGAAAAAAGTTGGGGAGAAGAAAACTAACGAAACGGACAAAGCCGAAAACTTTGATCTGTAATGTTTTATATTTTTGCAGATATATAATCCCAACGAAGGTTGTTGTTTTGTAATCATCAAAAAGGGGGAGATTGTTGGAATATTCTATTCCACATAATTACAAAATGATTTTGATGATAAGTTATTGATGTGTTGTTGATCAAATAAAACAACAAAAGAACGAACCAAAACAACAAAGAAGTTGAAGACGCTCGAACCGGACTGAAAAACAAAGAAGTTCATATTTATCGAAGCTAACATACGCTATGTCTATAGGATTAAAGTACGTAATGCATATCACCTGAAGGCAGACGACGTAATATCCATACTTTCTATTTTTGGTAATTTCTATTTTTGGTGTATGTTTGTTTCGGACGACTCTCTTATTACTAGTTTGGAATTCTGAATCTATTTTGTTCTTGGAGTTTTTCCATCCGGACGAGTTTCAAAGATATTTTTACGTATTTTCATCTTGAATTATATTTTCTTGCATGTATATTCGATTCTCGTAAAACTCGTTCGATTTCATTATTCCTCTGTTTCTAGGAGTTCGTTTGGATGAGTTGCTCAGGTTGTAAGTTTTGGATTGATAATAGGACGTTGTATCGTGACTTTGGGTCGTTTGGGCCATTTTTATAAATTCGTGTTACTTTGGGTATTGTTGTCATTATTTGTCCTTAACCGACTTTTGTGTGACCGGGGATTTGTATTGGTCGTGATATTTGTCTCGTCAGTGGTGTATTGGAGGGTGTCCAGTGGTCCTACTCTGGTATTTTTATTTCCGGTGATTGTCGAGCCATTCATTCTTTCTTCGCAGAGCAGTGGGCTGGCTGGGTTACGGCCGTAAGGTGGCATGTATTATGGCCGTAAACTTCTGTACATTACGGCCGTAATGTCTTCTTTGTTACGGCCGTAACGATGTGTTGAAATCAGTCCAGTAAGTTCTGTACTACCATTACGGCCGTAACGGTTCTCATATTACGGCCGTAACGCTGCCCAGTTTATTAGGCTGGACAGCGGGTCTCTTTCTCATTTCTTTCATTCTTTCATTTCCTTCGCGACGGGAGCGATTTCTCCAGCCTAGGGTTCGTCCGATTCCGTCCAACCTCAGTTGTGAAGCAATTTTGGGTCATCATATCATCACTCTAGCATCAAACCAACCATTGTTCATTTTCTAATCGAGGTATATTTTTCTAGAACCCTAGTTTTGGGGGATTTTGGGGATTTCGGGATTTTTGACATAATTCTTCATTTTAATCCGATTTAGCTCCGTCGAATTGTTAGATTACGAATGTGTAGTCGTAATCCCTTGTTTCTATTATAGTCTAACGAATTTAACCTCTTAGTTTCGCCATTGTAAGATTAAAACCATCTAGGACTTCGTAGTGACCGACAAATTGTTCCAACGGGTAGAATTAGGATTAATTCTTACCTTTCCACAATATTGAGACTTGTTTGTATACCGTTATTGTGTTAGGGATGGATTTGGGAGGATTGTTCGGACCGAAACCTATTCTTTCGTCGTTTCCTTCGCGTCGTGTTAACCAAGGTAAGTACATGTATTACATTCCGTTATGTATGTTACGTTTTCAAAATGAATGATAAATTGTGGTTTTCGGGTGCGTGAGTTGTGTTCCTTCCACCCGGAGCGTTCGACGGGATGTCTGGGGGTCGATACTAAGGGGTACGGCCGCGGAAGTGGTGTCCCACCCGAAGCGTTCGACGGGTTGTCTGGGGGTCGATACTAAGGGGTACGGCCACGGGATACCAGTTGTGATTTTGTGATATCATGATGAATTGATAACTGATTTGAATGCCAATGTAGTATTCCGGAATATCTATGGCAAATGATTTCTGATTGAGATGACTGTGTAAAATCGTATTTGTATATAATGTTGTGTAATTGTGTACTTGCACTAGCTATTCGAATGCTAACCCCATAAATGGGGGAAATACGTCTTATGCATTTCAGGTACCGGAAGAGCTGAGGAGCAGGCACTGGATATGCACGCAAAGGATGGATTGTCATGATTATGAGGCTCGAGTCATTATTTATGTTCGGTCATTTATACTGTTTGAATATTGGAAATTGTCTGGATTTATTGTATTCGGTTAAAGTCCCATGCGTGGGCAATGATATGGTATCGACTTATATTTTTACGTACGTCTATTAAAACGTTTTGGCCGAGGCCACGGCCCCATTTTTACATTGATGATTGCATCTTTGGGATTTTCCTGTACGGAATGTGTGTCATGTGTTAGCCTGGTAGACCTCATGAGGGTTCTACGGCGTGTAATGTCCCAGTTGTGAATTGGGGTGTTACATTTATGGTATCAGAGCCAGATTTTGAATGCCTAGGCTGTCGGTTAATTTTGGGTCTGTCAGTTATGTCGTTAGAGACAGTCCTTGAGCCTAATATTATCGTGCTATCGTCTTTTCGTGCGACCCGTGGCTATAAGTCTCCTCGAACTCTTATACTTCTGTAATTCATTTTCTTGCGTTGTTCAGAATTGTGAATTATGAATTTTTCTGATCTTGTTCCTTTCATATTTTCTTCAGTATGTTGAGAGGTCGCGGTAGACCAGCTAGGGGACGCGGCCGAGGCCGTGGTCGTGGTGCTAATAACGAGAAAGGCTCGCTTTCTCAGTCCTCTGCGGATTCGGCTTCTCATTCAGTGCCATCGGGTAATAACGCCAACGTCGGGGCTACTGCCGTACTTCAGCAGTTAGTAGCCCAACTCACTCAGATAGCTCAGGGTGGACGCCAAAATCCGCCCCCGACTCCAGAGGACGAAGCTAGTAAATGGCTTCAGATAGTAACTAAGATGCACCCCCCTCGTTTCGCTGGTTCTTCTGACTCCCTCGGTTGGGAGAATTGGCTCTTTCAGTTGGGCAGGACTTTTGATGCCGTAGCTTGTCCCGATGACAGGAGGGTACATATTTCTCAGTACCTCCTGGATAAGGAAGCTGCGGAATAGTGGGAGTCTGTGACGCCCAGAGACCGTCAGGCCACTTGGGAGGAATTTAAAGCTGCTATGGAAGCAGAATATTGTCCACCACCAGTCAAGGAGTGCAGGATTGTGGAGTTCTTCACCGCTACACCTCAGGATGTGCCTATTTCTCAGGCCATCATCACTTATAATCAGCAATTAGGATTCGTGTAAGATCAGGTGAGTACCGAGACCGACAAGATCCGTTATTTCAATATGCGCATGAAACCGCATATCAGGCAGAGTATGGCACCGCTCATGTGTGTCACCTTGAAGGAGTATCAGGATAGCGCCCTAGCGATCGAGATGGATGCACCAGAATCAGAGTTGGGTACAGAGGCCAAGAAACAGAAAACAGCTGGTAGTTTTTCAGCCGGCAAGAGGGGACGATTTTCGAGAGCACAATCTGCCCCTACACCTGGGAAGAGGCCGTTTCATCAGTCTGGAGGATCTCAGAGTAATCGTCCAGTCCAGTCCGTTGCTTCTGGTGGCAGGGTTTGTTTTAACTGCAACCAATATGAGCATTTGATGAAGGATTGCCCTTCTCCTCTAATTACTTGTTTTACTTGCGGGTAGACCGGGCACCGAGAAGCACATTGTGAGAGAGCTACCAGGGCTACCAGAGCTCTGACTACCACCACCGTTCAGAGAGAGCACAGTATTGATCAGAAGACTCCAGTTACTCATGTTCCTCAGAGTTCAGGCGGTGGTAGGGGCCGGGGTCATCCAGACCGCCGAGCTGCATCTAGTTCGGGCTCAATCCACCCTCGGTTATATTAGATGAGGCGCACGGAGGAGGAAGACGTTCCGGTGGCGTCAGGTACCACTCAGATCCTTTCTCATCCAGTTTCAGTGCTTTTCGATTCGGGTGCTACTCATTCTTTTATTGCTTCGGATTGTGTGTGTCGTATTGGTATTGACTGCTTGTTCGAGTGTGAACCGTTTGTAGTGGGTACGCCTAGCGGGGATCGTATGGTTGGGGACCGGGAAGTTAGGGGTTGTCCAGTGAGGATCGGGAGCCGAGATTGGCCCTCGAATCTCATTCTTATAGACCTTAAGGGCGAGGATTTGATCCTCGGGGACGATTGGTTGGATCGTCACGGTGCTATCATGAACTATCGGACTCGTACCATCTCGATAGTGGCCGAGGACGGCACTGAGCATACTCTCATCGGTTTTAAACCGGGTAGATCGGGAAGTGTGATTAGCGCCTTAAAGGCGATGAAACTTCTGAATCAGGGTTGTGTCGGCTATTGGTGTTACGCTCTGCAGGCGGAGGATGGCGGAGTCGAAATGTCGTCGATTCCAGTTGTCAGCGAGTACCCCGACGTATTTCCAAATGACTTGCCAGGATTACCACCACAGCGAGAGGTTGAGTTTCCTATGGATCTTGAGACGAATGCGGCTCCCGTTTCTCAAGCACCATACCGTATGGCACCGTCGGAGATGTTAGAATTGAAGAAACAGTTGGGGGAATTGTTAGATAAAGGGTATATTCGACCGAGCGCATCGCCTTGGGGTGCGCCTGTACTTTTTGTTAAGAAGAAGGATGGGTCGCTTCATTTATGCATCGACTACCGAGAATTAAACAAGTTGACCATCAAAAACAAGTACCCTTTGCCCAGGATCGACGACTTGTTTGATCAGCTTCAGGGAGCGTCAGTCTTTTCAAAGATTGATTTACGATCAGGCTACTACCAGTTGAGGATTCGGGACAGCGATATATCGAAAGCTGCCTTTCGGACTCGATATGGCCATTACGAGTTTGTGGTTATGCCTTTCGGGCTAACCAATGCCCCAGCAGTGTTCATGCAGTTAATGAACAAATTTTTATCGAGTATCTGGACAAATTCGTAGTCGTCTTTGTCGACGACATCCTTATCTATTCCCGGATCCGAGAGGAGTATGATTTACATCTCCGGATTGTGTTGGACACTTTGAGAACTGAGCAGTTGTACGCTGATATAACCGAGCTGATCGGCCACCAAGAACCGGGTTAATCTCAGAAGTTTATCTAAGAAAACTCGAATGTATGAAGTATTGCCTTTTCTCTTTCTCTAAAATATACTGTAATCTCAGCATTATGCTTGGCCTCTTGAAGGAAAGCCCCCCTCCTCCTTTTATAGAAGGGAGAGCCGCATATCCTTTAAGATCTTTCCTGATTTTTAGGGAAGATCCCGGATATCCAGGGATTCAGGCTGCGATTTCCCATCCCTGGATATCCGGGATTGAGGAGTATGGGCTTCCAGTCCCCGAATCTCTGGGATTCTGTCAAGTGAGTCGAGATCTCCTTTCCCGAGAGTTCAACCTTCATGAGCCCGGCGATTCCCAACCCCGGTTATGACTTAGTAGGTCGGCTCATATTATAAAGGATCACTTAGGTCGGGACACTCTTATCCAAATCCGTAGGTCGGCGAGGCCTTCGAGGTTGGCCCTCTCTTAGCAGAGGTCACAGGTCAGTGGGCCCCCCGAGATCGGCACCCTCTTATCTGAGGTTATAGATCAGCGAGCCCTCTGAGGTCGGCATCCTATTGTCTGAGGACATAGGTCGGACTTCATTAGTCTAAGTCTCCCTTCCTTTACTCAAAGATCGGTACGCCGGTTTATATTGGTCTTTTTTAAACCGGGTTTTTAGTGAGCGTACATTCGTCGTCCTATCAACCTGTCCCCCCTACTCTAGTCGAGCTGTAAGACCGAGTAGAGTATGATTTGCTTACAATCTGACGACCTCGACACAGTAGTCCTTGGGGTTCCCGTTACCAGGTAACGAGGTTCCTCGAGATTCGTCCGCCTTTATATCAACGTCTTTTCTTTTCCTCGCCTCCCAACGGTCGCATCTATGGCCAGGTCCAGGTGTCAACCTGCTATAGGTCGGATGAGGCGGTACCATATCCTATCCGTTCTTTTACAGGAGGCATCAGATGCTCCATATCGCCCGTTATCTTCTTGGTTTTCGCCCTTCCTCCTTATAAATAGAGATCCTCTACCCCCTCAGCCACTTCTGCTCTTTTTTTTTTGCCAAACATTAGTGTGAGGGTTTTCCGGCGACACCTGCGACCTTGGTTTCCTGCCTCCGGTGGTGCTTCCACTATCTTTCTCCGGCGCTCTTCCACCCAATCTCATGGGTATGTCTATCTAAACACCTCGTTACTTTTTCTTTTTGTTTGTTACCTATATTTTCCTTTCTCCTCCCTCCATTTTCTTCCTTTTATTATGTCGTTTGCCTCTGATTCTCAGAATCTTTCCGGCCAATCGGCCGTGGACTCTTTTTTAGAAGGTTTATCCTCTTCTGATGGGGACTCGGGGGGTAGGTCGGAGCGAGCTACTGGCTCCTCCCTCTGTCTTAGAGATGAACCCCTAGGTGATGTAGATTCGTCCGAGCTGGGTGACATACCTTCCAGCCTTCCCTCCGGCATTCCTCTGATTAGCTTAGATCCCCCATCCCCTCCTCCTATGGATGAAGTAACTATGACCGACCTTTTAGCTGATCCAGATCAAACGGTCACAGGAGCTACTCGAGTTCTCCCTTATCATCCTCTATCTAGGACTAGTCCAGCCGCGTTGGCTAGTTTTATAAAATTTCTTAGACTTCCTCCGGGGTGGGAATTTGTCACGCCCCAGGCTCGTGACACCCCTGATCATCCTCCCCCAGATCATATTACCTGGTTCATGGATCAGGTGAGCAGTGGTCTTCGCTTCCCTCTTCATCCCTTCCTTGTCTCTCTCTCTGTTAAATACAATCTTCCCCTCAACCAGTTTTCTCCCAATTCTTTTCGTTATATGGTCGGTTTTCTCATGTTATGTCATTATAGACACGAGGAACCCGACCTGGATTTTTTCTATTTTTGTTTCGGGCTAAAGAGCTTTAAAGGCTCCTTTTACTTAACTTCCCGAAACAATGCCCATTTCTTTACCCACCTCCCTTCCAATGTGAAGGACTGGAGGTCGCGTTTCTTTTTCCTTCGGCTCCCTTCGGCTGACTCCTGGGGTTTCCCCACAGAATGGACACAAGCCACTCCGAGCCAGGATCCTATTCCTAGGTGCAGTTCTATCCGAGATGGGTGGGTCGAGAAAGTTCGGGAATGGAATGACATTCCTTACAATGCTTTCCAACTGACGCAATATCATGATCTTCTATTCCATTGTGGGCTGAGCTCGAATCCTTACCCAGCTATTCCTGATATTGGTAGGTTTTAACGGCTCTTTCCATAGTATAATCTTTGTTATTCTGTTTTTTGGCTATCCTACTGACCTATTGTATTGCTTTTCGTAGATCGATTCATGCGGACCCTCCAGTATGATGCCTCCAAGACGGCTGAACCGATGAAGGAGAAGGCCCCCAAATCGAAGAATCCCCCTAAAGAGAGGGTGGAGGGCTCGTCAAAAACCAAGCAGAAGCTCTCCTCCCGCTCCAAAGCTGGGGTGACTCTCCCCTCCGACCTGTCTCCTACCTTGACCACTGGGCGGAGCCCTGCAAGCTCATCTCGGCAGCTTCAGGTCATCAAGAGGGCCCATTCCCCCAGCTCCCCTGTTTCCAAATGGCCGAAGACTGCAGGTCCCCCTGGTCCGGCTATGGAGACATTTCTCCGTTGTAAGGAGTGGGAGAAGTTTCTTCCATATTTCAGCCCCATGATCCCAGCTAGGGATAAGCAGGCATTACGAGATGCCGCGGAGGGCCCTCGTTTTGATGCCATGATGATGTATTTTGGGAAGGTATTCCTCTTTTCGCCTTCCTCCCCTTCTTTACTAATTTTATGTTTATTATTACCTTTTGACGTCCTGATGTGAATTTCTCTTTTTTTTTGTGCAGTTCTGCGCCACCTTTGTGACCTTCGCGGAAGATCATAAGATCGACACTTCGTCCTCCTCCCAGCTTACCCAGATGTCAGCCGATCTGGTGGCCGCCCTGGAGGCTAAGTCCGATCTCTCTGTTCAGCTTTAGGAGAGGGAATATCGCTTAGATGTTGCCCTTAAGAAAAGCTCTGAGCGGGAGGCAGTTTTGGAACAGGATCAGATGGCCAACGTTCAGCTGAACCAAGAGTTGAAACTTTTGAAGGCCCAATTTCAGGCTGAATCGGAGAAGGTGGGCTAGCTCGAGGCTCAGTTGTCGGAAGCTAAGGCCGAATCCGAGAAGATTTCCCATCTCGAGACCCAGGCTAAGGCGGAGTTGGAGAAGGTCGCCCAACTTGAAGCTCAGGCTAAAGCAGAATCAGAGAGGATCGCCCAGCTGGAAGCTCAACTAGCCGAGGCTAGATCCGAGGGATCATCTTATGAGCACAGAGTGATGGATGGCCGATGTCGATTTCTGACCAGTGACGTCGGTTACTCTTTCCCGGGGGCTTACCGTTCTGCCCTTCTAGCCTGGTATCACAATTCTACCGCTTATCTGGTCAAGATGGCTCCTGTCGCGACGCAATATTTCGATTTTGCTCTAACTCGCGCTCGCGAGCAACTAGCTGCTTTGGGCTTTATGGGCGAGCTGGACTGGGACCCTGCATTGGATGGGGCTCCCGTCCCTTCGGGTTGGTCTGGGGATGTGGACGAATCTCCTGAGGCAGCCTGGTGGGAGGACGCCCTTGGCGAGTCTATAAAGGAATCCGGCCTGGATTTGGAGCTGCCTTCTATCCCTCCTAAATCGCCAGTTAAGGCCAGCACTCCTAATCCATAGGTGACTGGGACCGACCTTGATGCCTCCCCTTCGTCGCCTCCTCAATCCTCCGAGCCTGTAGCTTAGTCTTTATTAGTTTTATGTATTTATTCTTTTTGTTGTTCATTGTACTGGCACAACCATTTTTAATGAAAAGTCTTTTGAGTTGAATATATTTTGGATTTGTACGATAGTGATATGCCTTGCTAACGTAACTTGTTTATGAAAACATAGCTTGTTTCTGCAAATTTAAGTTAATATGGCTCGGCGTCGATTGTAACCTCAATGTATCTGAATTGTTTGAATCAATATGACTACTTCTAAATATAACCCGACCTTTTCCTAGTATAGCTCATATGCTCTTTATTATTTTAAATCTTGCAACATCTTAAATATAACCCGACCACTTCGATCTTACAAGTTGTAATGGTTTGGTGGTTTTAGGTTGATTCAAACTAACCTTATCACCGACCTTTAGTACAGGTCGGATATTTCGAACAAATTCTGGGAGTTTAAGGTTGCTCGGATATTTCCAACTCCCTCGAGTGGGATATAGTCTGGACAGGATCCCATTTTTTTTATAGGTCGGCTCCTACTCTAAGCCTGAGGCTATTTATATATTGGGGTAGTTTACCTCTACCTGAAATTGAGGGTATTTCCCTTAGCCATAGATTTGAAGAGCGATTCACCCTTAAACGGATCTGAAGGCATTTCAGCTGATCAGATGTCATAGGGCGGTTCACCCTTACTCGGATCTGAAGGCATTTCACCTGATCAGATGTCATAGGGCGGTTCACCCTTACTCGGATCTGAAGGCATTTCACCTGTTCAGATGTCACAGGGCGGTTCACCCTTACTCGGATCTGAAGGCATTTCACCTGTTCAGATGTCACGGGGCGGTTCACCCTTACTCGGATCTGAAGGCATTTCACCTAATCAGATGTCACAGGGCGGTTCACCCTTACTCGGATCTGAAGGCATTTCACCTGATCAGATGTCACAGGGCGGTTCACCCTTACTCGGATCTGAAGGCATTTCACCTAATCAGATGTCATTTCTAGTTTTACTCGATCAACACATTCAGAGATTTTTTTTTTGTAATAGACTTTTATTAAAACATCACAAGCTTTTTTCCACACCTCTTCATGCAAAATATTTTTTTAAGTGGCATATGTTCCAAGGTCTTTTGATGGGGCGCCCTTCCATATCCTCGAGCTCATAAGCTCCCCCTACATAAATTCGGATTACCTTGTAAGGGCCCTCCCAGTTTGGCTCCAGTTTTCCTGTTTTTCTGAGGGCATCAGCTCGCCTAAGCACCAAATCACCGACTTGAAACTGTCTCTTCCTGACTTTTTTATCGTGAGCTGCTTTTGTCAGGCTTTTGTATCTTTCCGTTCGTGCTGCGGCCGCTTCTCTTCTTTCTTCTATGGTGTCCAACGCCTCCTTCATTATTTCCTCGTTTTCCTCCTCGTTGAATCATCGAACCCGATGGTTTCTCCGACTTCTGCCGGGATGATGGCTTCGGACCCGTATACCATACTGAAGGGTGTTTCCCCCGTCGACGATCTAGGTGTGGTCCTGTATGACCATAGCACCGAGCTAAGCTCATCCACCAATCCTCCTCCAGCTTTGTCTAAACGGGTTTTGATCCCTTGCAAGATTGTTCTGTTAGTTACCTCCACTTGTCCATTAGTCTGCGGATGAGCAACCGCAGCGAACCTTTGCTTGATGTGCATCCCCTCGCACCAGGATTGGGTTCTTTTCCCATTGAATTGAGTTCCATTGTCTGAGATAAGTATCTGGGGCGCTCCGTACCTGCAGCAAATGTTGTTAAACAGAAAACTTATGATTCTTTGCTCGGTTATGGTGGCCACGGGCTCGGCCTCTACCCACTTGCTGAAGTAGTCTATGGCTACTACTAAAAACTTCCTTCCTCCCGAGCCAGGTGTAAACTGCCCCATAATATCGATTCCCCATTTAGCTAAAGGACAGGGTGCTCCCATGGTAATCATATCTTCAGCTGGGATGTGAATTAAGGGTGCGTGCATTTGACATTTTTGGCACCGCTTAACCATCTCCACCGCTTTCTTGCTCATGGTCGGCCAGAAAAAACCAGCTCTTAGTGTTTTGCTAATTAGCGCCCTTCCTTTGGTATGATCACCGCAGCACCCTTCATGGATTTCTTCCAGTATACCCCGCCCTTCTTCTTCCGAAACGCACCGCAGGTATGGACCGAGGTAGGATCTCTTGTATAATTCATCATTAATACAACAGAACCTCGCTTCCCTTTGTATAATTTTCATTCTCTCTTGCCTTTCATTGGGTAGTTCTGCCCTTCTTAGGTATGCCAACAAAGGAGTTCGCCAGTCCGCAATCTCTTTCACCTCCATCACCTGTTTCGTGATGCTACTCCGGGCCACTCCTAAAATCGTTACTGTCCGTGAGCGACAATCCACTAAAGAGCTTCCCATTTTTGCTAAGTAATCAGCTTTTACATTTTCCGCCCTAGGGATATGGATCAACTTCCATTCCCCTAGTTTTTTGGCAGCCTCTTTCACTTCCTCAACATACTTCTTCATCCGATCCTCATTTATCTCAAATTTTCCTCCTACCTGCTGCGTGACCAGCTGGGAATCAGAATAATCAATGAGTCGTCGTGCGCCCAAGTCTATCCCCAGCTGCATTCCCTTAACCAGGGCTTCATACTCGGCCTCGTTGTTAGATGCTTTGAAATTGAATTTTATGGCATACTCTAATTGCTCGCCCTCCGGGGTAGTAAGGACTATCCCTGCCCCAGAGCCACTGGTTGTTGCCGATCCATCCACATGTTGTAGCCACTGTCCCTCTGGCGGCGATGGCATGGCCCCCTCTTGGATGAAGTCCGCTAGGGCCTGAGCTTTAATTGCCATTCTCGGCTCATACTCCATGTCGTATTCCCCCATATCTACCGCCCACTTCACCAGGCGACCTGACGCAATAGGTCGACCTAATATTTCTCTTAAGGGCAAGTTGGTTCGCAGCTTTATTCGGTGGGCTAGAAAATACAGCCTCAATCGTTGGTCTGTAATTACTAATGCCAGTGCTCCCTTCTCTAGCTCGGAGTAATTCCGTTCTGCTCCTTGCAAAATTCGGCTTGTATAATAAATGGGCTTTTGCTTACTCATTTCTTCTCTTAGCAAGACCGAGCTAACCGCCCCCTCTCCCACGGATAAGTAGAGTATGAGCTCTTCTCCTGGTACTGGTTTGGTGAGCAGAGGTAGCTCGGCCAAGTATTCTCTTAATTTTCCGAATGTTGTTTGCGCTTTGGGGGTCCATTCGAATTTGTTCTCTTTTCTTAAGAGTTTAAAAAATGGGAATCCCTTCTCGACTGAGCGTGATATGAACCGGCTCAGCCCCGCTATTCTTCCTGTTAGTATCTGGATATCCTTAATATTTTTTGGAGGATTCATTTGCAGCACTCTAAAAGAACACTTTGATGGGTTGAGCTTCATTCTGTACGTGCGCAGGTTTTCGAACGTTTCCTCTAGATCTCTGATATGCTCTCTTGCCTTTACGCTTTTTACTAGCATATCATCCACGTACACTTCCATGTTTCTGCCGATTTGGGATCTAAAGATTCTATCAACCATCCTTTGATATGTGGCTCCTGCATTTTTTAACCCAAAAGGCATGCGCACATAACAAAAAGTTCCTTTTGATACCACAAAGCTAACCCTCTTTCTATCTTCGGGTGTGAGGGGAATCTGATGATATCCCTCAGAAGCATCCATCATATTGAGCAACTCGCACCCGAGGTTGAGTACACTAGCTGATCTATGCGGGGTAACGGGTAGTGATCTTTTGGACATGCTTTATTTAGGTCTCGGAAGTCCATGCACATCCTCCACTTCCCCTGGCCTTTTCCCACCATGACAGCATTGGATAGCCACTCCGGAAACTGGATCTCCATTATGTGTCCAGCTCGGAGGAGCTTGTCAACTTCTTCCCCAATGATCCCATCCATCTCCGGCACAAAATGCCTCCTCTTCTGCTTCACTGGTCTTATGGTTGGGTCGATGTTTAACCTGTGCTCGGCAACTGTTGGGCTGATTCCCACCAGATCCTCGGCTGCGAACGCGAAAATGTCCACAAATCTCCTTAGCAGGCAGATAAGGCTTTCCCTTATCCCATCGTCCAACCGACTTCCCATGCGAGTTTTTGTTTCTGGCTTTCCTGGAACCAATTCTATTTCCAACAACTCCTCATTGGGCTTGACGCCTTCTTCATCGGCTTCCTCGGGCGCCTTTGATTGTTTATTCTTTTTAAACTCTGGATCCGGGCCTCCTAGCTCGGACGTCCTCTTACCGCGTTGTACTCCATGTTTTACTATTGTCTGGTAACAAGATCGAGACAAAAACTGATCCCCGGCTACTTCCCCTACCTCGCCTCCTACGGGGAATTTTACTTTCATGTGCGTGGTAAATGCCACTGCTTCGAACTTGTTGAGTCCCGATCGCCCTAGAATGGCGTTATAGGCCGATTTGGTGTCCACCACTAAAAACCTGAGTGTCTTGACCTTCCGATGAGGTATCCGACCTAGTGCTACCGGAAGCACCTCTTCTCCAACCGGTTGCACCTCGGTCATGCAGAACCCATAAAGTGCGGTATCTACTTTCTTTAATTCCACCTCAAGGTTCATCTGTTTGAAACAGTCATAGAATAAGATGTCCACCGAGCTTCCTGTATCGATGAATACTCTTTGCACATCGTAACTGGCAATCTCTGCGGTGATGACCAGTGTGTCATTATGGGGTGCATGTATCCCGCTATAATCCGCAGGGCCAAACTGAATGATAGGCCCGCTGCCTACAGAGGCGACCTCTTCGAACTGCTGACACCTAGCCCTTCGCGTGTGAGCTTTCCTGGACTGATTATAATTTCCGTCGGTTGGTCCTCCTGATATCATGTGGATCACTCCTTTATTAGTTGGTGGAGCGACGGGTCCCCGAGGGGCTTCTCTTTTCATCCCCATCCCCCTTGGGGCATGGGTGGTTGCCTCCGGCCTCCATTCCTCTGCTGATATGTTAACTCCATTAGATGTCCCGCTCGGACCAGCCTCTCGATCTCATCTTTAAGGTGCTTGCACTCATCTGTTTTATGCCCATAATCATTGTGGAATCGACAATAAAGCTTAGATTTCGGCTGGGTGGGCCCATTAGAACGAGATGCAGGCCACTCGATAACCCTATTCATCTTACCTTCAATTGCTTCCAAAACCTGCGCTCTCCTCATCGTTAATGGGCTGTATTGGTCAAATCTGGGTCGCCTTAGACCGGTATCGCTCTTCCTTCGGTCTGTGTTCCGGTTTATCTTTCCACGCGACATTTCCTCCCGAGGCAAATTTCCTTGAAAGGTATATTCCTCGCGCCGTACCAATCTGCTAGATCCTCTTTCCCCATCTTCGGGTTTTTCTTGTAATTCCTCCATATCCTTCTCGGTTTCTTCAACATTAATGTATTTTGAACATCGAGCTAAGACCTCATCATATGTTCTAGCCGGTTTTTTAGCCAACGAGGTGCGTAGTAGTCCAGGCCTTAGTCCCTGCGTCAAGGCACTGGTCTTTACCTCTTCAGACGACGAGGGTACCTCCAGACATGCCTTTGTAAATCGGGTCACATAAGCTCTCAGCGCTTCTCCGAAGTACTGCTTGATGCTGAACAAGGACATGAATGTCTTTTGGTGCGCCCTGGCGCTCGGAAAGTGAGTCAATAATGCTGAGCTGAAAGTTTTGAAGCTGGTGATTGTCCCAGGGGGTATCTGGTGGAACCAATCCTGAGCTGACTCCGTCAGCGTAGCCAGGAATGCTATGCAACTCACGGCATCTGAATATCGGTGTAGTAGGGCCATATTCTCAAATCGGTACAAATGTCGGGTAGGATCTGAGAGTCCATCGTAGGTGAATGTGACAGCCCTAAACCCATATGGGAGTTCGGCCTGCAGTATGCCTTCCGAGAAGGGATGGCCTGGATGACTTTCCGTGTCCTTCCCCACAACCCTCTGTCGCAACTCCTCTAGCTCGTCTTGCATACTGGATATTAAGGGATCCAGCGTTTTTTCCTATCTAGATCGTTCCCATATTCTTGGATAACTCTCCCCATGCTCTTCCTGCTGATCAATTTCCTCCGGCCCATCCGAAAGGATGGGTATTACTTTTCGTGGTATTCTTTGCTTTTCGACCTCTCGACTCCTATGGATCGCATTGTCGATTATGTCGGCTAAGGCTTCCTTCGTCAGTGTGATTGTCTTTGGGTGCGGCTTCTTCTAGGGTGTGTGGGTGTTTTTTCCAGAGTCGATTCTCCACCCACAGCTGCTAGTTCCTCTTCTAAATTTTGGGGTATCAACTCCCCTATTTTCTTCTGGTTCATTTCTTCCGCCATTACTGACCTCACGTCTCAGCTCAAAGTGAATCGATGTCACCCTTCCCACAGACGGCGCCACTTGATGTAACCGAGCTGATCGGCCACCAAGAACTGGGTTAATCTCAGAAGTTTATCTAAGAAAACCCGAATGTATGAAGTATTGCCTTTTCTCTTTCTCTAAAATATACTGTAATCTCAGAATTATGCTTGGCCTCTTGAAGGAAAGCCCCCCTCCTCCTTTTATAGAAGGGAGAGCCACCTATCCTTTAAGATCTTCCCTGATTTTTAGGGAAGATCCCGGATATCCAGGGATTCAGGCTGCGATTTCCCATCCCTGGATATCCGGGATTGAGGAGTATGGGCTTCCAGTCCCCGAATCTCTGGGATTCTGTCAGGTGAGTCGAGATCTCCTTTCCCGAGAGTTCAACCTTCATGAGCCCGACGATTCCCGACCCCGGTTATGACTTAGTAGGTCGGCTCATATTGTAACACCCCCAATCCGCTCAGGGATATTACACGCCGTAGAACCTTTCCTCAAGGATCTACCAGGCTGGTAACGACATATAACAACTCAACCATGCCTTTCAGGCTAAAATGACTCAGTAGACCGATTTGGTCTTTCAACAAATACATACAACTCAAATACAACTCATGCCCACGCAGGGGTCAAAATACAACCACACCTGCATAACGGAAAATATAGCAATGAAAAATAGAGTACAATCAACCAATAAACAAAGTACGGTTCCTCATGTGATTAGTATCGATCATCTTTCATCATCCTTCGTGCCGACCGTGTTATGCTCCAAAACCTGAATGCAAAACAGACATCCACCCCGAATACTGGGTTAGCAAACTCCACTGTTTTGCTAGTGCAAGAACAAAGTGCAAATACGAGCCATACAATTCACATTCCACGAACGATAATAATTCCGAATCCTCAAAGATTCAAATACAACAGGATGAACACTTCCCGAGGCAAGAGTTGAGTAAATACTTCCCAAAATTTCAAGATCAAAATATCAAGGGAAACAATTTATAAAATGATTTGAAATACCATCGGGAGTTTTGATAGAAAACGATTTAGGATTATCAAATCCTACTTTTCGAAAACCAAAAGACAAAAGGGGTCACCGCCCCAAAGGTTTACTTTCTGAAAAATGACATTTACCAAACCGTTGGGATTTTAGCCCCAAATCCGTAAAACGACTTTTACAAAACCATTGGGATTTTAGCCCCAAATCTCATCGACTCACAGTACACAAGAACGACCACAAGGTTCGTATCCCAACATCAAAATCCACAAATAAAGGATTTAAAACAAACAACAAAATACTCCAGTGCCATCCTAGCCAAGTAAGCCAAACGAACACTTACCTCTTACACACTTAGTCGATGCATGCAATCATGAAAACACAGTTCCAAAGCACTCATTTCCGGAAATGCCAATATCGAATCACATTTGTAAAATGCACCACAATTAACCGCGGACCCACAGCTTCGTGGATCCCTGCCGAGACCCCGTCGGATCTAACCCACAGTGGTTAAAAGCAAGCTCGCGGTTCCACAGCTTCGTGGAGCCCTACCGAGACCCCGTCGGATCTAACCCGTAGTGAGCATACACACACACACGTTACTCATGCAATACTAACATGATAAGAATGTAAGTTCATTAAGAATACTCACTAGAGATGGCCATTAACTCGACACCATTATCAAACTCTCCAAAACACAATGACAAGATTAAATACGGAATACACGATTCCATAACTTTAAACAATCGGAGTATCATCATCAAATCCTTCAACGTTCAAAATAATCAAATCATAATCAATTCCCAAAACACAACGTTCACAAAACACACACGCGTTTTGAAAGAGAGCCTTTAACGAGGCCAAACCGAAATCTTTTGAAACTTCATTTCAAATAACCAAACAAACACATCAAGACGGCCACCGATCATCATATCCATAAAACGAGAAAAGTATGGGCAAGGTACTTGCCTCGAATAACCACAACGCGGAGAATCGGCCGAAGTAGGTTGGCACGAACCGACTACGAACTCGCCGACTCCACCGAACGACAATCCACAACAATGAACTACGAACGAAAACAATAACAATGAAAATGAATTCCAAAGTACGACCCAAAGCCGCTGAATTCAAAGAACAAATGACGAAAGTTCAAGGATTTCCCCCAAAACGGCCAAGAACACGATTCGTTCCGTCAAAACCCAAAAACGGAATTCCAAGATGATATATGGATATACAATCCATAGAATGTATTTAACAACATCATTTAACCACAATCGATCCATCAAAAACGGATGAAAAACCAGATCGAGAACAAATCCCCCAAAAAGTCAATTCGAAGGAAATCAAGAAATATACTTCGATTCGACGAAGAACAATGGATTAAATGATGTTAAACACAAGAATACTACCAAGATTAATCATACCCATCATGAATTAATCAACAACACGGAACGAATCGGACGAAAATGCAAAAATCCCCAAATTCACAAAATTAGGGTTTTAAGGAAGATTACCTTGATTCGCTGGATCAAAGGATGATAACGGACGATTGATTGATGTTATGAACTCAAGGACTTCATGTATTTGTTGTTAAACAACATGGCTTCGTCACCCATGAATCGCAAGCCGCGGACGGAGAAGGAAGGAAATGAAAAACGAAGGGAAATGTGGCTGGTCTGTCATATATATATTGGGCCGGAACTAGCGTGCGCTAGCCTTGCCGGACTAGCGTGCGCTATCGGCCAGTACCGGCCGAGCACTCTCGGCCATGGCCCGCATGACCCGGCACCACCGACCAATTCTGCCGACCATGACTCGTCCATCCGACTCCCGCTAGCGTGCGCTACGGCCGGAAGCCTGCGCGCGCTTAACCGGCCCAAAGAGCCACCGGACTAACAAACTACCCTGTAACGTCGCTAGTCGGCGGAGCGTGCGCTACCCTGCCGGTTAGCGTGCGCTACGACCGGCAAGGCGTGCGCTACTGCCGATCTGGCCGAGTCCAACCTCGAATCCCTCTGCCCGGGCCGATAAGCGTCGCTAGGCCACCCGATAGCGTGCGCTACACTGCCGGTTAGCGCGCAGCCTTCCGGCGATGGCGTGCGCTTGGCCCGGTTCTGCCGCACTGTCGGCGGTGCCATAATCGTCCGGCGATCCATAACCGTCGGCGATGCGACCACCAGTGGCTCGACGACTGATTTCCGAAACGTCACGGGCGAACACGACGAGAAGTTCGCGGACAACATCAACGGCCGAAATGAAAACATAATACCATAATTAGTCATATGCGACCAAGAAACGGTCGAGACAACAATTACAGATACGGATACGTAACTTTCAAGAAATTACAAAATGGCCCAAAACGCCTAAATCACGATACGTGATCGAATAACCAAACCGAAGTTCACAACACGCCTAACAAAGTTAAACGGACTTACGGGAAACTCGAAGCGGCGAGTTTGAGCGAGATTCGCAAGAATCGAACTCAAGCGCGGAAAAGTCGCTAAAAAGCACGGAACTCAACAAAACGACACCGAAACGAACTCGGATGTCAAAAAGTGTAGAATTAATCATTCTCAGAATGACGAAACGGTCATGAGGGAGTCGTCAAAACGGACTCCGACCGAAAAAAGAAATTTACCGAAAATCAAAAATTGCGGATATTACATTCTACCCTCCTTAAAAGAAGTTTCGTCCCGAAACTTAAAACAAGTAGGGAGAAGAAATATTCCGCCAGGAAAAACTCAACGAGATACACAAGAATGCGTAACTAATGCCCAACGGCGAAATGTTACAAACAACGCAAAGGAATATACGGCGTGAAAACACGCTCCACGGCGACCAACACAACGTCGCTGTTAGGGATATAATAAAACCAACAAATGAAAAGCGTCATCAAATGGATAATATAGCCAAGTCAATTATCCAACAATCACAAAACACAACGAACGAAATTCAATATGATTGACCAACCAAACGGTACATCAATCAAAACGCGAGCCAACCGCTGAACAAACATGGAATCCCACCGCCCAAGGGTTTGAAGATCGAAAACGAGACTAATTTCCCGAACTTAAGGGAATTACAAAGGAGCCTGAACGCTCAACAATCACGAAACGAGAACAAAAACCGAACAAACAAACGATCGAGACAACAAAAATCGAACAATCATGTCCGAAACACGAAGGATAATAAAATTCAAACAACAACTCCCAGGATGATCTGGTGAGAACTACAAGACATGCATTCCCATAAGATCCACAGGAAAGGGAATAGCGATTGAAAAGTCACAACGACAAACGAGTTATTCCGAAACGATACCACACTCGTTCGATAAACAAAAACAAGGGGCAGGACAAGCTCAGAAATGTCAACGAACATAAATGAGTCGACAGAGTCGAAAACATAAGAGTTCCAAATCCGATCCACTTCGAAAAAAAGAACTAATAGAACCAGATGATGTCACTCCCGAACAAGGTCCACAAGAATCGAATTGAACCCGAAAAAGTCACATCGATAACCAGATCGACCTACAACAAGATCACAGCTCGTTCGGACGATGACACCGAAATACAGAACAAGTTCATAAAGTACCAACGAACATGAGCGAATCGATAGACTGGAGAAAGAGAAAATACAGAAGTCAAAATAGTACGGGCATTATCTCCGACCTCGTCCACGAAATTCACAAAAACGGGAGCAAGGTAACAAGACATTAAACAATCGACGCATAACGGAACCATCACCGATGCACATGGTCATACCAAACCAAGCTCTAACAGCTCGCACATGCGCGACAACGCAGGAATCACTACGAGGCGACAACATTCAATACCAACATTCCGCCTCTCACAGGGGGCTAACACAACCAATGTGTGGAAAGCGACTCAACGCTCACACCGCCAATTCGATCATACTCGGGAGAAAGTATCAAAATGACAACGCGAACATCACACATACATACCCAGCCCTCAAACGGGAATGGATAGGTTTTAAAAATGAAAACCTCATTTTGAAAATAATTTGAAGAATACCGGTTGATCTTGAGTATCACCTTTCAAAAAGTACAAATGTGAAACATCGTTACCGAGACATTGGAGAACCATTTCGCATTTGATAAAAATGAGGACACTTTCTCTTAGTGAAAACTTTCAGAATATTCGACCCTCGGGTCTAAATAAAAGTGTTTCTAAAACATTGAAAATATCTCAAAGCATTTTGGTCCTCGAAGTAGAAAATTTTTGAAATATATTGTGGCACCTAGGATGTACCACAAGAAAATAATTCATTTGAAAAGTATGTCTCGAAATTTATTTTTCTAAGATACTCAAGGTTTTCAAAAATCCAGTAGGCCAAGATGCCCAAAACTCACACATATCGACGCTCACTAAAACAACTCCTAGTACACGCATCAAAACGTTTAAAATCAAGACAATATATGTCTTTAAACGGAAATAAACGATAAAATACCACATTCAGAACAAAACCACTGACCCCATTCGAGGCCTCTAAAGACCCTCCCGCACTGGCTAGTGAACAAGTCGAACGTGTATAAGCACAAAGCTTCCACAAGAGAACTTGTAAAACGTGCAAATCGATTCGAAAATCATCAGCCACGGACAAAAACAACAATAAAAAGACATCACAAGCGACGACACTCCTCGTATAAATCAAATACGAGAGTCGACTAAATACATATCGTGAAATCAAAATCCACATAAGGATTCCACCACTTAACAAATAATCATAAAAATAGCTCGTGTCACACGAGGCACAACACAAAGAAGGGAGACTTACTTCCACAGGTCGCACGAAGATGATGATCGCCCCACGATACTAATCACGACCAACAAACTCAAACGACGCGTCGCGACACGACTCAGTCAGATAAAATCCGACGAAACAAGACTCAAACAACACGACTTGACCCGGCACCTAGGTTTCCTCAACCTAAGCTCGATACCATTTATGTAACACCCCAATCCGCTCGGGGATATTACACGCCGTAGAACCTTTCCTCAAGGATCTACCAGCCGGTAACGACATATAACAACTCAACCATGCCTTTCAGCTAAAATGACTCCTGAGACCGATTTGGTCTTTCAACAAATACATACAACTCAAATACAACTCATGCCCACGCAGGGGTCAAAATACAACCACACCCTGCATAACGGAAAATATAGCAAATGGAAAAATAGAGTACAATCAACCAATAAACAAAGTACGGTTCCTCATGTGATTAGTATCGATCATCTTTCATCATCCTTCGTGCCGACTGTGTTATGCTCCAAAACCTGAATGCAAAAACAGACATCCACCCCCCGAATACTCGGGGGTTAGCAAAACTCCACTGTTTTGCTAGTGCAAGAACAAAGTGCAAATACGAGCCATACAATTCACATTCCACGAACGATAATAATTCGGAATCCTCAAAGATTCAAATACAACAGGATGAACACTTCCCGAGGCAAGAGTTGATTAAATACTTCCCAAAATTTCAAGATCAAAATATCAAGGGAAACAATTTATAAAATGATTTGAAATAGCATCGGGAGTTTTGATAGAAAACGATTTAGGATTATCAAATCCTACTTTTCGAAAACCAAAAGACAAAAGGGGTCACCGCCCCAAAGGTTTACTTTCTGAAAAATGACATTTACCAAACTGTTGGGATTTTAGCCCCAAATCCGTAAAACGACTTTTACAAAACTATTGGGATTTTAGCCCCAAATCTCATCGACTCACAGTACACAAGAACGACCACAAGGTTCGTATCCCAACATCAAAATCCACAAATAAAGGATTTAAAACAAACAACAAAATACTCCAGTGCCATCCTAGCCAAGTAAGCCAAACGAACACTTACCTCTTACACACTTAGTCGATGCATGCAATCATGAAAACACAGTTCCAAAGCACTCATTTCTGGAAATGCCAATATCGAATCACATTTGTAAAATGCACCACAATTAACCGCGGACCCACAGCTTCGTGGATCCCTGCCGAGACCCCGTCGGATCTAACCCACAGTGGTTAAAAGCAAGCTCGCGGTTCCACAGCTTCGTGGAGCCCTACCGAGACCCCGTCGGATCTAACCCGTAGTGAGCATACACACACACGTTACTCATGCAATACTAACATGCTAAGAATGTAAGTTCATTAAGAATACTCACTAGAGATGGCCATTAACTCGACACCATTATCAAACTCTCCAAAACACAATGACAAGATTAAATACGGAATACACGATTCCATAACTTTAAACAATCGGAGTATCATCATCAAATCCTTCAACGTTCAAAATAATCAAATCATAATCAATTCCCAAAACACAATGTTCACAAAACACACACGCGTTTTGAAAGAGAGCCTTTAACGAGGCCAAACCGAAATCTTTTGAAACTTCATTTCAAATAACCAAAAAAACACATCGAGACGGCCACCGATCATCATATCCATAAAACGAGAAAAGTATGGGCAAGGTACTTGCCTCGAATAACCACAACGCGGAGAATCGGCCGAAGTAGGTTGGCACGAACCGACTACGAACTCACCGACTCCACCGAACGACAATCCACAACAATGAACTACGAACGAAAATAATAACAACGAAAATGAATTCCAAAGTACGACCCAAAGGCGCTGAATTCAAAGAACAAATGACGAAAGTTCAAGGATTTCCCCCAAAACGGCCAAGAACACGATTCGTTCCGTCAAAACCCAAAAACGGAATTCCAAGATGATATATGGATATACAATCCATAGAATGTGTTTAACAACATCATTTAACCACAATCGATCCATCAAAAACGGATGAAAAACGAGATCGAGAACAAATCCCCCAAAAAGTCAATTCGAAGGAAATCAAGAAATATACTTCGATTCGACGAAGAACAATGGATTAAATGATGTTAAACACAAGAATACTACCAAGATTAATCATACCCATCATGAATTAATCAACAACACGGAACGAATCGGACGAAAATGCAAAAATCCCCAAATTCACAAAATTAGGGTTCTAAGGAAGATTACCTTGATTCGCTGGATCAAAGGATGATAACGGACGATTGATTGATGTTATGAACTCAAGGACTTCATGGATTTGTTGTTAAACAACATGGCTTCGTCACCCATGAATCGCAAGCCGCGGACGGAGAAGGAAGGAAATGAAAAACGAAGGGAAATGTGGCTGGTCTGTCATATATATACTGGGCCGGAACTAGCGTGCGCTATCGGCCAGTACCGGCCGAGCACTCTCGGCCATGGCCCGCATGACCCGGCACCACCGACCAATTCTGCCGACCATGACTCATCCATCCGACTCCCGCTAGCGTGCGCTACGGCCGGAAGCTCGCGCGCCAGCGAATTGGCCCAAAGAGCCACCGGACTAATAAACTTACCTGTAACGACGCTAGTCGGCCGGCGTCGCTACCCCGCCAAGCGTGCGCTTACGACCGACAAAGCAGGCGCTACTCGCCGATCCCGACCGAGTCCGTAACCTCGTAATCCTCTCGCCTGTGCCCGAGCGCACGCTAGCCACCCGATAAGCGTCGCTACACTGCCGGTTAGCGCGCGCAGCCTTCCGGCGATGGCGTGCGCTTACGCGGTTCTCGCCGCACTGTCCGGCCGGTGCCTGCAATCGTCCGGGCCCCATAACCGTCCGGCCAAGCACTCCGACCACTGTGGCTCGACGACCCGATTTCCAAAACGCATTTAACGAACACGACGAAAAGTTCGCGGACAACATCAACGGCCCGAAATGAAAACATAATACCATAATTAGTCATACGCGACCAAGAAACGGGTCGAGACAACAATTACAGATACGGATACCCGTAACTTTCAAGAAATTACAAAATGGCCCAAAACGCCCGGAAATCACGATACGTGATCGAATAACCAAACCGAAGTTCACAACACGTCTAACAAAGTTAAACGGACTTACGGGAAACTCGAAACGGCAGTTTCGAACGAGATTCGCAAGAATCGAACTCAAGCGCGGAAAAGTCGCTAAAAAGCACGGAACTCAACAAAACGACACCGAAACGAACTCGGATGTCAAAAAGTCTAGAATTAATCATTCTCAGAATGACGAAACGGTCATGAGCGAGTCGTCAAAACGGACTCCGACCGAAAAAAGAAATTTACCGAAAATCGAAAATTGCGGATATTACACATATTATAAAGGATCACTTAGATCGGGACACTCTTATCCAAATCCGTAGGTCGGCGAGGCCTTCGAGGTCGGCCCTCTCTTAGCAGAGGTCACAGGTCAGCGGGGCCTCCGAGGTCGGCACCCTCTTATCTGAGGTTATAGATTGGCGAGCCCTCTGAGGTCGGCATCCTATTGTCTGAGGACATAGGTCGGACTTCATTAGTCTAAGTCTCCCTTCCTTTACTCAAAGATCGGTACGCCGGTTTATATTGGTCTTTTTTAAACCGGGTTTTTAGGGAGCGTACATTCGTCGTCCTATCATACGCGAAGTTCTCTAAGTGTGAGTTTTGGCTCAAGGAAGTGATGTTCCTTGGGCACGTGATTTCAGCGGAGGGAGTTTCGGGTAGATACACAGAAGATAGAGGCGGTGATGGCATGGGAACCGCCCAAGAATGTGAAGGAAGTGAGGAGTTTTCTGGGACTTGCAGGCTATTATCGTAGATTCGTTGAGGGATTTTCTAAGGTCGCTAGACCGCTCACTCAGTTACTCAGAAAACTCAGAAGTTCGAGTGGACCATAGACAGATAGGATAGTTTTGACAAGTTGATGAGACGATTGACTACCGCACCCATTTTAGCATTGCCTCAGGGGAACGAGGATTTTGTGGTGTATAGTGATGCTTCGGGCCTCGGGCTCAGATGTGTGTTGATGCAGAGAGATAGGGTTATTGCTTATGCGTCCCGATAGTAGAAACCTTATGAAGCAAATTACCCTACACATGATTTAGAGTTAGCTGCAATCATCTTTGCTTTAAAAATCTGGAGGCATTATCTCTATGGGTCGTCGTGTAAGATTTACACGGATCATAAGAGTCTGAAGTAAATCTTCAGTCAGAAAGAGTTGAATATGAGACAGCGTAGGTGGTTGGAGCTAATTAAAGATTATGACCTCGAGATACTTTTTCATCCGGGTAAGGCTAATGTAGTGGCTGATGCGTTGAGCCGGAAGCCGATGGCGTTACAGATGTTAGAGGTACTTACACCACAGAGCAGGATCCAGTGGGATTTTATTTGTCAGAATATCGAGGTTTGGGTTCAGAGAGTTCAGGGTCAGTTATGTGCGTTGGAGATCACTTCGTCCTTGACTGATGATATCAAGGCGAAACAGTATGATGATCCGTTTTTGGTCCAGTTGAGGGAGTATGTGAGGAAGGGGAAAGCCCCTAGATTTGTGGTTCAGGATGATGGAGTTTTGAGATTTCGCGGCAGATTATGTGTACCGAGTGATATTGAGTTGAGACAAAAGATCTTGAGTGAAGCTCATATCACACCTTACTCCATACATCCCGGTACGAGCAAAATGTACAGGGATGTGAGGAGTAACTACTGGTGGAGCAACTTGAAGACGGACGTTAGCGAGTTTGTGGCGAAGTGTTTGACCTGTCAGCAGGTTAAGATTGAGCATCAGCGGCCCGCGGGGTTGCTACGACCACTTCCCATTCCAGAATGGAAGTGGGAAGATATCTCTATGGATTTCATTACCGGGATGCCTAGGACTCGGACTGGAATGAACATGATTTGAGTTATTGTCGATCGACCAACCAAATCAGCTCATTTCCTGAGTATTAAGGACACTTTGGGGCCGGAGAGGCTGGCACGAGTGTTTATTGCAGAGATCGTGAGGTTACATGGGACTCCTAGGAGTATTGTTTCAGATCGAGATGGCCGGTTTGTATCACATTTTTGGCAGGCTGTTCATCGAGCTTTGGGGACTGAGTTGAGACTCAGTACATCTTACCACCCTCAGACTGATGGGCAGTCAGAGCGGACGATCCAGACACTGGAGGATATGTTGAGAGCATGTGCCTTAGATTGGAAGGATGATTGGGAGTCACACTTGCCATTGATCGAGTTGACGTACAACAATAGTTGGCACGCCTCGATCAAAATGGCACCATTTGAGGCATTATATGGGAGGAGGTGCATATCACCGTTGTGTTGGGATGATGCGTCCGAGTAAGTTGGTACCGAACCCGATATGGTAGTTGAGACGAGAGAGAAGATTGCTCTGATTCGCGATAGGTTGTTGACGGCCCAGAGTCGGCAGAAGTCTTATGACGATATGCGTCGCCGGCCGTTGGAGTTCGAGGTGGGGGACCATATCTTGCTTAAGGTTTCGCCGACACGGGGAGTTTACCGTTTCGGCCGGAAGGGTAAACTTAGTCCCCAGATATATTGGACCGTTCGAGATTTTAGAGAGAGTTGGAGAGCTTGCATATCGGTTAGGCTTGCCGCCGTCCTTGAGTCACGTGCATAACGTATTTCATATTTCCCAGCTTAGGAAGTACGTACCGGACCCTAACCATATTATTGCTTTTGGAGAGATTGAGTTGGGACCCGACATTACCATCGAGGAGAGGCCGATTCAGATTTTAGAGCGTCGGGTGAAGCAACTTAGGCACAAAACCATCCCTTTGGTTAAAGTTCAGTGGTCGAGGCATGGATCCGAGGAAGCCACGTGGGAGACGGAAGAGAGTATGAAGTCGAGATACCCTAAGTTATTCGCGTTGTAAGTTTCGGGATGAAACTTATTTTTAGGGGGAGAGAATGTAATATGCATACTTTCTATTTTTGGTAATTTCTATTTTTGGTGTATGATCGTTTCGGACGACTCGCTTATTACTAGTTTGGAATTCTGAATCTATTTTGTTCCTGGAGTTTTTCCATCCGGACGAGTTTCGAAGATATTTTTACGTATTTTCATCTTGAATTATATTTTGTTGCGTGTATGTTCGATTCTCGTAAAACTCATTCGATTTCATTATTCCTCTGTTTCTAGGAGTTCGTTTGGATGAGTTGCTCATGTTGTAAGTTTCGGATTGATAATCCGACGTTGTATCATGACTTTGGGTCGTTTGGGCCATTTTTATAAATTCGTGTTACTTTGGGTATTGTTGTCATTATTTGTCCTCAACCGACTTTCGTGTGACCGGGGATTTGTATTGGTCGTGATCGTTGTCTCATCAGTAGTTTATTGGATGGTGTCGAGTGGTCCTACTCTAGTATTTTTATTTTCGGTGATTGTCGAGCCATTCATTCTTCACTGCAGGCAGGCTGCCCAGTTTTCTGGGCTGGGTTACGGCCGTAAGGTGGCATGTATTACGGCCGTAAACTTCTGTACATTACAGCCGTAATGTCTTCTTTGTTACGGCCGTAACGATGTGTTGAAATCAATCCAGTAAGTTCTGGACTACCATTACGGCCGTAACGGTGCTCATATTACGGCCGTAACGCTGCCCAGTTTATTAGGCTGGACAGCGGATCTCTTTCTCATTTCTTTCATTATTTCATTTCCTTCGCGACGGGAGCGATTTCTCCAGCGTAGGGTTCGTCCGATTCCGTCCAACCTCAGTTGTGAAGCAATTTTGGGTCATCATATCATCACTCTAGCATCAAACCAACCATTGTTCATTTTCTAATGGAGGTATATTTTTCTAGAACCCTAGTTTTGGGGGATTTTGGGGATTTCGGGATTTTTGACATAATTCTTCCTTTTAATCCGATTTAGCTCCATCGAATTGTTAGATTACGAATGTGTAGTCGTAATCCCTTGTTTCCATTATAGTCTAACGAATTTAACCTCGTAGTTTCGCCATTGTAAGATTAAAACCATCTAGGACTTCGTAGTGACCGACAAATTGTTCCAACGAGTAGAATTAGGATTAATTCTTACCTTTCTGCAATATTGAGACTTGTTTGTATACCGTTATTGTGTTAGGGACGGATTTGGGAGGATTGTTCGGACCAAGACCTATTCTTTCGTCGTTTCCTTCACGTCGTGTTAACCAAGGCAAGTACATGTATTACATTCCGTTATGTATGTTACCTTTTCAAAATGAATGATAAATTGTGGTTTTCGGGTGCGTGAGTTGTGTTCCTTCCACCCGGAGCGTTCGACGGGATGTCTGGGGTCGATACTAAGGGGTACGGCCGCGGAAGTGGACTTGGGTGCGTGTGTGGTTGAACTTCCACCCGGAGCGTTCGACGGGATGTCTGGGGGTCGATACTAAGGGGTACGGCCGCAGAAGTGGTGTCCCACCCGGAGCGTTCGACGGGATGTCTGGGGGTCGATACTAAGGGGTACGGCCACGGGATACCAGTTGTGATTTTGTGATATCGTGATGAATTGATAACTGATTTGAATGGCAATGTAGTATTCCGGAATATCTAAGACAAATGATTTCTGATTGAGATGACTGTGTAAAATCATATTTGTATATAATGTTGTGTAATTGTGTACTTGCACTAGCTATTCGAATGCTAACCCCTTAAATGGGGGAAATGCGTCTTATGCATTTCAGGTACCGGAAGAGCTGAGGAGCAGGCACGGGATATGCACGCAAAGGATGGATTGGCATGATTATGAGGCTTGAGTCGTTATTTATGTTAGGTCATTTATACTGTTTGAATATTGGAAATTGTCTGGATTTATTGTATTCGGTTAAAGTCCCCTGCGTGGGCAATGATATGGTATCGACTTATATTTTCACGTACGTATATTAAAACGTTTTGGCCGAGTCCACGGCCCCATTTTTAGATTGATGATTGTGTCTTTGGGATTTTCCTGTACGGAATGTGTGTCATGTGTTAGCCTGGTAGACCTCATGAGGGTTCTACGGCGTGTAATGTCCCAGTTGTGAATTGGGGTGTTACAGACGAGACTGCAGCTAACATGGATAACGCACGCTAAGGTGCAAGACTAGCGCACGCTAAATGACTGAGTTGGCGCATGTTGCGGCTACAGCTAACGCACGCTAACGAAGGAATATATCTGTTGTGAAGACTTTTCAACACGGAGATCATTCAGAATCTGAAAAGTGAAGTTTGAATTGAAAAGTGAAGTTTGAGCAGATAGCGCACGCTAACTTAGCGCACGCTAAGTTTGAAATATGTCCGTTGGACAGAAGACTTTTAGCATCAGACCGTTGAAAACGAAGACCAGCTAGCGCATGCTAAGGATTAATGTTATCGCACGCTAACGGAAGAGGCAGAAGCTACTGGACTGAAGAAAAGAACAGTTAACGTACGTAACCATGCAATATTAACGTACGTAACAGGGACTAGCGCACGCTACACAAGGCAATAGCGCACGCTAATGAAAACAGCCAGTAACGGCCAGTTGAGTCTTTATACCTATAAATTCCAAATCATATGGTATCATTCTAGATAACAACTCCAAGCAAAATTACATATTGATCAGATATCATTGTATGCATTATTGTTGTTGTATTTGTGGTTAATTGATAAGTGTTTGAGTGTTCATACATGAAAATATATACACGAGAGGAAAGATAAGGATTATAGATTGATTCGGTGTTATTAGGATCGTTGATCTGGCATTATTAGAATCATATCTAAATCCAAGAGTGGTTTGTCTAGTACCAATAGAAAACTAGATATGTTGCTTCCTTGTCCGATAGAAAAGGAAAACGGTTTATCTTGGACCGACATAAAGACAAGAGTGTAACGGTTTATCTTGAACCGATAGAAGACAAGATTGTAACGGTATCCCTCGGATTGATAGAAGACGAGGTCTAGAGGTTCATCTTAAGCATATAAAAAAGATACGGAGAGAGGACGTAGGCACGTTTGGCCGAACCTCTATAAATCTTGTGTCGTTTATCTTCCGCAATTTAATTGCGCTTCCGCAAACACAAAAGAGTTTGAAAACTCTACTCTGTGATATTATCCACCATTCTAAGTGGGGTGCCAATTCCCAACAATTGATATCGGAGCGGTATATCTAAAAGCGGCTTAACATTCGAGGAGAAAAAGATTCAATGGCGCTCCAATTTGCCCCGGTCGAAGGTCTTGCCCTAAACCGACCTCCATTCTTTGATGGATCGAATTTCATGACGTGGAAGAAGAAAATGCCGATATTCATCCGAGCCTATGATATCGAGCTATGGGAAGTCATATGTCTTGGTCCGAAAATTCCCATGAATTCAAACGGTACTCTCAAAAGTTTTGAAATATGTCTGTTGGAAAGAAGACTTTTAGCATCAGACCGTTGAAAACGAAGACCAGCTAGCGCACGCTAAGGATTAATGTTAGCGCAGGATAACGGAAGAGGCAGAAGCTACTGGACTGAAGAAAAGAACAGTTAACGTACGTAACCATGCAATATTAACGTACGTAACAGGGACACGCTACACAAGGCAATAGCGCACGCTAATGAAGACAGCCAGTAACGGCTAGTTGAGGCTTTATGCCTAAAAATACCAAATCATTTGGTATCATTCTAGACAACAACTCCAAGCAAATCACATATTGATCATATATCATTGTATACATTATTGTTGTTGTATTTGTACTTATTTGATAAGTGTTTGGACAATCAAAATTAAACATCCATATAAAATTGCATATGCTAGCTAGAATTATATGTTTAATTAATTTTATTTTAAAAGATCTCTAAAATGGCCCAAAACCCCATAAAATTACATGTAGGCAAAAGTCATGAGACTAAATAAAAAAACTGATTATTTATAATATATAGAAAAAAGAGGTATGGCAATTTAGTTTAAAGTCTATTTTACATAACTATACTCACTAGTAGAAAAATACCATTTCACATCGGACATTTTAGATCGTTTCTATAATAACCGATTTAGAAAGTGACCAGGCCATTTTCTAAATCGGTTCTAAAATAACCGATCTAAAAAGTCCACTTTCTAGATGCGGTTCTAAAACAACCGATTTAGAAAGTCCACTTTCTAGATTGGTTATTTTAGAATCGATTTAAAACCCACTCGAGAAATTATATTTAAATTTAATATAAATACAAGTTTCTCAAACAACTCACTTTAGTCTAGTGGTTGGGACTTCACTCCTCAACCACAAGGTCAAGGGTTCAAACCCTCATGGCAACAAATTGAAATACATTGATATTTCAAGACTGTGTCGGGCCCGGTCTAGGATCGGGTCCCGGACCGGGCCGGTTGTGGTCGGGTTGGGGTCGGGCTGTGGTCGGGTCGGACCCGAGCTGGGAGGGTCATTTTTTTGGAAAAAAAATAAGAATTTCTAGATCGGTTCAAATAGACATTCTAGATCGGTTAAATAACCGATGTAGAAAGCAGACTTTCCAGATCGGTTCTGAAAACCGATGTAGAAAGTCCAGACTTTCTACATCGACTGGATCTATAACGGTTATTTAACCGATTTAGAATGTCTACTTTACCCGATTTAGAAAGTATTTTTCTTAGTAGTGACTCAGTTAATCAATTGAAAAGTATAAAGTTATTTATATTAATCAACAACAAAATTTTTCACTAGATTTAATTCCATTTTTTTTCAATTGAGAGAAATCAAGAACAAATTTTAAATGGTATTTATTTATTATAAATATAGTTAAGGAATGTCAAAGATTATTGTTAATTATTTTTATTATGAATAATAACATGGGATCTCTCTTTTTAGTACCAAACCATAAAAGTAACAAGTTATATATCCCCATTCATAAGAGTATAAGTTTTTGATACCAAAATTTGTTAAAAGACATTATCACCCTTAAGTCTACCACTGAAAGATAATAAATATAAAAAATAGAAAACTAATAAAACCAAATAACAAAAATTAAACGGTCCCACAACCCAATCTCTCTCTTCCAAAAAAAAAAACTCTCTCTCGCTCTCTGTTGCGAAATCGAAAATTCCGTCGTGAAACCCTATCGCCGGCAAGAAAATATCGAACTCCGACTACGACAGAGAGTCTGAAGAAGCCAGAAGTTCCTCACACGATAGTGACACTCCATCAGAAGAGGCTATCGTCAATGAGCCCCTGGTTAGTGTAATTTATTCACACACGATCGTGCCACAACGGTTGTTCATCATCTCATGATGGTTCTGAAGAAGATGACACCATCGTGTACACGATGGTCTTTCATGGGCACGATGGTTTACACACGGCGATCCCCGACAGCACTCAGCAGTTGTAGGATACAGGGCCCGACAGCGCCCGCAAACTATAGGATACAGCGCCCGCATGCTGTAGGCACATTGTTGTTTGTCAATTTGATTTAATGTGTTATCTAGAAGGATGTTTTGATTCTAAAATTGCTTGTTCAAACATTAATTACCACATGACTTTTTATACAAACTTGTATTTATTATTTCGTGTAATTCATTAGTATATGAGATATTTCATACAGATGATGAACTTAGATGTACGAACCAATACATTGGGAACATATAGACTACATATGATATGCAATATATTATGTTAATTCAATCTATAACTTTTTAAATAAGTATATTGTTAACAAATACTTGTTAATATATAAGTAACAACACGTAAATTGACGAGTAATTTGAGAAATTAGTAAAAAATGTTGATGTTATTGTACACACGATGGCTAGTCCCATCGTGGGCACGATCGTGTGCCCCATCATGTGCATATGAACTTTTGATATTTTTTGCCAATTTGATTTAATGTGTTACCTAGAAGGATGTTTTGTGATTCTAAAATTGCTTGTTCAAACATTAATTACTACATGACTTCCTATACAAACTGTATTTGTTATTTCGTGTAATTCATTAGTATATGAGATATTTCATACAGATGATGAAATTATATGTACGAACTAATACATTGAGAACATATAGACTACACAAGATGTGCAATATATTATGTTAATTCAATCTATAACTTTTTAAATAAGTATATTGTTAACAAATACTTGTTAATATATTAATAACAACACGTAAATTGACGAGTAATTTGAGAAATTAGTAAAAAATATTGATGTTCTTGTGCACACGATGGCTAGTCCCATCGTGTGCACGATCGTGTGCACCATCGTGTGCATATGAACTTTTGGTATTTTTACCAATTTGATTTAATGTGTTATCTAGAAGGATGTTTTTTTATTCTAAAATTACTTGTTCAAATATTAATTACTACATGACTTCTTATACAAACTCGTATTTGTTATTTCGTGTAATTCATTAGTATATGAGATATTTCATACAGATGATGAACTTATATGTACGAACTAATACATTGAGAATACATAGACTACACATGCTATGCAATATATTATGTTAATTCAATCTATAACTTTTTAAATATGTATATTGTTGACAAATACTTGTTAATATATATAAGTGACAACACGTAAATTGATGAGTAATTTGAGAAATTAGTGAAAAATGTTGATGTTCTTGTGCACACGATGGCTAGTCCCATCATGGGCACGATCGTGTGCCCCATCTTGTGCATATGAACTTTTGGTATTTTTACCAATTTGATTTAATGTATTATCTAGAAAGATGTTTTGTGATTCTAAAATTGCTTGTTCAAACATTAATTACTACATGACTTCTTATACAAAGTCGTATTTGTTATTTCGTGCAATTCATTAGTATATGAGATATTTCATATAGATGATCAACTTATATGTACGAACTAATACATTGAGAACATATAAAGTACACACGATATGCAATATATTATATGTAATATCCGCAATTTTCGATTTCCGGTAATTTTCTTTTTTCGGCGGGAGTCCGTTTCGACGACTCGCTTGGGACCATTTCATTATTCTGAGAATGAGTAATTCTGCAATTTTTGTCATCCGAGTTCGTTTCGATATTGTTTTGTTGAGTTCCGTGTTTCTTAACGACTTTTCCGCACTCGAGTTCGATTCTTGTGAATCTCGTTCGAAATTACTGTTTCGAGTTTCCCGTAAGTCCGTTTAACTTTGTTAGACGTGTTGTGAATTTCGGTTTGGTTAATCGATCACGTATCGTGATTTTCGGACGTTTTGGGCCGTTTTCGTAATTTCCCAAAGTTTGAAGCAATTACTTCCGTTGTCGAATTCCGACACTTCGGGTGGTTGGAATCGTGTGTTCTCTTAGCTCTTAGATTCGTATTTGAGAGTACTTCGTAACCGTATCTTCGATTCGTATTCAGGTTTGGGTTTCGGGGTCGTTCGGATCGTCGTTGTGGTTCTTCATTTTGCACCTGGAGGTTGCTGGCCGGACCTGTGCGAAACGGCGCTGCCGAGCGCCGTGTCTTGCGCCGGGTTGTCCAGGACCAGCAGGTCTGCCGAAACACGGCCGAGAACCCGCGCAAGATTTGCGCCGGGTGATGCGCCGTGTCGGATACGGCCGAGACATACGCGCGGGTACCTTGCGCCGGGTGTTGCGCCATGTTGGTCAGGTCGCGCACTGACCCGCAACCCAGCGGTAGACACGGCGCAGGTGTGGGCCGTTTTCTGCGCCGTGTTCGGCAGGTGTATATATATGGCAGAGCAGTCGGGTTTCACTCGTTTTTCTCACTTCTTTCTTCCTCTTCCGCGGTTGGAGACTTGTGGAGCATGGAGGCATGTTGTCATACATCCAATCCACGAAGTTCTTGAGTTTCTAACATCAATCAATCATCCCGTAACATCCTTCGATCGACCGAATCAAGGTTAGATTTCCTAAAAATCTAGTCTTTCGAAAATTGGGGATTTTGTTCGATTTGTCCGTTTAATCCGATTTAACTTAGGATTATGATGGATTGATGATTATTTAGATGTATTCTTTCATTTCCCTTGTTATTCAATGGTTGGATCGTATCGATTCGTTGTTTTTGTCGAGTTCTTAGTTGACGCCTTGAAGGTGTCCGACAAAAGGTCTTAGAGGGAGGTTTGGGCGTTGTATGATTATTATCCATCGTACGATTGTTGATTTATCATTGGTATGACTTAGGGACATATTTCTTATGAAGAACACGAGTCGGAACCCTTCCGTTCATTGTCTTCTTCGGGGTCCGAGCTTCCCGGTCGAACCGTGTTCTTCGGAGTATTCGGTAGCGGTTATTAAGGCAAGTATTTTACTATACGAATTGTGTCTTGTGAATAGGGACGTTGTATTATGGTTGTGATGTATTGGTTTGATTTCGTGTATATGCTTCGTATGAATTGATTATTACGAACAATTGATGGTAACGATAATATCTTCACTTAGTTAACATCGTGGAATTGTGTTGGATGTGCAAATCATCTAAGTTTGTGCCGAGCGTGGTTGGTCATTGTTGAGTTGTTGTGATGATCATGATATTTGTGTTGTTTTGGTTTACATACTTGATTGTATATTTCGGTGTAATGTGGAATGGCTTGACATTTGATGATTATGAGTTGTGTCGTGTCGATGTGTGTGTGTGTGTTCCAGGTAGGGTCTGACGAGGCCTCTGGAGTTCGGTACATGATGTGTACGAACAAGGTGTGTGATCCAAGTAGGGTCTGACGAGGCCTCTGGAGTTCGGTACATGATGTGTACGAACGATGTCTGTGGCCAGGTAGGGTCCGTCGAGGCCTCCGGAGTTCGGTACATGATGTGTATGAACAATGTGTGTGGTCCGGGTAAGGTCCGTCGAGGCCTACGGAGTTCGGTACATGATGTGTACGAACAATGACCGTGTAGCAGTGATTGTTTGGGTAACATTTTAAATATGGGTCTCGGACTCATAATGATATCTTATCTAGTGTGTTTTGAAACGAGAATCGGGCTAAGGCCCTAATGTTTACGAAAAGGTTTTGTAAATTGGGACTCGAGGTCCAAAAGAATTTTTGCTTTAAAAATCCCCGAGATGATGTGTTCCTTTTCAAATATCTCTTATTTGAGTTCGAAATTCTAAAACTTCTCGGGAACATTTTGATAATTGATTTCCGTATTAAATTCGTAGTTGCTATTTACTTGTTGCATTTTGTATCGTATTATACTTGCACTAGTAAAACAGTGGAGTTTTACTAACCCACGAGTAATCGGAGGGTGGATGTCTGTTCTGCGTCCAGGTACATGCAGGTTCAGGGGAGCAATCACAGGATTGGCACAAGAGAATGACGAGCTGTGATACTAATCAAGAGTCGAGAGTTGGTAGAGTTTGGTTTTATTGTTAGAGTTGATTCAGTCTTCCGCTGTATTGTGTTTCGACCCCTGTGTGGGTAATGTTGTTTAGTCAGTTCTGTTGATGGAGTTGTGTGACCTCATCGGTCTGTGTGTTTATGTGTAAGTGACCTTAACGGTCTGTATTATTATATTGTTTGACCCTGGCCGGGCAAGCATTTGGTTGTTTATGGATGTTTAGCCTGGTAGATCCTTGTGGAAAGGGTCTACGGCGTGTAATATTCCCATACGGTTTTAGGGGTATTACATTTATGGTATCGGAGATTAGGTTGCGGAAACCTAGGCCGTCGGGTCGAGTCAAGTCGTGATTTGTCGAGTAATGTGTTGTCTTGTCGTCCGAGTCGTCAGGTGACAAGTTGAGTTGTACGTAATCTCAACGTGTCGGATATGTTGTCGGATTAGTATCGCGGGTAACCGTCATCTCCGTGCGACCTGTGGACGTAAGACTCCTGTTTTATGCGAGGTACCCGTGTATAATGATTTTATCTTAGTGAGTTAATTGCGGTGCATAATTTTATTTGCACGGTGTTGTGAATATAGTTATATTTAATACGTGTGACATATAGTATATGTATAAACTAGACCTATTGTTGTTTTACCTTTGAACCACTGTGAGGGGTGGTATAGTGTGAAAATTGAGAACCTTGATGAGTTTCGAATAAGGTATCGACGATTGAGTTCGTGAGAAACTCCGAGGAATGGTTTTGTTGTATGTTTAAACTAGATGCTGTGAGATGTATTCAATTGGATTGTGCATGTTGGACTGTATTCTTTTTATCCGCTGCGTGAGTTCTTTTGTAATGGCTTTCGGTATTTTACCGACCGAGTTTTATTTCAAAAACCTATTCCCTCAACCGAGTTTTTGGCATTGTGGCCTTGATCGTTTTGGCGAAATTCTTATGACGGAATTTAGTATTTAGTAAATGACTTTTGTGAGTTTTTGAAATAATACCGTCATCGGCCTTTTTGGCATTTTTGTAAATTATTTTTAGCCTGGTGGGATTCGGGCGCGGGACCCACGACGCTATAATGTTCCGTGTAATTACCTGAAATTTTTGGTCATTCTAGCCCATTGAATTATCTTTGAAAACCTTGAGTATCTTAGAAAATGAATTTCGAGACGTACTTTTAAAATAAATTATTTACTCGTGGTACATCCAAGGTGCCACAATATGTTTCAAAATTCTTCTACCTCGAGGAACAAAATATTTTGAGATATTTTCAATATTTTAGAAATACTTTTACTTAGACCTGAGGGTCGAATATTTCCGAAAGTTTTTCACGAAAAGAAAGTGTCCTCATTTTTATCGAATGCGAAATAGTTTTCCAAAGTCTCGATAACGATGTTTCACGTTTGTACTTTTTTTTGAAGGGTGATACTCAAGATCAATCGGTGTTTCCAAAATTATTTAGAGGGGGTTTTTATTTTTTTTTAAAACCTATCAATTCCCGTTTGCATTTGGAAATGTATGTAAGATGTTTGCTTTGTCGTTATGATGTTAACTTCTGAATATGATCGAATTGGTGGCATGAACGTTGAGGCGTTGCCACGTATTTGTAGTACTAGCCCTCTGTGAGAAGTGTGAACTGGCATTTACTATTTGTCGCCTCGTGGTGATTTGCGTGTTGTCGCACGAGTATGAGCTGTTGAAGCTTGGGTTTGTACGTTTGGGTACATGTGTGATTGTTTCATGATGTTTGTAATTATGTGGTGGTTATCGTTCGGGTCGTTGAGGTCGCCGAACGATACCGTCGTTGCTGTAGTATTTGTGTGTGTATTACTTTACGATGGTAATTATTGTATATGATATGTGTTATGATTCTTTGTTGTGCTGAGTTGGCATATCCGCTATGTTGTTTTGCGACGTTATGCCGCATTGTATCTAGCATTTGTATTTTCGGTATGCCGAGCCGAGGTGTTTCAACCGTGATGTGCCGGGGCATGCACGTGTAAATTGTCCTTCTCGTCAGTAACGCGTTTCAAGTGAGGACTCGAGGGACACCGAATTCAGTTTTGCGAATTGGCTACCAAGACTTTCGGAGTTCGCGCTTCAGCATAGATATCAGGATCGGCTCTGAGAGGCCCATGGGAGATTTTTCTGTCGGTTGCTTTTTGTGTTGTTACCTTGTTTCTGTTGTTGTGAGTTGCGGGGATGACATTTCTTTTATAAGAGGTCGGATGTAATACCCGTACTATATTTGACTTCTGCAGTTTCTCCTTCTAAATTCTATCGACTTGCACGTGTTCGTCGATATTTTTTGAACTTGTTTGATGTCTCAGTTGTCATCGTTCGAACTGGTTGTGACCTTGTTTCAGATCGACCTGTTTATCATCGTGACTTTTCCGAGTTCGGTTCGATTCTTGTGAACCTTGTTTGGAAGTAACATCTTTCAGTTTCTACCTGTTCTTTTAATGTCTGGAGTTGAAGTGGGGACTTCGGAGTTATTGTTCGACTGTTGTCATTTGATCATTATTGTTCGATCATTGTTATTTGATCGTTGTTGTCCGATCATTATTATTTAATTGTTGTTGTTAGATCATTGTATTTGATCATTATTGTTCGATCATTGTTATTTGATCATTGTTGTTCGGTCGTTGTTGTTCGGTCGGGGTTGCCTGACTGTTGTTGCCTGATCTCGTACTGCGAAGACTTGTCGTTCACCGTTAGTCAACTGTTTCGAGTGTGGCCAAGTGGGTCACCGAGCCGTGCATTGCGAGACGGTAGCTGAGAGATTTGGGGATTGAGGTTGCGTCTCTACTCCGAAAGGACACAGAAGTGCCTAGTGTAGTTTTTGAGGACTTCGGCGTAGTCCGAATTGTTTGCGGTTGTCCCTGTGGACCGTTTATGTGTTTATTTCCGTTTTTTGATTGTGCGTGTTTCCTTGTAATGGGTGCTTTGTGTTTTGTGATTGTTCGGATAATCGACTTGGTTGTATTATCTGTTTGATGACGCTTGTCACTTGTTGGTTTTATTATGTCTCTATCGGTGGCGTTGTGTTGGTCGTCGTGGAGCATATTTTCACGCCGTATGTCTCTTTGCGTTTCTTGCAGCGTTTCGCCGTTGGACGCGAGTTTTCGATTTTTGTGTATCTCGTCGAGTTTTCCTGGCGGGTTATTGCTTCTCCCTACTTGGTTTAAGTTTCGGGATGAAACTTCTTTTAAGGAGGGTAGTATGTAATATCCGCAATTTTTGATTTTCGATAATTTTCTTTTTTCGGCGGGAGTCCGTTTCGACGACTCGGTTGGGACCGTTTCATCATTATGAGAATGATTAATTCTGCAATTTTTGTCATCCGAGTTCATTTCGATATTGTTTTGTTGAGTTCCGTGTTTCTTAACGACTTTTCCGCACTCGAGTTCGATTCTTGTGAATCTCGTTCGAAATTACTGTTTCGAGTTTCCCGTAAGACGTGTTGTGAACTTCGGTTTGGTTATTCGATCACGTATCGTGATTTTCGGACGTTTTGGGCCGTTTTCGTAATTTCCCAAAGTTTGGGGTAATTACTTCTGTTGTCGAATTCCGACACTTCGGGTGGTCGGAATCGTGTGTTCTCTTAGCTCTTAGATTCGTATTTGCGAGTACTTCGTAATCGTATCTTCGATTCGTATTCAGGTTCGAGTTTCGGGGTCGTTCGGATCGTCGTTGTGGTTCTTCATTTTGCACCTGGAGGTTGCTGGCCGGACCTGTGCGAAACGTCGCTGAAAACGGCGTTGCCGAGCACCGTGTCTTGCGCCGGGTCGGCCAGGACCAGTAGGTCTGCCGAGACACGGCCGAGAACCCGCGCAAGATTTGCGCCGGGTGATGCGCCGTGTCGGATACGACCGAGACATACGCGCGGGCACCTTGCGCCGGGTGTTGCGCCGTGTCGATCAGGTCGCGTACTGACCCGCAACCCGGCGGTAGACACGGCGCTGGTGTGGGCCGTTTTCTGCGCCGTGTTCGGCAGGTGTATATATATGGCAGAGCAGTCGGGTTTCACTCGTTTTTCTCACTTCTTTCTTCCTCTTCCGCGGTTGGAGACTTGTGGAGCATGGAGGCATGTTGTCATACATCCAATCCACAAAGTTCTTGAGTTTCTAACATCAATCAATCATCCCGTAACATCCTCCGATCGACCGAATCAAGGTTAGATTTCCTAAAAATCTAGTTTTTGGAAAATTAGGGATTTTGTTCGATTTGTCCGTTTAATCCGATTTAACTTAGGATTATGATGGATTGATGATTATTTAGATGTATTATATCATTTCCCTTGTTATTCCATGGTTGGATCGTATCGATTCGTTGTTTTGATCGAGTTTTTAGTCGACGCCTTGAAGGTGTCCGACAAAAGGTCTTAGAGGGGGGTTTGGGCGTTGTATGATTATTATCCATCGTACGATTGTTGATTTATCATTGGTATGACTTAGGGACGTAATTCTTGTGAAGAACTCGAGTCGGAACCCTTCCGTTCGTTGTCTTCTTCGGGGTCCGAGCTTCCCGGTCGAACCGTGTTCTTCGGAGTATTCAGTAGCGGTTATTAAGGCAAGTATTTTACTATACGAATTGTGTCTTGTGAATAGGGACGTCGTATTATGGTTGTGATGCATTGGTTTACTTTTGTGTATATGCTTCGTATGAATTGATTATTACGAACAATTGATGGTAACGATAATACCTTCACTTAGTAAACATCGTGGAATTGTGTTGGATGTGCAAATCATCTAAGTTTGTGCCGGGCGTGGTTGGTCATTGTTGAGTTGTTGTGATGATCATGATATTTGTTTTGTTTTGGTTTACATACTTGATTGTACATTTCGGTGTAATGTGGAATGGCTTGACATTTGATGATTATGAGTTGTGTCGTGTCGATGTTTGTGTGTGTGTGTTCCAGGTAGGGTCTGACGAGGCCTCTGGAGTTCAGTACATGATGTGTACGAACAAGGTGTGTGATCCAGGTAGGGTCTGACGAGGCCTCTGGAGTTCGGTACATGATGTGTAAGAATGATGTATGTGGACGGGTAGGGTCCTTCGAGGCCTCCGGAGTTCGGTACATGATGTGTACAAACAGTGTGTGTGGTCCGAGTAAGGTCCGTCTAGGCCTCCGGAGTTCGGTACATGATGTGTACGAACAATGATCGTGTAGCAGTGATTGTTTGGGTAACATTTTAAATATGGGTCTCAGACTCATAATGATATCTTATCTAGTGTGTTTTGAAACGAGAATCGGGCTAAGGCCCTAATGTTTACGAAAAGGTTTTGTAAATTGGGACTCGAGGTCCAAAAGAATTTCTGCTTTAAAAATCCCCGAGATGATGTGTTCCTTTTCAAATATCTCTTACTTGAGTTCGAAATTCTAAAACTTCTCGGGAACATTTTGATAATTGATTTCCGTATTAAATTCGTAGTTGCTATTTACTTGTTGCATTTTGTATCGTATTATACTTGCACTAGTAAAACAGTGGAGTTTTACTAACCCACGAGTAATCAGGGGGTGGATGTCTGTTCTGCGTCCAGGTACATGCAGGTTCAGGGGAGTAGTCACAGGATTGGCACAAGAGGATGATGAGCTGCGATACAAATCAAGAGTCGAGAGTTGGTAGAGTTTGGTTGTATTGTTAGAGTTGATTCAGTCTTCCGCTGTATTGTGTTTCGACCCCTGTGTGGGTAATGTTGTTTAGTCAGTTCTGTTGATGGAGTTGTGTGACCTCATCGGTCTGTGTGTTTATGTTTAAGTGACCTTAACGGTCTGTATTATTAAATTGTTTGACCCTGGCCGGACAAGCATTTGGTTGTTTATGGATGTTTAGCCTGGTAGATCCTTGTGGAAAGGGTCTACGGCGTGTAATATTCTCATACGATTTTGGGGGTGTTACATTATATTAATTCAATCTATCACTTTTTAAATAAGTATATTGTTAACAAATACTTGTTAATATATAACAACACGTAAATTGACGAGGAATTTGAGAAATTCGTGAAAAATATTGATGTTCTTGTGCACACGATTGCTAGTCCAATCGTGGGCACGATCGTGTGCCCCATCGTGTGCACATGAACTTTTGTGCATCCTGCCCACAGTCACGGGCTGCTGCTGTCGTGTGAATCCTGTCATGACCGTGTGCACACGGTGGCTAGTCCCATCGTGGGCACGATCGTGTGCCCCGACAGCACTCAGCAGTTGTAGAATACAGGGCCCGACAGCGCCCGCAAGCTGTATGATATAGCACCCAACATGTTAGTTGTGCGCACGATATCAAGACCGTTGGACACGGCCGTTGCACACGGTGGCTTGCCATCGTGTCCGGAATAACTTGTCGGAAAAAATTCCAATGGTAAAATATGCATATCTTCTTTATGAACCCAGAAGCACGACAAATGAAGTCCTATTTGAACGTCAACTTTTTTTTCGAATAATCTTGTAATTTTTATAAGATTTCTGAGAGACCATTTGTCAAAAATGGTTGTGTTGTTTTGATGTATATGTTGTAGTTAAATTTTGGTTGTTAGACATTAATATCGATTGGCTTTGAGCAGATGAGGAAAATAAAAAAGGAAAAAAAAGAAAAATAGTTTAAATTAAATAAAATACAAAAATAAAAGAGAATGTCAATATTACAACTTTTGGGAGGATATTTATTCTTTTTAATCAAAATGGTACTAAAAACTAATACTCTTATGAATGGGGATATAAAACTTGTAAATTTAATGATTTGGTATTAAAAAATTAATTTCCACTAATAAGTTTGTATTATAAATGTACACTCTTCGACCAGATATCGATGAATTAATTGATTGGGTAATAATAAACATAATTTAAAAATATCAAAAATCAGTAAAACGATATAAGTCAAATCATGAGAAAGCAAAAAATAATTTAATTTTAGTGTATCTATATTAATTATTAAGCCAGTAATAAAAAAAATGAAACATCAGTCAAATCAATGAAGAAGCTCAAAAAAATATTCAATTTTAATATATTATACAAATATTAAATAGAAAAGCAATAAAATTAGCAATGCTCATGGAATAGGACCAAATTGGTACCAAAAAAATTCAAAAACCCATAATATCGCCATTCATAAGTACACAGATATTAAAATCAAGAATTTTGGTAATCATTGTTAACCGAATATGAAAAGTAAAACAACCGTCATTATCGGACAATCAAAATTAAATATTCATATAAATTGTCTATATTAGCTGTAATTATATGTTCAACCAATTTTGTTTTAGAAAATCTCAAAGTGGCAAAGAACTAGAAAATTACACGTAGGCAAAGCCCATGAGATTGTACAAAAAATCTGAGTAATTATAATACATATACAGATAGATAAGATAGATAAACAAATAAATAGATAGTAGATATATAAATTTAGAGGGATTAATTAATTAATTAATTAATATGCCAATTGTAGAAACAATTCAAAAAATAAAAATTCACAATATAACACGTAAGCTAAATCAATGAGAAAGCTCAAAAAATGTATTCGATTTTAGTATATTATACAAATATTAAATATAAAAATAATAAAAATTGACAATTCTCACGGAATAAGACTAAAAGAGAACGAAAAACTAAAAACCCATAATTATCGCCACACAATCAATTATGAAAGCATTAAAAATATAATAGCAGTAGTAATTAAACTATCAACTAAAAATTTACACAGGACATAAACTAAGAATTTTGATAAATCATTGAACTGACAGAATATGGAAACAAACATCATTATTGTTCAAAATTAAGCATCCATATACAGCATCTACATTAGCTTTAATGATATGTTCAATTAATTTTATTTTAAAAAATCTTAAATCAAAAGGCTAAGAAAATTACACGTAGACAAAAACTATGAGATTGTACAAAAAAATGAGTATTTATAATATATATATTGATGATGAATATGTGGTGAAGATTAGATGGAAAAAAATATGATTATTTAATATATTAGAAATACTTAATAAAATGTAATAATTTTTTGAGTGATGTAAAATTTCGAGCCGAGCCGAATGGAATATCATACATAAATAAATGAAGGAGATATACTTATGATATAGATCATCATCTACGAGTTTTTTTTTTTTATATATGAAATTTCATGCTTTTGTCATATTGTATTTTTGTACTTGGAAGTAGGAATAAATGAACTTTAGTTGAATATACATCACTGTTGCCCAAGTTTAATTGTTGCAATCATTTTTAACATGCCTCAACTTGTTTATGAAACCACTTCATAGGCCAACTCATCCATGTTGGTGCAAAAGGGGAATTGAAGATATCCCTTTCTGTTTAACTACTTTAAGCTAAAAGATGCAAGAAACCATGTAGATGGCTTCTTTTGAATGGCAATGATAAAAAAGAACAAAGTTGCTACACAGGCGTACAAATGCACACACAAATGCACACACAAATGCACACTCCTACTTCAGAGGCTCGTAGTGAGGCCAGACTCGCTTTATAGGTAGTAGAGGCCACAGAGTGCACAATCCCTACTACGCAGGTGACAACCCTACAAAACACAGATTAGACAATGTACAGAAGATTATTCAAAAAGAAATGTCCATGATTCTTCTTTCTTATTTATTTATTTAGTTATTTCGATTAAACATTGACCGAAAAATTCGGTAGTGATCGGTGGAGTGTTTCAATTTCTGTTGGGATGTTTTCGGTTTCGGTTGGAGTGGAAATTAGGGTACCCGAACCCCAACAAAATATAAAATTCGGTTTTTGTTCGGTTCATTTTCAGTTTTTAAATCTACAAACATCGAACCAAACTTTTCATTTTTGTCTGATTCATTTTTTTTTTTCAGCTTATGCGGTTCTAATTGAAGTTAAAGATATCATATTGCATTCTCTAAAAATAACGACAATAAATCGATCGTAATAATTTTTTACCACCTTGCATATCTCATTATAGTATATATACAAAAATATATTTTAAGGAAAAAATAAGCAAAAAAAATATTACTAAAATTCTTGTGAGATTCCAAAAATAGGACATTTGGGACATTCAAATTCATTAACTTGGCAAAACACAAACGTTCATATACGCTTTTTATTAATTTTTATTAAAATGGACTATGTTTCACTTTAAAATTTATATGTATTTACACTTACAAAATTAATTGGGTTTTTGATTTTGAAATCGCCAATTCTAAACTCCATCTAATCACTTCTATTCATTGATTTGTGCATTTCTATTTGGGGATTTCTCGGTTCGACTTTTTATGATCAAATTAATTCAGTTTAATTCAATTGGTTGATTTTTGAGTCACCAACGCTTGATTATAAGATTTTTCCACGATATATTGTTGCTGGTGAAAAGTTTCGTAAAATATACACTATTTATTTAATTTTTAAGTTTTCATTTATCACTCGCATCAAGTTAGTTACTTTTTAAAAGTATATTGATACAAGGATTAAGCCATGCGCTTGGTGACTGCTTACTTTTACTTAATCACCTTAACGCTTAATCACCTTAATCGATCACCATATTTTCATTGCTTACTTTCTACTTAATAATCTTAATAATGTCTTTTTCATTAAGCAATTTTCTAGGCCCTTACCATTAAGATAAATACTTACAATATACCAAAATTACCCTCTTTAATAATAAAAGAATTGAGTATATATAGTATAAATTATCATATAATCTTAATTATAATTGAGTATATATATTATAAATTTAAAATATATATTAATATTATACATTTAAAATTCATAAAATATAAGCTATTTATTGATAAAAAAATTAATATAACTATATATATATATATATATATATTAAAATATAACTTAATATATTTATAAAAATATTGTCTGATTATTTAAATATACCTGAAAATTATAATATGATTTATGAATATATATATATATATTATAATATAAATTAAAATATATTATTTTATATTATATAAATTGATTTTTTTATATTGACTATTAAAAAATTAATATAATTATATATAATAAAATATAACTTAATATATTTATAAAAATATTGTCTAATTATTTAAATATATCTGAAAATTATAATATAATTTATGAATATATATTATAATATAAATTAAAATATATATTATGTTATATTATTTAAATTTATTTTTTATATTGACTATTAAAAAATTAATATAACTATATATATATATTAAAATATAACTTAATGTATTTATAAAAATATTGTCTGATTATTTAAATATCTGAAAATTATAATATGATTTATGAATATATATTATAATATAAATTAAAATATATATTATGTTATATTATTTAAATTGATTTTTTTAGATTGACTATTAAAAAATTAATATAACTATATATATCTTAAAATATAACTTAATATATTTATAAAATATTGTCTGATTATTTAAATATACCTGAAAATTATAATATGATTTATGAATATATATTATAATATAAATTTAAATAAATATTATGTCATATAATTTAAATTGATTATATAAACTAAAATGCTCAATCCGTCTGACTTAATTCATATTGAGGGGTAAAATGGTCACTTCTGTCATTCAGATAGTTCATTCAGAAAAGAAAGAAACAACAAGATATTTTTTCAAATCAGCCAGATTAATCCACTCAGACAGCTTAATCCATTCAGGTATTAATGGAAAAAAAAAGTTAACAGCCCCTTAATTTATTTGATTATTATAGTTTTCTCGTCTCTCCTCTCCCATAACTATCACTCTATCAATCCTATTTCGTTTGTTCCTTTTCCCGAGAAACGATTGAGTTGAATCTGAAATCAGTCTTCAACTACTTAATTTATTAAGTAGAGACGATAAATTTACTTTTTTTTATTGGTATGTCATGTAAAAAGGTAAATGAATAATTTTGGCATTTCGGGTTATTAATTTAGATTTTTCGTCAAATTCAATATTTTCTCAGAAAAAGGCCAACAAAATGGGACAAAAGAGTATAAAAATCACATCCAATTATAATCTATTGTGAAATTTCCACGTGTAATTTAGTCAAAAGATTATCACATAGTATCATTGTGGAAGCGTAGATAAGATTGTCGCGCTTTTTCAAGAAAGCCGACGCTCAGAGTTGTAGAACTATAGGTGTATTAAACTCCTACCATACTATGAAACTTTGAGAAAGAGTGGTGGAACGGCGGGGTTAGAAGAGAAGTGGAGATCTCGAGAACCAATTTGGCTTCATGCCTGGGAGGTCCACGACCGAGGCCATTCATCTCGCCGACGCCTTATGGAGAAGTTTAGAGAGCGGCGTAAGGACCTCCATATGATGTTCATAGATCTGCAGGCGCATGATAGATTCCACGCGATGTTATTTGGAGGAGCCTAGTAGAGAGGAGGGTGTCGTTGTCGTTCGTTAGGGCGATCCAAGACATGTACTCCCAAGCTAGGACGTACGTTAGGACCCCGATTGGTGACACCCGATTTTCCGGTTGAGATAGGGCTACACCAGGGGTCGGCGCTAAGTCCTCTTCTCTTCGCTCTAATCCTTGACGTCATTTCGCGTGGGATTCAAGATGGCATCCCGTGGTGCATGCTTTTTGCTGACGACATTGTGTTAGTGGCGGAGTCGAGGAGGGAGGTGAACTCGAAGTTGGAGCTTTGGAGGGCTAAGTTAGAATCCCAGGGCTTGCGTGTGAGCCGGTCTAAGACCGAGTATCTCTGGTGTAACTTTAGTGGTGAGGCCAACGAGGAAGATGTTGAGGTAATGATTGCGGATCATATCGTACCCCGTACGGATAAGTTCAAGTATTTGGGTTCGATCATTCAGAAGGAAGGTGAGTGTGAAGATGATGTCACGCATCGCATCAAGGCGGGGTGGCTAAAGTGGAGAGCAGCGACAGGGGTCCTGTGCGACAAGAAAGTCCCTCTAAAGTTGAAGGGTAAATTCTATAGAGCGGCAATTCGACGTGCAATGTTGTATGTCTCCGAATGTTGGGCGATGAAGAAGTCGCTTGAGAGCAAGTTGGAAGTGGCTGAAATGAGAATGTTACGTTGGTCGTGTGGTCGCACAATGTTAGATAGAATTGCGAACGGGGTTTTCAGGAACGCGCTGGAAGTGGCGCCCATTTCAAATGAAAGTTAGGGAAGGGAGATTGAGATGGTTTGGCCACGTCCGCAGGAGGCAGGCATCTGCTCCGGTGAGGAGGGTCGAGAGTTTAATGGTTGTCGGGGAGAGGAGGAGAGGCAGACCGAGGAGGACGTGGGAGGAGCAACTGAGATTAGATTTGAAAGCTCTAAACCTTTCCGAGACCATGACTGTTGATAGGTGCGCTTGGAGGCGCCAGATCAGAGTTGTGGATTCTTTTGTAGGGAGCGGTGCTGTAGTTGAGAGCCTCAGGGTTGGGATGTCTCGGTTAGCTTTGACCTAGAGCATTGCATTTTTACTTTTATTGTATATTTTATCCTATTGTCTTTGCGTGTGGTGTATTTTGACAGGAAGCTGTGCGCAAAGCCAACCTCTCTTTTGTTAGAGCAGCGTTCATCGGGAGTGAAGTAGCCAAATTCCGCTTAGGTAAGTCCCATATGGATCAAGCCATGGGCTCAGGTATGGTCTCGAGCTTTTTCGAATCATATGTTTTCCTTTGTATTTATCACACAAGATTCTGCTGTGCACTAAGCTGGGGGTCTTCACGGAAATAGCCTCCCTACCGTAATAAGTAGGGGCATGGTCTGCGTACATCTTACCCTCCCCAGACCCTGCTCTGAGCGGGATATACTGGGTATATTTGGTTTGGTTTGGTTTTATTATCACATCAACTATATAAATAATACTACTAAGGAGGAGTTCATCTTGGTGTGGAACTAGCTTGGCATTCCTAATTTAGGGCTCCACATATGGAGAATTTTGTGGGAATGATTACCAACAATGACAAAGCTTCAATGGAGAAGACGCATCCGACAAATGCAAACATCAACTGCATTCTCCGTAATTCTTGTCCAAAAACAATTCGTCTCGTCTTCTTTATTTTGCTTGTTGATTTTGGATGAATCCTCTCAAATGGGTGGGAGTAGAGCATGCCCTATATTCAAACCCCTCAACAAATCTACTTCACTCTAGTAGAATTCTTAAAGGGAGAGAGGAGAAGGAAGGATTTTGTGGTGTATGTTTGGATATGCGTCACTTGTAGACGTACCGTCGGGCCAAAACCGCCGATTTTGGGCCTCGAACCGGCGGTCCTCGGTCCCCAAAACATAGAACCGAGCCCGGACCGGAGACGAGCCTGACCACCCGTGCTGGGCTAAAACCGCCGGTTTCGACGGCAAATAACTCATTTGCAATGATGGAGAGTATTGGGTACTCCTTTCTCTTCGGCCACCACTTCAACACATCGGTCGACGGACCACTATCTTCAACACCAAATACAAAACGAGTTTGCAAGAACATATCTAATTCACTATTACTTTGCCCCATTGGAAGTTCATTGCTTCTATTTTGCATCATTCCATGCAATTGTTGAACTAAAGGATCACTTTCATTCATCTCAAAAGAAAAATCACATGAAGGCATCACAGAAGAAGGCATTGTAGAAGAAGGAAAATCACTACCATGTTTTAATCTATATTCTAGAAAAAGAGATCTCAAACTCCTATCTAGATCATCCTTGATTTGTGGCACGGAAGGAAGATCAAAGAAGACCCCTTCACCATCAATTACAACATCACTCAAGTCCATTTGAGCAAAAGCATCATAATAAATACCAAGCATTTGACAAACACCATCATACTTCCATTTAGGATCTAAACACTTAGCAAGCAAGAAAATCATAGGAATCTCCCTAAAATACTTGAGCCATTTTTGAACCATAAAATAAATCACACCTTACATGTTTGGCCTATTAAAACAACTCTTAAAAGACAAGGCAATATACATGCAATGTTCCAACACTTTAACAGAAGTACAATAATAAACACCCGATAATTGTTTAGTAGCATTATGAAAAACCTTTAACAAGCAATATAAATCTATACATGAATCTCAATGACTCTCAATTAGAAATAATTGCATGCTTGAGAACTCTTTTCTAAAAAATTGCATAAATAACTCTTATACTCCAGTGTACTATTAATCATCTTATAAGTAGAGTTCTAACGAAGAGATACATCTAATTTGAAATAAGTATAAACAATACCCTTTGCACGAAAATATTTTTGCCATTTTTTCTCCAAAGTTTTTGATTTGTGCAAATATTTAACAGCATTTTTAATAGGAACAACGGAATCTTGAAAAATACTAAGTGCATCTTGAACACATAAATTTAAAATATGACAAATGCATCTAGAATGAAAATATTTTCCTTCAAATGATGGTGCACATGCTTCAATAAGTTCCGGAATACTAGCGGTGTTCGCCGATGCATTATCAAATCAACGGAAAATACCTTGTTAACCAAACAATATTCATTCAAAACCGTAATAATAATTAAAGCAATATTTTGAGCCGTGTGAGGCTCTTCAAACTCCCTAAAGGCAATCAAATATTTTTGCATAATCCATTTCGCATCAATCCAATGATAAGTAATTCCCATGTAACTATTTTTATTATAAGCATCGGTCCAAACATCGGCACAAATAGAAACTTTTTGAGACAAACGAACTAAATATTTCATCAAATCTTGTTTTTTGTCAAAGCATTGTCTCCTAATTCTCTTAAGCATTTGAGTTCTAGCTACCTTGCTAACATTGGGCCCTAAACCATCTTTATAAGAAGCTTCATACATTATTCTATCCGCATAATTAAAAGGTTGTTTTTCCATGGCACAATATCTAGCACAAGCATCTTCATATCGATTTTTCTCAAATTTAAATAAAGCGGAAGAAGACATACCCGTCGCCGAAGTTGAACTAGTACCTCGAATTTGCGTTTGAGAAGTAGATATTCCGTACTCGAACGGATGAAACCCCTCCATGTGCCTTTGTAGTGTTCCATAGCCTCCATTCTCGATTCATTTGTAGTGTTTTGTGCAATAGTTGCAATAAGCAATGAATCTCTTTCGACCATTGGATAGAGGAGGTTCTCTTTCGTTGATAGGAGCCAATTCTCTTTTAAAATGTTTAACGAAGATTTCGGACTTGAGAGGCTTACTTGATGGTGGAGGAGGAGGTTGGTTTTGCTCGTCTTCTTCGTGATCTTCGTCCTCTTATCATCATTTGTTGAGCCACGAAATTCGTATCCCGTGCTCTCCATCGTATGAACCATCTCTTCAAATCGGGCATCTTTTTTGGCTTGAAGTCGTTCGGCGACTTGTCTAGAAATTTCCTCCGCCACTTCGGCCCTTCTAGGCCTTTGAGTTTGAAAGTTTCCTCCTCCACTTCGTTGGCCTAGTTCAATGGCCTTGCCCTTGCCCTTCTTTTTGTTGCTCTTTGAGGTAGACATGGAGTGTAGAGAGTCGAGAGAGTAGAGATTGAAATTTGAGAGAGAATTAGAGTGTGATTCTTGGTGAATTTTGAGTTAGAAACATGTAGTATTTATAGTGGGGATGGTAGGGGAAAATGGGCTATTGGGAAGGTTTAGGGTGGGGGGGGAGGCTGCTAACGGCTAGATGCAGAAAAGAGCCGTTGGCAGAGACTGGACTATTGTCTGCTGCTCTTTTTTTTTCGTTCGGCCCGTCGGGCCCGACCCAGCCCGACGGGCTTCTTAGGACCGATGGGCCTGAACCGTCGGTCATCGGTTTGATTTCCCCCGACCCTAGCCCAGCCCGGGCTTCTCGGTCCCGGTCTGGTTCAGGCCCGTTGACCGACGGGCCCGGGCCAAAACTGTTGACTTTGGGTCGGTTCCGGGCCAAAACCGCCGGGCCGAGAAGCCCAGGTACGTCTAGTCACTTGGTTGATTGGAAAGCACTGAACGATTTTATCTTCTTATGGCGAACAATACGTGATACAAAGGGTCTTGGAGGGTATTAAAATACAACTATGTGGAAATATACAAAAAATACTACCAAGGAGAAGTTCGTCTTGGCGTGGAACTAGCTTGGTATTCCTAATTTCAGGCTCCACATATGGAGAATCTTGTGGGAATGATTACCAACAATGACCAAGCTTCAATGGAGAAGACACATTCCGACAAATGCAAACATCAACTGCATTCTCCGTGATTCTTGCCCAAAAACGGTTTGTCACGTCTTCTTTGAGTGTGATTTTGCTTGTTGATTTTGGATGAATCGTCTCAAATGGGTGGGAGTAGAGCATGTCCTTTATTCAAACCCCTCAACAAATCTACTTACTCTAGTAGACTTCTTAAAGGGAGGGATGGGAAGGAACGATTTTGGGATGTATGTTTGGATATGCATCACTTGGTTGATTGGAAAACACTGAATGATTTTATCTTTTTATGGTGAACAATACGTGACGCAAAGCGTCTTGGATGGTATTAAAATACAACTATGCAGAAATATACAAATAATACTACCAAAGAGGAATTCATCTTGGCGTTGAACTAGCTTGGCATTCCTAATTTTAGGTTCCACATATGGAGAATCTTGTGGGAATGATTACCAATAATGACAAAGGTTCAATTGAGAAGACGCATTCCGAAAAATGCAAACATCAACTGCATTCTTCGTGATTCTTCCCAAAAATGGTTCATCGCGTCTTATTTGAGTGTGATTTTGCTTGTTGATTTTGGCTGAATCGTTTCAAATGGGTGGGAGTAGAGCATGTATTTTATTCAAACCCCTCAACAAATCTACTTCACTCTAGTAGACTTCTTAAAAGGAGGGAGACGAAGGAAGGATTTCGTGGTCTATGTTTGGATATGCATCACTTGGTTGATTGGAAAGTACTGAATGATTATATCTTTTTATGGCGAATAATACGTGACGCAAAGGGTCTCGGAGGGTAGTAAAATATAACTATGTGGAAATATACAAATAATACTACAAAGAGGAGTTCGTCTTGGTGTGGAACTAGCTTGGAATTCCTAATTCCAGGCTCCACATATGGAGAATCTTGTGGGAACGATTACCAACAATGACAAAGCTTCAATGGAGTAGACGGATTCATTGATACATACACCGCACAATGACGATCCAGTTTACTGTGGAGATCGCCAGTTACGATGTATAAAGGGTTTTCATTGATACAAGAAGCTCAGTAGACATCTTATTTTACGACTATTTGAAACAAATAAATCTCGGGGAGGAGTTAAGAAAAGCGGATACGACACTTTATTGGTTTTGTATGATCGAGGTCCAACTAGTGGTTGATGTGACACTCCGATGGCCTTAGGCCGATCACTTGACAGAAAGGTCAAGACATTCAGATTTCTGGTAGTAGACACTAAGTCCGCATACAATGCCATCCTTGGGCGTCCAGCACTTAACAAATTTTAGGGAGTGGCATCTACGTGTCACATGAAGGTGAAATTCCCAGTAAAAAATGAGATTGGTGAAGTAGCAAGAGACCAATTCATCTCCCATTCCTGATGCCAAACAATGGTGAAGCATGGAGTACAAAATAATAAAAGAGCATACGGGTCGAAGGACTCGAATCCGAAGCATGTAAAAGATAAGAAAATGAAAATGTTGGAGGAAACCCAGGAAGTAGGTGTTAAGCCTAATGAAGAACTAATGGATATAGAACTAATCCCAGGCAAGCCATAAACGAAAACCCGCATGAGAAGTTGGTTAAACAGCCTGTTGAAGGAAGACCTAATTTTCTTATGAAGGAGATTTGTCGACATTGCGATTTCAGCTGAGGACCTAGTAGGAATAAGTCTGTAATACCACCAGTATTACATGCTGTTTCACGTTGAGCGATCATTTCTATTTCACCTATTCAATAAATAAATGTAATCCGTCACGATAAACGTATTTTGAATGATATGTTCGTACTGTATTATCATGAATAAAGCTTGTACGCGCCTGTTATTCTTGTAATATGATTGTATGATAATTGATGATTTGTCGGTGACATATCTTGATGTCGTTGGGCAATTATCGGTGCGAATATGATGGTGGCCAACGTCTTGTTCCCCGAGAGATTACTCGACGAGATTGAGAGGGAGCCGCATTATAAGGAATCAATGTGATTATAACTTAGTGAACAAACTGAACCTTACGTACGTTAACAGCTATGTATTACGTACGCTAAGAGTGTGTCATTACGTACGCTAAAGATAATACCTTACGTACGTAACGCAGTCTTCGGTCTTCGGATAGGGAATCTTCATCGGATGGTGCGTTGTCAGACCAACTTTCGGCACAATAGCAACAGGCAAGTCAATGGGTGTTACGTACGTAATCCGACTTTCGTTACGTATGTAACGATGTGTGTGATTTAGTCCAGTTAGTTATGAGTTTTCCTTACGTACGTTAAGCTTTCTGCGATAACGTACGTAACATGACTTACGTACATAAAGCTTCATGCCTAACGTACGTAAAGCCATTCCGGATTTATAAAAGGACACTCTCCCTTTCATTTCTTCCGACCCAAAACTCATCCCTTACTCTTGTATATCATCCTCTACCTTCCCTAAGTCGATTCTAGCTCCCCTAATCAAGTGTTATCCGGTTGGAGTGAGTTGATCAAGCTCCAGAGGAGGTTTTGAAGGTGCTGCCCTCTCATTCTTCGTCGTCCTTCATCGTTCTTCATCCTCTTTTGTCGATTAAGGTAATTTTATCGAATCTTGAACTCATTTCAGTGTTGTTATACGAGTCATACTAAATTTCGGATGCCTTGGGTAGTTTAGAACTTTCGATAATGATTGGAACGGTGAAAACTATCACAAATTGTTAATCGATGCCTATCTAGCTAGTAATTGGAATGGATGATGGTAGTACTCGTAGTTGGATGGGAACTCATAACCGAATTGTTAATCACCAACACCTTAGAATCATCTTGTTGAAGATTTCAATTATAATCCTATTACCATATCGTAAAAACGTTAATAATTCCTTAAAGAACTAACTAACGACTATCAATTCGTATAGGCATTCAAACATGTTAGGACTTCGGAGAATTAGTGCTTAATCGTTCCATTCTAGTAATTTAAACTAAAATTAGTGATGTAACTACGGTGGTCTTGAGCCATAATCACAACGTAGGAATATTGTATTAGAACATTGATCAACGAGATGACAAATTGTAAAATGGCGAACCGAGGAATTTAGTGGTATGCATTACAGTCCAAATAGAGAATTTCTATTTTGGCGACATGAACAACCCAGTTTAGGATCCTAACGGGACGGGGGGAAATTGCCATTAATCATCATTGTCACCGTAAGATGTTAATCGACGAATATGTGATAGGTTGAGATTTCGGGTGTGGTCGTTCGGGCCGTTGTGTTATCAAGGGAGTAACTCTCGTCGAATTTGAGGCAAGTGAATCTTGCTCGGACCTTACGTCTTAAAATTTCAGAATATTGCATGTGTTATTTTCTATGAAATGGTGCTCGTCTTATCTATCACGTCCGGAGTATTCCTGTGTAGATACTTCCGTGACCCTTGGCTGCGGCCTTGGGAGTTTATCTGTTGATATATCTTACGGAACTGTGTTGAGGGATAAAACCTGAAGGATACCCACGTCCGGAGTATTCCTGTGTAGATACTTCTGTGACCCTTGGTCGCGACCTTGGGAGTTTATGTGCTAATAAAGAAACGACGTTGAATATTCAGTGATAACCTTATTTTCTGAGTTTATCTGATTATGTCAATGAAAATTTGTTCGATTTGTCTGACCTGGTTTGACTGACACGATACGTCGTGTCAGACAAATTTGTTGAATATGTTCAGGACATTCCCGAAGGTTCCGGTCAGGCTTGAGCAGTGTTGGGGAGAAGACTTGTTAAATTTCTTAAACTGAATTTGAATAATCCACGTTGTGTAATAACCGTATGAACGGACATTAATACCTTTTGTATTTCGGTTGTACGAATGCTTTCATTGGAACATTTTCCGCAAACTACTTGTTGATTAAATTGTTTTTAAAACCTCTTTTAAAACTCGATTTGTGGGTCCCATACGGGATTCACGACACTGTAGCGTCTGGTTTAGTTTGGGGCGTTACAAAGTCCTAAGGTCGACGAGCGAGTATCGATCTGTCGGTGAGGCTGGTGAAATAGAAGAAAAGACATTTTGGGCTAGAGATGGATGAGATTATTGGATAAGAGGAGAGGTGGTGGACATGCTTCTCCGAGCTGGACAAATAACTGAAATCCAGTTCTCGAAGTGGTTCCAACGGAATCATGGTGGGAAAAAGCCATAAAAATGGAGAATGTGCGTCGATTTCCGCAACCTGAATAAGGCATGCCCAAAGGATCATTATCCATTACCTTGTATAGGACAGCTCATCGACTCCACTTCAGGGTGCAAGCTGCCAATCAAATACCCCTAGCACCTGAAGATAGGAAAAGGGCCATCTTTATAGTTTCAAGGGGAACTTTCTGCTATGTGGGAGCAACATACCTTTCGGGTTAAAGATTGCACGCACAACACACTAGAGGATGATGGACAAAATTATTAAATATCAAATCGACCGAAATATGGAGGTCGATACTGATGATATGTTGGTCAAAAGTATAAAGGCAGGGGAGCATGTGAAATATTTGGAAGAAACCTTCGAGATTTTGCGTACATATGGGACAAAATTAATCCGTTAGTGTTCTTTTCGAGTAAGGTTGGTAAAGTTCTTAGGGTATATAGTTATGGAGCAGGGGATTGAGGTAAATCTGGAAAAAGTAAAGACGGTAGTACAGATGAACCCACCCAAAAACATAAAAGATATTCAAGTTTTGACTGAAGAATAGCCAGCTGATCCAATTTATCTCCCACTCAATCTATAAGGGATTCCATTTCTTTAAACTCTTAAGGAAGGAAAACAAGTTTGAATGGACATCGAAAGCACAGGCATCATTCGACAAACTGAAGGAATTCCTGGCCGAGCTGCCCCTACTTACCAAACTAATACAGGGTGAGGAGCTAATACTGTATTTATCCATCGAAAATTAGGCGGTCTGCTCCGTTCTATTGAAGAAAGAGGGGTGCAGCAGAAACCTATCTATTACACTAGACAGATCTTGTAGGGGGCGAGCATAATTATTTCGATATGGAGAAAGAAACTCTGGCCCTGGTAATCACAGCACGAAGGCTCTGGCCTTACTTCCTGGCTCATCACATAAAGCTGTAAACCAACTTACTCTTGAGAGAGATGTTGGGACGTCCTAACACATTAGGTCGTATGGTAAAATGGTCCATAGAAATGGAGAAATATGACCTGGAGTATGAGCCTAGAACAGCTATTCAGGACCAGGCTTTAGCAAATTTTATTAAGGAAATGTCTACACCATCGCTTTCGTAAGGTTGGTGGCTCCTAGATGTTGGTGGACCAGCCACTTCACGTAGTTCTGGAGCAAGTAAAATCCTCACCACCCCAGAAGGGGATAATTTGGAACAAGCTATAAAATTCGCATTTAAAGCCTATAATAAGGAAGTTGAGTATGAAGCACTAGTCAAGGGAATGCAACTAGGAATAGAGCTCGACACACGACGAATGATCCCTTATTCTGAGTTCCAGTTGGTTAAACAACAAGTAAGGGAAATTCAAAATAAACTAAGACCGCATGAGGAGGTACGTCGAGACATAATAAAAGCTACCAAAAATTAAGAGAGTGGGAACCTGTCCATATCCCCGAGACGTAAAACGTGAAAGATGATTATTTGGCTAAAATAGGAAGCTCGTTATTAGATTGTCGATCACGAACAATAACAATTATGAAGATAGCTCGGAGTAGCATCTCAGAAGAGGTGATGGAAATAAACGAAATAATGGACTGGCGAGCTCCCTTGCTAACATACTTGAATATAGGAGAACTACCGAGCGATAAGCAAGAAAGAGCCAAAATTATGTGTGGGGTGGCAGGATTTATTGCATCATGGTGAGCTATACAAAAGATCTTACCTCGGGCCTTATCTAGCGTGTGTCTCAGAAGAAGGAGAAGGAGGTATCCTGAAGAGATCCATGAGGGGTGTTGTGGTGACCGCACAAAAGGAAGAGCATTGATCAGCAAAACATTGAGGGTAGATTTTTCTTGGCCTATGATAAGTAGAAAAGTGGTCGAGATGGTCGAGCAATGCCAAAAATGTCAAATCTATACACCTCTGATACATGTTCCAGCATGAAATATGATTACTATGGGCTTGCCATGCCCATTTTCTAAGTGGGGAATCGGCATTATGGGTCAGTTCACAACAGCTTCAGGAGCAAGAAAATTTTTCACTACACCATATATGGCCTATTGCAAGCCCAAAAAAGTGTATTGTTAGACCCCATATATGTTACATTAGAGTTTTATGTAACATTTTAGCCAAAATTCGGCGTTGCATTTGCGGCCGTTGCCTATGACCCATATAGCAACGTTTTATGTACTTATTGCAACATTTTTGAAGTATTACAATAGTGCCTTTATTGCAACAATTTTGTCTATTTCAGTAACACTTTTAAGGTGTTACAATAGACTAATGCAACACTTGTTTGCAACATTTATTGAGTTAAAATATTACAAAGTCAATTTATTGCAACATTTTGATGCAACATTTTGATGCTTGTTGCAATGCTTTTTGGTTTTTTAGCAACATTTATCTGCAACATTTTTATCCCTATTGTAATATTTTTAGACTTTATTGGCAACACTTTTAATTAATCCAAATTGCAAGGTCCTGTTTGAAATTTCAATATACCATGCACAAAAGCACACCAAACCAAAAATCACATTTCAAATTTCCCAAATGGCAAATCCAACCAAATATATGTCAATAAAGTCCAAACATAGTCAGCTTTTATCACAATGTCATCTTATATCTAGTACTTAAGTCTAAAGTCGAAACGTACATGTCAACTTACACCACAATTCTACATTAAACATAGTCTTTCATGTCAAAATGGCAACCTACTACCAAAAGTATGCACATAGGAAATATAAGTAGTTAAGTACTGATCATCAATCGTCACTTTCGTCGTCCTGGTGATCATTGTCATCCTCGCAAATAGTCATCCTCGCAATCATCGTCATCTTGATCACTATCCTCACTTTGGTCACCAGTAGTAGTACCAGCACACAACTCTTCAACATCAAGGTATTTGAAATTTGGATTGATTTCTCCTAATTTTGGATTGAAATATGGATTTAATTCTTTCCCCATCTTGATCATTGATAAGCATCAAGAAAGAAGAAATCTCGGGGTATATAATCTCATCAATCTTCTCTGAACAATCCGTTATAGAATATTTTACAGCACTTACTACTGTCGCTCTCGTAAAAACAATCGGTAGTTAATCTCACCTACAAAATATACATAAAAGTAGTAGTTAACTTTTCTCACATGAAACATAAATGTCAAGATAAGTATGAAACCTATTCACCATTCTAGATGATACCTTTAGTTCAGGAACAAGTTTTTCTGGAATAATAACGACGATTTTCCCTAGGCTCTCATCTACAACATTCCGGATGCCTTCATCCTCACTTTCACAGTGGTTAAACAGCAGATTAAGTATCTTCTCAATACTAGAATCCTGAAAATCTGCTTTAGTATAATTGCATTTTATCGCATACAGCCAAAAACAAAATGAATACCTTCTGGTAACATTCAGCAACAAAAGCTCAAGTCCAACATAAGACTACTTTTTGCTTCATGGTTAACAGAATAGAACAACAGTGAAAGAATAGCCATGGACATATGTTTACACAATATGATAACATTGTGTCACTTCTACGTCAAAGATAAGCATACACTTAATAATTATAACTGTCAACCGCATGCCACATCTATTTAGATAGCTATATTAAGATAGCCAGAAGAGTAGAAACAGTGAAAGCCTAACCTTCGCATATTTTCCTACAGTCACAAGAGCAAAATTTGGGCTTTTGCTGGCTGAGGAATTCGTCTTTCACTTCTTACTCTTTAGAGTTCAAAGGTGAATTTTCATCAGTTAATTACTAAAAGATTGATCGTGTATATTTAAGATCAAGTATAAAGGAAGCATCAAATAAAAAATCACACAAAGGCATGTACCTTCTCTTTGTCAGTAAGCAATGCATCTGTTGTAGCACGAGGAGATTCCAATAAGTCAAATAACTTTGCAACAATCTCTTCCTGCATGACATTATTGATGTCAATTAACTAATAAACCATTTACAGATTCCAAGTAGAATATTGTTAGACGTTACCTTCTTAATAGAAGCTTTATTAACTGATATATTAAGGACATCACAAAAGTCCAACAATTTTTCTTTAGTACATTTATCAATTTTCTCCTTCACTCAGCCTTCTGCTTTTCCTGCTTAGATATATAGCAGGAAATTAACATGTAGAAGAAATGCAGGCAAACTCGTAAGATGTGGACTCTGTTGAATAAATTACAAGCAAACAACAAATCTCGTGTTTGTATTCTACTACATAAAGTACTTATTTAGCATTTTCAGGAGCTGGAGCACTAAGTGGCACTTTCTCAATAAGATTGCACCACTATAAATGATGACATGTCTTCCTAGAGATGTAACTAGTCCTTTTGGAGAAACTGCTGCATTGGCACATGAACCAGCCATCATCAGAATGCGCCAGTATTCTGCAAAATGCTTCTTAATAAAACATAGTCAAGTCAATAGAAGTGGCTGATAAATTTTTATTTTTGCATCCTTGCTATGGTTACACCATCCTCCTCACGACACCAAGTACCAACTATAACTAATTACCAGAAATTTGCGAACAGAATACTACTACTGGTAATTAGGGTTATAAATTACAAAATGTAAATAGGATTGTCAAAAATAAAACAATTAAAGTCTCATTTATTCTCTAAACCTAGTATAAGATATTACAATCAATTTTATTAACTAGAAAACTCCTCCTAACATTATAATGTATAATAAAAATGCCACTCAGTTGATTGTGCATTGAATGGCAAGGGTAACATTCCTGATATTTTAAAATTTTAACCTGACTTCCGACTCATTCAGCATGTTATTCTCGAGGCATTCCCTGTGTGGAGTTTCAACTCTTGGGTCTTGTTAAGAAAGCAAGACTTCCGAGAATAAACAGAGAGCATTGTTTAATGTCATGTAGCAAGGCCAAAGAAATATATAGTAGAGTCAGGGCCAGTATGGTGTATGGAAATAAAGAAAAGAAGTTCTCACGAATAGAAATTTTAATCATTTAATTAAAGCAGCATATAAACAGAAAAGATTAAGAACAAGGTCCAGAGAAAAGAAGCTGTGGGTCATGACTAACCAAATCTCAAAAATAGACAAGAAAAGAAGGCATTTATCTCATTTCTCAGCCCATACAAAACCAGAAAAGAGGCCAATATGTTTCTTAAGAGTTTGCACCTGAAGAAAAAATGTCATAAGAGACTCAAGAAAATGCTTAAAATCAATGAAGGAAAATGCTCTTTTGGAATATATTCACAAACACAACCTTTGCTTTCCTGCCAAAGAGAATGGTGTGGAGAAGCTGCAGGTTCTCATCAGCTTTTCTCTTCGATAACTTGAATGCGACTGGAAAATTTATAAGATTACAGCCAAGTGGGTAATCTTCTCAAAGCTTTTGTAAAGATTTTACTGCATTACAGCGGACACAGATGCAATAAGCCAGACACCAGCAACAAAAAAAGGCATTGAGGAAAACAATACAATATCCTCCTATACATGTTTGGCTATCATCCCACACTATATTTCACCTACAATATCATCCATATTATACCATTTTATAAGTTCCTTAGGCCATTTGAGGAAGAAATGAACCCGAATAAGATTTCAATTGAAGAGGAAACTGAAAAGATCTCAATTAAAAAAATAAAACTAACCTAATTCGTTGGATTTGGAGGTCGTCGTTTGTGTTGGGGATGGGCAGTGGAGCAAGATGCCCAGAATCGTGACTAAGGTTAGGTGGTTCGCCGGCGATGGGCTCGGGAGGGAAAGGCGACGATGCATCATCTTGTTGAGCCATATTCGTCGGTTGAAATTGTGAACGAGAGGTCTGGTAGTGGAGAGGGATTGAGAGAGAGAGAGAGAGAGAGAGAGAGAGAGAGAGCGCCGTGATAAATAGAGAAAGAATTTTAGGTTTCTTAGAGTATTTTTTTAGTTTTACTAGTTATTAATTAAGATATAGATATTATAAAAAAATAATTAAATAAAATTGGATATTCGAATTTGTAATCCGAGAATATCCGGTAAAATATGGTAAAATTTGAATACGGGTGGATAGTACATAATTCGAATCCGATCCCATATCCGAATTTTACTATCCGAATCCGATACCGTATCCGACCGGATACTAAATTTTCTTCCCGAATCCGAATCCGATCGGATCCGGCTCCGGATCGGGCTGGATATATCCGCTCGAATTTCACCCCTAGGGTGAGTAATAAGTTTTGTGTAATAAAAATTTTTGGTACCAAATATTTCGTACTAAAAATGCCCGCTCAATGAAAAAATTAAACTCCCGCCTACATATTTTGGGCAAATCAACCAAAAGCGCATCGTGTTATTGTAACACTTTTCTGAAGTATTGCTATAGATCTAAAACTGTCAAAATGTTTCTTAGGCTTGCAACACTTTCCCATTTAAAGTAACACATTTCGAAAGTATTACAATAGATATGCAGGTTTCTTGTCTATAGCAACATTTTATGCAACACAACCATATGATGGGCTTGCAATAGGTCATATATGGTGCAGTGTTTGGTGGCCGCCATCGATTATTTCAGTAAATAGGTTGGAGTCTAGCCAGTAACCACTATTACGGAGCAAAGATCATAAGTTTTTTGTTTAACAATCTATGCTGGAGGCATGAATCGCCCCAGATACTCATTTCAGATAATGGGACCCAGTCTGATGGAAAGAAAATCTAATCTTGGTCCGAAGAGATGCATATCAAACATCAATTTGGAGTGGTAGCACATCCACAGGCTAATGGATAGGTGAAGGTTACAAACAGGATAATATTACAAGTAATAAAGACTCGTTTACATAAAGCTGGGGGAAGATGGGTTGATGAGCTCAGCTAGGTATTGTGGTCCTACAAAACCACCTGAGGACATCAACGAGAGAAACACCTTTTAGTATGACGTATGGAGCAGAAGCTGTAATACCAGTGGAGGTCGTAGAAATATCACATCGAGTATGATGGTTCAATGAAAAATAAAATAAAAAGATGATGAAAGAGATGCCAGACACCATATAATAGAGAAGGGAAATAGCCGTGGCCCGAACTGAAAGATACAAGAACCCGGTAAAACAGCACATAACCGTAAGGTAAGAAAATGATAGTTCCAAGTAGGCGACTTTGTGCTAAGATGGGATGATGCCCTCAAGAAAATAAGAAAACTCGTACCTAACTGGCAAGGCCCTTACAAGGTAGTTCGAATTTTTGCTGGAGGAGCATACAAGGTCGAAGACATGGAAGGGCGGCCTATCAAAAGAGCATGGAATATATGTCATTTGAAGAAATACTTTTGTGTGACTTCCTAAAATAGCGTTGTACTTGCTGGATTTTAATGAAAATTCCTTACCTAAGAAACCTAATGTGTAGTCCGATCAAGCTCCAAAAACAAGGTCAATCGCCATAAAATCGATCAGTGAAACGCCTCGACTTAAACAAGAGTGAATCGCCTAAAATCTAATCCGGTGAAACAACATCAGATTCGAAGAATGGGTGAATTACCCTCAAATCTGATCGGGTGAAAAGCCCTCAGATTCGAAGGACGGGTGAACTACCCTAAAATCTGATCGGGTGAAACACTTTCACGTTCAATGAACAGATGAAACACCCTAAAATTATGTTTAAAGTCGGTAATGGGTAATGCCGAGCTGCACCGACTTTATAAAAATATGTTTAATTAAGTTCAGTAATGGGTAGCCCCGAGATACACCGACTTTATAAAATTACATTTAATTAATATTAGTAATGGGTAGCCCCGCACTACACCGACTAAAAAATATGTTTAATTAAGGTCGGTATGGGTAGCCTCGAACTACACCGACTTTATCAAATTATGTTTAATTAAGGTCGGTATGGGTAGCCCCAAGCTACACCGACTTTATAAAATTATGTTTAATTAATGTCGGTATGGATCCCAAGCTATACCGATTTTATAAAATCCTGTTTAATTAAGGTCAGTAATAGGTATCCCTGAGCTACACCGACTTTATAAAATTATGATATATTAAGGTCGGTAATGTGTATCCCCGAGCTACACCGACTTGTGCAAATTATGTTCGATCAAGACATCAAAGTAAAGAAAGCTAGAATACAAAAGGAGCTACAACAAATTTTTTATTAAATATTGATATTACAAAGTGAAAAATAAAATTGTCAACAAGTTAAGTTACGGGCTCGTGCGAATCAGGAGCTGGAGGGGTGGAACCCTAAAGGTCAGCTCCTCCTGCTGGAACCTCATAAGCATCACCCTAATATTCGAACTAGTATCTCCTTCACGGGTCATAGAAGCAGTCCGCAACTCCAAATCAAGTCCAGCCTCCGTTGCCGCTTCCCATAGAGCAGGCTCCCACCGAGCAGATTCAGGGGGCTTATTCACATCTCTAATCCAGCCTGCTGGAACAGGAGCTCCCTATAGAGATGCTTCTCTATCCACCTCACCAACAAAACACAAAGACGCCAGCTCTTCCCGGATGCGGGACAAGGCAAATAAAAATTCTATGTAGCAGTTGAGTCAAGTCGGATCAGAAACGTGGTTGAGTTACGATAGCGAGCTAAAATAGCTGAGTGATAAGCACCCAAAAGGATGAACCAAACTCACCAGTCAGGAAGCAACGCCGGCTATCAGAAACCCTTACTCATAATCGAAGGACTTCTCAGCCTTAACCTCCCAAGCTGGGCTTCGAGTCTGGAGACCTTTTCAGACTCACCCTTAGCCTGAGCCTCAGTGGCATTCAGCTCCTTGTTGAGCAGGTCGTTGGCCATTTTGAGAAACCTCAATAATGGATTCCCGGTTAAGATACTTTCTTCAGTGCAACATCCAAATGATTCTCTTGCTCAGCCAGGTTAGCCTCAGATTCCTCCTTAGCCACCAAGGCAGACTTAAGCTCGACTGACAAGTGAGCTATTTGGGAGGCGGAAGGAGAAGAGACTCATTCTTTTCCTCCTCGGCCTGTTACACCAAGGTGGAACAGAGCTGATAAAATATGAAATAAGCAAAGTAAATAAGAACCCAAGAAATACGAAAAGCCATGAAAAATAAGGATGAAGGATGATTACCTTACTGAAGTACATCATCATCAGATCGACCCTGGATCCTTCAAAGATCCCCATAATATGTCCTTATCTTTATCGGGAACCATAGAGCTAAAAAGGGGCATGAACTTCTTAAACTACTTGCTCCATAGTAAGGTCTCAAGGCCGGAATCATAAGGAGGGGCAGCAATACTAACAGATATGGACCTCTTGGGAGGATCCAGAGGACTCGGAGATTGGGCTCAGTTGCCCCCCTTATATTTCCTTGCCGGAATGACAATACTCAACCCAATGGTCAGGAGGGCCGAGTCAGAAGTAAGAGTCACCCCGACCTTCGCCACCTTGTACTCGGAAGGTTTCTGCTTTGATTTGGAAGAGCTTTCGCCTTATCCTTGGCAGGCTGTGCCGGCTTGGAAAGACCGATCGCCATATCCTTCTCGCTCACCGGGCTTGGTTGCATTGGATTGGCAAGTCCTCATGAAATGATCTGCAAAATAATTATAATCATCATATATAAAGAAAAAAAAGGGGGAGGCATAAAACCAAATGGAAAAAATAAAACCTACCAGTATCCGATATGGGTGAGTAGGGAGTTGAACTTAATCTACAGTGAAGTAATAGGTCATGAAAATACATTAGTTGAAAGATGTTATAAGAGGTCGCATTCCGCTCCTGTACTTTAATGATTCAGGTAGCCCGACTGAACTGTATTTCGGAATCGAGTCATGGATCGGAGTGCCTACACCCATTCTTTTGGAAAACCCTAGGATTCGGCAAGGGGCAGGCAACCAAAAAAGTGTTGAGTTCTCCAGTTCTTCACATTGAAAGGAGGTGGGTAAAAAAGTAGGGATCATTCCGGGAGATCAAATAGAATGATCCCATGAAGCTTTTCTTCCCAAAGCAAATATAATATCTAAATCGGGTTCCTCATTCTTACAATAACATAGCACGAGAAAATCGACCATATAACAAAAAGAGCTCAGAGAGAACTGATTTAGAGGAAGGTTATACTTGACATAAATAGAAACAAGAAAAAGATGAAGAGGAAAATGAATGCCAATATCCATGAACCAAGTGATATACCTGTCGGAATCTGATCAGGGAAATCAGTGACCTGAGGGTCTAAAAGATCCTATCTCAGGGGAAGCCTAAGGTTATACTTGACGCGAGTATCCCCGATGCTTACATGGATGAAATCATCTCGAAGGTCGGTAATGGTTACCTTGACCAGAAGAAACAGGAGACTGGGGTCTACAAAAACTAATGGGATCCTGGAAGGTAGGGTATTGGGTATATACCCTAACTTGTCGGGCCAATCCACATCCCCAGCAGGCTCATCTACCAGGCAGAGATAAGCTAACTGCTAAGGGCGACCTGCTGGCTAAAGTCCATTGTTCCTCATTCGATGAGTATAAATCTCCCAAAAGTTAATGTTCATGGAGGTCGACTAGCCAAAAAGATTTTGGGAGTCGGAGGTGGAAGACATTATATCCAGAAACCAAATTTTAAGCAAAATAAAAAGAAAAGCATGTAGAAGTTACAAAAAGAAGAAGCTTAGAAGGACATACCCATAAGTAGGGTATAATGAGGAATAAAGACGTCGGATATGAAGGAAATGAGACATCGTAGAACCTTAGTTGTAATCCAAAGTATCAACGGAGGTGTTTTTCGCTCTAGTATGAAAGTCGCGGGGTTGCAGAAATTAAAAAAAGAGTCTAAAGATCCCTTTTTATAGATTGAAGGGGCGAAGCCCGAGAGAACTGGGACGATCTTGGGACATTCGATTAGCTTTTCAAATGAACGGCCCAGATCTAAAATCACCTCAAGCATCACCTGGACCTGAGCAAATGCAAGAAAGATATGATGGTTGGGGAAGGAGACTAGAAAGGAAAAAATATGCCCATAAATGCGCACGAATATAGATGCAACTCATGATTACCTTGGAAAGATCCCCCGAGGGCATTAACATATCCAGGTCGTCAGAAGCCACAAAATTTTACTCTACTCAGTATTAGCTCGACTAGAGTAGGGAGGGACTATTGATATGACATCATATTTGGGTCTCTTGAGAACCCATACAATAAACCCGGTTCCTAGCAGACCCAATTAAACGACCAATTCGGGGTAGGTCGGGAAAGAATAGATAAGCTTGGGCATGCCCGGAGAGCCCCCATGTAAAAAAAGGTCCGACCTTTAGGTCTATATTTCAAGCTCGTAAAAAGTAGACCTCTTTATTGTCAAGCCAACGACGTAAGAAAGGTCTGACCTCCAGGTCTATATTCCGAGCTCATAAATCAATCGACATGGACATCATCAGTTGGAAAAGTTAGGAAGAGTCCATGTCAGCTATTTGAAATATGCCCTCAAATGCCACTCAGAAGATGAGAGAGTGAGAGCATTATATTGTGATTATAAACATCAATTGCATAAGGTATTTATTGTTGATATTGTTTTATATCATTGGAATCATGTTTTGGTTTATAGAATACTAGTTCTTGCATTTGAGATCAAACATTCAACTCCTTATGAGATAAGGAGAAAGGCATTGGAAGTGTTTAGGGCCCGAATGCTTAACTGGTTCGCAAGTCGATAAATCTTAACTGGGCATTAAGTTTAGACAAGACTTGTATAATGTGTACTTTGAGATGGAGAGTGCCTGTCTTTACTAAGGGCTAGTGGGAGCACACGTTATAGGTATGCTAATAGGATTTGTATACTCGAACTCGACTCACCTTGATTCGGTCACGTGAATTTCACTTTAGGATAGTCAATGACTGAATCGAAAGGTTGTGATATGTATACATGAACCCTTGACTTGAGGATTCAGTAGGAGATGTGCTTGTGACATTAAGTTAGTCACTAGAGTAGTTCGATGCAATTACCGACTGGTGGGGTCAACCTCAAAGTGCAACTTGGTGGAGTAGTAACAGTCTTTATTGAATACCAAAATAGGATTCTTTCTCTTGTAGTTGAACAAGCAAATATTCTATGCGGTTAGTGGCAAATGAGATCATAAGTCTTTAGCCAAAGTATTTAGAGCTAGGTGTATTTGATACACGACAGAGCGATAATCTCAGTTTGCACTAACAGTAGGGTTTGACATTGTCATGACATAATACTTGATCGAAACATATGACTGAAGGGTTAATAAGTATATGATATTCATAACGTAATGGTTTTGGAATGACCTCTATCATCCGTTCTCAGTTGGGTTATAGTGTAGGCCACGGGACTAGCTATGTGGTGCTAGCACTCTTTAGATCCTCACAATGCTAACTGAGACGAACCTACAGAGTCGCGGCACAGGATAGACGATGGATTATATTTGGCGTATTCGCTCTTGGTTAATATTTGGCATGGTAGGAAGCGTGGTAGGGATGAAACAAACCGAGCACCATTATCACTAGGAAGCATGAACATATTAGACTTTGTCATGTTGGTCAGACCAAGGTTCATAAAATAGAGAAAGATTGGCTTACAGTTCCATTGGGATCGGACCTATCCAACTTGTGAATCTTGCCTTCAAGGAAAAATGACTAAGTTGCCCTTCACAGGAACTTTTGAAAGAGCTGCTGAAAAACTTGGATCGATCCACGACGTACCTGGCCATTTTGAAGTGGCACGAGATGGTTTCAGTATTTCATTATATTCACATATGACCATATTCGGTATGGGTTCGTGTACTGAATGAAAGATATATTCAAGTTCAAAACCAAACAAGTGACCGTGTTAAGGCTATTTGATCACACCGAGGTGGCGAGTGGATGAGTACCAAGTTTGATGAGTTATTAAAAGAAATAGGGTTAGTGTCACAATTAACACCTCCATCTACTCCATAATTAAAGTCAGAAAGAAGGAACCAAACTTTGTTGGATATGGTCCTTTCCATGCTTAACTATACTGATCTACCAATTTACCTGTGGGGTTACGTGCTCCTTACTGCTGCACATATCTTGAACATATGTCCTTCAGAATTTGTTCCTAAGACTCCACATGAGATGTGAAGAGGTAGGAAGCCAAGTCTTAATCACATCAGGATCTGGAGATGCCCTGCTTATGTCAGGAATACTAAAGTAGAAAAATTGGAAGCTAAGCCTATGAGGGGTCGTTTCATAGGATATCCAGGAGATTTCATGGGATATTTATTTTACATGCACGAAGATCATAGGATCATCATTGCTTTACAAGCACACTTTCTTGAAGATGAGTTCATTCAGAAGGAGGCGCAGGTAGAAATATTTCTTTAGAAGAATTAAAAGAAACACCAAAATAAGACACTTGTACAAGATATTGGAATAGAATCTTTGGAAATACAAATACAACCTCACATGTCTAGTAGAGTTTCTCATTTACCCGAGAGGTATGGCTATCTGCATCAGGATGAACTGGGTCCCCATGAGATGACAGAAAGTAGCTTAGAGAATGATCCCTCTACATATGACCAAGTGATGGTGGATGTAGACTCCGCGAAGTGGTGAGAGGCTATGAAAGCTGAGATAAACTTTTGTGCATGTGAATCAAGTATAGACTTTAGTAGATCATCCTAAGGGCATAGTGCTCATTGGAAACAAATGGATCTACAAGATAAAGACATATGAAGATGACAAGGTTGATACCTATAAGGCCAGGCTTGTGGTAAAGTATTATTCCCAAAGAGAAGGGATCGATTACTTCGAGACCTGTTGGAATATTTTATTCCTCACATTCATATTAAAGGTTTTGATGATTAGTTGATGAACAATGAAAAATAATAATTAATCAAAAACAGTTGAAGACACACGAGTTGGACAGAAATATATTGAACTGAAGCATAAAACACAGGTAACGTACGCTATGCATCATAGCTAACGTACGTAACGAAGACCCAGCTGAAGATAGCCGAGTATGGCATGGTTAACGTATGCAATACATTAAGAACAACGTTCACTATGAACGGCGCTTAACGTATGTAATATAAAGCACTTAACGTACGCTATGCAAGATGAATTACGAATTCAAGTAAATCAATCCGTTGGACTGATTCTAGAAGGTCAAAAGGCATGGAATGGATATATGGAGTTTAATGTACGCAATAGAGAGACATTAACATACGCTAAAGAAGGTTGGACTGATTTGAACATCATGTAACGTACATAACCAGAGAGGTTAACATACGCTAAACGCTTAACGTACACTACGGGAGAAGTATAGTGTACGCTATGGAGGGAACATGCACCAACGGCTAGTTTAGGCTCCCAAGCCTATAAATACCCCTTCATATGGTATTCACCACACAACATATTCAAGCAAAGTTTATACACATCAGATATCATTATATACATTATTTTTATTGTACTCGAGCTTAATTGATAAGAGTTCGAGTGTTTAGTTCACTCAACCAAACACGAGAGAAAAGAAAGGATTGTATATTGTCGTTATTCTTTATTAGTACGGATAGAAAGATAGAAAGGTTTTTTCCTTATCCGATCGAAAAGAAAAATGGTTTATATTGGACCGACAAAAAGATAAGATTGTAACGGTTTATCTTGGACTGATTGAAGACAAGATTGTAACGGTTTAGCTCGGACCGATCAAAGACAAGGCAGAAAGGTTTATCTTGAACTTATAGAAAAAGATAAGGAGAAAGGATGTAGGCATATTGGCCGAACCTCTATAAATCACTACGTCATTTACATCTCGCACTTATCTACGCTTTCACAATCGCAAAAGAGTTCAATACTCTACACCGCACTATTCAACCCCCCTTAAAGTGGCGGTACCAAACCCAACAATTGGTATCGGAGCGGGTATCTCTAATAGTCGGCTTAACATCCAGGGAGAAAAATATCCAATCGAGCTTCATTTTGCTCCGGTCGAAGGCCTCGCCTTAAACCGACCTCCATTTTTTTGATGGATCTAACTTCATGAGATGGAAGAAAAAGATGTCAATTTTCATTCAAGCATATGATATCGAACTTTGGAAGGTAATATGCCTTGGTCTGGAAATTCTTACGAAATCTGACGCCTCTCTCAAAAGTTTCTAAGATTATAGTGATGAGGATTGGAAAAGCGATCATCACAATTGTAAAGCCACATAATTACTTTATTGTGCTTTAAATCCCGAAGAGCATAATCGTATTTCCTCGTGTGATAGTGCCAAAGAAATTTGGGAAATAGTGGAGGTAACACATGAAGGAACGAATCAAGTCAAGGAGATGATGATAATTATGCTTCTTCATGACTACGATCTTTTCATGATGAAAGATGGCGAGTCCATAATTAATATGCTCGACCATTTTTCGGTCATCACAAGTGGACTAGCTTGCTTCGGAAAACCATTATCTAGTAGTTAAAAGTCAAGGAAATATTACGATCACTACCTCGTGAATGGGACGGGACGGTCACGGCTATCATGGAGTCAAAAAATCTCAACACGCTTGATTTTAGCGTCCTTGTCGGTTCACTAATAAACTACGAGATCGTGCTTAAATCACGAATTTCCAAGCCTAAGCCCTAGAGAAAATCTATACCTTTGAAAGCTAAAAAGATGTCTAGAAATAAAGAAGAAATCCCGGTTGATGATGATGATGATGAATCGGCATTCTATGCCAAAAACATCAATAAGTATCAAAACTTATTAAACCGGAGAAGAAAAGACTTCAACATGTAAGTCCGGAGTGATCAAATCGATTCGACAATAATTGTAGAAATTGTGAAAAACCCGGCCACTTGCGAAGAATTGTCGTGGCTCGACTTCTAAGAAAGAAGTGCTAATAGCCACCTGGAGTGACGAAGAAGATGAAGATGAAAATATTCAAAATAATCTCGCACGCATGACAAGGAGCTCATTTGACGACAGTGACGACGAAAGCTAGGCAAGTACCTCATCTCAAGATGATTTATTTAATGCTTTCGAGTTATTACACAGATTTTCAAAATTCATTAAAAGATAATAAATCCCTTAAAATGAAAAATACTTTATTGGAAGATGAAATCTCCAAAATTCGAGAAAAAAGAAAATTAATTGAAAATGATCATTCCTTATGCTTAGAAAAAGAAAATAAATTAAAAGATGATTTATTAAACGTTCAGAACGAACTAAAAGATTTAACGAATAAATTTTCTCTCGAAAATAAGAAATTTGAAAAATTACTAAAGGTTCAAAATTTTTCGTTAAATAAACAAGGATTAGGATTCAAACAAAATGATAAAAATGAACCCTTAAATTTTAAAATACTCTAATGTGGTAAATATTTGAAAATCGGGCATCATATTTTGAATTGTAAAAGTCCAAGACGATAGATAAAATTAAGAAAACATAGATTCCAAAAGGAACCAGAATACCAAATATCGTCTATTTACCAAATAAAAAACGACCAAGAGTCGGTTGGATCCCCAAAATTCGAAATTAGTTATTCAAACAAATTGGTATCTAACTCAGGGGGAGTTAATATATTCAGGGTGGATTTTACCTATTTCTTTTCATAATAATTTTTCATCGATTAAATGTACTTTTTGCTAATGACGAAAAGAGGGAGAAACAATGAGAAAAATGTAATGGGGGAGAAATAATAAATGGGGAGAATAAGAAGGGAGGAGAAAACTATCGAAACGGACAAAGCCTAAAAATTTGATCTGTATATTGTTTACTGTATTTTTACAGGTATAAATCCCATCAAGGATTGTTGTTTTGTCATCATAAAAAAAGGGTGAGATTGTTGGAATATTTTATTCCTCACATTCATATTAAAAGTTTTGATGATTAGTTGATGAACAATGAAAAATAAAAATGAATCAACAACTATTGAAGACACACGAGTTGGACAGAAATACATTGAACTGAAGCATAATACACAGGTAACGCACGGTATACATATAGCTAACGTACGTAACGAAGACCCAACTGAACACAGCCGAGTATGGCATGGTTAACGTACACAATACATTAAGAACAACGTTCGCTATGAACGACGCTTAACGTACGTAATACAAAGCACTTAACGTACGCTATGCAAAGCACTTAACGTACGCTATGCAAGGTGAATTACGAATTCAAATAAACCAATCCGTTGGATTGATTCTAGAAGGTCAAAAAACATGCAACGGATATATGGAGTTTAACGTACGGAATAGAGAGACATTAACGTACGCTAAAAAAGGGCCAGAAGCTACTAGACTGGTTTAAAAATCACATAACGTACGTATCCAGAGAGGTTAACGTACGCTAAATGCTTAATATACGCTACGAGAAAAGTATAGCGTACGCTATGGAGGGAACATGCACCAACGGATAGTTTAGGCTCCCAAGCCTATAAATACCACTTCATATTGTATTCACCACACAACAACTTCAAGCAAAGTTTATATACATCGGATATCATAATATACATTATTGTTTTGTAATAGAGCTTAATTGATAAGAGTTCGTTTAATTCACTCAACCAAACATGAGAGAAAAGAAAGGATTGTAGATTTGATTTGTTGTTATTAGGATCAAGGATCCGGCATTGCTATAATCATAATCTAAATCCAAGTGAGGTTTTTCTAGTACCGATAGAAGGCTAGAAAGGTTGTTTCATTATCCCATAGAAAAGGAAAACGTTTTGTCTTGGACCGATAAAAAGACAAGATTGTAACGGTTTATCTTGGGCCGATTGAAGATAAGATTATAACGGTTCACCTCGGATAGATCGAAGACAATACAAAAAGATTTATCTTAAACCTATAGAAAAAGATAAGGAGAGAGGACGTAGGCATATTGGCTGAACCTCTATAAATTATTGTGTCATTTACATTCCGCACTTATCTATGCTTCCGCTATGTGTACTTTGATATGGAGAGTGCTTGTCTTCACTAAGGGTTAGTGTGAGCACAGATTATAGGTATGCTAATGGGATTAGTATACTCGTCCTCGACTCACCTCGATTTAGCAACATGGATCTCACTTTGGGATAGTCAATGATTGAATCGAAAGAGTGTGATAGCTATACATGAACCTTTGACTTGAGGATTCAGTAGGAGATATGCTAGTGGCATTAAATTAATCACTATAGTAGTTCGGTCCAATCACCGACTGACGGGGTCAAACTCGAAGTGCAACTTGGTGGGAGAGTAGCAGTTTCTATTGAATACCAAGATAGGATTCTTTCTCCAATAAGTGAACAGGTAGATGTATTATGTGGTTAGTGACAAATGAGATCATAAGTCTTTGACCAAATCATTTAGAGCTAGTTGTATTTGATACATGAGATCTTGGTGATCTCAGTTTGCACTAACAAATGCATAGGTTCAAGTTACAATAGGATTTGACATTGCCGTGACCGTAATACCTGATCGGGATATATGATTGAAGGGTTTATATATATACGGTATTCATAATAAAAAGGTTTTGGAATGATCCCTATCATTCGTTCTCAGCTGGGTTACATGTAGGCCACGAGACTGGCTAGATGGTGCTAACATTACTTGGATCCTCTCAATGCAAACTGAGATGAACCTATAGAGTCGCGACATAGGATAGACGACAGATTATGTTTAGCTTATTCTCTCTTGGTTAATATTCGGCATTAGATGGTCTAATTTTATTATTATTGGATAAATTAATTCAGTCTCGTGAATTAAATAAATTACTGGGTAATTAATTTTATTCATATTATTTCATAAGATAATTTATATTTGATATAATTAATTTATTGGATTAATTAATTATATTAATATTGAAACGTACCAAGTTCATCTATCGAACTAGATACACGAGGGTCTATTCATGGACCAAAAGGAACCAACTTTATTTTTCTCCCTCTTGACCGCCCCCTCCTCACCTCACATGGTGTATCTCAATCTTTTGTCTTGGTGTTGATTTGGTGATATTTTATGGGGACTTTAATTAAACACTTGGTGTATAATTTAAGAGTGGATAGCTCTTGATGTGTGTGTTTTATATAGCATAACAAAGTCATCATCAAATCACTTGACATTTTGAGGGTATTGGCCGTGAGTAGAGGGAAAGAGTGGAATTTTTTCTCAAGTCGTATGCTTAATCTTAACTGTATTTTGAGAGAAGAAAATTATTTATAAAATACTTAGAGTATTTGTAAAAATAAATAAAAGTTATTCTATCTACTTCTAACTGTATTCTTCGACAATAAGTAGATAGAAATTTTTCGATCATCTTCCGACGCGTGATATGCAGAGGCGCGATGCTTCGGTGCTCGGGATTATGCAAGGCTTGGACAATTTGGAATTGTGATCAACATAATATTAAAGCAAAGGTCTTCAAAGGTGATTTTTAAATTCATGCTTTGAATTATTATATTCCTATATACAATGCTTGGTCGATTTTGTTCAGGAGTTCGGTTTATTGATTGGATCAATAATTTCGCCGCGCCTTATTTTTAGGCCCCGGATCCCAACATCAGGATAAAATCCGTATGGAGTTATCGTAAAAACAGAATCCCTAATATCAGGGGATGGCGGCTACGTCCATATTTTTTGAAAATCATGGATCTTCCCCAATCAAAGGCGGGATCTCAAGGACAAGCTTCCCGCCCCTTCTATAAATAGGGAGAAGCCTGTCCACCTTCAGGTATCTCCTAATCACAAAAACACACACACTCATTATATTTGGGTTTCTCTTAGAACACACACTCATTATATTTGGGTTTCTCTCAGAGCCTATCTTAACTTAAGCATCAGAGAGTTTATGCCAGAACCATCCCTGGCATATTTTGCAGGAACTCCGATGGTCTTCCAGCTCTGGTCTTTGGAAGCAATCCGATTCTTGGTAGCCGATCAGCTCGAATACATCACCCAATTTCCTCGAATACATCACCCCTTTTCCAGCTACTCTCCCAACGGACTCTTCAATTCTTGCATTTCAATAAAAGGTCAGGAGATATGGCACCTTAGTATTCATAGCTTCATTTAGCTCTAAGTCAACAATAAGCTCCACCTTATGCTTCATTAGTAATCTCGCAAAATAATTTGGGAAGATGTCTGGATACTCATCAACAATCGGAATTGACAAAAGTTCAACTCATCAATCCTCAATCTTCATGGTGTAACACAAATACTGTGCAACCCTTATTCAAGAGCCTTACTATCTTCATGGCACTCATGAGCAAATTCTGCTTCCCCAAATTATGACCCAGAAATGAATGTTTAGAACCATCCTCGACCATCATAATAATGATCTTCATTTGATAGTTCATGTTCAGCCCATGTTTATCAAGCTGATCATCACTGATAATCAAGTCCCCATCGTCAATGTCTACCATGCTCGATTGAAATGTAATCTCTCTCTTCTATAGTCATCGGATAATCTCTAATCTCCCGATTATCCATGATTCTAGCCCCACTAAGCAGTTTCACGATAAAAAGTTCACAAGCAGTCATGCAATCAATATCCAAACAATGCATACAGTCCAAAAAAATAAAGGAATGTGTAGAACCAGAATCAAAAAGTACTCTATCATCAGCCCATCTCATCTCATAGATACGCGGGTGCAGTGAACCCGAGCTAGACACTCCCGCTCAAATGGGCTAACCCTATTCTATGCATCTGCCTAAACTCGATAGTGACTGATTGATATCTTATGATTGGCACTAGGTTCTCTAAGAGCTGGAGTAGAAGCCTGAGTCCCGAACATCTTATCTCACTCGGAACAGTAAATCACCCTATGTCCCATCTAACCACAAGTGTTGCACTTAAAGTGGAGAAAAGTTACACTTGGGGTTGATTAGACTAGTGCAGTTGTAGTTAAAATATGACACCTCATGGTTTGACGTGCCCAATGCGAGCGGAAACTCTTCCTCCTCCACAAGAATGGGACGGTTTCCCCACTGAACGATTAGCTGACTGCGATATCTGATCATTGTTTCCCTACTGCCAGAAAAGTTACTGGCATTCTTCCATTTTTTTGATTCATTATCTGTCTTCATCGTAGCACAATACATGTCGCAAGATAATGCCTTATCCTAATATTCGCTCACCATAGTGCAATCAAACCTAGACATGTAGCGCTAGATTTCAGGCTTCATATGCATGTCAAAATGGCGGATCTTATCTCGCTCCTCTCTCGTATGGTTCTTTACATGAATGAGTTGATGATTATACTCAACCATCGCTTGTGAAATTGGAATGTCCCACAGTGTACCTTCGTAAAAGGCTCAAATTCTGCTCTCTTGCACTAGCCATGGATAATATTCAGCCTCCATAAGGTTCATGGATTCCTCCCAAGAAGCAACATGATATTGGGGCTTAACTGCGTGTCACTGATTCGAAGCCTCCTTCGCGAGGAAATACCAGGCGATAAGCACTTTCCTCGCGTAAGTCCAATCAACCACTTCAAACAATTTCCCCATCTCAAAAATCCATCTCTCCGAACCTATCAGGTCTGTAGCACTTATAAACTACGGAAGATGCACGTGAACCCCATTTATTTGTCCCTATAGTAGCTGCTGAGGTTGAATTACCTGAGTTATGAGAGACATCTGATTGGCCACCTGCTACAGAATATTCACGACACCAATGTTCGCGCTATTCCCGACAAAATTTCCATGATTGACTGACTTATCCTGGTGACCCTCGGTACTAGGATGGATGGAGTTCAACAAGGATGGAGTAGCCGAACTAGGCCTCATAACTGATAGACATGGCCGCCCCACCGGCCGCGCCATGCCCCCTATCATATTTGCGATCGAGTCGGCATATTCTATCAGCAGGCATTCTCAAGAAGTAGATCGTAAGTACAGTTCAAAATATACACCGTCTAGATGACCTGCTCTTATAGCATGAATTAAAAGAACAACACCAATTACCAAAGTAAAGGAGAGGAAAGAAGACTTATGAGTACCAATTGTACTGGATGATGGTGTTGTTACCCAAAATATTATCCGGAGATGATATGCTGGAATGGACGAGTAACAAACCAAATGCGAGAGCACGTCCGTGGGGAAGTAAATAACACAAGATTTGCCGGGGTTGTTAGTCTCGGGCTTGAATGCTCTCGCGAGATATTATTAATATGAATACTTGTGAGTACAAATATTAATGTTAGAGTACAATTACAATGAGTGTAAAGACCCTAGTTATCTTAGCTCTTGAGTGCTGAAGATTTCCGGAAGAACCAGAGTTGAAGCTCTGTGAGTTCTAGTTACAAAGATGAGGAGTTCTCAGTATTGTTTGTTGTGTGTAATCGTGTTAACGTTCTCACCGTCCTCTTGCCAATGCTGGAGTCCTCCTATTTATAGGAGAAGGGGTTTCTGGGATGTCTCTGTCTCCCACGGGCGATCGCCGTTCCTACATTTGAATAAGGCGGGCGATCGTCCAGCACATGGGACTGTTTCCTTAAAGTCCGCAGCTGCTGCTGGCAGCCAGATGCGCGAACCAATGAGGAGGCGACATGTGCCTCTTCTCGTTGTCTTGGGAGGTCCCAACTAGGACCTTTCGGCGGGTCTGTCGGTAGGTGAGGCCGTCCTTATCACTGACAGCTGCTGATGGGCTGGAGTAAGGCCTGTTCTTGCGGCGCCTTTTGCGGATCTGCACGTGGGCCTTCATCCCGAGATTCGGTCTTCGCAGACTTTGACGGGTGTCGGACTCACACGTGGTATGGGACGGTCGTCCCCATCAGATATTAAAGGCGATCTCCAGGTGCCAATAGACGATCGCCTTGGACGTCGATCGCTAGGCACTTGCCCAGCATCTGTCTTCTTTGGTTGGCTTCCGACCATTATGCCGATCGCCATCGAGGCGTATAAATCGCCGCACAACAATTGCCCCCCAGCTCGCTCCGATGTTGAAGACGTGAGGTGAGGTGGCTCTGCTGGCGATCGCTTGTTTTAGACGAGCGACTCATCTACTTTATGAAGCAGACGATCGTCTCCCGAATGAACTGATTTCGAATTTAGACGACCTCCCCGGATGCTGAAAAGAGCGGGAAGTGGAAGCGGGCTTTGAAACGTCACTGGGGTACGTGTCGCGCTCCCGTTGGGGGAGTCCGACGGTTTTGTCAGACTTGTCATCTGGCGTGCCCTCGAAACGACGCATACGCGAATTTCGAGGGCGGCATTAAATGCGACTTATCCGACGGTTACACTTCAGCCCTCGAGATTCCGCTTATTTGCCCAGAAGTCCCTGCTCTCGCCTATAAAAGGGGCTAGGGATACTGGGGTTATATATTTATGCGCTTTTGCCTGAGAAGAAGATATAGTTGAAATTTCTTGAAGCTTTGTGTGCCGATCGACGTTCGTCTCAATCTCTAGGTAAGAACAAAAACTTTTCTCACCCCTTTCTCTTTGAATATGTCTGGAGGAGGATCCACCGTGTATGAAGCGAGTAGCACTTCCGCCGCCGCGACTTCGACTGCCCGGGATGAAACCTCCACGGATTTTCACGTGGAGACGGCCGTCGAGGCCATTCGCGTTGGGATTGAACGCGCGGAGGTTGAAGAACTCTTCAACGAGGCTGACGCGGTGAGGTCGTCGTCGGCGGAGCAGAAGCGCTTTCCGGCCGATGAGGATGAGGCAGTGAGAGTGTACTGGGAGCAGAACAGTGTGTTCGGCTGAGCCTTTCTAGAATTTGCCGAGCTTATGGAGAGGCTGTCCGGACCACCTCTTAAGTTCGATTTTCACGCATATTCGGTCGCCCACCCCTATGAACCCATAAAGCGGACGTCATTTCGGGCCACGGACCGCTCCCTGTGGACCCTCGGCCAGATTAAGAGTTCGGCGACTAAGAAGGATTTGAGTCGTTGGAGGGCGGAGTTCCATGTCCCCTCCGATGTTTCACTGTATGTGCCTGCCGAGAACGAGCGCGCCGACCAACCTCCCGAGGGTATGGTCGCCGTTAACGACTTGATCATGGGGGCCGGATTGCGGTTCCCATTGCCGTTCGCCGTGTCATATCTGCTGACCGCCTGGAATGTGGCACCACTCCAACTGACGCCGAACGCCTGGTTGCAGATCGTCAGCACTTTGACTCTATTTGGCGGTCACCGGCTGTTCCGTCTTCCTTCTGCGCTGGAAATAAACTATCTCTTTAAGCTGACGGCGCAGAAGGGTTCTGTTGGCGGCTACCACATTCAGGGTCACATGGGCCGGGTGGTCCTTGAGGTGCCGAACAAGGTCCGGGGCGACCTGACAAAATGGTGTTGGGTCGGCGGAGCATGGAAATCGGCCGCGAGCGACAAACCCGAGGATGAGTTGGATTTCCCCACCGGCTTTCAGGAGAGGAATCCGAGTAAGGGTTTTAACTCTCCCTTCATTCGGATACACCTTGAACTGATCTAATTTGGTTTTCTTTTTGCAGGCTCCCTTGTTCCAGCAGCCGGCGACCTACCTTTTGATTTTTTGATCGTCTGGGAGCGAATCCGTGGTCTTCCGGACAGCTACATCGACACTCGCGTGATCAACAATGAAGCTCATTGGTTGGGCGCTCGGTTGTTTTGCTTTCCCCGCCACTTAAAGGTCCCAGGTACAAATGTTTACGATATCCTTTTTGCTTGACGATCGCCTTTGATTGAAGAAGGCGTCTAACCTAGTTGATTGTCTTATTTGATAGAGATCTACTTCCCCCGCTACTTCGAGCCGCCGAGAGAAATCGCTATGTCGAACCCTGGTCTTATGAATTGTCTCCGCCAAGGGAAGAAGGCGGGTCGTGCTCCTGCGGAGACGACCCGTCCTATCCCTGAGGCGAGACCTCTCATGGGGCCGATCGTCGTCGAGATGGAGACTCGGGAAGAGGAGCAGCTTCAGCACAACCGCAAGAGGCGGAGGCCGGAGGATCCCTTGCCAACTGTTGCTGCTGTGGCGCCCGCAGTGGTGCCGCCAGTCGCCGCGCCTCCAATTTCTGCAGTTCCAATGGCGGAGGGGCCTACGCCCTCATCGGTCTTCTTACAGGCCATTGTGACCGCTGACGCCCAGACCCCGCGGGGCAAGCCTTTTTTCGGCTGCGACCCCGAGAAGGTCGAAAGGTAAGTTTGGTTGATCTGCTGAGTTAAGTCACTTGTGTAGGGGACATACTAACTCCTTTGTTCTTAGTGCAGGGTCCGTATTGGCGACCCGAACTGCTCGCCGATGGTGTCGGACTTCCTCGCGAGCAGATCTCCCCGCGAGCCTAGCGACGTCCCTCATTACGTCTCTCGGGCTATCAGCGCCTTGCTGAAGGCTTGGACGACCGATCTGGATGCGATTGCGCGCCGGCGGTCCGGAGACGCAATGCAGGCGACTCTTGCCCTGACCCTCCAAGCGGCGACGATGGCCGCTCAAGCTATAAAGGATTATGAGGGGCAGCCCTCTATTGCCCGTCTCCATTCCGACCTCGAGGCTGCTCGGAGTCGGAACGCTGGGTTAGTCGATAGGATTGCGGCAATGGAGAAGGAGTACGTGGAGACGGCCAAGCGGGCTAAGCAGGATGTCGACCGGATGAGGCAGGATCTCGAACGGGCCCAGGCGGCGACCGACCGGATGTGCGATCAAATGACGGAAGCCCGTCGGTTGCATGCGGCCTCGCAGGAGGAGGCGACCGGGCTGAAGGCGGTGGTGGACCGGTTAAATGACGAGTTGGAGTCGTCGAAGGGGGATCTGGCCGCCAAGGTTGCCGAGATCCAGGGTGCGGATCAAACAATCGCGGGGCTGAAGGAGAAGTTGGAGGCGACCGAGGCCAATCCCTTCCTCAACATGGAGTATGTCGGCGAGTTTGCCTATTACATGGCTTACGCTGACGCCATCCGCGCTGCCAAGAAGGGAGGGCTCGAGGTCGGCCCTCTGATCGATAATGTCAAAGCCTATGTGCTTGAGCATCATCTGCAGTCGGCCTTCTTTGTTCCGATCCTTGACCTCTCTGACCTCGGAATCGGCCTGGGCTGGTATCCGTCGCCGGATAATCTCGTTCATCCGGATGCCGGTGAGGAAACGCACGCCGATCCAGCAGACGGTGGCGAAGGCCGGGCGAGGTCAGCCTGAGATAGACCGCTTTCATTTTGTTTTCACTTGTAATTTTTTAGTTTCATTGTATTTTCCCTTCGGGCGCTTGTACAAAACATTCCGAATGAAATGAAATACATCATTGCATCTGATTCCTTGCTTGTACGATCGTCTGTCTGAATTTGACTTCACAATCGTGTTTGAGGAGCGTTCGTTGTATGTATAGCTCCGAATGTATTGGCATACTTAAAATTCTTACTTGTAAATTTCTGAACAAAACCGATCGTCATATGTGTATTTGAACAAAGCCGATTGTATGTGGTTCCGTTCTCCTGATCGCATGTATGGCTCCATTCCGCTCGAATTTCACCCCTAGGGTGAGTAATAAGTTTTGTGTAATAAAAATTTTTGGTACCAAATATTTCGTACTAAAAATGCCCGCTCAATGAAAAAATTAAACTCCCGCCTACATATTTTGGGCAAATCAACCAAAAGCGCATCGTGTTATTGTAACACTTTTCTGAAGTATTGCTATAGATCTAAAACTGTCAAAATGTTTCTTAGGCTTGCAACACTTTCCCTTTTAAAGTAACACATTTCGAAAGTATTACAATAAATATGCAGGTTTCTTGTCTATAGCAACATTTTATGCAACACAACCATATGATGGGCTTGCAATAGGTCATATATGGTGCAGTGTTTGGTGGCCGCCATCGATTATTTCAGTAAATTGGTTGGAGTCTAGCCAGTAACCACTATTACGGAGCAAAGATCATAAGTTTTTTGTTTAACAATCTATGCTGGAGGCATGAATCGCCCCAGATACTCATTTCAGATAATGGGACCCAGTCTGATGGAAAGAAAATCTAATCTTGGTCCGAAGAGATGCATATCAAACATCAATTTGGAGTGGTAGCACATCCACAGGTTAATGGATAGGTGAAGGTTACAAACAGGATAATATTACAAGTAATAAAGACTCGTTTACAAAAAGCTGGGGGAAGATGGGTTGATGAGCTCAGCTAGGTATTGTGGTCCTACAAAACCACCTGAGGACATCAACGAGAGAAACACCTTTTAGTATGACGTATGGAGCAGAAGCTGTAATACCAGTGGAGGTCGTAGAAATATCACATCGAGTATGATGGTTTAATGAAAAATAAAATAAAGAGATGATGAAAGAGATGCCAGACACCATATAATAGAGAAGGGAAATAGCCGTGGCCCGAACTGAAAGATACAAGAGCCCGGTAAAACAGCACATAACCGTAAGGTAAGAAAATGATAGTTCCAAGTAGGCGACTTTGTGCTAATATGGGATGATGCCCTCAAGAAAATAAGAAAACTCGTACCTAACTGGCAAGGCCCTTACAAGGTAGTTCGAATTTTTGCTGGAGGAGCATACAAGGTCGAAGACATGGAAGGGCGGCCTATCAAAAGAGCATGGAATATATGTCATTTGAAGAAATACTTTTGTGTGACTTCCTAAAATAGCGTTGTACTTGCTGGATTTTAATGAAAATTCCTTACCTAAGAAACCTAATGTGTAGTCCGATCAAGCTCCAAAAACAAGGCTGAACTGCCATAAAATCTGATCAGGTGAAACGCCCTCAGACTTAAACAAGAGTGAACTGCCCTAAAATCTAATCCGGTGAAACAACATCAGATTCGAAGAATGGGTGAATTACCCTCAAATCTGATCGGGTGAAAAGCCCTCAGATTCGAAGGACGGGTGAACTACCCTAAAATCTGATCGGGTGAAACACTTTCACGTTCAATGAACAGATGAAACACCCTCAAATTATGTTTAAAGTCGGTAATGGGTAATGCCGAGCTGCACCGACTTTATAAAAATATGTTTAATTAAGTTCAGTAATGGGTAGCCCCGAGATACACCGACTTTATAAAATTACGTTTAATTAAGATTAGTAATGGGTAGCCCCGCACTACACCGACTAAAAAATATGTTTAATTAAGGTCGGTATGGGTAGCCTCGAACTACACCGACTTTATCAAATTATGTTTAATTAAGGTCGGTATGGGCAGCCCCAAGCTACACCGACTTTATAAAATTATGTTTAATTAATGTCGGTATGGATCCCAAGCTATACCGATTTTATAAAATCCTGTTTAATTAAGGTCAGTGATAGGTATCCCTGAGCTACACCGACTTTATAAAATTATGATATATTAAGGTCGGTAATGTGTATCCCCGAGCTACACCGACTTGTGCAAATTATGTTCGATCAAGACATCAAAGTAAAGAAAGCTAGAATACAAAAGGAGCTACAACAATTTTTTTATTAAATATTGATATTACAAAGTGAAAAATAAAATTGTCAACAAGTTAAGTTACGGGCTCGTGCGAATCAGGAGCTGGAGGGGTGGAACCCTAAAGGTCAGCTCCTCCTGCCGGAACCTCATAAGCATCACCCTAATATTCGAACTAGTATCTCCTTCACGGGTCATAGAAGCAGTCCGCAACTCCAAATCAAGTCCAGCCTCCGTTGCCGCTTCCCATAGAGCAGGCTCCCACCGAGCAGATTCAGGGGGCTTATTCACATCTCTAATCCAGCCTGCTGGAACAGGAGCTCCCTATAGAGATGCTTCTCTATCCACCTCACCAACAAAACACAAAGACGCCAGCTCTTCCCGGATGCGGGACAAGGCAAACAAAAATTCTATGTAGCAGTTGAGTCAAGTCGGATCAGAAACGTGGTTGAGTTACGATAGCGAGCTAAAATAGCTGAGTGATAAGCACCCAAAAGGATGAACCAAACTCACCAGTCAGGAAGCAACGCCGGCTATCAGAAACCCTCACTCATAATCGAAGGACTTCTCAGCATTAACCTCCCAAGCTGGGCTTCGAGTCTGGAGACCTTTTCAGACTCACCCTTAGCCTGAGCCTCAGCGGCATTCAGCTCCTTGTTGAGCAGGTCGTTGGCCATTTTGAGAAACCTTAATAATGGATTCCCGGTTAAGATACTTTCTTCAGTGCAACATCCAAATGATTCTCTTGCTCAGCCAGGTTAGCCTCAGATTTCTCCTTAGTCACCAAGGCAGACTTAAGCTCGACTGACAAGTGAGCTATTTGGGAGGCGGAAGGAGAAGAGACTCATTCTTTTCCTCCTCGGCCTGTTACACCAAGGTGGAACAGAGCTGATAAAATATGAAATAAGCAAAGTAAATAAGAACCCAATAAATACGAAAAGCCATGAAAAATAAGGATGAAGGATGATTACCTTACTGAAGTACATCATCATCAGATCGACCCTGGATCCTTCAAAGATACCCATAATATGTCCTTATCTTTATCGGGAACCATAGAGCTAAAAAGGGGCATGAACTTCTTAAACTACTTGCTCCATAGTAAGGTCTCAAGGCCGGAAACATAAGGAGGGGCAGCAATACTAACAAATATGGACCTCTTGGGAGGATCCAGAGGACTCGGAGATTGGGCTCAGTTGCCCCCCTTAGATTTCCTTGCCGGAATGACAATACTCAACCCAATGGTCAGGAGGGCCGAGTCAGAAGGAAGAGTCACCCCGACCTTCGCCACCTTGTACTCGGAAGGTTTCTGCTTTGATTTGGAAGAGCTTTCGCCTTATCCTTGGCAGGATGTGCCGGCTTGGAAAGACCGATCGCCATATCCTTCTCGCTCACCGGGCTTGGTTGCATTGGATTGGCAAGTCCTCATGAAATGATCTGCAAAATAATTACAATCATCATATATAAAGAAAAAAAGGGGGAGGCATAAAACCAAATGGAAAAAATAAAACCTACCAGTATGCGATATGGGTGAGTAGGGAGTTGAACTTAATCTACAGTGAAGTAACAGGTCATGAAAATACATTAGTTGAAAGATGTTATAAGAGGTCGCATTCCGCTCCTGTACTTTAATGATTCAGGTATCCCGACTGAACTGTATTTCGGAATCGAGTCATGGATCGGAGTGCCTACACCCATTCTGTCGGAAAACCCTAGGATTCGGCAAGCGGCAGGCAACCAAAAAAGTGTTGAGTTCTCCAGTTCTTCACATTGAAAGGAGGTGGGTAAAAAAGTAGGGATCATTCCGGGAGATCAAATAGAATGATCCCATGAAGCTTTTCTTCCCAAAGCAAATATAATATCTAAATCAGGTTCCTCATTCTTACAATAACATAACATGAGAAAATCGACCATATAACAAAAAGAGCTCAGAGAGAACTGATTTAGAGGAAGGTTATACTTGACATAAATAGAAACAAGAAAAAGATGAAGAGGAAAATGAATGCCAATATCCATGAACCAAGTGATATGCCTGTCGGAGTCTGATCAGGGAAATCAGTGACCTGAGGGTCTAAAAGATCCTATCTCAGGGGAAGCCTAAGGTTATACTTGACGCGAGTATCCCCGATGCTTACATGTATGAAATCATCTCGAAGGTCGGTAATGGTTACATTGACCAGAAGAAACAGGAGACTGGGGTCTACAAAAACTAATGGGATCCTGGAAGGTAGGGTATTGGGTATATACCCTAACTTGTCGGGCCAATCCACATCCCCAGCAGGCTCATCTACCAGGCAGAGATAAGCTAACTGCTAAGGGCGACCTGCTGGCTAAAGTCCATTGTTCCTCATTCGATGAGTATAAATCTCCCAAAAGTTAATGTTCATGGAGGCCGACTAGCCAAAAAGATTTTGGGAGTCGGAGGTGGAAGACATTATATCCAGAAACCAAATTTTAAGCAAAATAAAAAGAAAAGCATGTAGAAGTTACAAAAAGAAGAAGCTTAGAAGGACATACCCATAAGTTGGGTATAATGAGGAATAAAGACGTCGGATATGAAGGAAATGAGACATCGTAGAACCTTAGTTGTAATCCAAAGTATCAACGGAGGTGTTTTTCGCTCTAGTATGAAAGTCGCGGGGTTGCAGAAATTAAAAAAGGAGTCTAAAGATCCCTTTTTATAGATTGAAGGGGCGAAGCCCGAGAGAACTGGGACAATCTTGGGACATTCGATTAGCTTTTCAAATGAACGGCCCAGATCTAAAATCACCTCAAGCATCAATAGCACGGGGATACCTGGACCTGAGCAAATGCAAGAAAGATATGATGGTTGGGGAAGGAGACTAGAAAGGAAAAAATATGCCCATAAATGCGCACGAATATAGATGCAACTCATGATTACCTTGGAAAGATCCCCCGAGGGCATTAACATATCCAGGTCGTCAGAAGCCACAAAATTTTACTCTACTCAGTATTAGCTCGACTAGAGTAGGGAGGGACTATTGATATGACATCATATTTGGGTCTCTTGAGAACCCATACAATAAACCCGGTTCCTAGCAGACCCAATTAAACGACCAATTCGGGGTAGGTCGGGAAAGAATAGATAAGCTTGGGCATGCCCGGAGAGCCCCCATGTAAAAAAAGGTCCGACCTTTAGGTCTATATTTCGAGCTCGTAAAAAGTAGACCTCTTTATTGTCAAGCCAACGACGTAAGAAAGGTCTGACCTCCAGGTCTATATTCCGAGCTCATAAATCAATAGACCTGGACATCATCAGTTGGAAAATTTAGGAAGAGTCCATGTCAGCTATTCGAAATATGCCCTCAAATGCCACTCAGAAGATGAGAGAGTGAGAGCATTATATTGTGATTATAAACATTAATTGCATAAGGTATTTATTGTTGATATTGTTTTATATCATTGGAATCATGTTTTGGTTTATAGAATACTAGTTCTTGCATTTGAGATCAAACATTCAACTCCTTATGAGATAAGGAGAAAGGCATTGAAAGTGTTTAGGGCCCGAATGCTTAACTGGTTCGCAAGTCGATAAATCTTAACTGGGCATTAAGTTTAGACAAGACTTGTATAACGTTTACTTTGAGATGGAGAGTGCCTGTCTTTACTAAGGGCTAGTGGGAGCACACGTTATAGGTATGCTAATAGGATTTGTATACTCGAACTCGACTCACCTTGATTCGGTCACGTGAATTTCACTTTAGGATAGTCAATGACTGAATCGAAAGGTTGTGATATGTATACATGAACCCTTGACTTGAGGATTCAGTAGGAGATGTGCTTGTGACATTAAGTTAGTCACTAGAGTAGTTCGATGCAATTACCGACTGGTGGGGTCAACCTCAAAGTGCAACTTGGTGGAGTAGTAACAGTCTTTATTGAATACCAAAATAGGATTCTTTCTCTTGTAGTTGAACAAGCAAATATTCTATGCGGTTAGTGGCAAATGAGATCATAAGTCTTTAGCCAAAGCATTTAGAGCTTGGTGTATTTGATACACGACAGAGCGATAATCTCAGTTTGCACTAACAGTAGGGTTTGACATTGTCATGACATAATACTTGATCGAAACATATGACTGAAGGGTTAATCAGTATACGATATTCATAACGTAATGGTTTTGGAATGACCTCTATCATCCGTTCTCAGTTGGGTTATAGTGTAGGCCACGGGACTAGCTATGTGGTGCTAGCACTCTTTAGATCCTCACAATGCTAACTGAGACGAACCTACAGAGTCGCGGCACAGGATAGACGATGGATTATATTTGGCGTATTCGCTCTTGGTTAATATTTGGCATGGTAGGAAGCGTGGTAGGAATGAAACAAACCGAGCACCATTATCACTAGGAAGCATGAACATATTAGACTTTGTCATGTTGGTCAGACCAAGGTTCATAAAATATAGAAAGATTGGCTTACAGTTCCATTGGGATCGGACCTATCCAACTTGTGAATCTTGCCTTCAAGGAAAAATGACTAAGTTGCCCTTCACAGGAACTTTTGAAAGAGCTGCTGAAAAACTTGGATCGATCCACGACGTACCTGGCCATTTTGAAGTGGCACGAGATGGTTTCAGTATTTCATTATATTCACATATGACCATATTCGGTATGGGTTCGTGTACTGAATGAAAGATATATTCAAGTTCAAAACCAAACAAGTGACCGTGTTAAGGCTATTTGATCACACCGAGGTGGCGAGTGGATGAGTACCAAGTTTGATGAGTTATTAAAAGAAATAGGGTTAGTGTCACAATTAACACCTCCATCTACTCCATAATTAAAGTCAGAAAGAAGGAACCAAACTTTGTTGGATATGGTCCTTTCCATGCTTAACTATACTGATCTACCAATTTACCTGTGGGGTTACGTGCTCCTTACTGCTGCACATATCTTGAACATATGTCCTTCCAAATTTGTTCCTAAGACTCCACATGAGATGTGAAGAGGTAGGAAGCCAAGTCTTAATCATATCAGGATCCGGAGATGCTCTGCTTATGTCAGGAATACTAAAGTAGAAAAGTTGGAAGCTAAGCCTGTGAAGGGTCGTTTCATAGGATATCCAGGCGATTTCATGGGATATTTATTCTACATGCACGAAGATCATAGGATCATCGTTGCTTTACAAGCACACTTTCTTGAAGATGAGTTCATTCAGAAGGAGGCGCAGGTATAAATATTTCTTTAGAAGAATTAAAAGAAACACCAAAATAAGACACTTGTACAAGATATTGGAATAGAATCTTTGGAAATACAAATACAACCTCACAGGTCTAGTAGAGTTTCTCATTTACCCGAGAGGTATGGCTATCTGCATCAGGATGAACTGGGTCCCCATGAGATGACAGAAAGTAGCTTAGAGAATGATCCCTCTACATATGACCAAGTGATGGTGGATGTAGACTCCGCGAAGTGGTGAGAGGCTATGAAAGCTGAGATAGACTTTTGTGCATGTGAATCAAGTATGGACTTTAGTAGATCATCCTAAGGGCATAGTGCTCATTGGGAACAAATGGATCTACAAGATAAAGACATATGGAGATGACAAGGTTGATACCTATAAGGCCAGGCTTGTGGTAAAGTATTATTCCCAAAGAGAAGGGATCGATTACTTCGAGACCTGTTGGAATATTTTATTCCTCACATTCATATTAAAGGTTTTGATGATTAGTTGATGAACAATGAAAAATAATAATTAATCAAAAACAGTTGAAGACACACGAGTTGGACAGAAATATATTGAACTGAAGCATAAAACACAGGTAACGTACGCTATGCATCATAGCTAACGTACGTAACGAAGACCCAGCTGAAGATAGCCGAGTATGGCATGGTTAACGTATGCAATACATTAAGAACAACGTTCGCTATGAACGGCACTTAACGTATGTAATATAAAGCACTTAACGTACGCTATGCAAGGTGAATTACGAATTCAAGTAAATCAATCCGTTGGACTGATTCTAGAAGGTCAAAAGGCATGGAACGGATATATGGAGTTTAATGTACGCAATAGAGAGACATTAACATACGCTAAAGAAGGTTGGACTGATTTGAACATCACGTAACGTACATAACCAGAGAGGTTAACGTACGCTAAACGCTTAACGTACACTACGGGAGAAGTATAATGTACGCTATGGAGGGAACATGCACCAACGGCTAGTTTAGGCTCCCAAGCCTATAAATACCCCTTCATATGGTATTCACCACACAACATCTTCAAGCAAAGTTTATACACATCATATATCATTATATACATTATTTTTATTGTACTCGAGCTTAATTGATAAGAGTTCGAGTGTTTAGTTCACTCAACCAAACACGAGAGAAAAGAACGGATTGTATATTGTCGTTATTCTTTATTAGTACGGATAGAAAGATAGAAAGGTTGTTTCCTTATCCGATCGAAAAGAAAAATGGTTTATATTGGACCGACAAAAAGACAAGATTGTAACGGTTTATCTTGGACTGATTGAAGACAAGATTGTAACGGTTTAGCTCGGACCGATCAAAGACAAGGCAGAAAGGTTTATCTTGAACTTATAGAAAAAGATAAGGAGAAAGGATGTAGGCATATTGGCCGAACCTCTATAAATCACTACGTCATTTACATCTCGCACTTATCTACGCTTCCACAATCGCAAAAGAGTTCAATACTCTACACCGCACTATTCAACCCCCCTTAAAGTGGCGGTACCAAACCCAACAATTGGTATCGGAGCGGGTATCTCTAATAGTCGGCTTAACATCCATGGAGAAAAAGATCCAATCGAGCTTCATTTTGCTCCGGTCGAAGGCCTCGCCTTAAACCGACCTCCATTTTTTTGATGGATCTAACTTCATGAGATGGAAGAAAAATATGTCAATCTTCATTCAAGCATATGATATCGAACTTTGGAAGGTAATATGCCTTGGTTCGGAAATTCTTACGAAATTTGACGCCTCTCTCAAAAGTTTCTAAGATTATAGTGATGAGGATTGGAAAAGCGATCATCACAATTGTAAAGCCACATAATTACTTTATTGTGCTTTAAATCCCGAAGAGCATAATCGTATTTCCTCGTGTGATAGTGCCAAAGAAATTTGGGAAATGGTGGAGGTAACACATGAAGGAACGAATCAAGTCAAGGAGATGATGATAATTATGCTTCTCCATGACTACGAGCTTTTCATGATGAAAGATGGCGAGTCCATAATTAATATGCTCGACCATTTTTTGGTCACCACAAGTGGACTAGCTTGCTTCGGAAAACCATTATCGAGTAGTTAAAAGTCAAGGAAATATTACGATCACTACCTCGTGAATGGGACGGGACGGTCACGGCTATCATGGAGTCAAAAAATCTCAACACGCTTGATTTTAGCGTCCTTGTCGGTTCACTAATAAACTACGAGATCGTGCTTAAATCACGAATTTCCAAGCCTAAGCCCTAGAAAAAATCTATAGCTTTGAAAGCTAAAAAGATGTCTAGAAATAAAAAAGAAATCCCGGTTGATGATGATGATGATGATAAATCGGCATTCTATGCCAAAAACATCAATAAGTATCAAAACTTATTAAACCGGAGAAGAAAAGACTTCAACATGTAAGTCCGGAGTGATCAAATCGATTCGACAATAATTGTAGAAATTGTGAAAAACCCGGCCACTTGCGAAGAATTGTCGTGGCTCGACTTCTAAGAAAGAAGTGCTAATAGCCACCTGGAGTGACGAAGAAGATGAAGATGAAAATATTCAAAATAATCTCGCACTCATAACAAGGAGCTCATTTGACGACAGTGACGACGAAAGCTAGGCAAGTACCTCATCTCAAGATGATTTATTTAATGCTTTCGAGTTATTACACAGATTTTCAAAATTCATTAAAAGATAATAAATCCCTTAAAATGAAAAATACTTTATTGGAAGATGAAATCTCCAAAATTCGAGAAAAAAGAAAATTAATTGAAAATGATCATTCCTTATGCTTAGAAAAAGAAAATAAATTAAAAGATGATTTATTAAACGTTCAGAACGAACTAAAAGATTTAATGAATAAATTTTCTCTCGAAAAATAAGAAATTTGAAAAATTACTAAAGGTTCAAAATTTTTCGTTAAATAAACAAGGATTAGGATTCAAACAAAATGATAAAAATGAACCCTTAAATTTTAAAATACTCTAATGTTGTAAATATTTGAAAATCGGGCATCATATTTCGAATTGTAAAAGTCCAAGACGATAGATAAAATAAAGAAAATATAGATTCCAAAAGGAACCAGAATACCAAATATCGTCTATTTACCAAATAAAAAACGACCAAGAGTCGGTTGGATCCCCAAAATTCGAAATTAGTTATTCAAACAAATTGGTATCTAACTCAGGGGGAGTTAATATATTCAGGGTGGATTTTACCTATTTCTTTTCATAATAATTTTTCATCGATTAAATGTACTTTTTGCTAATGACGAAAAGAGGGAGAAACAATGAGAAAAATGTAATGGGGGAGAAATAATAAATGGGGAGAATAAGAAGGGAGGAGAAAACTATCGAAACGGACAAAGCCTAAAAATTTGATCTGTATATTGTTTACTGTATTTTTACAGGTATAAATTCCATAAAGGATTGTTGTTTTGTCATCATCAAAAAGGGTGAGATTGTTGGAATATTTTATTCCTCACATTCATATTAAAAGTTTTGATGATTAGTTGATGAACAATGAAAAATAAAAATGAATCAACAACTATTGAAGACACACGAGTTGGACAGAAATACATTGAACTGAAGCATAATACACAGGTAACGCACGCTATACATATAGCTAACGTACGTAACGAAGACCCAGCTGAACACAACCGAGTATGGCATGGTTAACATACGCAATACATTAAGAACAACGTTCGCTATGAACGACGCTTAACGTACGTAATACAAAGCACTTAACGTACGCTATGCAAAGCACTTAACGTACGCTATGCAAGGTGAATTACGAATTCAAATAAACCAATCCGTTGAATTGATTCTAGAAGGTCAAAAAACATGCAACGGATATATGGAGTTTAACGTACGGAATAGAGAGACATTAACGTACGGTAAAAAAGGGCCAGAAGCTACTAGACTGATTTAAAAATCACATAACGTACGTATCCAGAGAGGTTAACGTACGCTAAATGCTTAATATACGCTACGAGAAAAGTATAGCGTACGCTATGGAGGGAACATGCACCAACGGATAGTTTAGGCTCCCAAGCCTATAAATACCACTTCATATTGTATTCACCACACAACAACTTCAAGCAAAGTTTATATACATCGGATATCATTATATACATTATTGTTTTGTAATAGAGCTTAATTGATAAGAGTTCGTTTAATTCACTCAACCAAACATGAGAGAAAAGAAAGTATTGTAGATTTGATTTGTTGTTATTAGGATCAAGGATCCGGCATTGCTATAATCATAATCTAAATCCAAGTGAGGTTTTTCTAGTACCGATAGAAGGCTAGAAAGGTTGTTTCATTATCCCATAGAAAAGGAAAACGTTTTGTCTTGGACCGATAAAAAGACAAGATTGTAACGGTTTATCTTGGGCCGATTGAAGATAAGATTATAATGGTTCACCTTGGATAGATCGAAGACAATACAAAAAGGTTTATCTTAAACCTATAGAAAAAGATAAGGAGAGAGGACGTAGGCATATTGGCCGAACCTCTATAAATTATTGTGTCATTTACATTCCGCACTTATCTATGCTTCCGCTATGTGTACTTTGATATGGAGAGTGCTTGTCTTCACTAAGGGTTAGTGTGAGCACAGATTATAGGTATGCTAATGGGATTAGTATACTCGTCCTCGACTCACCTCGATTTAGCAACATGGATCTCACTTTGGGATAGTCAATGATTGAATCGAAAGAGTGTGATAGCTATACATGAACCTTTGACTTGAGGATTCAGTAGGAGATATGCTAGTGGCATTAAATTGGTCACTATAGTAGTTCGGTCCAATCACCGACTGACGGGGTCAAACTCGAAGTACAACTTGGTGGGAGAGTAGAAGTTTCTATTGAATACCAAGATAGGATTCTTTCTCCAATAAGTGAACAGGTAGATGTATTATGTGGTTAGTGACAAATGAGATCATAAGTCTTTGACCAAATCATTTAGAGCTAGTTGTATTTGATACATGAGATCTTGGTGATCTCAGTTTGCACTAACAAATGCATAGGTTCAAGTTACAATAGGATTTAACATTGCCGTGACCGTAATACCTGATCGGGATATATGATTGAAGGGTTTATATGTATACGGTATTCATAATAAAAAGGTTTTGGAATGATCCATATCATTCGTTCTCAGCTGGGTTACATGTAGGCCACGAGACTGGCTAGATGGTGCTAACATTATTTGGATCCTCTCAATGCAAACTGAGATGAACCTATAGAGTCGCGACATAGGATAGACGACAGATTATGTTTAGCTTATTCTCTCTTGGTTAATATTCGGCATTAGATGGTCTAATTTTATTTTTATTGGATAAATTAATTCAGTCTCGTGAATTAAATAAATTACTGGGTAATTAATTTTATTCATATTATTTCATAAGATAATTTATATTTGATATAATTAATTTATTGGATTAATTAATTATATTAATATTGAAACGTACCAAGTTCATCTATCGGACTAGATACACGAGGGTCTATTCATGGACCAAAAGGAACCAACTTTATTTTTCTCCCTCTTGACCGCCCCCTCCTCACCTCACATGGTGTATCTCAATCTTTTGTCTTGGTGTTGATTTGGTGATATTTTATGGGGACTTTAATTATACACTTGGTGTATAATTTAAGAGTGGATAACTCTTGATGTGTGTGTTTTATATAGCATAACAAAGTCATCATCAAATCACTTGACATTTTGAGGGTATTGGCCGTGAGTAGAGGGAAAGAGTGGAATTTTTTCTCAAGTCGTATGCTTAATCTTAACTGTATTTTGAGAGAAGAAAATCATTTATAAAATACTTAGAGTATTTGTAAAAATAAATAAAAGTTATTCTATCTACTTCTAACTGTATTCTTCGACAATAAGTAGATAGAAATTTTTCGATCATCTTCCGACGCGTGATATGCAGAGGCGCGATGCTTCGGTGCTCGGGATTATGCAAGGCTTGGACAATTTGGAATTGTGATCAACATAATATTAAATCAAAGGTCTTCAAAGGTGATTTTTAAATTCATGCTTTGAATTATTATATTCCTATATACAATGCTTGGTCGATTTTGTTCAGGAGTTCGGTTTATTGATTGGATCAATAATTTCGCCGCGCCTTATTTTTAGGCCTTGGATCCCAACATAAGGATAAAATCCGTATGGAGTTATCGTAAAAACAGAATCCTTAATATCAGGGGATGGCGGCTACGTCCATATTTTTTGAAAATCATGGATCTTCCCCAATCAAAGGCGGGATCTCAGGGACAAGCTTCCCGCCCCTTCTATAAATAGGGAGAAGCCTGTCCACCTTCAGGTATCTCGTAATCACAAAAACACACACACTAATTATATTTGGGTTTCTCTTAGAACACACACTCATTATATTTGGGTTTCTCTCAGAGCCTATCTTAACTTAAGCATCAGAGAGTTTATGCCAGAACCATCCCTGGCATATTTTGCAGGAACTCCGATGGTCTTCCAGCTCTGGTCTTTGGAAGCAATCCGATTCTTGGTGGCCGATCAGCTCGAATACATCACCCAATTTCCTCGAATACATCACCCCTTTTCCAGCTACTCTCCCAACGGACTCTTCAATTCTTGCATTTCAATAAAATGTCAGGAGATATGGCACCTTAGTATTCATAGCTGCATTTAGCTCTAAGTCAACAATAAGCTCCACCTTATGCTTCATCAGTAATCTCGCAAAATAATTTGGGAAGATGTCTGGATACTCATCAACAATCGGAATTGACAAAAGTTCAACTCATCCATCCTCAATCTTCATGGTGTAACACAAATACTGTGCAACCCTTATTCAAGAGCCTTACTATCTTCATGGCACTCATGAGCAAATTCTGCTTCCCCAAATTATGACCCAGAAATGAATGTTTAGAACCATCCTCGACCATCATAATAATGATCTTCATTTGATAGTTCATGTTCGGCCCATGTTTATCAAGCTGATCATCACTGATAATCAAGTCCCCATCGTCAATGTCTACCATGCTCGATTGAAATGTAATCTCTCTCTTCTATAGTCATCGGATAATCTCTAATCTCCCGATTATCCATGATTCTAGCCCCACTAAGCAGTTTCACGATAAAAAGTTCACAAGCAGTCATGCAATCAATATCCAAACAATGCATACAGTCCAAAAAAATAAAGGAATGTGTAGAACCAGAATCAAAAAGTACTCTATCATCAGCCCATCTCATCTCATAGATACGCGGGTGCAGTGAACCCGAGCTAGACACTCCCGCTCAAATGGGCTAACCCTATTCTATGCATCTGCCTAAACTCGATAGTGACTGATTGATATCTTATGATTCGCACTAGGTTCTCTAAGAGCTGGAGTAGAAGCCTGAGTCCCGAACATCTTATCTCACTCGGAACAGTAAATCACCCTATGTCCCATCTAACCACAAGTGTTGCACTTAAAGTGGAGAAAAGTTACACTTGGGGTTGATTAGACTAGTGCAGTTGTAGTTAAAATATGACACCTCATGGTTTGACGTGCCCAATGCGAGCGGAAACTCTTCCTCCTCCACAAGAACGGGACAGTTTCCCCACTGAACGATTAGCTGACTGCGATATCTGATCGTTGTTTCCCTACTGCCAGAAAAGTTACTGGCATTCTTCCATTTTTTTGATTCATTATCTGTCATCATCGTAGCACAATACATGTCGCAAGATAATGCCTTATCCTAATATTCGCTCACCATAGTGCAATCAAACCTAGACATGTAGCGCTAGATTTCAGGCTTCATATGCATGTCAAAATGGCGGATCTTATCTCGCTCCTCTCTCGTATGGTTCTTTACATGAATGAGTTGATGATTATACTCAACCATCGCTTGCGAAATTGGAATGTCCCACAGTGTACCTTCGTAAAAGGCTCAAATTCTGCTCTCTTGCACTAGCCATGGATAATATTCAGCCTCCATAAGGTTCATGGATTCCTCCCAAGAAGCAACATGATATTGGGGCTTAACTGCGTGTCACTGATTCGAAGCCTCCTTCGCGAGGAAATACCAGGCGATAAGCACTTTCCTCGCGTAAGTCCAATCAACCACTTCAAACAATTTCCCCATCTCAAAAATCCATCTCTCCGAACCTATCAGTTCTGTAACACTTATAAACTACGGAAGATGCACGTGAACCCCATTTATTTGTCCCTATAGTAGCTGCTGAGGTTGAATTACCTGAGTTATGAGAGACATCTGATTGGCCACCTGCTACAGAATATTCACGACACCAATGTTCGCGCTATTCCCGACAAAATTTCCATGATTGAGTGACTTATCCTGGTGACCCTCGGTACTAGGATGGATGGAGTTCAACAAGGATGGAGTAGCCGAACTAGGCCTCATAACTGATAGACATGGCCGCCCCACCGGCCGCGCCATGCCCCCTATCATATTTGCGATCGAGTCGGCATATTCTACCAGCAGGCATTCTCAAGAAGTAGATCGTAAGTACAGTTCAAAATATACACCGTCTAGATGACCAGCTCTTATAGCATGAATTAAAAGAACAACACCAATTACCAAAGTAAAGGAGAGGTAAGAAGACTTATGAGTACCAATTGTACTGGATGATGGTGTTGTTACCCAAAATATTATCCGGAGATGATATGCTGGAATGGACGAGTAACAAACAAAATGCGAGAGCACGTCCGTGGGGAAGTAAATAACACAAGATTTGCCGGGGTTGTTAGTCTCGGGCTTGAATGCTCTCGCGAGATATTATTAATATGAATACTTGTGAGTACAGATATTAATGTTAGAGTACAATTACAATAAGTGTAAAGACCCTAGTTATCTTAGCTCTTGAGTGCTGAAGATTTCCGGAAGAACCAGAGTTGAAGCTCTGTGAGTTCTAGTTACAAAGATGAGGAGTTCTCTGTATTGTTTGTTGTGTGTAATCGTGTTAACGTTCTCACCGTCCTCTTGCCAATGCTGGAGGCCTCCTATTTATAGGAGAAGGGGTTTCTGGGATGTCTCTGTCTCCCACGGGCGATCGCCGTTCCTACATTTGAATAAGGCGGGCGATCGTCCAGCACGTGGGACTGTTTCCTTAAAGTCCGCAGCTGCTGCTGGCAGCCAGATGCGCGAACCAATGAGGAGGCGACAGGTGCCTCTTCTCGTTGTCTTGGGAGGTCCCACCTAGGACCTTTCGGCGGGTCTGTCGGTAGGTGAGGCCGTCCTTATCACTGACAGCTGCTGATGGGCTGGAGTAAGGCCTGTTCTTGCGGCGCCTTTTGTGGATATGCACGTGGGCCTTTATCCCGAGATTCGGTCTTCGCAGACTTTGACGGGTTTCGGAATCACACGTGGTATGGGATGGTCGTCCCCATCAGATATTAAAGGCGATCTCCAGGTGCCAATACACGATCGCCTTGGACGTCGATCGCTAGGCACTTGCCCATCATCTGTCTTCTTTGGTTAGCTTCCGACCATTATGCCGATCGCCGTCGAGGCGTATAAATCGCCGCACAACAATTGCCCCCCAGTTCGTTCCGATGTTGAAGACGTGAGGTGAGGTGGCTCTGCTGGCGATCGCTTGTTTTAGACGAGCGACTCATCTACTTTATGAAGTAGACGATCGTCTCCCGAACGAAGTGATTTCGAATTTGGACGACCTCCCCGGACGCTGAAAAGAGCGGGAAGTGGAAGCGGGCTTTGAAACGTCACTGGGGTACGTGTCGCGCTCCCGTTGGGGGAGTCCGACGGTTTTGTCAGACTTGTCGTCTGGCGTGCCCTCGAAACAACGCATACGCGAATGTCGAGGGCGGCATTAAATGCGACTTATCCGACGGTTACAATTCAGCCCTCGAGATTCCGCTTATTTGCCCAGAAGTCCCTGCTCTCGCCTATAAAAGGGGCTAGGGCTACTGGGGTTATATATTTATGCGCTTTTGCCTGAGAAGAAGATATAGTTGAAATTTCTTGAAGCTTTGTGTGCCGATCGACGTTCGTCTCAATCTCTAGGTAAGAACAAAAACATTTCTCACCCCTTTCTCTTTGAATATGTCTGGAGGAGGATCCACCGTGTATGAGGCGGGTAGCACTTCCGCCGCCGCGACTTCGACTGCCCGGGATGAAACCTCCGCGGATTTTCACGTGGAGACGGCCGTCGAGGCCATTCGCGCTGGGATTGAACCCGCGGAGGTTGAAGAACTCTTCAACGAGGCTGACGCGGTGAGGTCGTCGTCGGTGGAGCAGAAGCGCTCGCCGGCCGATGAGGATGAGGCAGTGAGAGTGTACTGGGAGCAGAACAGTGTGTTCGGCCGAGCCTTTCTGGAATTTGCCGAGCTTATGGAGAGGCTATCCGGACCACATCCTAAGTTCGATTTTCACGCATATTCGGTCGCCCACCCCTATGAACCCGTAAAGTGGACGTCATTTCGGGCCACAGACCGCTCCCCGTGGACCCTCGGCCAGATTAAGAGTTCGGCGACTAAGAAGAATTTGAGCCGTTGGAGGGCGGAGTTCCATGTCCCCTCCGATGTTTCACTGTATGTGCCTGCCGAGAACGAGCGCGCCGACCAACCTCCCGAGGGTATGGTCGCCGTTAACGAGTTGATCATGGGGGCCGGATTGCGGTTCCCATTGCCGTTCGCCGTGTCATATCTGCTGACCGCCTGGAATGTGGCGCCGCTCCAACTGACGCCGAACGCCTGGTTGCAGATCGTCAGCACTTTGACTCTATTTGGCGGTCACCGGCTGTTCCGTCTTCCTTCTGCGCTGGAAATAAACTATCTCTTTAAGCTGACGGCGCAGAAGGGTTCTGTTGGCGGCTACCACATTCAGGGTCGCATGGGCCGGGTGGTACTTGGGGTGCCGAACAAGGTCCGGGGCGACCTGACAAAATCGTGTTGGGTCGGCGGAGCATGGAAATTGGCCGCGAGCGACAAACCCGAGGACGAGTTGGATATCCCCACCGGCTTTGAGGAGAGGAATCCGAGTAAGGGTTTTAACTCTCCCTTCATTCGGATACACCTTGAACTGATCTAATTTGGTTTTTTTTTTGCAGGCTCCCTTGTTCCAGCAGCCGGCGACCTACCTTTTGATTTTTCGATCGTCTGGGAGCGAATCCGTGGTCTTCCGGACAGCTACATCGACACTCGCGTGATCAACAACGAAGCTCATTGGTTGGGCGCTCGGTTGTTTCGCTTTCCCCGCCACTTAAAGGTCCCAGGTACAAATGTTTACGATATCCTTTTTGCTTGACGATCGCCTTTGATTGAAGAAGACGTCTAACCTGGTTGATTGTCTTCTTTGATAGAGATCTACTTCCCCCGCTACTTCGAGCCGCCGAGAGAAATCGCTATGTCGAACCCTGGTCTTATGAATCGTCTCCGCCAAGGGAAGAAGGCGGGTCGTGCTCCTGCGGCGACGACCCGTCCTATCCCTGAGGCGAGACCTCTCATGGGGCCGATCGTCGTCGAGATGGAGACTCGGGAAGAGGAGCAGCTTCAGCACAACCGCAAGAGGCGGAGGCCGGAGGAGCCCTTGCCAATCAAGCCGCCGTGGCGCCCGCAGTGGTGCCGCCAGTCGCCGCGCCTCCAATTTCTGCAGTTCCAATGGCGGAGGGGCCTACGCCCTCATCGGTCTTCTTACAGGCCATTGCGACCGCTGACGCCCAGACCCCGCGGGGCAAGCCTTTTTTCGGCTGCGACCCCGAGAAGGTCGAAAGGTAAGTTTGGTTGATCTGCTGAGTTAAGTCACTTGTGTAGGGGACATACTAACTCCTTTGTTCTTAGTGCAGGGTACGTCTTGGCGACCCGAACTGCTCGCCGATGGTGTCGGACTTCCTCGCGAGCAGATCTCCTCGCGAGCCTAGCCACGTCCCTCATTACGTCTCTTGGGATATCAGCGCCTTGCTGAAGGCTTGGACGACCGATCTGGATGCGATTGCGCGCCGGCGGTCCGGAGACGCAATGCAGGCGACTCTTGCCCTGACCCTCCAAGCGGCGACGATGGCCGCTCAAGCTATAAAGGATTATGAGGGGCAGCCCTCTACTGCCCGTCTCCATTCCGACCTCGAGGCTGCTCGGAGTCGGAACGCTGGTTTAGTCACCAGGATTGCGGCAATGGAGAAGGAGTACGTGGAGACGGCCAAGCGGGCTAAGCAGGATGTCGACCGGATGAGGCAGGATCTCGACCGGGCCCAGGCAGCGACCGACCGGATGCGCGATCAAATGACGGAAGCCCGTCGGTTGCATGCGGCCTCGCAGGAGGAGGCGACCGGGCTGAAGGCGGTGGTGGACCGGTTAAATGACGAGTTGGAGTCGTCGAAGGGGGAGCTGTCCGCCAAGGTTGCCGAGATCCAGGGTGCGGATCAAACAATCGCGGGGCTGAAGGAGAAGTTGGAGGCGACCGAGGCCAATCCCTTCCTCAACATGGAGTATGTCGGCGAGTTTGCCTATTACATGGCTTACGCTGACGCCATCCGCGCTGCCAAGAAGGGAGGGCTCGAGGTCGGCCCTCTGATCGATAACGTCAAAGCCTATGTGCTTGAGCATCATCTGCAGTCGGCCTTCTTTGTTCCGATCCTTGACCTCTCCGACCTCGGAATCGACCTGGGCTGGTATCCGTCGCCGTATAATCTCGTTCATCCGGATGCCGGTGAGGAAACGCACGCCGATCCAGCAGACGGTGGCGAAGGCCGGGCGAGGTCAGCCTGAGATAGACCGCTTTCATTTTGTTTTCACTTGTAATTTTTTAGTTTCATTGTGTTTTCCCTTCGGGCGCTTGTACAAAACATTCCGAATGAAATGAAATACATCATTGCATCTGATTCCTTGCTTGTACGATCGTCTGTCTGAATTTGACTTCACAATCGTGTTTGAGGAGCGTTCGTTGTATGTATAGCTCCGAATGTATTAGCATACTTAAAATTCTTACTTGTAAATTTCTGAACAAAACCGATCGTCATATGTGTATTTGAACAAAGCCGATTGTATGTGGTTCCGTTCTCCTGATCGCATGTATGGCTCCATTCTGCCACTTTTTTTTGTTTACTTGGTGAAAGTAAGGGAACGAAAATAATTTGTTTAACGAGCTATCTTTAGTTTGGTTCTTGCAATCTTCAATTTTGTTGATTCCTCGAGGGAGGCCGAACGTCCCGGCCTGGAAAGACTTCGCACAGTCGTGGGGTTCGATGGAACCGACCTCTACGACTATGTCTTGTGCGCGAGTGACATTCCGTCTGATGGTTAACTTCTCGCGACTCACTTAATTGTAAGGGTCCTCCGTAGGCTACGTTTTGCCTCGCAATGTAGCGATGGGGCGGACGGTCTCTGCCTGGAGGAGTCCTTGCACGGGGCGCCATCGGATAAATCAACTTCGCTACCGTGGCTTGTTAGCAATTTTCTGCCTAAGAGGGAATACGTTGTGATGGGGGGAAGGACGCGTCGCATTGTCCAGGTCCACCATGTTAGATGATGGATCCGAGGACGGGCGAGCGTGTCCACTAATCTGTTTTGAATGGTCCTTCGGCTACGCCCGCCTCATATTTAAACGAAACGGCGAGCGATCTCTGCACAAAGGAACCTTGCATGGACGGGCTATCGGTTCCATCGACCCCCAGAACCATGGCTGCACTTTTCTACCTCGGATCGCCATGTTCGATGACGATCCTCGACGGTATACGTTGTGTTGGGGGGCGATCGCTTGCCTAGGTCCATCAGGTTAGATGACGAACTCTTGGAGGGCGAGCGATTCATCCTCTTTTCATTTGTTTTTTTGTCGAGGCGAATCATTTAGAGGGGATCGGAAAATCTCATTAAGCTCTTTGTACATTGGGTAACTGAGTACAGAGTTTTATTGATAGTATTTCTTCAAATGAACGGCGTTCCAGGGATATTGGTCTGGAGTGCCGTCTGGGTGTTGGAGCTCGTAGGCTCCTTTGGTCAGCCATTTGGATATCCTGAAGGCCCCCTCCCAATTCGGGCCAAATACTCCCGTGTGAGCCTAGACCTTTTTGAGGACTAGGTCGCCCACTTGGAATCGCCTTTCCTTGATCTTCGAATTGAAGAATTTTTCGGATTTCCTTTTGTGGATTGTGTTCTTCATTTCCGAGGTAAGTCGACGTTCCTCGAGCATATCCAAGTCGATCCGTCGAGCTACATCATTGTTCGTCGTCATTTGTTGTGCAGTTCGGTGGCTGAGAACGGCGATCTCCAAAGGGATCACTGCTTCTGTTCCGAAGGCGAGGGCGAATGGGGTTTCACCGGTTGAATTTCGGATCGTCGTTCGGTAGGATCACAAAACATGCGGGAGCTCGCTCGCCTATCGTCCTTGTTTGGATTCGAGTCTTGCTTTGATCGTGTGTTTGAGAATTTTATTTACAGCCTCTACCTTCCCGTTCGTCTGAGGGTGGTAAGGGGCCGAGAACAACTTTTTAATTCCCCATTTCTCGCAGAATTGCATAACTTCCAAACCGTCGAACTGCTTTCCGTTGTCGGAGATGATAGCCTGAGGTGGACCAAATCGGCATATGATGTTCTTCCAAATGAACTTGATCACTTGTTCTTGGCCGATCTTGTTGAGTGGCTCGGCCTCTGCCCATTTCGTGAAATAATCGACCCCCACAATGGCGAATTTACATCCCCCCGGCGCCGTCGGCAAAGGACCGATGAGGTCGATGCCTCATTGGGCGAACGACCACGGACTGTACATAGAAGTGAGCTGCTCGGGGGGGAGCTTGATGTTCGGGCCCATTACTTGACACCTGTGACAAGATCGGGCGTAGGCGATCACGTCTTCTTGTAGGGTAGGCCATAAAAATCCTTGCCTGGTCGTCTTGTGGATGAGAGCTCGCCCTCCAGCGTGATTTCCACAGACCCCGTCATGTATTTCGGCTAAAACAAGTTGGCCTTCCTACGGCGTAATGCATTTGAGGAGAGGTAGGCTGAAAGCTCGCTTGTAAAGCCGGTCGTCCAATAGGGTGTATCTGGTTGCCCGGAGCTGAAGCTGGTGAGCTTTGGTCCGATCTGTGGTGACCGTTCCGTCTTTCAAGTACTTAACGAACGGAGTCATCCAGTTCTCTTCGACGATGGCAACTGTGGTGACCAGACTTCTGTCGATCGCCGATTTTGCTGACTTTGGGATTTGGATGTTAGAGAAGTCTGCCGCCCGATCTGACGATGCGAGCTTGGATAGGGCATCGGCCTGGGAGTTGTGCTCTCTCGGGACTTGTTCGATCAGCACTTCTTCAAACTTTGTGCACATTGCGGCGACCAATTCTTGATATTTGATCATCTGTTCGCCGCGCGCCTCATATTCCCCCTTGACTTGGTTCACGACCAAGAGGGAGTCCATGAAGATGTGGAGGCGACGAACGTCCATGGCGAGTGCTAGATCGAGCCCGCCTACCAAGGCTTCATACTCAGCTTCATTGTTGGTCGCACGGAACCCAAAACGCACAACATTTTTAAAACCTTGGCCGTTGGGGCTGATGAGGACAATCCCTGCCCCTGCTCGCGAGCTGGTCGCCGAGCCATCTACGTATAATTTCCAGGCAGGACGTCCGACCTGGGTCGGACTGGGTGGGAATGTTAGTTCCACCACAAAATCCGCCAGAGCTTGGCCTTTGATCGCCGTGCGAGGAGCGTACGTGACACCATATTGGGCGATCTCCAGTGACCACTTGAGGAGTCGCCCGTTGGTGTCTGGCTGGTGCAGAACTTGCCTTAGAGGGAGAGCCGTCAGAACCTCCACTTGGTGTTCGAAGAAGTTGGCCCTTAGATTACGAACACTCATGACTAGTGTGTAGGCGAGCTTATCTAGAGGTGTGTAACGCGTTTCCGCGTCATGAAGCGCTTGACTGATGAAGTAGATCGGCAATTGGGCTTGCCCCTCTGCTCGCACTAATACAGCGCTCAGCGCGACCTCTGAGGCTGCTAGTTAGAGAAATAGCTTTTCGCCGGGGATTGGTTTCGCCAAAATTTGGGGATTAGACAGATACTCCTTGGTTTTGGCGAACGCCATTTGGCTTTCCTTCGTCCATGCAAATTTCTTATTCTGTATGGTGGCGAAGAATGGCTTGCTTTTGTCTCCGAGCCGAAAAATGATGGTTAAGGGCTGCTAGACAACCCATGAGGCATTGCACCTGTTTGACATTCCGTGGCTCCTGCATGTCGAGGATCGCCTGGATCTTGATGGGGTTCGCTTCGATCCCCCTTTGGCTCACGATGTGCCCCAGGAACTTTCCGGAGCTTACCCCGAAGTTGCATTTCTTGGGGTTCAGTTTCATGTTGAATTTCTCGAGGATGGCGAACGTCTCGGCAAGGTCTTTGAGGTGATCTTCCTTTTTGAGGCTCTTGACCACGATGTCGTCAATGTAAACCTCCATGGTCTTGCCGATCTGATCGGCGAACATCCCGTTGACTAGTCGTTGGTAGGTCGCCCCCGCATTCTTCAGACTGAACGACATTCGGACCCAAAAGTACACGTCTTTTTCCGTGTGGAATGACGTGTGTTTTACATCTTTCTCCGCCATTGGGATCTGATGGTACCCGGCGAAGGCGTCCATAAACGACATCATTTCGCAACCTGCTGTGCTATCGACCAAGTGGTCAATATGAGGCATCGAAAAGTAGTCTTCCGGACATGCCGCGTTGAGGTCGGTGAAATCGATGCATAACCTCCAGGAGTTGCTTTCCTTTTTGACGAGCACCGCATTGGCTACCCACTGTGGCTCGTCGGTAGCTACTCCGATAAGTTTGTTGTTGAGTAGCTTTGTGACTTCTGCATTGAGCGCAGCGTACTTCTCAGGACCAAATTTGCTATATTTCTGGTGAACAGGCTTTCTTGCCGGGTCGATCTTTAGATAGTAGCAAGCGTGTTCAGGACTGATGCCGACCATATCTTGATGCGACGAGGCAAAGATTCCGATGTTCTTACGTAGTAAACTGATCAGATCGTATTTTAACTCGGGATTGACGCTTGAGCCTATCTGCACTTCCCGCTCTGGGCGACCCGGATCGATTGTTATACTTTTCAACTCTTCAATGGGAACGGTCGCTTCTTGTTTGGAACGATTGCCGGACTCGATCCTTGGATCAATGTCGAGGCTTGGCTCGAATCCTATCCTTGGCTCGATGTCGTCTGACAATTGATGCGAGATGCCGTCCTCTGAGTCGGGCTGGTATGAGGTGCTTGGCTTGTCGATCTCCATTGGTTGAATGTCGATCGCCTCAATGTTATAAATAGTACGGGAAACGTTTAAAGGGGAAGTTCCGACACAAGAGTAATTCAAACATTTCTTTGCCATTAGCTGGTCTCCTTTTAAGTACCGACCGTCCCATCGGTAGTGGGGAACTTGATACAATAAAAGAAAGAAGAGGCGACCGCCTCGAAGGTTTCTAGAAAGGGGCGACCTAGGAACCCATTATAGATGCTGGGCCTATCTATGATTAAAAAATTGAGGTTCCTAGTGATCTTAACCTTGGGATCGTAACAGCATATTAGCTCGATAGAGAGCTTGATCGTTCCATAGGCTTCGACCGTGTTGTCGCCGAACCCTTGAAGCACGGTATTGAATGGCTTGATGAACTTGGTCAGGTTGCCGAGCTGGTCCAGAGCAGATTTGAATATGATGTTGCAAAAGCTCCCATTGTCAACCAGCACGCGGTCGACCATTTTCCCAAGGATAAATGCAGAGATTACCAATGCATCCTCTTTGGGGCACTGCACTCCCTCCCTATCCTTGTTGGAGAAGGAGATGAACGCGTCTCTGGAGATGGTTGGCTCTGGGGGCACCACGACATGGACTCCGGCGAACGCCCTCAGCTCGGCCTTCCGCTTTGTATTTGATATGGTGGAAACCGGGGAAAGACCTCTGAGGTTTCCACCTCCCGACTGAAGCATATTGACCCGGCCGTCGAGGTTGATCGGAGGGATCGAATCGTCTGAGTACTCCGGCTTGTTCTGCTCGATCCTGGCGACCGGATTGGGAGAGTGACGGTCATCGTTCTGTCGATGATCGCGCCCCCCGGTCCTTTTTGCCCGGGGTTCTAGCTTGGTCACCAAATTGTCCAGCTTGCCTTCCTCGAACAACCTCCAGAGTTGTCTGAGGAGGTCGCGGCATTGGCTGGTGTTGTGGCCGCGACTTTTGTGGTAGGCACAAAATTTACTGCGGTCCAGATGACCGTTGTCCCTCATCGGCTTCGGCTTGCTAATCCATGCGCGCCCCTTGATGGCGTTGAAGATATGGGCTGGAGATAGATTGATGTTGCGGAGGAGGTGAACTTCCACATCCTCGAAGGCCTTGAACTCACCGGGCGGCTTTGTGACTGCCTTTCTGGGCTTGGCGAACGCCTTCTTCGGGATGGGAGATGGCGCCTTCCCTTCTCCGGTGGATCCCTCGCTTAAGCGAAGGGTGAGCATCCTCTGCCTGGCCAGAAAGTCGGCGACCTTGACGCGGAACATCGCGTAGGACGGGGGAATGTCCTTCGTGAGGTGCCTGAACATGGATGAATGGCCATAGAATCCCCCAGGACCGAGTAGAGGGCGAGCTCATTGCTAATGGGCTCGCTGGTGAGGACTATTTCATCCACCCGGTCGATATAATCTTCGTCGGGCTCGTCCTTCCCCTGCCTGATCTTCATCATGCGGTGGGGACCTTCTGGCCGAGCGACCTAGGCGGCGAAATACGACGTGAAGTCGTTCGCCAGCTTCTCAAAACAGTTGATTGAGCACGGTGGCAATGAGATGTACCACCTATGGGCAAGATTGCCCAATGTTAATGGGAACATTCGGCACTTCGTTGTGTCCGATGCCCCGCATCCGGTCATGTAGATCCGGAACTTGCTCAAGTGGGTCTCAAGATCCGATCTCCCCTCATATAGAGGTGTTTGAGGCGGAGCGATCTTCGGTTGCACGGGAGCAAGCTCGATCTAGACCGCGAGTGGCTCACTTGGTCCGGCGATCGATCTCTTGGTGCCTGCCCCAGTTTCAATGAGCGCCTTCATTTCGTCGAGCTGGCGCTGCATTGCAGCCATCGCTGTAGCCTGACTGCTCGCGGTTTGGCTCTCGGAGCGGGAGCCGAGGCGATCATGTACCGATCTCCTGGACCCGTGGTAGGTGACGAGGTCTCTGCCGCTGAGCTCAATTCTTGGGCGAGTGGGAGACAGACGGCCGGCCTATCTTCTGGGAGTTGGGTATGCCGAACTCCTGGTGACGGATTCGGACTCCGATGTCTCACGGCTGGGGCCCGAGTGCCCGGGTCTCCATGAGGGATCACTCCCTAGGCGGCTGAAGACGGAATCGTCCCGCCTTACGAGCGCCTTTTCCTGTGGCTCGGGGCTTTCTCATGATTTCTCGACATATAGCCCCTTGAGCTTTCGCTTGCCCGCACGACAGATGGCTGATGGAGTAATGGTGGGTGAGTGGCATGCTCTCCGTCGCTCCCTTAGGATGTCCATGGCCTCCTCGATCTGTTCCGCAGTTTGGAATTGATCGAGTGAGAGGCTGGGGCCGTCCCTCGGGGGCGGGAGTGAGAGTCTAGCGTCGCCACGGTCGCCTTCCGCCGCATGTTGGGACTCGGCCTGGGCCGGAATAAGGTGTCCGGTGGATCGTAGGGTGGCTCTTTTCGAGGTCGTGGCAGACGTCATGATTCTGAAGGTTTTTCTTTGAAGAACAGTGAGTGTTTCTTCAAGTATATACTCCGGAGAACAATGAGTGTTCTTCGAAAGGGTCGGAAAGAAAATGAAGGTAGAAGACCCCTTCCTCTAGCGCCAATTGTTGTTATCCAAAATATTATCCGGAGATGATATGCTGGAATGGACGAGTAACAAACCAAATGCGAGAGCACGTCCGTGGGGAAGTAAATAACACAAGATTTGCCGGGGTTGTTAGTCCCGAGCTTGAATGCTCTCGCGAGATATTATTAATATGAATACTTGTGAGTACAAATAATAATGTTAGAGTACAATTACAATGAGTGTAAAGACCCTAGTTATCTTAACTCTTGAGTGCTGAAGATTGCCGGAAGAACCAGAGTTGAAGCTCTGTGAGTTCTAGTTACAAAGATGGGGAGTTCTCTGTATTGTTTGTTGTGTGTAATCGTGTTAACGTTCTCACCGTCCTCTTGCCAATGCTGGAGGCCTCCTATTTATAGGAGAAATGGTTGCTGGGATGTCTCTGTCTCCCACGGGCGATCGCCGTTCCTACATTTGAATAAGGCGGGCGATCGTCCCAGCACGTGGGACTGTTTCCTTAAAGTCCGCAGCTGCTGCTGGCATCCAGATGCGCGAACCAATGAGGAGGCGACAGGTGCCTCTTCTCGTTGTCTTGGGAGGTCCCACCTAGGACCTTTCGGCGGGTCTGTCGGTAGGTGAGGCCGTCCTTATCACTGACAGCTGCTGATGGGCTGGAGTAAGGCCTGTTCTTGCGGCGCCTTTTGCGGATTTGCACGTGGGCCTTCATCCCGAGATTCGGTCTTCGCAGACTTTGACGGGTGTCAGACTCACATGTGGTATGGGACGGTCGTCCCCATCAGATATTAAAGGCGATCGCCAGTTGCCAATAGATGATCGCCTTGGACGTCGATTGCTAGGCACTTGCCCAGCATTTGTCTTCTTTGGTTGGCTTCCGAACATTATCTCGATCGCCATCGAGGCGTATAAATCGCCGCACAACAGATGGCAATATAGTGATATTATATACAAAAACTCGATTAGACCCAAATGACTGACAACCGAGATATCCATAAACCTAAGTTCGGATACCATATTCTGTAATACCTTCAAGATGTTCATGATATATATTACAACGTCGTGAATCCCTACTTTGGGCACTATAAGGCTACATATATTTTTACATAACTCAACGGACAAGGGCGTCATAGACAACACAAGGAATAGTAATAAAGGACATAAGATAATACTCAACAACAATACCACAAGACAATACAAGAGAGTTAATAGGGATTCAACCCACCAAAGAAGTACCAACACAATAATAAAAATCATACAGTACTCCTAAAAAGTAACAAAGTATGATAATGAGAAATAAAGGACGAAAGTAATAAACAGATCGAATGCGGATCGGTATCACTCTTGCCCATAAAATTTATACCAACCGAGTACTCGCTCTTCCGGTGATCCGATACTTGAAATCTATTAACGTACTTTACCCGAATGAGGTTAGCCATGGAATAGTTAGTGCAAGTATATTACATATGATCACTTTTTCAACACTAAAGTAACATATAATTCATTGTATGAAAACAAGATAAGTATTCTGAAACATAAATATATTATGGCATACCACAATTCAAAAGGTATACTTGATTCACTGTGCTTCACACCAAATGTCACGAACCCCTAGAGGCCCATCGGACGTCCTGGGTGGTTAACCCAAAAATATTTATTGTTCAGCACCAAATGTAATACCCGGATAATTATTGTGTATTTCATCTGCATTTGATGCTTGTAGCATTTCATTATGTGGTATTAATAATCAAAGTGTGATTTTCTGTATTCGTATTCCTACATTCATGAGTTTCCAAAACATACATGCATGCATCTGCACGTCATAACGTACACTAGCAGCTGAGCATAACGTACGTTAAGAGCTGTAGATAACGTACGATATAGGCGAGGCATAGTGTATGTAACAGGCAGTCAAAGGCAGATAAGTCTAGTCGGCGCATGGGGCCAGTTAGGATATTGTCGGGTAAGGATTCCCCACATGAACGTGGACAGCTTTTGATAAAGCAAGTCAACGAGGCATAGCGTACGTTAAATGAGTATAACAACGTACGCTACACTGAACATATTATGTACATAAATGTGATTGTTAACGTACGTTAAGGAAGTCAGAAAGCGAGACAGTGAGCTACTGATAAATGTTAACGTACATTAAGAAAGTCAGAAAACGAGACAGTGAGCTACTGATGAACGTTAACATACGTAAGGAGTTGCCCATAACGTACGTTAAGGCGATAGCGTATGCAATGTCTTTTGTCTAACGTACGTAAAGTTGAGAATCTTATAAATAGGACATCAACCCACTTCATTTCACACTTTTTCTTCTTCGCTCCTTGTCCGAATTCTGTAAATCCAGAGAGCCTCTCCCGCAACATAACCCTTGATTTAGCATCTCTACTTGGTGGTTGAAGTTGGGAAGCATCTTCGATTGATGTTCAAGTTCCCGGTGTTGAATTCCGCCGAGTGTTTCATCATTCTCCTCCGCAATAAGTTATGTGATGCCACCCCAGCCTAGAATTCGTATTCTTATACTGATTATGACCATTACTACTGGAGCTATTAAGGTTTATTGATAACTCAAAGAATCGAACATCATGTTTTAAGAGGATTGGAAGAATTTATACTTAGGATTTCCATTGTTAAGAGGGATTAGAGTTGAGCCTTGATTTTGTTAACACCGAGATGGAGTTTTGCTGAAATCGTAACATGCCTTTGACGATGAATTTGAAACACTCTTTTGAGGAACTATATGTTAAGGTTATCATGTGTGTTAGATTATTTAAGAAGATAAATGTATAGGGTGTTCTTCATGTATAGTTCAAGATTTGTAGAGGTTTGTTGAAGTGATAATCTTCATATTGATGGCTAGAACGAAGTGATTAGTTTGGTGATAATTGTTTTGAACTTAAAACTTTGACAAGAAGGATTGCGTGTGGAAGAACGAAAAATCATAGAGGATGAACTAATCTAGAACTCAGTTGAAATGTGTTAAAATAACCGAACCAAGTATTGGAAATAATAAATCAGAATTAGAGTGTGGATTTGTGATGATTTGAATATTCTTAAATTCGTAGACGTAGACATTTTATCTCCGTTATGGTTATTTGATTCGTATGAAGTATGTCATTAGTTCGACTTAGCATTCGTCGAGTAGTTGGACCATGAACCGGCTATACGTAGATATTAACTCAGACATAACTTAAGACATTAGGTGTTCGTATGTTAGCTATGTCACGTAAGTTGAACTCTTTGTTATTTATTTTTGAATAAGGTCCGAGCTGTGCAAAGTGATTGATCGAAGGGGCAACCTTCGGGCGTATAGATAGTCGTTGAAGTATTTATTTCTTGCCATCTTTCAAAGGCAAGTACATTAATTATCTTTATCCGTGTTGATGTCGGTTATGTTATTATGCGTCGTGCATATGTATTGTGATTGTTTTTGTCCACCATGCATTGGTCCGATGGGATCATCATGGGAATCTATAGCTGTGTGCGCTGGATCGTTGGACGGGTACTTCCACCATGTGTTGGTCCGACGGGATCATCATGGGAATATATGATGTGTGCGCTGGATCGTTGGAATACCACGAGTATATTGAGATTGATACGTTGTGTTGTGCATTGTCTTGTTATTGTTTATCGTTGGGCAAACTTGTTCTTATCATTATTGATATTATTGATGTTATTATTCAGGGATCGTTGAATAAATCACTATTGTGTAATTATCGTACTTGTACTAGCATCGTTGTGCTAACCCCTTCGGGGGTGAACATTTGTTTTATGTTCATGATCCAGGAGGGTAGGAAAACAACCACTAGAGCTGCATGATGATGAGGGTTCAAAGTGATATTTATGGCTGGGGGAGTTTGTCTGTTGTGTTTTGTTTTAATAAAGTACTCGAGTACGTTGTTGTTGTTGGTTGTATTTGATGTTTATAATCGGGAGTTGTCCGATTTACATTCTCCAGACCTGTAATGTATTAATAAACTTTGTCGTTGACATTTATTAATGTTGTTTTAAATTTCTTAGCCTAGTAAATCCTTACATCAAGGATTTATGGCTATAATAATCCTGAATATCTCGGGGTGTTACAGAATATGGTATCGGAGCTAAGATTATGAATATATTGGCCGTTGGGTTAAATTAGGGTTCATATATGTCTTTTTAGAGTTAACCGGCCATGAATAACATCACTGTACTGCCTACGTCTTCTTGTGAGCGGTGGTTGTAAGTTTCCTAAACTCTATCGTGTCCTTTACGTATTATGTCCTTTTTATAATTGAACGTTAGAACGATATTGTTTCTTGTATATTGAGTATGTATGCTTAAAGTGTGTTGAGAGGAGGACGTTGATGCGGTCGCGGTCGTGGACGCGGATGTAGGAATGCTGAGAGGGAAGCTTCACCCCCTGTTCCTGATTCGCTGTCAAATCAGGCTAACTCCAGTGCTGGCGAACAACAAGAGTCTGTCAACAATGAACGAGAGCAAACCATGGAAACAAATGCCGAACCTGCTGTTCCCAACATCCTTCGTCAAGTGGTTAACCAAATGACTCAATTTGCGCAAGTTGTGGACAGAATGTAAGTGGCGGTAGGATTGCAGACGGGAGAGAGACAGCAAGGCATCACAGACTTGGGAAATCTAGGAGACAGATGGCTACATGAAGTAGCGAAGAAGCACTCGCCAAAGTTCGATGGTTTTTATGAGATGACGACATGGGATCACTGGCTTAGAGAGCTGGAGAAATTATTTGTAGGGATAACTGCCCGGACGACCTGAGAACCTCATTGCCCAATATTTCCTGACGGGAGAAGTGTCCGAGTGGTGGAAGACATCTGACCTATCGATCATGATGTCGATTGGGTAGAGTTCAAACGTATGATGGAAGCTCAGTACTACCCTCGCCCGGTGAGGGAGGCTAAAGTTTGAGAGTTCTTTTTCGCACTACCGACGGACGAATCTGTAGCCAAAACGATTAAGACATTTAATCAACAAATGGCATTTGTTCGACACCTGGTTAGAACTAATGTGGAAATGATGATTCATTTCGACATGAGAATGAAGCCGGAGATACATAGGTACATGTCAGGTTTTGAATGCACCACTCTCCACCAGTATCAAGACAAAGCTTTGGCATACGAAATGAAAGTAGCATCTATGGAAAAGTTTTCTAAATCCAAGAAGCAAAAGGTCATTGGTGGTTTTTCAGAACATAAGAGTAGTGGACCCCGCAAGGCTCAGTCGTCTTTCCACTCATTCAAGAAACCTCCACAACCATCCAAACGCGGAAGGAACCTCAGATCTGTACCAGCCTTTACTGATTCGGCAAAATAATGTTTTAATTGTGGTCGCCGAGGACACTTGTGGCGTGACTGTTTTCATTCTCTGGTGACATGTTACAAATGCGGACAGGAAGGGCATCGAGCGATGTTCCGCAAGGATGCCACTAAACAATTTGGAGCTCGTACTTCGCAGCCGAACCATAAAGAGGCGAGTATCCCGCAGATGCAGCAGAGTGTCCAGCCACCCCATAGTTTTGGTCGAGGAAGAGGCAGAGGACAGTTCGAACAAAAAGGGAGCATCAAGTGCAAGATCCGCTTCTCCACGCCTTTATGAGATGAGGAGGGCAGATGATCAGAATGCAGCTGTCGCATCAGGTACCGTTCAGATCCTTTCACAACCAGTTAGCATTTTATTCGATACAGGGGCTACACACTCGTTTATATCCTTGTCTTGTGTTAATCGTTTGAGCATTTCTTGTTTTCACGAATGTGAACCTTATATTGTGGGTTTACCGAGTGGGGAAAGAATTGTGGGGAATTTAGAAACTAGAGATTTTCCTGTAACAATTGGAGGGAAAGACTGGCCTTCAAATCTGATCGTAGTAGAGATTCAAGGAGATGACCTAATTCTTGGAGATGATTGGCTTAACCGATATGGAGCTATTATGAACTACCAGAATATCTCGATGATAGCTAAAGATGGATCCGAATTACTATTCGAAGGATGGAGACCAGGAAGATCAGGGAAAGTGATCAAAGCTATAAAAGCCGTCAAACTACTAAAACAGGGCTGTACCGGATACTGGTGTTATGCGATGAAGACAGAAGAAGGAAGAGTAGAGCTTTCATCTATTCCTATCGTGAGTGAATTTCTAGACGTGTTCCATGACGAATTACCTGGACTACCTCCACAACGAGATGTAGAGTTTACCATTGAGCTCGAGCCGGGAGCTACACCAATTTCTAAGGCGCCGTATCGAATGGCACCTACCGAGATGTATGAACTGAAAAAGCAACTGGAAGAATTGCTGGACATAGGCTATATTCAGCCAAGTGTTTCGCCTTGGGTAGCACCAGTTCAATGGTCGCGTCACGGAGTCGAAGAAGCCACTTGGGAGATAGAGGATAGTATGAAGAAGAGACACCCAAAATTATTTTCATCTTAAGTTTCGGGATGAAACTTCTTTTTAGAGGGAGAGCATGTAATAACCGGATAATTATTGTGTATTTCATCTGTATTTGATGCTTGTAGCATTTGATTATGTGGTATTAATAATCAAAGTGTGATTTTCTGTATTCGTATTCCTACATTCATGAGTTTCCAAAACATGCATGCATGCATCTGCACGTCATAACATACGCTATAAGTTGAGCATAACGTACGTTAAGAGCTGCAGATAACGTACGCTATAGGCGAGGCATAGCGTACATAACAGGCAGTCAAAGGTAGATAAGTCTGGTCGGCGCATGGGGTCAGTTAGGATATTTTCGGGTAAGGATTCCCCGCGTGAACCTGAACAGCTTTTGATAAAGCAAGTCAACGAGGCATAGTGTACGTTAAAGGAGTATAACAACGTACGCTACACTGAACATATGACGTACATAAATGTGATTGTTAACGTACGTTAAGGAAATCAGAAAACGAGACAGTGAGCTACTGATGAACGTTAACATACGTAAGGAGTTGCCCATAATGTACATTAAGGCGATAGCGTACGCAATGTCTTTTGTCTAACGTACGTAAAGTTCAGAATCTTATAAATGGGACATCAACCCACTTCATTTCACAATTTTTCTTCTTCGCTCCTTGTCCGAATTATGTAAATCCAGAGAGCCTCTCCTGCAACATAACCCTTGATTTAGCCTCTCTACTTGGTGGTTGAAGTTGGGAAGCATTTTGGATTGGTGTTCAAGTTCCCGGTGTTGATTTTCGCCGAGTGTTTGATCGTTCACCTCCGCAATAAGGTATGTGATGCTACCCCAGCCTAAAATTCGTGTTCTTAGACTGATTATGACCATTACTGCTGGAGCTATTAAGGTTTATTGATAACTCAAAGAATCGAACACCATGTGTTAGGAGGATTGGAAGAATTTATACTTAGGATTTCCATTGTTAAGAGGGATTAGAGTTGAGCCTTGATTTTGTTAACATCGAGATGGAGTTTTGCTGAAATCGTAACATGCCTTTGACACTGAATTTGAAACACTCTTTTGAGGAACTATATGTTAAGGTTATCATGTGTGTTAGATGAATTCAAGAAGATAAATGTAGAGGGTGTTCTTCATATATAGTTCATGATTTTTAGAGATTTCTTGAAGTGATAATCTTCATATTGATGGCTAGAACGAAGTGACTAGTTTGGTGATAATTGTTTTGAACTTAAAACTTTGACAAGAAGGATTGCGTGAGGAAGAATGAAAAATCATAGAGATGAACTAATCTACAACTAGGTTGAAATGTGCTAAAATAACCGAACCAAGTATTGAAAATGATAAATCAGAATTGGAGTGTGGATTTGTGATGATTTAAATATCCTTGAATTCGTAGACGTCGACATTTTATCTCCATTATGGTTATTTGATTCGTATGAAGTATGCCATTAGTTCGACTTAGCATTCATCGAGTAGTTGGACCATGAACCGGCTATACGTAGATATTAACTCGGACATAACTTAAGACATTAGGTGTTCGTACATTAGCTATGTGACGTCAGTTGAACTCTTTGTTATTTCTTTTTAGATAAGGTCCAAGCTGTGTAAAGTGGTTTATAGAAGGGGCGACCTTCAGGCATATAGACAGTCGTTGAAGTATTTATTTCTTGCCATCTTTCAAAGGCAAGTACTTTAATTATGTTTATCCGTGTTGATGTCGGTTATGTTGTTATGTGTCGTGCATATGTATTGTGATTGTTTTTGTCCACCATGCGTTGGTCCGACGGGATCATCATGGGAATCTATAAATGTGTGCGTTGGATCGTTGGACGGATACTTCCACCATGTGTTGGTCCGACGGGATCATCATGGGAATCTATGCTGTGTGCGCTGGATCGTTGGAATACCAAGAGTATGTTGAGATTGATACGTTATATTGTGCATTGTCTTGTTATTGTTTCTCGTTGGGGAAACTTGTTCTTATCATTATTGATTTTATTCATGTTATTGTTCAAGGGTCGCTGAATAAACCACTGTTGTGTAATTATCGTACTTGTACTAGTATTGTTGTGCCAACCCCTTCGGGGGTGAACATTTATTTTATGTTCAAGATCCAGGAGGGCAGGGAAACAACCATTAGAGCTGCATGATGACGAGGGTGCATAGTGATGTTTGTGGCCAGGGGAGTTTGCCTGTTGTGTTTTGTTTTAATAAAGTACTTGAGTACGTTGTTGTTGTTGGTTGTATTTGATGTTTATTATTGGGAGTTGTCCGATTTACATTTTCCAGACCTGTAATATGTTAATAAACTTTGCCATTGACATTTATTAATGTTGTTTTAAACTTCTTAGCCTAGTAAATCCTTACATCAAGGATTTACGGTGCTGTAATAATCCTGAATATCACGGGGTGTTACAACGAAGGCCACGGACCACTCAGAGATCTTGTCAGACAATTCGTGGGTGAAAATATACTCACACACACACACATACACTTCACTTTCAAAATCAATAACATATGAACATATGTAAATACTTGCCTTTGAGACATATTGATACGAATGAATAGGAAGTTAAACTCAGTTCGTCCAACAATTATGGCCCTAAACTATTATACGAGACACTATTATTAATTATACATACTAAATCTATATGAAAGAACACCGAAAATCATGCCTACGATTTACTCGAACAAAAGTCATTCGTGGAAATGGTGAAAATCACTCAAATCTTCTCTAATTCGATCAATATACAAAATTAATGATGAATACATAGGGCAGACATTCATACTGGATAGTCTAGTCATAATCGTAAGGATTTCATGATCAAGACAGATTAAAACGAATAAATATACGAAAACCCCCAAAAATCCCCAAATTAGGGTTCTAGTGATATTACCTTGATTCGGAAGAGAAAACAGGATTATATGATGCTTAATCCATGTTTAGAAACTTAAAGGTGTTGATGGATTATGATATATTGATAAGCCTTCATAATCCAATCGTCCAGATCATTCATCAGATAAAAATGAGGAAGAAAATGGTGAAAATGTGACTGAACCGAGTATGCCAGGTTTGTAGCCTGACTCAAGTTTCGTTCGTAACTCCCTACCTACTACGGTCGTAACAAGTGATTGGGGCTATACGCCTAGTACATATGGCCGTGCTTAGGGCCTGGAGTTACACATTTCATCTAATAGGGGCTTACGACCATACCCAAGGTAGCATTATGGTCATAACTTTACACTACTTACGTCCGTAACAAGGTATGGATTACAATCGTAATACTCTACTGACAGCAGGAACAACATGCTCAGCTGGGATAACGCCCCAATCGACATAAAAATGCAACAATCACAACATGAGACACAATGCTTACATACACCAACATACAAAATCAATCGCTATCAAAACTCAGAAAACGACAAGCCGAAAGATATGAAAAAGAACTCCGAACGATATAACCTCAAAAATATAGAAAATGGTAAAAATCAAGATACATTCCAAATATCCACACACACATTAAATGCAATACGATCATTACAGAAGTACATTATAAATGTAATATCGAGTATAAGCGAGTCAAAAGAATAAAAATATACGAAAAAGTGAAAAAAATACGAATATTACACATACCATGGGAGAACGAGAAAATGAAACTAAAGGAAAAAGATATTCTATTCATCTTTCAAAAGTTTACACTTAACTTGAAAAATTTTGTCCCTCCAAAAAGTTTATGTTTATCACTTTTATACAATCAAACAATCACAGACATATCATTTAATCTCCACCACATGCTCAACATCAATACCTTTTACTTTATAATCCCAATCATACATTCACTGTCTATATTTACACAAATCAAACATTCACCCTGCCTAAATTCTTGCACTTTACTCTCTCCATCAATATTTTTTCAGAACAAAGGAAGTAGTTATTAAAAAGACGACTAGAATATCACATGGATATATTTCGAGCGTTGAAATATAACTAGTGTACCAACAGAACACATGTCTAGTCCTGGGCACAACACATGACATTGTTGTCATGTTTGACACGTGTTATGCACAAATCTATATATATACTCACTTTGATTCTTATTTTAAGTATATTTTAACTAACTCACCAACACCAAAGTAAGTTAGTTGAAAGAATAAAAATATGATTGAAAAAATAATTTTCTACTTTGCCCTAAATATTAATGAAGAGAAAGAGTATTCGTGGAGAGGGGAGAAAGAAAAAGTAAACCTACGTATTGGAATTTGAACCTTCATAGATATTTTAAATTAAAATAAAGAGCATTTTTTTTATAAATGCTCTTGAACAATTGCATAAAACTAGATTAAGTGATATATTTTCAATCCTTCCACCCATTTAAAATGAGAATTATAATATGGAGCAATTGGAGTACCTTGTGTAGGTCACAAGTTCTCAAGAATAAGTTCAGAGGGGGGGTGAATAGACTTATTAAACTCTTTTCCTGAAAGTCAGGTGAGTTTAATTAGCTCTGGTTAAGTGCAGATGACTTATGTCGACTGCAGATAGATAATGCGGAAGACAACTGATAATAATGCAGATAACAAGTTATCGACTCCAGATAACTTTCTAATGGAACAGTAAATATGTATGCAATAGTTATGTATGATGTTTAAAGCAGTAAATCACACAGGCACTTATAGTGGTTTCAGAGGTGGGGTACCTCTACTAATCCACTTCTCTCCAAACCAGTTGGAGATAAATTCACTATAACTGTCAACCAGTGATAAAGGTTATAATGAATTCTTCCTTATTACAAGAGCTTCCAACCAGTGGAAATCCGTGGCCGTTGCAACTCTCTTGACTGCCTAGCACCTCTTGATCGAAAACCCTTGGATGCCTCAACAACTCTAGAGCTGTCTATCACCTTCCAATCAAGAACCCGTGGATGCCTTATCAGTTACGAAACTTCTGAAACCTCATTCACAGAAGTACCCCGAACTCAGCTTTTAAGACAAGAGTGTTTGTCTTCTCCAACTAAAGAGCTTCTCAGAATATGACTTTTTAAGCTTGCTCTACACGATGCTATTTGTTTGCTTTGATTGCTTTGTTTGCTTTGATCGCTTGTAAGTATAGTTTGTATCGTACTTTGCTCAATTCATATCTTCAAATATTTATAGTACGATTCTTTGAGCTTCCTTCATAGCCGTTGCATCACTACTCGTCCGTTGGAGAGTGGACTTCTTTGTTTATCTTATCATTCCGTTGCATGGCTTGATTCCCCTTTTCTTCATTTCCGACCGTTTGAAAGACTTCCTTTGTTAGCGCCGTTATTCTTAATTAGAATAATCATAAGTCTTCAGAACGCGGATCTCAAGGAATATTTTATTCCTAGTTTTTTGGGAATCTTTCCAGCTTGTGTCTTTACGTCTGCATGTGGCTTTCCGTGATTGTTGAGTTTCAACTTTTGCTGACGTGGACTGAGTTGCTTGGCTGATGTATTGTCTGAGAACTCATCTGATATCTCTTGGTCAAACCTGCCTGATGTGCAGTCAACCTTCTCTGATGTGAAACTTCTCTGATATAAATTGGTAGAAGTTCTCTGAGATAAAGTTCTCTAATATATAGTTCTCTGATATGAAGTCCTCTGATCTGAAGTTCTCTGACCTGATGAATGTTCTCTGATCTGATGGTCAAACTTCAGTTGATATTTGTGTTGACCAGGTCTCGTCTGGTAACTTGACTGCAGATGGATTTTGGTCAAACCTCTCTGATATTCCTGTTGACCAATACTTGTGTAACACCCCCGAGATATTCAAGGTATATTACAGTGTTGTGGACCCCTACATGGGACCCACCAGGCTAGGCACGAATTACCACAGTAAAACACACATCATCCAGATGAAAATCAAATAACACGCCCTGTACAACCGGTGGAATAATCAACACCGACAAACATAAATAACTTCAACGAATACAAATCACAATCCGAAGGGAAAAGCCTAAGTACTCGCGAGTACAATCTATAAGTTTATAAAGTAGACAAAAACCATATAGAAGGGAACAGCGAAAATAAAAGGACTCAAATGTACATGTCAACGACCCTGGCCAGTATCCTCGTACTGTCCCAACGCCCGCTCGTCCGGCTGAACATAACTTGAAATCCATAACAAGAATTTCCCCAAAATGGGTCCCCAAAGGGGTTAGAAATTACGCTAGTACAAGTAATCAATGCAAACCATTCGCTTACACATTTCATAGGACAATGCACCAAATTCATTTCAAAACCAAAAACCAGACATATCTTTTCCGGAAACAAACAGTCAATCATCGATTTGTCTAGGACCGGGGTGAAGCCACTGGTCCCACTGGAGGCCTCTAAGGACCCTCCCGAGCTGGCCATATCATAAAATAAATCACGCACAGGCATCGCCAAGGACCGGGGTGAAGCCACTGATCCCACTCGAGGCCTCTAAGGACCCTCTCGAGCTGGCTAGCGAATCAAACTCGTGAATCCAGAGTGAAGTCATAGATTCCCTCGAGGCCCCGTCGGACCCTCTCGAGGTGAGAAAAGCACACACAATATACATTACCATTTCATGTTAAGCATAAAGGTTTCCAAAAATACTTGCCTTGAGTAATTGACGACGACTCGAACGGAAGGAATCAAACACGACCGCTAGGAACCGACGAAACCGATCCTAACGATTCGAAGAATATAATCACAACCACTTCTAGACGATTACGGAAATGGAATACACCCGAAAACCCGCCTACGATTCATGTGTATTCGTACAAAAAACAACAACGAGGGCGGATCACAACCAAACACTCCCGATTACGCAAAAACCACGAAATACACCATGAATTCATAGAGAAACAAGAATACCAACAAGATTAATCATATTCATCATGGATTAATCAACAATACGGAACAAATCGGACAAAAACTCAAAACCCCTTTCCCAAAAAATAGGGTTTTAGGTAATTACCTTGGATTTAGGATGAAGAATAGGTGTTGATGTTGTTAATCTTCACCAAGATCTCAAGAAAGAAGATAGTTTGAAGTTACAAGACTTCAAATCGCTCAAGATTCGCCTAGAAATCGCCAAATGACCGGAAAGGAAAATAGAGGAGGAAAAATGATTAATCTGGGTCAACTCCCTAGTTTTTATAGACAGGTAACGTTAGCGTACGCTAACCTTAAAAGTTAGCGTGCGCTATCGGTCGAAACTCCAGTCCAGAAAGTTAACACCCCAGTCCAGGACTTATAGTTCTGGACCGCTAGCGTGCGCTAGCAATAATTAGCGTGCGCTAATAGCCTCTCGGTAGCCTGCGCTATCGGGCCATAGCGTGCGCTTCCTGGACACCAAATCGAGTCCAGAAGCAACTGCCCAGTACTGGACTATCGCGCTAGCGCGCGCTACTGGACACCTAGCGTGCGCTAGTCCGCAACAACAACGTGCGCTAGACAAATATGTAGCGTGCGCTAATCTGTCTGTCCAGAGAGCAGAGACCAGAACCAAACTCACTGCCACTTCCAGACTCGACTTGCTAGCGCGCGTTACGAAGCAAACGTAGCGTGCGCTACTATATGGTACTTAGCGTGCGGTAAACAAGAATGATAGCGCACGCTAGGCACGGAATAATAACGGCGCCAAAACATTGAAACACGAACAAAACATCAAACGGCAGCTCACAACAAGCATAGTAACATAGGATGGATCTATGGCAACCCCGAACGACGGTTCCGAAACAACAATTACGAGAATCGGACGACAAAAAGTCCAGAAATATGTGTTCTCGAAATACCAATACGGTTACAAGCGAGTCATCAAAACGATAAATACACCAAAAATGATAATACCGGGAAAGGAAAAATGCGGATATTACATTCTACCCCTCTAAAAATAAGTTTTGTCCCGATACTTAAGAAACAAACAACTCGGGGTACCTAGCACGCATGCTATCCTCGGTTTCCCAAGTTGCCTCCTCGACACCGTGCCTCGACCACTGCACCTTGAACAAAGGAATGGTCTTATGCCTCAGTCGCTTCTCGCGGTGTTCCAAAATCTTCAGGGGACGCTCCTCGAAGGTAATATCCTCGGCGACATCAATCTCACCATAGTCGATGATGTGACTAGGATCCGGAACATATTTCCTCAGCTGGGAAACATGGAAAATGCTATGAACGTGACTCAAGGCTGGAGGTAGTGCCAAACGGTATGCCAACTCACCGACTCGCTCGAGAATCTCAAAGGCCCCAATAAATCTCGGACTCAACTTTCCCTTCTTCCCGAAGCAGAAAACTCCCCTCGTCGGCGACACCTTTGGCAAAACGTGGTCTCCCACCTCGAACTCCAAAGGTCGACGACGGACGTCGGCATACGACTTCTGTCGACTCTAAGCAGTCAACATCCGTTCCTGAATCAATTCCACCTTCCGCCTCATCTCTAAAGCGATATCCGGTTCGGTTCCGACCAAATCGGATGCCTCATTCCAAAAAATCGGCGATCGACAACGCCACCCATAAAGCACCTCATACGGTGCCATTCGAATCGACGCGTCCCAACTATTGTTGTACGTGAATTCGATCAATGGCAAATGCTCCTCCCAGTCACTGCTCCAGTCGAGAGCACAAGCATGCAACATATCCTCGAACGTTGCGTTCCGACTGTCCATCTGACTGGGGATGAAAAGAGGTACTCAAACGCAAACGAGTACCCAACGCCTTATGCAACGCCTGCCAAAAATGCGATACAAAACGGCCATCCCGATCCAAAACAATAGACTCCGGAGTACCGTGAAGCCTCACTATCTGCGCAATAAACACACGAGCCAACTTCTTCGGGACCCAGGTATCTTTGATGCCCTGAAAATGTTCTGACTTGGTCAGACGATCAACAATCACTCAAACCATATTCATGCCCGACCTCGATCTCGGCAAACTCGTGATGAAGTCCATCGAAATATCTTCCCATTTCCATTCTGAAACGGGAAGCGGATGTAATAAACCAGCCGGTTGCTGATGCTCGATTTTGACCTGCTGACAAGTCAAACATCTCGCTACAAACCGTGAGACCTCCTCCTTCATATCATTCCACCAAAAGTCCCTCCCTAGGTCCTTGTACATCTTACTCGAACCACGATGAATGGAGTAAGACATAGCATGGGCCTCACGCAAAATACTCTGCCTCAATTTTGAGTCGTTCGGCACACACAACCGACTCTGGAATCTCAATACCCCATCTTCATGAATCACAAACCCAGGAGACTTTCCCTTAAGAACATTCTCTCGGATTTGAATAATCATCGGATCTTCCAGCTGATTCAGCTTAATTTCGTCGATCAGAGACAACGAAATCTCTAAAGCGCAAAGTTGCCCGATAGCCCCCGGCAACAAAATCTCAACATCCAACTCGATCAAAGCCCGCTGAAGTACAGATTGATACGTAAGGATCTCAAGCATCTGCAACGCAATCGGTTTCCGACTCAAGGCGTCGGCCACGACGTTCGCCTTGCTCAGATGATAAAGGATTTCGAGGTCATAATCCTTAATCAACTCTAATCACCTCATCTGCCTCATATTCAACTCCCGCTGAGTAAATATGTACTTCAGACTTTTATGATCGGTAAAAATCTGACATGCAGAGCCAAAAAGATAGTGACGCCAAATCTTAAGCGCAAAAATGACTGCCGCTAACTCCAAATCGTGAGTAGGGTAGTTAAGCTCATACGGTCTCAACTGCCTCGACGCAAACGCAATAGTATTGTCGTGCTGCATCAACACGCACCCAAGACCCTGACCTGAAGCATCGCTATAAACGGCAAAACCCTCGTTGCCACATGGCAACGCTAAAATCAGCGCTGAATCCAAGCATCTCTTCAGCTCCTCAAAACTCAACTGTCTCTCGTCATTCCAAACGAACTTCTCGGTCTTCTGGAGCAACTGTGTAAGTGGCCGAGCTAGTTTCGAGAACCCCTCGACGAACCTACGGTAGTAGCCAGCCAGACCCAAGAAACTACGGACCTCCTTCACATTCTTGGGCGGTGTCCAATCAAACACTGCCTCAAACTTCTGTGGATCCACACGGACCTCCTCGGGTGAAATCACGTGACCCAGAAACATCACTTCCTTCATCCAGAACTCACATTTCGAGAACTTCGCATAGAGTCGCTCGGTCCTCAAAATGTCTAACACCACACGCAGATGATGGGCATGCTCTTCCTCGTTCCTCAAATAAATAAGAATATCATCAATGAAGACGATGACACACTTATCCAAATACTCGATAAAGACCTTGTTCATCAACTGCATGAACACGGCCGGTGCGTTAGTTAACCCAAAGGGCATAACCACAAACTCGTAATGTCCGTATCTCGTATGAAAAGTTGTTTTTGGGACATCGAACTCCTTCACCCGAAGCTGATAGTACCCCGATCTCAAGTCAATCTTCGAGAATACCGCAGCTCCCTGCAACTGATCGAAAAAGTCATCAATCCTAGGTAAAAGATACTTGATCTTGATGGTTACCTTGTATAGCTCGCGATAGTCGATATATAAACGCAGCGAACCATCCTTCTTCCTCACAAACAGGACCGGTGCGCCCCAAGGCGAAGTGCTCGGTCGAATATATCCTGACTCAAGAAGCTCACTCAACTGCTTCTTCAACTCGGCCATCTCTGAAGGTGCCATGCGATACGGCGCCATCAAAATCGGAGCCGCACCTGGCTCTAACTCTATAGCGAACTCGACCTCACGGTCCGATGGCAACCCTGGTAACTCATCAGGAAAAATATCAGGAAACTCACTAACGACTGGAATCGATGAAAGCTCGACTCCACCATCCTCCGCCTTCAAGGCATAGCACCAATAACCAGTACACCCCTTTCGCAGGAGTCCCATCGCCTTCAAGGCGTTAATTACGAACTTCTGGTTTCTATTTCGCCCCACGAAAGAGTGCTCGGTGCCGTCCTCAGCTATCATGGTGATGATCCTCATGCAGTAGTTCATGATTGCACAATGCCGCTCGAGCCAATCATCCCCGAGAATCAAATCCTCACCCTCAATACCCACAATAATAAGATTAGAGAGCCAAGCCCTCTCACAAATAAACACAGAACAGTCTCGAACCTCTCGATCGCCAACGATTCTATCACCGCTAGGAAGTTTAACGATGAAAGGCTCAAAAGGCGACAAACAGTCAAGACTCAAACAACGTACACACTCCAGAGAGATGAATGAATGCGTAGCACCCGAATCAAAAAGCACACTGACATGATGGGAATGGATGTGAACGGTACCTGTCACCACAGTGGCCGATGGATCATCGGCCCTCCTCATCTCATAGATACGCGTATGGGCGGAGCTGACACTGGAAGCTCCCCCTCTAGCGGGCTGACCCCGACCTCTCCCTCGGCTGGCACTCGGTGGAGACTGCGGAGCAAATGAGCCCTGGCTCACACTCGGCTCCCTAGGTGCTGGAAAAGAAGCCTGAGCACCAAGAATCTGTCCTACCCACTCACAAAAGAAAGCCTTGTGACCCGACTGACCACAAGTATGACAAGTCAAGGGCAAACGAGGACACTCCCGGTTTCGATGGCCCGACTTGCCACAGTTAAAGCATTTGACATCCCGAACGGAGGCACTGACAGTACCTCGATAGCCCCCAGAGAAACAAGCCGAACCACCCCCAGGAATATTTGCAGACTGAGATTTCTGCTGACCTCCACCCTTGTGACCCGAGAAATTTTTGGCGGATTTTTGCTTCTTGCTCTCGTGAGCCGCCTCACTGGCCGTCACAGATATATCATACGCAAGAGCCCTACTCTGGTGATCCTTCAAAGTGGTGCAGACGAGCCCATACATGTAGTCCCTAATCGACAGTTTCATCCGTCTGGAGAAGTGAAAAATCTTGTCACTCTCCTCTACAACTTGGGCCTTCACGAAGCCCAACTCCTTGCTGAAATCAGCAATAGCTTGAGAAACAGGAATATCCCGAGGCTGAGCATCATAAAAGGCATGAACTCGAGCCTGTCTAACCGGCCACGGGCAATATTCGGTCTCCATTAGGTCCTTAAACTCGTCCCATGTAGCAGCGCGGTCCCTGGGCTCAACGGCCTCCCACCAATCAGTAGCATCCTCAGTGAGAAAATACTGGGCGATAGGGACCTTACGGTCCTCGGTACAGTTAGTGGCGACGAAAACTTTGGATATCTCCTTGATCCACCCTTCCCAGCCGATCGGGTCTGAAGCTCCCGAAAACTGAGGAGGGTGCATCTTGATGACATCCTGTAGCCAACGATCTACTCTGCCCCAAGTAGCATGGGCTGGATTCGGGTTCTGAACCGCCTGAGCTATCGCCGCCATTTGGTTCACCATTTGTTGCATTACCGCTGCAACACCAAGATCAGTGCCATCTTGAGAAGTAGCATGGCTATGACGGTCACCGGTACTGCCGGCTCCCGAAGAATGCGACGCGGCCGCCTCACCGGCTGCCCCACATCCCCGGCTGCGTCCACGACCACGACCGCGACCGCGGCCTCTTCCAGCATCCATACTGGTGTTAAAAGGCAGCAAAAGCAACTCCATGATAAGTAAGAGAGGAAAAACATCCACAGTTCAAGAAACGGAAATACGATACGAGAAAACAAGGAATCGAGTAAGGAAACATACGAGCACTGGAAGTACCGAGATGCTGGCAGTGGTGTGACGATGTGTAAAACAAAACACAACTAGACCCAAATAACCGACAAACCTAGGTATCCATAAACCTAGAGCTCTGATACCATTTTCTGTAACACCCCCAAGATATTCAAGGTATATTACAGTGTCGTAGACCCCTACATGGTACCCACCAGGCTAGACACGAATTACCACAGTAAAACACACATCATCCAGATTAAAATCAAATAACAAGACCGGTACAACCGGCGGAATAATCAACACCGACAAACATAAATAACTTCAACGAATACAAATCACAATCCGAAGGTAAAATCCTAAGTACTCGAGAGTACAATCTATAAGTTTATAAAGTAGACAACAACCATATCGAAGGGAAAAACGAAAATAAAAGGACTCAAATGCACATCTCAACGACCCTGGCCAGCATCCTCCTACTGTCCCAACGCCCGCTCGTCCGGCTGAACGTAACCTGAAATCCATAACAAGAATTTTCCCAAAATAGGTCCCCAAAGGGGTTAGCAATTATGCTACTACAAGTAATCAAGGCAAACTATTCGTTTACACATTTCATAGTACAATGCACCAAATTCATTTCAAAACCAAAAACCAGACATGTATTTTCCGGAAACAAACAGTCAATCATCAATTTGCCTAGGACCGAGGTGAAGCCACTGGTCCCACTCGAGGCCTCTAAGGACCCTCCTGAGATGGCCATATCATAAAACAAATCACGCATAGGCATCGCCTAGGGCTGGGGTGAAGTCACTGATCCCACTCGAGGCCTCTAAGGACCCTCCCAAGCTGGCTAGCGAATCAAACTCGTGAATCTAGAGTGAAGTCGTAGGTTCCCTAAAGGCCCCATGGGACAATCCCGAGGTGAGCAAAGCACACACAATATACATTACCATTTCATGTTAAGCATAAAGGTTTCCAAAAATACTTGCCTTGAGTAATTGACGACGACTCGAATGGAAGAAATCAAACACGACTGCTGGGAACCGATGAAACCGAACCTAGCGATTCGAAGAATATAATCACAACCACTTCTAGACGATTACGGAAATGGAATACACCCGAAAACCCACCTACGATTCATGTGTATTCGTACAAAAAACAACAACGAGGGCGGATCGCAACCAAACCCTCCCGATTACGCAAACACCACGAAATACACCATGAATTCGTAGACAAACAAGAATACCAACAAGATTAATCATATTCATCATGGATTAATCAACAATATGGAACAAATCGGACAAAAACTCAAAAAACCCCAAATTTCCCAAAAACTAGGGTTCTAGGTAATTACCTTGGATTTAGGATGAAGAATAGGTGTTGATGTTGTTAATCTTTACCAAGATCTCAAGAAAGAAGATAGTTTGAAGTTACAAGACTTCAAATCGCTCAAGATTCGCCCAGAAATCGCCAAATGACCGTAGAGGAAAAGAGAGGAGGAAAAATGATTAATCTGGGTCAGCTCCCTGGTTTTTATAGCCAGGGAGCGTTAGCGTGCGCTAACCTTAAAAGTTAGCGTGCGCTATCGATCGAAACTCCAGTCCAGAAAGTTAACACCCCAGTCCAGGACTTATAGTTCTGGACCGCTAGCTTGCGCTAATAGCCTCTCGGTAGCGCGCGCTATCGGGCCATAGTGTGCGCTACCTGGACACGAAATCGAGTCCAGAAGCAACTGCCCAGTACTAGACTATCGCGTTAGCGCGCGCTACCAGACACCTAGTGTGCGCTAGTCTGCAACAACAACGTGCGCTAGACAAATATGTAGTGTGCGCTAATCTGTCTATCCAGAAAGCAGAGACCAGAACCAAACTCACTGCCACTTCCAGACTCGACTCGCTAGCGCGCGCTACGAAGAAAACGTAGCGTGCGCTACTATATGGTACTTAGCGTGCGCTAAACAAGAATGATAGCGCGCGCTAGGCACGGAATAATAACGGCCCCAAAACACCGAAACACGAACGAAACATCAAACGTCAGCTCACAACAACCATAGTAACATAGGATGGATCTACGGCAACCCCGAACGGTGGTTCCGAAACAACAATTACGAGAATCGGAAGACAAAAAGTCTAGAAATAGGTGTTCTCGAAATACCAATACGGTTACAAGCGAGTCACCAAAATGAAAAATACACCAAAAATGATAATACCGGGAAAGAAAAAATGCGGATATTACAACTTGTCTGATGTATCGCCTTCTTCAGCACTTAACTGCAGCTAGGTTTTGGTCAAACCTCTCTGATGTTTTGTGTTGACTAAAACTTCTCTGAAAAAATGAACTTGCCTGATAACTTCTCTGATAAATATAAGTTCTATACTTAGTCGATCTTCTTACTGATCAACACTTGATCAAGACTTAGCCTAAATTCAAAAGGCCTATAGAAGATACTCATTACAATGCCAAGTACTTAGTGCATATATTTGAATAAATAACAAATACATGGATGACATCATCAAAATCTAACAGATATTCCTAACAATTTCCCCTATTTTGATGATGGCAAAACTAAAGAATTCCAAATGTAAGACAAGTCTGCACAGAATAACGTGCAAGACACAAGGAAAACTCAGTCTTTTTGAAACAACTAGTGGTTGTCATTCAAGTGACTGTTATAAATTTTTATTGATGTTATATTACAGTGCAGTTGAATGAAACAAAATACAAGTAAGAAAATTACAAGTATTACAAATTTATAAGTAAAAAGTAAAATTACAAGTAAATGACAAAAAAAATTATCTTTCTCTCCCTCTTCCTTTTCCTCTTGGCTCCAATTGGCTTCTTAGATACTGGGGCTAGCACATACTTCCTCTTGACTACCAATGAAGCAAACTCTTGCTGGTCAGGAGTTGTGAAGTTATTTTCCACGCAAAGTTCTCTGATTTCTTCCTGAAGAGCCAGCTCATCAAGTTCATTATTCATAAGTGTATGAGCTTCTTCAGGTCTGAAATCAGGGATCATTGGGTAGGCATTGAATCCCTTTGCATATTTCTTCAAAATTTCCCCGAGTTTTGGGAAGTTCATATCCATAAAGTTGATGAATGTTTGGTGTGGGGAGCATTCTTTGTCTTGAAGCATCTCCCAGAGATAGTACTTTTCTATAAACTGCTTCCTTGCACTCCCCCACATTTGTTCTGCCTCAGCAGGCATGAACTCTTCAACATATTGAAGCTCCTTTCCTTCCCATTGATATCTTACCTCTGGATCATGTCTTGTCCTCCTCTTGGCTGCAGGTAGATCTGATGGTGCAGCTACTTCTTTTCTCTTCAGATTAGAGGTTCCTGCCTGAATAGGAAGAGGGTCTTGTCTTCCTTTTTATCTTGCCTCCTCTCTGTCTTCCCCCTGCCTGTTGTCTCCCCCTTTGCCTTTCTCTTCCCCCTTATCTTCCCCCTTTTTTCCAGCATCAATAATAGTGGCAAGCTGCTCCTCCACTCTAGTCATGAAATTAGACATGCCAAGAGGCATTCCGGAGTTAGTGGGTGGTGGGGAAGGGTCCTTCTTTTTGAACAGGGTGTCCATCTTGACATTGAGGGACTGCAGGTCAGGCTTCACTTCAGTTGCTAGAAGCCTGGCAACTGTTTCTTCAACAAGTCATCTGATCAGCTCAGTCTTGCAGGTGAGATCTGAACTTCAGGTGCTATCTGAGGTGCATTTTTACCTGAGTCCTCTTGGGCAGCTGATCTCCTGGCAGTTGACTTTTCTGAAGGTAGACTTCTATCAGCTGGATTCTGATCAGAGGGGGTCTTGTATGGGGTGCCTGAATTCTCATCCTCAGATGGCTGATGAGAGCTGGATGCTTGATCAGGTACACCATGCTCATCATCTTCATCATCTCTTATCTCATTTGCGTTTCTCTCTCCTTCTTCTTCTTCTTCTTTTTCTTCTTTTTCAACTTCTTCCTCTTGTTCTTTTTCTTCTGTCTCTTTCTTTTCAACTCCAGCCATTTCTTCTTTTTCGATTCCTTCTTCTTGTTCTTTTCCAACTCCCCCTCCTCCTTTTTCAGCTCCTTCTTTTTCAGTATCATCTTTTTCAATTTCAACAATTCTTATTTCTTTTTCTGTTTCTCCATCTCTTTCATCTTCCTTTTCAACTTCCTGCCCAAGTGTTTTGCCTGCTGAAACACCCTCCATGATATGCAAGATGAACTGGTCCATATTTTGTGTAAAATTAGACATGAACCAGTTCTCCTGGAGTAATAAAAAAACATCTGTCTTTCGACAGAAAAGCATGAGGAGTTGCTCAGTAGCCTGAGGGTGTCCCCAGGTACTCCTCTCAACAAACTCTTTTAATTGAGTGAAGGAAAGAGATTTTAATTCCTTCCACTCTTCAAAAATATTAATAAATGAAAATTTGAGAGATTGTAGCTTTACCAGCTTTAATTGATCTGTTTTCAAGTTCAGAGGATTGTTCTCCCTGAGGTTTAGGGAGTATCCAGCTTCTGGTATTTCAATTGTCAGTTCTGCCTCTTCTTCTTCGATCATGCTAGGAAGATTCAGAAGTGGAATCACTTCATCCATCAGCTCGGACTGATCTGGATGATCTTCACCAAGAGCAGATGCAGGTGTAGTGATGATTTGCATCTGTGCTGAAGTTTATTCAATTGGCTCTGGTGCATGTGACTTTACAGTCTGCACTGCTTCTTCTGCTTCTCCTTCAGATGTTGGGCCTCTCTGCCTCTTTGGTGACTGATCTTGAGGTGAGGTGATATGGACAACCTCCTCCGTTGCAGTTAACTTCCTTTTCAACTTGGCTAGAGGAGAGTTGTCGGAGTCGGAATCATCTGCAGGTGACTTCTCAGTTGTAGGTAACTTTTAAACTGCAGATGACTTCTCTACTGCAGATGGGGCTGAGGTTATCTCCACTGCTGGTAACTCATGGGGGATCTGATCTGCTGCGTCAGAGCGAACTTCGTCTGAGTCCGAAGGTGCTCTGTAGGGAGGTGTTCCACTGGTCATCTCCCTTAAGATCTTGGCTGCTTTCCTCTCAACTCCTAATTTCTTCAGAGTTTCTTGGTCCAGATGACCAAGTCTTTTGCTTCCGTGGAACAGGTCTGTAGTTCCTTTTGCCTTTCCGAGGAACTCCACGATCTAACTGATCTGGGTTCCATAAGCTAGCTTCTGCCTGAACTTCTTCTCCTCTGTAATCCAGCTCACTTTGTTTACTTCGCGGACTAACTGCCTGTAGATGTAGTCAGGCCAGTTAATCATTTGGTGCTGGATAAGAGCTCCCATCACAATAAATTTGGCAGATGATAACTGGTCATAGCTGCCGACCATGCCCATGATAATCTTGTTTGTGATGTCAAGGACATATCTGTAGTCCTTTTTCAGGTCGCCTCTTTTAGTCGTGAGCTTGACTTTGTTCGGCTGTTCTGGCAATTTTATCTCATACCAGGTTTCAACAGAGCTTTGTTTTAGGGCTTCAACTACAATGCCCCTATTCTTCATGTTGAATGCATCAGCAATGGTCTGGGGAGTGATAGTGACTTCCTCTCCAAAGACCGAACTTGTGATGCAGTGTTCAGTGACTTGTGCTTCTTTAAAGAAACAAATGACTGCTTCTTTGTACAACTGCTTCGGGTTGATGTCTAGGAAATGGAAGATACCATTTTTCTTCATCATTCAGATAATATGTCGCATTTCGTCAGTGTCCACCATGTTTGTCTCCAGCAATCCTTCGAAGTCGACTACTATACTGAAAATGATCTGCTCTTTCACCATCTTGAGGTTGACTCCTTTGAAATACTGGGTAAAGTCCATTTCTGCAAAGAAAATTGAGGTTATGACTTAGTGCAGTGAATATTCAGGAATTTTTCTTGCTTTTGAAAATTAGGGTTCGTAAGCTTGAAGACGATAAAGTTTTGTGAAATGGTTTCGACCGTCTTATATAGCCATTTGAAAAGACGCTTTGAATTTAATAATAAAATAAGTAAGCGGCGGTCCAATTTTTGAGAAGTTAAAATGACGGTTGAATTTTGATTGGATGTCGTGGAGGTAGATCATGTGTTTGTCCACGTGTAAGTAAATAATATAATAATTATAAGTCGGTCAAGGAATGAGACACTTAGCTGGTTGACCGGTTATATTCTTGTCTGCTCTGCATCAGGTAGTTTGTGTCCCTCGCCTTGTCTCTGCATCAAGTAGCTTTCTGTATCAGGTAGCTTACTTGTCTGGTCTGATCATCAGATAGCTTTCTTGTCTGGTCTCCACATCGAGTAGCTTTTTGCATCAAGTAGTTTCTCATTTGGTCTGATCAGGTAGCTTTTTCCTTTATCTGGTCTCCACATCAGGTAGATTTTCTTTGCTGGTTCAGATCAGATAACTTTTCTCGTCTGTACTAGATTCCCAATCTAGTAGTCCAAGTTCTCTGCTTAGCTCCAGAAACCTTTCTTCTGGTAAAGGTTTTGTGAATATGCCAGCAATTTGGTACTCTGTGCTGACTCTTTCCACTATTGCTCTCTTGTTAAGCACATGATCTCTGGTGAAATGATGTTTGACATCTATGTGCTTTGTTTTTTAGTGCAATACTAGATTGTTTGTGATAGCAATTGCACTGTTTTTGTCACTCCATATTGGAACTTCATTTGCTACGACGTTGTAGTCTCTTAGCTATTGTCTGATCCATAAGATTTGATCGAAACAACTACCTGCAGCTAAGTATTCTGACTCAGTTGTGGATATTAAGTTACATACTTGCTTCTTGCTGAACCGTGATATAAGTCTGGTTCCTAGGAATTGGCACGTTCCACTGGTGCTTTTCCTGTCAATCCTACATCCTGCAAAATCTGCATCTGAGTAACCTGATAGCTTGAAGTTGTCATCCTTGGGATACCATAATCCTACATTGATTGTGGATTTAAGGTATCTGATTATTCTCTTAGCTTCTTCCTGGTGAGACTGCTTCGGTTTTGACTGAAATCTTGCACATACTCCCACTGCATATGAAATGCCAGGTCTGCGTGCAGTGAGGTATAGAAATGATCCAATAAGTCCTCTGTAGTGGGTTGGATCCACTGAAATGTCTCCTTCATCTGCATCAAGGTGTAGGGCTGTGCTCATGGGAACTCTTAATGTTTTGGCTGAGTCCATGCCAATTTTTTTGATTAAATCTCTTGTATACTTAGCTTGGTTGATAAATATTCCATTGTCAACTTGTTTGACTTGCAAACCAAGAAAGAAATTTAGCTTTCCCATACTCATCTCAAATTCTCCTTGCATGAGACTTGAGAATTTTTCACATAGCTCAGGATTGGTTGAGCCAAATATGATGTCATCCACATATATTTGAACAAGTAATACGGGGTCTTCATGTTCTACTCTGAATAGGGTCTTGTCCACCTTTCCTTTGCTGAATCCATTCTTTTCCAGAAACACGGATAGTGTTTCATACCATGCTCTTGGTGCTTGCTTGAGTCCATATAGAGCCTTCAAAAGCTTGTATACTTTGTCTCCTTTGACAAATCCAGGGGGTTGCTCCACATAGACTTCTTCTTCTAGGATTCCATTGAGAAAAGAACTTTTTACATCCAGTTGGTAAACTTCAAAATCCTTGAATGCTGCATATGCAAGTCTGATAGCTTCAAGTCTTGCTACAGGTGCATAAGTTTCATAAAAATCTATTCCTTAACGCTGAGCATATCCTTTTGCAACTAGTCTGGATTTATTCCTAACAACAGCACCATCTTCATCACATTTGTTTTTGTACACCCATTTGGTGCCTATGACTTTCTTGTGATCTGTTCTGTCTGTTAGTTCCCAGACATTATTTCTTTCCATCTGGTTGAGCTCTTCTTGCATTACAATTATCTATGAGTAGTCCTCTAGTGCTTGATCTGTTGTCTTGGGTTTCATTTGGGACATGAAACATGAGAACATTGCCATTCCTGCCGGTTCTGTGGATTGTCTGGTTGTGACTCCACAGTTAGGTTTCCAATGATTTGTTGAATGGGATGATCTCTTAGCCATTTGGGAATATCTTCTTCAGGGTTTGTTCCCACTGTTGAGTTGCTTTGATGAACTTCGTTTCTCTGTGCATCAGCTTGGTTCTGGCCTTCTTCACTGCAACTGGATCAGCTACGATCTTGTCATCTGCAGGTGGGGTTCCTGTCTGCTCTGCAGGTGGGGATCCTGTCTGCTCTGCAGGTGTGCCTTTGTCAGCTGCAGTTGGATCTTCACCAGCTGTAGTTGGATCATCTAGGTTTTGAGATCCTATCTGGTCTGCAATTGGGTATTCAGATTGATCTGAAGTTGGGTCCTCAGGCTGATCTGCAGGTGAGTCCATCATTCCTGTGTCATGGATGATAACTTCTTCTAGGGTGGCGGATTTGAGCTTTTTCTCAATCGATTCCACCTGTCTCCTGTACTCAACAGCTGACTCATCAAACACAACATGAGGTGTTTCTTCCACAACTAATGTTCTTTTGTTAAAAACTCTGTATGCCTTGCTTATTTGTGAGTATCCCATAAAGAAACCATCATCAGTTTTAGCATCAAAAGCATTAAGTTGGGTTTTAGCATTGTTGTGGATGAAACAATTACAACCAAATATATGAAAATATGCAACAGTTGGTATTCTGCCATTCCAAACCTCATAGGAAGTTTTGCCATATCTCCCTACAATCATACTCCTGTTCTGAGTATGGCATGTTGTGTTGACAGCTTCATCCTAGAACCTTTTTGGCAGGTCAGCTTCAGCAATCATTGACCTGGCAGCTTCCTTCAAGGTTCTGTTTCTTTTTTCAGCAACACCATTTTGCTGTGGTGTTCTTGCGGCAGATACTTCATGCTGGATCCCATTCTGATCACTGTACTCAGTGATTGCCTTGTTGAGAAATTCTCCACCTCTGTCTGATCTGATCTTGATGGTGGAGAGGGATTTCTCATTCTGAATCTTCCTCAGCAGCTCAGGTAACTTTGATAATGTTTTCCTTTTTTGTAGAGAGAAACAACCCATGTGTACCTTGAGTAGTCATCTACTACTACTAGGGCATGCTTCCTTCCACTAAATGTCCTCGACTTGATGGGGCCAAAGAGATCCATATGAAGTAGATCTAAAACTCTGGTGGTGAGAGTGGTAGGCTGAACTGGTTTGAATGATGCTCTGGTCTGCTTTCCTTTTTGACATGCATCACAGAGAGCTTCTTTCTTGAATACTTCTTCTGGAAGTCCTCTGACCAACTTTTGAGAGCTTATCTTGTTGATGGCTTTGAAATTCAGGTGACATAATCTCTTGTTCCATAGCCATCCATTTTCATCAATTGTCTTAGATAGAAAATAGGTGTTTGGAGTGCCTGTATTCCAATCTATCATGTAGACATATCTTCTTCTGAATCCTTGTAGCTTCACTTCTCCAGATAGGATATCAATCACCATGCATTTCCAAATGGTGAAGACTACTAGATTCTTTTCATCACATAATTGGATTATGCTCAACAGATTGTATTCGAGTCCTTTGACATAATGTACTTTGGATATGGTTATGTTTTCTCTGTGTAGCTCTCCAAATCCTTTTGTCTGACCTCTAGAGCTATCTCCAAAGGTTACATCTGGACCTCTTTCTTTGATGTAGTTTGAGAGCATCTTGTTATTCCCTGTCATGTGCCTTCAACACCCAGAATATACAAAACATTCTTCACTTCCTATTGTTGAACTTGAAGAGATGTGGTAGTAGTCCTTCCAGCTTTTCTGCAATCAGACAAGCAGAGATTTAGGTACCCAAATTTGTGTGGGTCCTTTGGGATTAGTAGGCTTCCTGGAGAATTGATTTCTCCTTGGATTACACAAGTTATGTTGTCTAACCCTATAAGATGTGTGCTGTCTGGATCTATATCCCTGGTTAGGATTATATGCTGGATATGCCTCATAAAATCTGTGGTGTGGGCCATTCCTAAATCTTAGCTGAGACCATTTGTTAAATCGTTGGGGTCTCCACACCTTTTCATTTTGAAAATTTGGATAACCTTGAGGTTTCCATTTACCTCTCCCATTTTGAAATCTGTTTTTAGGGAGTCTTTGGTAATAAGCAGAGTAATGTTTTGACAGCTGCTTCTACCTTGGCCATTGCCTAGTCTCTTGTCTAGGTGGCTCCCTTGTAAACCTTGGCTGCTGCCTAAAGCTTTGACTGGGCTGCTGCCTATTTTGAAATACGGGTTTATATGTAGGCTCAGTAGTCTAGACAATTGTTTCTCCCTTGATAAAAGTGGTTTTTGAACTAGAGGGAGTGTTGGGGTCACATCCAAGGCCTGATCTTAAATAAAGTGGCGTCTTGTTCATACACAATTCATCTAGGGTTATAGATGCCTTGAGTGATGTTATTTCCTTAGCTTGTGTATTACTTAGCTGTGTCAGTTTAGCAAACTCAGATTTGACATGAGCAAGTGCAGCTGATTTCTCACTGTTTAAAACAGTTAGCCTTTTAATAGCAGTTGTGGTATTATCAGTGTTGTGTGGCGATTTATACGCCTCGACGGCAATCGGTATAAGGGCCGAGCGACCGAGTTCACGACCAAATGAGCGACGGCGAACTTGTTAAAACGAAGGTAACAGTCCACCTTCGAGTATCTAGCGATCGACTCCCAAGGCGATCGCCTTTTGGCACCTAGCGATCGAATCTGGCGCCCGACCTAGGACGACCGTCCCGTGCCACGAACAAAGCCTTCATCCGTCAAAGTCTGCGAAGACCGGGTCAGGAAGCAAGCACCCATGTGCAGATCCGCGAAAGGCGCCGCAGAACATGGATCGTTGACTCCAGCCCATAGGCAGCTGTCAGTGACAAGGAAGGCCTCACCTACCGACAGACCCGCCGAAAGGTCCTAAGTAGGGCCTCCCAAGACGGTGACACAGACGCGTTTTGGCCTCTCATTAGTTCGCACTTCTGGCAGCCAGCAACTTCTGCGGACTTTAAGGAGACCAACCCATGTGCTAAAGACGATCGCCCGCTAATTATAATACAGCAGAGGCGATCGAGCAGCGACTCCCAGTCCTATAAATAAAGAGCCTCCAGCAACTGGAGAAAGGTTGGCAAATACGTTCACGAAAGTTCACAACTCTCTCCTCTCGGGCTGTCTCTCTTGAACCCATTTAGGATTTCTCTCTCAGCACCTCTTCACCAAAAGACGGTCGGCAGAGGCAAGAACTCCCTACAGTTCAGGTTTGATGAGATTCACAAGTCCTGGAGCTCAGACATTCAGCTAATACACACTATGAGAGACCGTCGATTTCTTACAGTCGTCACAACACTCCATCGTTGTTACAAGGACTCACAGAGCATCATATCTGGTTCTTCCGGCAATCTTCACGCTCAATAGCTAAGATAACTAGGGTCTTTACACTCATTGTAATTGTACTCTAACATTAATATTTGTACTCCCAAGTATTTGTATTAATAATATCTCACGAGAGCATTCAAGCCCGGGACTAACAACCCCGGCAAATCTTGTGTTATTTACTTTCCACACGGACGTGCTCTCGCATTTTGTTTGCTACTCATCCATTCCAGCAATATCATCCCCGGATAATATTTTGGATAGCAACAATTGGCGCTAGAGGAAGGGGCCCTTAACCTTCATTTTCATTCCGACCGTCCCGAAGAACACTCACTGTTCTCCGGGGCATATACTTGAAGAAACACTCACTGTTCTTCAAAGAAAAACCTACAGAATAATGGTGTCTGCCACCACAGCAAAGAGAACCGCTCTCCGAACCGCCGGACATCATATTCCGGCTCGATCCGAGCCCCAGCCGACGGCAGAGGGTAGCCGAGGCGACGCGAGACTCTCGATCCCGCACCTGAGGGACGGCTCCAGCCTTTCGCTCGACTAGTTCCAAACCGCGGAACAGATCGAGGAGGCTATGGCCATCCTAAGGGAGCGACGGAGAGCATGCGTAGTGCCCGCTATAACTCCCTCGGCCATCCGCCGCGCGGGAAAACGGAAGTTCAAAGGGTTACTGGCCGAGCGATCGTCAGAAAGCCCCGATTCGCGAGAAAAGGCTCTCGCAAGGCGGGACGGTTCCGTCTTCAGCCGCTTAGGGAGCGATCCATCATGGCGACCGGGGCATTCTGGCCCCATCCACGAGACGACGAAATCCGAGTCCGTCACCAGGAGTTCTGCCTACCCAACTCCGAACCAATTACAGGTCAGCCGTCTGGCTCCCATCCACCAAAGAATCGAGCCACGCGGCAAGGACATCATCGACAGCGGAGCCAGGGGGTCAGTAATTGATCGCCTCGGCTCCCGCTCCGAGCGCCTAGCCGCGAGCAGCCAGGCCGCGGCGATGGCCGCTATACAGCGTCAGCTAGGGGTGTTCATAAGCTGCACTGCTTTTCTGCAATTGCTGCACCCTAACTTCGGGTACCTATTTAGGCGGCCCATGGCCCGACCCATAAAATACGGGTACCCGACTTTCCGGGTTGGGTCACCCGGGTACCCGGGTACCCGAGTTTTTTTAATCATATATATTATTATTATTATTATTATAATAATTATATATATATATATATATGATTTTTTTGCTATATTTTTTCAACTTTTAGTTCAACAAAAATATTTAGTTTTAAATTAGCAAGAATTGATTCTACTTTTTAAGTCATGCGTTATGATTAAATCAAATATTAGAAAATTTAACTTTAATTTAATTTATTTGCTCGATTGATTCTACAGAAAAAATTAAATTAAAAGTAAGAAAATTATTTAGAATAATTATAACATTCATTTTATTATCATTGGTTCTAACAAATTAAGATATTTTATGAAATATTTAATTTATTCACTTTGAAATTAGACTACTATATATATTAATACATACTCACTTTTGTAATTTTGATGTCATAATTTAAAATAGTTAATGAGATTTAAATTATAAAAAAAATATGATTCATGAAAAGGAAAAAAATTAGAGCATAAGCTTAATATGGGCCAAATTACATAGGTATTGTAATGTTAACATTCTTAAAATGTAAGTAAATACATACTAATTCTATATATAATTTTTAAAATGGTTAAAATAAAATATGTAGTGAGAAAATAAAAAAATAAAAAAATAAAAAAAGTTACCGGGTCGTCGGGTACCCGATAATTTTATTTGGTCGGCCCATTACCCGGCCCGGTAACTCACATAATTAGCGGGTCGGTTACCCGACCCGCTAAATCTGGGTAATTAAAAAAAATAGCCGGTAAAAAGTTCCTGGGTAGTCGGGTAATTGGGCCGGGTCAGTTGGGTCGGGTAGTTTTGAACACCCTAGCGTTAGCTCTACGAGATGAAAGCGCTCTTGGATACTGGGGCAAGCGCCAGTAGAAAGATCATTGGACCGACTGAGCCACTCGCGGTCCACATCGAGGTTGCCCCCGTGCAACCAAGGATCGCGCCTCCCAAAGCATCTCTATATGAAGGGAAATCGGACCCCGAGACCCACCTAAGTAAGTTTCGGATTTACATGACCGGGTGTGGGGCATCAGACGCGACCAAGTGCCGAATATTCCCGTTAACGTTGGGCGAGCTGGCCCATAGGTGGTACGTCTCACTACCACCACGATCAATCATCTCCTTTGAGAAACTGGCGAGTGACTTCACGTCATACTTCGCCGCCAAGGTCGCCACACCAGAAGGCCCCCACCGCATGATGAAAATCAGGCAGGGGGAAGACGAATCCGATGCAGATTACATCGACCGGGTGGATGAAATAGTCCTCACCGGCGAGCCCATCAGCGACGAGCTCGCTCTCTACTCGGTCCTGGGGGGATTCTACGGTCACTCGCCCATGTTTAGGCACCTCACGAAGGACATTCCCCCGACCTACGCGATCTTCCGCGCTAAGGCCGCCGATTTTCTGGCCAGGCAGAGGCTGCTCACCCTCCGCCTAGGCGAGGGAACACCGCCTCCTGTCCGAAATACGACGATCGTCAAAACCAAAAAGGCGGTCGCCAAGCCACCTGGCGATCTCAAGGCCTTCGAGGATGTGGAAGCCCATCTCCTCCACAAGTTCAACCGAACTCCGGCCCACATTTTTTAGGCCATCAAGGGGCGCGAACCGCTAAACAAGCCAAAGGCAATAAGGGACAACGGTCGTCTGGACCACAATCAATATTGTGCTTACCACAAGAGTCCCGGTCACAACACCAACCAATGCCGTAACCTCCTCAGACAACTCTGGAAATTGTTCGAGTAGGGCAAGCTGGACACCTTATTGGCTTAGCCGGAGCCCCATCGATCTCCCCATGCGTTCGCCAGAGTCGAACGCGAACAGGCCGGAAAGCTCATACGAGCCGACCCCTCGATCAACCTCGGCGACCGGATCTACATGCTTCAATCAAGAGGAGGGAACTTCGGAAGTCTCTCCCCGATTCCCGCCTCATCAAACCAAAGGCTACTGCCTCAGCAAACGCTTCGAAAAAAAGGATGACTCGCTCACCCTCTAAAGTTCATCAACATGAAGAACCTAGGCAGGCGATCTCCTCCCTAGGCAGGCCATCTCCTCCCCTTACACAACGTATACCGTCGAGGATCGTCATCTTACATGATGGTCCGAGGTATAAGAGTGTCGACATGGCTGTGGAGGACGATGGAACCGTTCTCTGTGCCCGTGCAAGGTCCCTTTGGGCCACGATCGCTCGCCCTTCATTTAAATACGAGGCGAGCATAGTCGAAGGGCCCTCCAAATAGATCTGTGGACACGTTCGCCCGCCCTCAAAGGTCCATCACTTAACATGGTGGATCCGGAAAATGCGACGCGTCCCTCCCCCCGTCACAACGTATATCGTCGAGGATCGTCATCTTACATGACGATCCGAGGTAGAAAAGTGCTAACAAGCCGCGGTCGTGGAGTCGATTAATCCGACGACGACCCGCGCAAGGACTCCTCCAGACCAAGACCGCATGCCCTTTGTTTAAATACGAGGCGGGCGCAGCCTATGGAGGACCCTCACAATTAAGTGAGTCACGAGAACTTGGCCATCAGACGGAATGTCGCTCGCGCACAAGACATGGTCGTCGGGGTCGGTTCCATCGAACTCCGCGATCGTGCACGGTTCCTCTACACCGAGATCGACGGCCTTCCTCGAGGAATCTGCAAAATTGAAGAATGCTCACTCAACGATTTATTTTCGTCCCCTTACTTTCACTAAGTGAACAAAAACAAGGGGGAAGGGAGGAGCTATATATACGACGATCGTCCCTATTCAATTACATACGGAGATCGGCATTTTTCAGATGTATGTGCAGCGATCGACTTTGTTGTAAAAGTTATCAATATGAGTTCATCAATTCACTTGGAGCTATACACGCAACAATATTTCCTCACATATTTGTATAAAGTCTGGCAAAGACTCAGAAAACTATCATTCAAGCAATACATCAAAGAAACAAACTTTCATTTCATTACTTGGAATGCAGAAGTACAAACATAGTCGCCCGAAGGCTAAAGTACAAGGAACGCTACAATAATTACAAGGCAAAAATCTAAAACTAGAAGGACGTAGAACCTCAGGCTGCCCCTGCCTGGCCTTCACCATCGGCCACTAGATCAGCCCACGATCCCTCGCCGGCTTCCGGAGCTGCCTCCCCGTCCTCCGAGGCATTTGGATGATCAAGATTTTCGGGAGTCGGGTACCAGCTCAAGTCTACGCCGATTTTCGAGAGGTCCAAGATCGGCACGAGGCAGGATGAAGAGGATGCTCCAGCGCGTATGCCTTGAAGTTTTCAGCTAGAGGGCCGACCTCCAGCCCTCTTTTCTTAGCGGCGCGGAGTGAGTCAGCGAACGCCATATAATAGGCAAACTCGCTGAAGAACTCCACGTTGAGAAAAGGATCGGCCTCATCGCCTCCAGATTGCCTTTCAACTCCGCAACCGCTTGTTGCGCACCCTGAAGCTCGGACTCCTTAGTAGCCGTCTCTCCCCTCGACGACGCCAGCTCGCTGGTCAGCCGGGCGACAGTCACCTTCAGCTGATCGGCCTCCTTCTGAGCAGCTGCGTATGACCGACGGGCCTCTGTCATCTGGTCCCGAAGACGGTCAACCGTCGCCCGGGCTCGCTCAGAATCCTGTCTCTCCAGCTCAAGATCCTGACTCGCCCGTTTAGCCGCATCTAAAGAGTCTTTCTCCATAGCAACGATCCTGTCAGCAAACTTGGAGTTCTGTTTTCGAGCTGCCTCAAGGTCCGCCTGAAGACGGGAAGTAGAAGGATGCCCTTCGAACTCCTTCACAGCCTGGGCAGCCATCGTCGCCTCCTAGAGGGAGAGAGCGAAAGTAGCCTGCATCGTGTTCCCGGATCGCTGGCGGGCGATCGCATCCAAGTCGGTCGTCCAGGCCTTCGGCAAAGCAGAAACAGCCCGGTTGACATATTGCGGGACATCACAGGCCTCGCGAAGAGATCGGCTCGCGAGAAAATCCAATACCAGCGGTGGGCAAGCCGGGTTAGTGCTGCGGATCCTGCATCAAGAGCAGAAGAGTTAGCACATCTCCTACGCAAGTGACAACTCAGCAAAACTAAACAAAGATTACCTCTCGGCTTTCTCGGGGTCGCAACCGAAGTATGGTTTCCCGCGAGGGGTCTCGGCCTCGGCAATCGCCATGGCCTGAAGGAAAACTGACGAAGGCGTAGGCTCATCCACCAAGGGGACCGCGGAGAGCGGAGGCGTGGTGATCGGCGGCTCACCAGCAGGGGCAGAGACTGGAGGTTCCCCCGACCTCTGTCGCTTGCGGTTCGGCCGGAGTCCCTCCTCCCGAACATCCTCCTCCGCTGCGATCGGCTCTACATGATGCCTCACCTCCGGAATAAGAGGTAGCGCCACCGGAGGAACTCTACTCGACTTCTTCTAGCGCAGGCGACTCAAAACTCCAGGTTTCGACATGGCAATATCTGGCGGAGGCTCCAGAAAGCGAGGGCAACGGACCTATGCAATAAGAAACGATCAAACAACGGTCAGACAGATTCTTCAAACATGACGATCGCCAAGCAAAAGGAGATCGTAGAAATTCATACCTGGGACCGAAAGGTGTCGCGGAAAGCGGAATAACCGAGCAGACAGCCAATGGCTCTCTTTGTTAATCCGGCGAGCGTCTAAATCGTCGTCCGGAAGACTACGTATCCGTTCCCAGACGACCAGAAAATCGAAAGGTAGCTCGTCAACCGTCGGAATATGGAAACCTGCAAAAGGAAGACCAAATTAGATCAGTTCAGAACATATCCGAACAAAGGGAGAGTCAGAACCCTTACCCGGATTCCTCTCCCGAAAGCTAGTAGGAATATACAGCTCGCCCGTGGGATTGTCACTCGCTGATGCCTTCCATGCACCGCCGACCCAGAACCATTTCGCCGGATCGCCCCACACCTTGTTCGGAACCCCAAGGATCACCCGACCGGAACGGCCTTGGATATGATAGCCGCCGACAGACCCCTTATGAACAGTCAGCTTGAATAAGTGGTTCATCTACGATGGCGAGGGAAGGCGGTACAGTCGGTGACCGCCGAACAAGGTGAGGGCACAGACGATCTGGAGCCAGGCGTTCGGTGTTAGCTGAAGCGGCGCCACGTTCCAAGCGGCCAGCAAATGGGAGACGGCAAACGATAGAGGGAACCGCAGCCCGGCCTCCATTATCGCCTCATTCACGGTGACCATACCCTCTGGGGGATGGTCAGCTCGCTCGTTCTCGGCCGACGCAAAAATATCCACATCTGAAGGGATATGGTACCTCGCCCTCCAGACGGCCAGGTCCTTCCTGGTCGTCGAGCTCCTGATCTGGCCGAGGGACCACTGAGAGCGCAGCGCGGCCCGGAACAGCGACTGCTTCGCGGACTGATAGGGGTGGGTGATCGAGTACTCCCGATAGTTGAACTTGGGACACGGACCGGCCAACCTCTCCATGATTTCTGCGAAGGCCAAATAGGCTTGGCCAAAGGCGCTATGTTGCTCCCAATATGCCCTCACCACCAAATCCTTCTCCATCAGCAAATGTTTTTGCTCGACCGCTGCCTCTCTGGCAGCATTGGCCTCGTTAAACAGTTCCTCGACTTCCGCAGGATTAATACCGGTGCAGATAGCCTCGACAGCCGTCTCCATATGGAATTCCGCGGAGGATCCTTCCCGAACATTCGAAGTCCCGGCGGCGGAGGTGGTGCCCATTCCAGACGTGGAGGTACCCCAGACATTCTCAAAAAGGGAAGAGGAGAAAATGAGTGTTTCTTACCGAAGGGTTGAGTCAATCGACGATCGGCAGACAAAAGCTTCAGGAAATTTTCGACTATCTTCTTCTCCGATGAAATTGCATAAGGTTCTTAACACTGCAGCCCAGCCCCTTTTTATAGGAGAAGGTAGGGGCTTCTGTGCAAATAAGGAGAATCTCGGGTGCCGAAGTGCAACCGTCGCAATTAATGCCTCCCTTGAAACCCGCGTACGCGTCGTTTCAAGGACACGCCAGACGATGAGTCATAACTAACCGTCGGTCTCCCCCAACAGGAACCCGACACGTGCCCCAGAGACTTTTCCACGACTGCTGTCATTTCCCGCTCAGTTCAGCGACCGACCAGGTCGTCCAAATTCAAAACCAATCCGCTCAAAGACAATCGTCCATTTCGTAAAATGCTGAGTCACTCGTCAAAGTTAAGCGATCGCCAGTAGAACCACCTCACCCCACGTATCCAACATCGGAGCGAGCTGGGGGGCAATTGTTGTGTGGCGATTTATACGCCTCGACGGCGATCGGTATAAGGGCCGAGCGACCGAGTTCACGACCAAATGAGCGACGTCGAACTTGTTAAAACGAAGGTAACAGTCCACCTTCAAGTATCTAGTGATCGACTCCCAAGGCGATCGCCTTTTGGCACCTAGCGATCGACTCTGACGCCCGACCTAGGACGACCGTCCGTGCCACGAACAAAGCCTTCGTCCGTCAAAGTCTGCGAAGACCGGGTCACGAAGCAAGCACCCATGTGCAGATCCGCGAAAGGCGCCGCAGAACATGGATCGTTGACTCCAGCCATAGGCAGCTGTCAGTGACAAGGACGGCCTCACCTACCGACAGACCCGCCGAAAGGTCATAAGTAGGGCCTCCCAAGACGGCGACACAGACGCGTGTTGGCCTCTCATTGGTTCGCACTTCTGGCAGCCAGCAACTTCTGCGGACTTTAAAGAGACCAACCTATGTGCTAAAGATGATCGCCCATTTATTATAATACAGCAGAGGCGATCGCCCAGCGACTCCCAGTCCTATAAATAAAGAGCCTCCAACAACTGGAGAAAGGTTGGCAAATATGTTCACGAAAGTTCACAACTCTCTCCTCTCGGGCTGTCTCTCTTGAACCCATTTAGGATTTCTCTCTCAGCACCTCTTCACCAAAAGACGGTCGGCAGAGAGAACTCCCTACAGTTCAGGTTTGATGAGATTCACAAGTCCTAGAGCTCAGACATTCGGCTAATACACACTGTGAGAGACCTTCGATTTCTTACAGTCGTCACAGCACTCCATCGTTGTTACAAGGACTCACAGAGCATCATATCTGGTTCTTCCGGCAATCTTCACGCTCAATAGCTAAGATAACTAGGGTCTTTACACATTGTAATTGTACTCTAACATTAATATTTGTACTCCCAAGTATTTGTATTAATAATATCTCGCGAGAGCATTCAAGCCCGGGACTAACAACCCCAGCAAATCTTGTGTTATTTACTTTCCCCACGGACGTGCTCTCGCATTTTGTTTGCTAATCATCCATTCCAGCAATATCATCCCCGGATAATATTTTTGGTAGCAACAATCAGCTGAGCTTTTCAGTCTGTCTTCAGCCTGTTTTTCAGATTCAGATTTGATTTTTGTTAACTCTAGGCTGAGTTTTTCAAAATTATTTTTCAAGAAATTTATTCTCATCTTGCAAATTGTGTTTTCTACTACACAGTCAAGTGTGCAGATTTTAATTTCTCAAAGTCTTTGAGAAGCTGATTGACAGATTCATGTAAATCAATATCTTGAGATATGTTTGAGCCGTCATTATTTGAAATTGAGGGTTTAGATGTTACCTCTTCATCAGCTAGGTTGGCCATCAGACAGATGTATTCATCATCATCATCAGAGAAGAATCCTCCACTTGATTCTACTCTTTCTTCAACCTGAGCTTCTCCAATGAGAGCTTTTCTCTTGTCTTCTTTTCTGCCCACTTCTTTCTTGGCTTCATCTCTCTTGAGATCAGGGCAGTCAAATTGTATATGCCCGGTTTTGTGGCAATTGTAGCATTCCATCTTCCAGTTTCCAGCCTTTTGATCCCTTCTTGGATTGTCCTTGTAATTCTTTTTGTACTTAGAATAATTCTTTCTGAAATTACTGAACCTCTGAATGATGAAAGCCATCTCTTCTTCAAAATTCAGAGGACTGGGGGGACTGGATTCAGCTCGGCTCTTTGCAGATGATTCTGCTGCAAATGCTATCCCTTTCTCTGCAGGTTCATTAGATGATGAACAGGGCAGCTCGAACTCATATGCTTTCAGATCAGAGAACAGCTCCTGGATCTTTATTTTGTTGAGATCCTTTGACTCTATCATGGTCACAGCCTTCATGCTCCATTCAGGATTGAGAGATCTTAAAACTTTTAGGGCCATCTCCCTGTTGCCATATGTCTTTCCAAAGGAGTTTATTTTATTTATGATCTTAGTGAATCTTGTGTCCACTTGGTAAATTGATTCACCATTCTTCATCTTGAAGTTGTCAAACTTTTGGGTGGTAATTGATAACTTATTTTCTTTTATCAGCTCGGTTCCCTCACACATTACAGCTAATGTGTCCCAAATTTACTTTGCATTTTTGCAATTCTTGATCTTGACCATTGTTGCTTTGTCAAGAGTCTCATACAGGATATCTCTGGCCCGGTTGTCTAGGTTGGCCAGCTTTCTCTCTTCAGGGGACATCTCGGTCCTCTACTTGGCAATCTTCTCTGGCTTCCTAGCAGTAATTTCTTCTGGTGTACTATCATTCTCAAAGATGAAAGGACCTTCCTCAATGATACACCACATGTCATCATGAATGGATGACACATTAGCCTGCATTCTTATTTTCCATAAGTCATATTCATTAACAGAGAATACAGGTAATCTAGAGTGCATGTGTTGCATATGTTCCTTTCTAAATGAGAGATTAATGCAAATATACTCAGATATATGGATCTGGTTCTGTAACAATTGAACGCACCTCTCTGATACCACTTGTAGGTCACAAGTTCTCAGGAATAAGTCTAGAGGGGGGTGAATAGACTTATTACTCTTTTCCTGAAAGTCAGGTGAGTTTAATGCAGATGACTTATATCGACTACAGACAGATAATACGGAAGACAGCTGATAATAATGCAGATAACAAGTTATCGACTGCAGATAACTTTCTAATGGAACAGTAAATATGTATGCAGTAGTTATGTATGATGTTTAAAGTAGTAAATCACACAGGCACTTATAGTGGTTTCAGAGGTGTGGTAATCCTCTACTAATCCACTTCTCTCTAAACCAGTTGGAGATAAATTCACTATAAGTGTCAACCAGTGATAAACGTTACAATGAATTCTTCCTTGTTACAACAACTTCCAACCAGTGGAAATCGGTGGCGTTGCAACTCCCTTGACTGTCTAGCACCTCCTGATCGAAAACCCTTGGAAGCCTCAACAACTCTCGAGTTGTCTATCACCTTCCAATCAAGAACCCGTAGATGCCTTATTAGTCGCGAAACTTCTGAAACCTCGTTCACAGAAGTACCCCGAACTCAGCTTTTAAGACAAGAGTGATTGTCTTCTTCAACTAAGGAGCTTCTCAGAATATGACTGTTTAAGCTTGCTCTTCACGATGCTATTTGTTTGCTTTGATTGCTCTGTTTGCTTTGATCGTTTGTAAGTATAGTTCGCATCATACTTTGCTCAATTCATATCTTCATATATTTATAGTACAATTCTTTGAACTTCCTTCATAGCCGTTGCATCACTGTAATAAATCCGTCCGTTGGAGAGTGGACTTCTTTGTTTATCTTATCATTCCGTTGCACGACTTGATTCCCTTTTTTTTCATTTCCGACCGTTTGAAAGACTTCCTTTGTTAGCGCCGTTATTCTTGATTAGAATAATCATAAGTCTTCAGAACGCGGATCTCAAGGAATATTTTATTCCTAGCTTTCCGGGAATCTTTCCAGGTTGTTTCCTTACGTCTGCATGTGGCTTTTCGTGATTGTTGACTTTCAACTTTTGCTGACGTGGACTGAGTTACTTGGCTGATGTCTTGTCTAAGAACTCATCTGATATCTCTTGGTAAAATCTGCCTGATGTGCAGTCAACCTTCTCTGATATGAAACTTCGCTGATATAAATTGGTAGAAGTTCTCTGAGATAAATTTTTTTGATATGAAGTTCTCTGATATGAAGTCCTCTGATCTGAAGTTCTCTGACCTGATGAATGTTCTCTGATATGATGGTCAAACTTTAGCTGATATTTATGTTGACCAGATCTCGTTTGATAACTTGACTGCAGATAGGTTTTGGTCAAACCTCTCTGATATTCCTATTGACCAATACTTGTCTGATGTATCGTCTTCTTCAGCACTTAACTGCAGCTAGGTTTTGGTCAAACCTCTCTGATGTTTTGTGTTGATCAAAACTTCTCTGAAAAAATGAACTTGCCTGATAACTTCTCTGATAAATGGCAGTTCTATACTTAGTCGATCTTCTTACTGATCAACACTTGATCAAGACTTAGCCTAAATTCAAAAGGCCTATAGAAGATACTCATTTGGTTCTTCTTTACAATGCCAAGTACTTAGTGCATACATTTGAATAAATAACAAATACATGGATGACATCATCAAAAGCTAACAGATATTCCTAACACCTTGTTGTGACGATAATTCCGTGTCAATGCTGGAAGCATAACATTTTTGAAAAATTTATCTAATACCCCATCTATCCCGTTTAAAGGTTTATATTTAACTTAAAAAATTTATTTCTTTAGAAAGCTTATTCCATTTATTACTTTTACACAATCAATCGAACAATATACATCATTTAGGCTATGTTCTTTTGGGCTAAATTTCAGCAAATTTCAGTTCAGTTCAGTTCAGCAAACTTCATTTCAGTTCAATTCAACACAGTTCAGTCCAGTTCAGCTTTAGAATCTATATTCTTAATTACTATAATTATTATTATCAGCAACATTATATATATATATAATAATTACTATAATTGTTTATTTTAGTATTATTTTCAATACTGTTTTATTGTTGTAGTATAAATTATTATATTGTTGTAAATATTATTTTCTAGTATGATTAATTACTAGGAGTATTATTGATATCAATTAATATTATCAATAAATATATATACAATTATTATTGTCAATATTAATCCTATTATTATTGTTTTTGTTGTTGTTGTTGTAATATAAATAATAATTATTAGTGTTGTATATATTGTTTTCTAATTTTATTATTAATATCAATATTATCAATATTATATATATAATTTATAGCATTATTAATTATTTTATTATTGTTATTCTTATTATTATTATTGATATTAATATTATTATATAATTTGTAGTATCATTAAAATTTATTATTACTGTTGTAATATAAATAATTTTATTATTGTTATATTTATTGTTACGTGATATTATTTATATTAATATTATCAATAATATTATATGTAATTTTTACTATTATTATTATTATTATTTTATTTTTGTAATATATATTATTATTGTTGTTATTATGTATATAGCTATATCATTATATAATATTAATAATAACATTAATTATTATTTTTACTATTTATTAACTTCAGTTCAATTTAGTTCAGTTTAGTTCAGCAAAATTCAATTTATTTTAGTTCAGCAATATTTAACTCAAAAGAACAGAGTCTTAATTTCACTATACATACCATCAATATATTTTACCTTTTAATTTCAATAATACACTTATTATCAATATACACGTAATGTATAAATAAGTAGTATACATCATGTTACCTAAATTCCATAAAAACTCACTTTTCACGACAATCTCATCCAACACTTCCATAGTTTCGTACTTCCTCCGTCTCGATCAAAATTTTACACTTACTTTTTTGTCCCTTTAAAAATCTTATATTTATCACATTTACACAATTAAATCAGACAATCATTTTTTATTTTTTAATCTCCATCATACATTCACCATCAATACTTTTCAATCTCCACCGTAAGTTTATGATCATTATTTATACCAATCATTATCTAAAATATATAAAAAAAATATTGTGTGTCAAATTTTGAGGGGAGAAATAGAGTATTATAAGAGAAATGATAGGGCAACACCCTGAACCACAGCCCCACATACACTCGTGCTTTATGGATGTTGTACCGCGTGTTTTATTACTAATTTTATTATAATATTATTATGAATATTTTATCTGTAAAACATGCGGTACAACACCCATAAAGCACGGGATGTGTATAGAAGTGTGGTTCGGTGTGTTGCCTATCACCCCTCTTAATATCACCAATCAATATCAGTTTTCAGATCTCACATCTTTTTATACTTCACACGATTTTCACCTAAAATAAAAGTATAATTAATCAAGGTCAAACAACCACTTGCCAAAAGAATATCTGAAAACACCAAGTAACACGAAGAAATCTGGAGTTAATGCCCATATGGTGTTTTTTAAAAATATATTTATCAATTTAGTGTACTTTTGAACATAATTACCAAAATGGTATAGTAATTTATTCATTTGACTTTTTAATATTTTTTAAATTATTTTACTGTTTTTTCACTTAATTTTTTACTGCAATTTTTTTACTGTTTTTTTTACTTATCTTTTTACTGGGGGTTTTAATGCTTTTTTTACTGTTTTTTAATGCTTTTTTACTTCATTTTATTACTGCAATTTTTTACTGTTTTTTTTACTTATTGTTTAAAAATTGCAGTAAAAAATGAAGTAAAAAAATCATTAAAAAAAGCAGTTAAAAAAGCATTAAAAACCCCAGTAAAAAAAATAAGTAAAAAAAACAGTAAAAAAATTGCAGTAAAAATGAAGTAAAAAAAGCATTAAAAGCAGTAAAAAAAGCATTAAAAACCCAATAAAAAAATAAGTAAAAAGAAACAGTAAAAAAATTGCAGTAAAAAATTAAGTAAAAAAACAGTAAAATAATTTAAAAAAACATTGAAAAGCCAAATAAATATGTTACTATACCATTTTGGTAATTATGTTTAAAAATAAACTAGATTGATAAATATGTTTTTTCGTTTGGACATTAACTCAGAAATCTGCTTCCCTTATAATTAAATAAATAATATATATATATATATATATATATCTCCTCTGATTCCATTCAATCAATCAACAGTCAAACTCAAATCCCCACATGCTGATAATGATACTATAAAAAAGAAAAAAAAAATCTTTAGCAACAGTCATCTGCAAATATCATTAAATCATTAAATGATGTTTTTTAACACCTCCCACCCCCTCCAACACAGTCGGGGGCGGAGGGAGGGGGTCCAAGGGGGTTCACGGACCCCCTCGGCGGATGGAAATTTTCTTATAAAATAGGAGAAACTATATATATAGTTGTCCAACCTCCGTAATTTTTATAGCTCCGGACCCTCCTGAGTAAATGCTCTGCTTCCGCCACTGACCACAGTACGGTCAAGGTACACCCCATGTAGTGCATTTCATGCTTAGTGCATCGATCTGCACTGTCCATGTACGTCACGTGTAGTGCATTCAGCAAAAAATACAATAAATGGGAGTGTACCATGGACCCAACCCTCCGCCACCCCACCACCCCAACCATCCCTTTCTCTCGTAGAACTGACATTTCACTTTCTACACAGCTAGTAATGGCCTTCCCCTCAATTGCGTAAAATAAAACAAGTTTGCCCCAGGGGCCCCCGCCCCCCCCTCCTTACATTCTGATGCCATTTTCCCCATTTCTTTTCCTGTCTTGTTATTTTCAACCCCCCCCCCACCCCCCCACCCCCTCTACCTACTGTAGTTTGTGTATTTCATTTCCAGAGCTACAGTTATTACCACTCCTCCATACCCAAAACCTTTTTTTCTTTACTCTCTACCTAGCTTTGAACCCTTTATCTGTTCACCTTCTCTCTGCATTGTCAACTTTAGTGTTTAATGCTGCTCTGAAATGTAGAGAAATCATAGAAAAAAAAAAGAGAAAAAAAATGCAACCGTGACTATGATTTCCTCATTAAATTCCACCTACGTAGCCATAATCCTTCTATCCTTTTTCTTCTTCCTCTCTCCTTCATATTGCTTGAACCATAAACATCAGTCGGATACTTTCAGGGTATGTGATAATCTCTCTGTGTGTGTGTGTGTGTCATTTTAACAAACAGGTGGTGGGCTCATGCCTGATATACACAATTCTCTTTTTTTTTTTTCCGGTTGTGGTAGGGTTTCGTGGTGGCAGCGGAAAAAGCAAGGTTGGGATCCACGCCGCCGAGCTGTCACAACAAATGCAACCAGTGCCATCCATGCATGGCGGTGCAAGTGCCGACGCTGCCGAGTCACGACCGAGTCCAGCCGAGCTCAGCCCGACAGAAGCCGCTGGATTACTTCGACTCGTCTCCGTCGTCATCAGCCGGCAACAGGTACTCCAATTACAAGCCACTTGGGTGGAAATGCAGATGCGACGGCCATTTTTACAACCCCTGAATTTTCGAATCAAGAATTGTTCAAATTTATATTCATTTGTGTTAATTAAATTGAGTGTTCATTAAATAATTAGCAGAGTAGATTTTTTATAATTATTTTAATATTCAAGAATGTTTGTTTTGTTCGTAAGCCTCTCTCTCACCATGGGAATTTATGGGAGGGATTTGATTTGATTTGATTAGGGAGACAAGACACGTATTTTAATGTAAGGTGGTTATTACAGGGAGTATTTAATAGAGTGTACTACGACTAGTAGACATCAAAACCTATACAGATTGTACAGGAGTTATTACCGATTCTGTTCAGACTGAATTTGGTTGTTGATTTTAATTTACTGGCAATAAATGAATAAAAATAAATGGTTTTTTACTACTACCAAACAGATGAAGATGTTTTCTTGATATTTTTTTCGTGTCCTTTCTTATCATCTCAGGATTTTCCATGACCCCCCTCTCTCTCTCCTGTCCTATATGGTTGTCAATTTTTGCTTTGGTATCAATATGCTCAGTGGAAATTACCATAAGCCCTTGAATTCTTGATTTTGCTAATACCACATGAACACAAGAATTTGAACGAGGGTATTTCAAGTATTTTTGTTTGTAATATTCTAATACTACCTTTGTTCTCTTGTAACTGCAATATTTGAATTTTCACGTTTGTCAATGCACAATTTTGATTATTAATATCTTTAATTCTTTACTTTTAAAAATTATAAAAAGTTGATATTTTGAAAGTATATTTCGAAATGAATCTAACAACATCCCACATGACTATATTTTTTTTATATGTATAAATCATAAAAGATGGTCAAAAGAGAATATGTAAACAGTGTAATAGTCAATACGTTGCAATAATAAAAGAACGGAGAAAGTATTTTATAGTGTATATATATATATATATATACACACACACACATTAGCTCAAATTAGCATCACTTTTTAAAATGGAAACGTGGGTTCCATGTATATTTAGTATTGATTTACCGTACTTATATTCATTTTTTGAGATTTACTACACATTTAGTAGGAATTCACTGTACATTGGGAGAAAAATGAATATAAACATTACAACATGTTGCGTGCAGTGAATCTATATTAAATATGCACGGACTCAACAATTTTAGGACTAAATTTCGTTTGAATCAGTCTCTCTCTCTTTATATATATATATATATAACAAAATGACTTAAAATACCCGAAATGACTTAATATATATATATATACATATTTAATATAGATTCATTTCGGGTATTTTAAGTCATTTTGTTATATATATATATATATATATATATATATATATATAGAGAGAGAGAGAGAGAGAGAGAGAGAGAGAGGATCATATGAGAATGGTTTTTATGTTGTGAATTGAGAATAAATCTGAATCGTTGATCTGTGTGTGATGTATGGTTCAGATTGGCTTATGCATGCAATATATGTATTTCGTGCATCAAACTTGTAATGCATAAAAACTTTGCATTATATGCATCAAAATATCGATGCACTAAAATATTACATTCTACGCATACATTTTTGTGAGAATAAACCTAGGTCATCCATTTAATCAAAATCTATGGATCAAATTTATTCTTATTTCTTAACTTAAGTATCATTCTCACCAGAACCCACCCATATATATGTATATTTATGCTCGTATAAAACAAAATGGCTTTAAATACCCGAATCATTTAAGTAAACTTGTACCATAAACAAGAGTCCTCGCAGTAAGTAAATATGCAGAAATAAAATGGTAAAGGAAATTTAGTAAGTCAATTAAGTTTGGAAGATTAAGTAAAAACTCTTTAGATATATAATCGTCGTCACTATCTGCGCTCCGATTTCACCTAACTTGAATGAAAATTATAAAGGAGGTGAGTTTTTGACAACTCGATGGAGCATAATAGTTCGTACCAATTGCAATAATAAAAAATATATCTTGAACTATGAAAATTTTTGTCATATGGTCCCACGTGTTTTCCAAAACATCCTTGGATCCTGATGTCGCGAGCGATGCCTCCACCGAATCATACATCTTTCGATATGTTGGGATGAATCGTCCGATTTAGTTGGCACCGAGCCGGATCTTGTGTTACAGGTGGGAGATCATATTCTGTTGAGAGTGTATCCGTCGAAGGGAGTTTTCCGTTTTGGGAAAAAGGGGAAGCTCAGCCTGTGGTATATTGGACCTTTCGAGATATTGGAGAGAGTTGGCGAGTTAGCGTATCGTTTGGCCTTGCCTCCGTCGTTGAGCCATGTGCATAGTGTATTTCACGTCTCTCAACTGAGGAAGTATGTTCCGGACCCATCTCATGTTATTGATTTTGGGGACGTACAGATCGAGAAGGACGTCACGTTCGAGTAGAGGCCCGGTAAAATTTTGGAGCGTCGAGACAAACAATTAAGGCACAAAAACATTCCTTTAGTTAAAGTGCAATGGTCGAGGCACGGAGTAGAAGAGGCAACGTGGGGAGTTGGAGGAGGATATGCGTTCGAGGCACCCCGGGCTTTTTGATTCTTAAGTTTCATAACAAAACTTCTTTTTAGATGGGGAGAATGTAATATCCGTACCTTTTCATTTTTAGCAGTTTCTATTTTTGGTGTATGTCTATTTTTATCGACTAGCTTGTAACCATTTCGACATTTTGAATCTACTTTATTCTTGGAGTTTTTCCATTTGGACGAGTTTCGGAGGTGTTTTTATGAAATTCCGTTCTATATTATGTTTTGCCGTATGCGCGTTCGATTCTCATGAAACTTGTTTGTTTTCGTTGTTTATTGGTTTGCATGAGTTTGTATGGTTGAGTTGTTCGTGTTGGGACCTTCGGTTTGTCAATCCGACGTCGTATTGTGATTTTCGGACACTTGGGCCATTTTTATAATTTCCTATAAGTTAGGGAATTTCATCTTCGTTGTCGTATTTTGGATTCCCGGTAGTCGGAATTGTATTTTCTTGTAATGCTTAGGTTCGTCATCGAATGTACTTCGCAACCATATTTTTGGTTAGATAGCAGGTCTGGGTTTCGGAGTCGTCCGGAACCGTTTGACAGAAATGCCTTAATCATTGTCGATGAGGTGTTACGGCCGTAACACCCCATCTTTTACGGCCATAATATGGCCATTGTTAAGGTCGTAATGCATCACTTGTTACGGCCGTAACAGCCCGCTATTTTAAGAACAGCGGGCAGAGGTCAGAAATCTTATTTCACATCTCTTCTTTCGTTTTCTCCATCGGGCGACATCAGAGGGCGATTTCTACCACCTCGGATCCGTATGTTCTTCGTTTTCCATCACAGTGGTGTTGTGGGAACATATCATTATCAACGTAATCACCTTCCTCCATCCGAATTTAAGGTATCTTCGTCTAGAACTCTAACTTGTCGATTTTGGGGTTTTTTCCGGGTTTTGCTTGTTAGACTCGAATTGTTCAAGTATGTTGTGATATTCCTTATCGATTGTTATTATTGGCTGATTCCCAATCTGATTTCATCGAGTTTAATCCGCAAATTATCGATTCGGGGAGATTTTGCGTAAACCCTCTCCCGTATCGATTGATCGGTTATTATCGTAGCTTTTAATCGGGGTTATGGGCGTTTTCCATTCAATTATTGTTGTCCGTTAGGACTGAAATATGTTGATCCTTCGTTTAGGAACCGTCGTTTTCCATCCGGATCGTTCGTAGTCGTTATTCATTCCCGATTCTCCGAAGATGTCTCAAAGGCAAGTACTTTACATTTGTTTACGCATCCTAGTATTTGAATTATAGCTTTTCGTGGTTGTATGGATGGATATGTGTATGTTCACCTAGGGACGGTCCGACGGGGCCTCTAGGGATACGTATTGCCGTGAGTGTGCGTATCACGAACTATGGTTAACCACTCAGGGATGTCCGACGGGGCTCTACGGGGTACGGTGGCCGTGAGTCTCGTACCAATGGTTAACTTTGAATTGTTTTGTTGGAGAAATGTGTTTTGTGCTTGTGCACCGTAAATATTCCGGAATATAAATGATTTCTAAAATGATTTTGGCGCATATTTTCATCTGATTAGAACTGTAGTTCAAATGGATTGTACTTGCACTAGCAGTTGTCGCTAACCCCTTAAATGGGGGAAATACTTTTGTATTTCAGGTACAGGTCAAGGAAGCAAGCGAGCATGCGAGCCGTACGAGGATGATGGGCATGCGTGATTCTGTTCAGTGGTTACTTATTGGTGTCTTGTTTGAGATTTATTTATTATGTCATTTGGTTAAGTACTCGAGTACTCTTTCTTGAAATTTGTTATTGTTGTGTACCCGTTTTGGGAAATGGATTTGATGTCAGATTGAATTGTCAAATTTCTGTCTTTGGTCTGGATGTTGTGGATTGTGAAATTGTCGTTTTGTTGATGATGTATGTCTTTGTCGAATGTCATTTTGGTACATTAGCCTGGTGGATTCCACAGTGTGGGATCCACGCTGCTGTAATATGCCCTGATCATCTTTGGGGTGTTACAGAATATGGTATCATAGCTTAGATTTATGGATACCTAGGTTGTTGGTTATTTGGATCTAGTCGAGTGTCGTTTTTGAACAGTATCACTGCTACACCATCATCTCAGTACGCCGGTGCTCGTAAGTTTTTCCTAACTTGACTCGTTACGTTGTTCTGTTCTGTTCCTTTCTTGATATCTTGTTGCGTTTTGCGTTTGAATTGTACTCACCCGTTACTTCTTCGGAATACCTGCGGGTAGAGGACGCAGACGCGGTAGGGGACGTGGCGCAGCCGGTGGGGCGGCCATGTCCGATAACTCGGGAACTGATTCGGCGATGCCTTCCTTGTCGAACAGTGTTCCATCCAGTTCCGGAGGCCAGCAGGATCAGTCTGCTAGATCCGGCAATGCTCATGAGGATATCGGGGTGGCTAATATTTTACAACAAGTAGCGAACTAGATGACGCTACTAACTCTGGCCGTCTTAGTCGGCCAAGCTAATGCTAACCCGTTTCCGCCTACTGGATCCGGCAATGATAAGCTATTTCAGGACGTGATTCGTATGTGTCCTCCGCAGTTTGATGGTGCTTCCGATCCTTTCGGTTGGGAGAGTTGGTTATTTGAGATGGAGAAAGTATTCGAGTCTGCTAACTGCTCTGAGGAGAGGAAGGTACCCATCGCTCAGTACTTCCTTGCCAAAGAGGCGGCAACGTGGTGGCAAGCGGTGAAACCACGTGACTGGGTAGCCACGTGGGCAGAGTTCCGAGAGCTGATGGTGGACGAATTTTGTCCGTGGCCAGTTAAAGAGGGGGGATCCGAGCCTTGTTTGAGGCTAAGCCCCAGGATGTTCCGATTTCGCAGGCAATCAAGGAATACAACCAACAACTTCATTATGTGAGAAACCAATTCCGAGACGAGTTAGACAAGATCCGCCACTTTGACATGCGGATGAAGCCGAGGGTCCGTCACTACATGTCTGTTCTCGGATGTACAACTCTGAAAGATTATCAAAATAAAGCAATGGCTTATGAGATGTCGTTTTCTGCGACAGAGGCGGCAACCGAGGGAAAGAAACAGAAGACCTCCGGTCAGTTTTCGAGAGGCAAATATGGCGGGTATCCGAAGGCTCTGTCTGGTTCCCGAGTCTTCGGGAATCAGTCCCTGTCATTTGGGCGAGGAAACGGTTCTAAGTCTGCTCCTACTGGTTCCGTTCGTGGTCCTACCTGCTTTAACTGTGGTCTTCCCGGCCACATGATGAGTGAGTGTGACAGGCCTCTAATTCAGTGTCTTGCTTGCGGTCGGATGGGTCATCGTGCTAAGTTTTTTACAGATGCGGTTCGGGCAGCAATTACTCATGTGTCAGCCCCAGCTATGGGGGAACCGAGCGTGAATCAGGCACCGACAGTTTCTCAACCACAGCAGAGTCTTGGTAGAGGCCGAGGACGTGGGCAGCCTTCTAGTGGGGGATCTTCTAGTGCGGAGTCTGTTCCGCCCCGTGTGTATGAGATGAGACGATCTGGAGATCCCGACGCGATGGTAGCTACAGGTACCGTTCACATCCTTGACCATCATGTTTCCGTGTTATTCGATTATGGTGCTATGCATTCTTTCATATCTATGGATTGTATGCGTCGTCTGCATGTTGATTTCCTAGTATTTATTTTCATCGATTTATTGGTTGCCTACGGGTCCGCACATTAGCCCACGTTTTTAGTGGTGTACCTTGTTCTGATCTAGCGGGCCGTAGGTACTTTAGTTTTTAGGTCCCGGATTATGGCCCATTTTTGGTCATAATTCGGTGTTGAGTTATTTTGTCTATGGGTCCGCACATTAGCCCACGTTTTGTGGTGCACTTTGTACTTCTCTAGCGGGTCGTAGATTTATCCGATGTTTGGACCCGAATTATGACCCATTTTTGGTCATAATTCGGGGCTGATACTTTGTATTTATTGATTTTATTATCTACAGGTTGGTGGGTCTCGCCTCAACCCCCCGTCCGCTCTGGACGTATTTTCTCCAAAAAAAAAAAAAAAAAAAAAAAAAAACTGCCTAGTGGGGATAGCATCATGGGGGATCGTGAGATTAGAGATTTTCCGGTTAGTATCGCGGGGAGGGATTGGCCTTCAAATCTGATTGCGATAGATATTAGAGACGAGGATCTGATTCTTGGTGAGGATTGGGGCGATCATGAATTATAGAATGAGAACCGTTTCGATGTTAGCCTCTGACGGTACCGAGCATTCTTTTGTGGGGCGTAAGCGGAGTAGCCACAGATTCCTAATCGGTGCTTTGAAAGCGGTGAGACTTCTTAAAGGAGGTTGCACGGGTTATTGGTGTTATGCTTTGAGGTTGGAAGAAGAGGGAGTCGAGCTCTCATCTATTCCGGTAGTGTGTGAGTATCCTGACGTCTTTCCAGATGAGTTGCCGGGTTTGCCGCCAGACCGAGAGGTTGAGTTTACTGTGGATTTAGATGTGGCACTGATTTCTAAGACACCATACCGTATGGAGCCTGCCGAGATGCTTGAGTTGAAGAAACAGTTGACAGAGTTGCTAGACATGGGGTATATTTGACCGAGCGCTTCGCCTTGGGGCGCACCGGTCTTGTTTGTGAAGAAGAAGGATGGGTCACTTCGTCTGTGTATCGACTATCGAGAGTTGAACAAAGTGACTATCAAAAACAAGTATTCGCTCCTGAGGATTGATGATTTGTTTGACCAACTGCAAGGGGCAACCGTGTTTTCGAAGATTGATTTGAAATCGAGGTATGATCAGCTCCAGGTGAAGGATTTCGACATTCCGAAGACAACCTTTCGGACGAGATACGGTCATTACGAGTTTGTGGTTATGCCTTTTGGGCTAACCAACGCACCAGCCGTGTTCATGCACCTTATAAACAAAGTCTTTAACGAGTACCTCGATAACTGTGTAGTCATTTTTATCGACGATATCCTGATTTACTCGAGGAGCAAGGAGGAGCATGCACGTCATTTGCATATTGTGCTAGGAATTTTGAGAACTCAGCATCTTTTTGCGAAGTTCTCAAAGTGTGAGTTTTGGTTACGAGAGGTTATGTTTCTCGGCTACGTGATCTCGGCCGAGGGTGTTCGTGTGGATCCACATAAGATAGAGGCAGTGTTGGATTGGGCGCCGCCCAAAAATGTGAAGGAGGTTCGTAGTTTTTTGGATTTGGCCGGGTATTATCGTAGATTTATCGAGGGGTTCTCTAAGCTCGCTCGACCGCTGACTCAGTTATTACAGAAGTCAGATAAGTTTTTGTGGACCGACGAGAGACAGAAAAGTTTAGAGGAATTGAAGAAACAGTTGATGACCGCTCCCGTTTTGGCTTTACCGAGTGGTGATGAGGGTTTCTCAATTTTTAGTGATGCTTCGTGCCAAGGGCTCGGATGTGTACTCATGCAGCACGGGAAGACAATTGCCTATGCTTCCCGTCAGTTGAAACCGTACGAGTTGATTTACCCTACACACGATCTTGAGTTGGCCGCAGTAGTGTTTGCGTTGAAGATCTGGCGTCATTACTTGTATGGCTCGTCGTGTCAGATTTTCACCGATCACAAGATCCTGAAGTATATTTTTACGCAGAAAGAGCTTAACATGAGACAACGGAGATGGTTGGAGTTGATTAAGGATTACGACCTCGAGATCCTTTACCATCCGGGGAAGGCAAATGTGGTGGCAGATGCCTTGAGCCGGAAATCGGTGTCGATTCGGGCGCTTGAGTTACTTACAGCCCAGCCAGGACTCCAGCGGGAGTTGATGAGGTTGAGCGTTGAGATTTTATTACCAGAGAGTTCCGGACAGTTGCGTACTCTTGAGATTTCTTCATCTCTAGTCGACGACATTAGATCGGGATAGTTGGAAGACCCGATGTTTATTCAGCTTCGAGAGAATGTAGGGAAGGGGAAAGCCCCGGGATTCATGATATATGAGGATGGTGTGTTGAGATTCCGAGGTCGTCTGTGTGTTCTGAACGACATGGAATTGAGGCAGAGTATTATGCGGGAGGCTCACGCGTCACCTTACTCAGTCCATCCGGGCTCGAGTAAAATGTATAAAGATTTGAGGAAGAATTTCTGGTGGAATAACATGAAGAATGAGGTCGTCGAGTTTGTGGCTAAGTGTTTGACTTGTTAACAATTCAAAATCGAGCATCAACGGCCAGCCGGATTATTGAAACCACTTCCCATCCCGGAATGGAAGTAGGAAGATATCTCCATGGATTTTGTCACGAACTTGCCGAGGACGAAGGCCGGAATGAATATAGTGTGGGTGATCGTAGACCGACTGACTAAGTCGGCACATTTTCTGGGCATCAAGGATACTTGAGGTCCAGAAAAATTGGCTCGTATTTTTATCGTGCAGATAGTGAGACTTCATGGTACGCCGAAGACTATTATTTCAAATAGAGATGGCCGGTTTGTATCGCATTTCTGGCAGGCAGTACATAAGGCATTGGGGACACGTTTGCATTTGAGTACATCTTTCCACCCTCAGACCTACGGACAGTCCAAGCGTACCATTCAGACGTTCGAGGATTTGTTGCGCGCGTGTGCGTTAGACTGGAGTAGTGACTGGGAGGAGCATCTGGCCTTGATTGAGTTTACGTATAATAATAGCTGGCATGCGTCGATTAAGATGGCACCGTATGAGGTGCTTTATGGCCGACGTTGCGGATCGTCGATATGTCGAGATGAACCATCTGATTTAGTTGGCACCGAGCCGGATCTTGTGTTAGAGACGAGGGAGAAAGTTGAGTTGATTAGAAAGAGATTGTTGGCGGCTCAGAGTCGACAAAAGTCTTATACGGATGTTAGGCATCGACCTTTGGAGTTTGAGGTGGGAGATCATGTTATGTTGAGAGTGTCTCTGTCGAAGGGAGTTTTCCGTTTTGGGAAAAAGGGGAAGCTCAGCCCGAGGTATATTGGACCTTTCGAGATATTGGAGAGAGTTGGCGAGTTAGAGTATCGTTTGGCCTTGCCTCCGTTGTTGAGTCATGTGCATAGTGTATTTCACGTCTCTCAGCTGAGGAAGTATGTTCCGGATCCATCCCATGTTATTGATTTCGGGGACGTGCAGATCGAGAAGGACGTCACGTTCGAGGAGAGGCCCGTTAAAATTTTGGAGCGTCGAGACAAACAATTAAGGCACAAAACCATTTCTTTGGTTAAAGTGCAATGGTCGAGGCACGGAGTAGAAGAGACAACGTGGGAGTTGGAGGAGGATATGCGTTCGAGGCACCCCGAGCTTTTTGATTCTTAAGTTTCGGGACGAAACTTCTTTTTAGATGGGGAGAATGTAATATCCGTACCTTTCCATTTTTAGCAGTTTTTATTTTTGATGTATGTCTATTTTTATCGACTTGCTTGTAACTGTTTCGACATTTTGAACCTACTTTATTCTTGGAGTTTTTCCATTTGGACGAGTTTCGGAGGTGTTTTTACGAAATTCCGTTCTATGTAATGTTTTGTCGTATGCGCGTTTGATTATCATGAAACTTATTCGTTTTCATTGTTTATTGGTTTGCATGAGTTCGTATGGTTGAGTTGTTCATGTTGGGACCTTCGGTTTGTCAATCCGACGTCGTATTGTGATTTTCGGATACTTGGGCCATTTTTGTAATTTCCTATAAGTTAGGAAATTTCATCTTCGTTGTCGTATTTCGGATTCCCGGGTAGTCGGAATTGTATTTTCTTGTAACGCTTAGGTTTGTCATCGAATGTACTTCATAACCATATTTTTGGTTCGATAGCATGTTGGCCACTTAAGTATACTGGATACAGTTTGGATAATCGTTTAAACAACAAACTGTACGGAATCTAAATCTGAGTGCGTAGCGGAAGTCTTGGATACAGTTAGTTGCCGTGGATACAGCAACGACGTATTTGGTGTATACTTAATATATCACAGTTATTTCAAACAAGAAAAGGTAAGGTAAATAACACATTAATTTAAGTGGTTCGAGGTAAACCTCTACGTCCACCGGTCCTCCACACAGAGTAAAGTTTATTATATAATTATCGAGTACACAACTACGTAATTATAAACAAACCTATCCTTGTATCGTTCACACAGTTGATACAAAGAATGTCGCTTTCAACCGCTCACACAGTTGGTTAAAGCTTCCTTCTTGACTAGCTTCTTCACACACAGTTCCAAAGCTTCGTCCTTATTCGTCCCACACAGGTCAGAATAACTTGTTGAGTTCACACAGAGCTCGGTTTTTACACAGAGGTAAAAGGTAGGTAACCAGGTAAGAACAGCAGCTTTGAATATCAAGTTCTTGAGCTGATGAAAGCTGTTCTTGATGTTGAGCACTGTATATCTCTTTCGTTCTAACTTGGAGTATGCTTTGGAGATATGTTTGCTCAGATAATAACTTTGATAGCTTGAGTATTAGGTTACTTGAATTTGTTCAGTTCGGTTGATTGGTTAATGATCTTCAATGTCTTCAAGGATATATATAGCTCTGAAGAAAGTATCCGTTGAGATATCCGTTTGAATAAGATTTCCTTCAACGGGAATATGACATGATCCGGATTTCGCGGGATTCTGAAGATCTGAAGACTGACAGTATTTAAATACTTTATCCTTGAGTATTTAAATACTTCTTTGTTCAACGGGACTTGACTTGTGTTCTTTCTTGTCCTTTTGTGAACTGTATGGAAGATGACTGTATTTAGGGCATCGAGACAGTTTCCATACTTGATCTTTTACAAGTCTTCTTGTTGTACTGACGAGCTTCACTGATGCTGATTCGAGGCAGGTCTTCGATATAGGATAAAGCCTTGAAGCCTCGATACAGTTTCCTTACTGTATATTTGGCATATATGTCAAAACCTTCTCAATAACAAATAACAATCGATACAGGGATCGGGTATCCCGGCTGATTCGATACAGGGTGTTTGTTTTTCCCAACAATTTCCCCCTTTTTGACAATTTGCCAAGACTAACTTACTTAACTTTTCGAGTCTTCTTGATGATGCCAAAACCTTCTTCATGAAGCATTCTTCTTCGATGACTTCTGGCAGATTTCTTGGTCTTTTGTCAATAGGTCTGACTTAGTGACTTAGTCTACAATAATGAACTGCTCGCAGGCACGTTCGATACAGTTTACAACTTAAGCCTATGATTGGCGCGCAGGCACAATCTTACAATGTATTCTAAGTTTACAACTGAAACTATGAACTGTTCGTAGACTAGTTCGTACAGCTTATTTTTCAATCAAGTTTGTCTAATTTGAGATTCCTATCAAACAATTTTAAATAATCATACATAAACACAGTAGATTACGAGTTGTAATCTTTCAAGACAAACAAACTATTTTATTGATATTCAAAATGATTGAGTACAAAGTTTGCTGTTTCGAATAGAAATTACAAAAACAAAAATAATGTACATAAATTTCAGCTCTTCATCTATAATCCGCATGCCTCCATGGTCTCTTTCCTTTCTCATTCTCGGTGCCGCGCCACCAGTTTTGAAGTGAATCATTGCCTCGTTCCTGGTAAATCGCTCTTCCTTCATATGAACGATCAAAGGCAAGTATCCAATCTTCTGGATGGGTGACCCGATCTCCTCTTCTATGTTTTGATTTCATTTCGACTTGGAGAGGGAGCTTACCTTCTTCTAGCATATTTGAAAACTTATCTGCCGCTTCCGCTAACGTTTTATAATTTTTGAAGATGGCGGATTCCCTGATGAGTCTGACAAAATATCTCATCAGTTCATTCTTCCTCCAGTGCTTCACTTCGGCGGTTGGTTGCGGTTGGTCGTGACGTATTTAGAAGGTCTTTGGATAAGATTTTGCCAAGGGACATTTGGGTCATGGAATTCGGTCCTGAGCACGAAATTTTAAAGCTTTGGGATTGAGGTGCGAGCTTGTTCAATTCGGCAGCGATCTTGCTCTGAGCGACCTCAAATTCCCTTTCTGTTGCAGTCTTATTCTCCTTGCAGCTTCTCGTGCCTCTTCCCCCTTTTTGGCTTCATCAAGACTTTGCAGGATTTCAAGAGCGGCGTCCTGTTTGGTCTCGATGCTGGTTATTCTTTCAACAAGGGAGGAAAGAGTCTGCGACATATCATTAATACATTTGTCGTGAGCACGCAGTTGAGAGCTGTTCTCAATCATTGCACAGGCGGTCTTGGCTTCAGCGATCCTTGTCTTTGTAGCTTCCTCCTTCAGCAGTTGCTCTTGTTTATCTTCCATGATCTTCAAGGCTTGCTTGAAAACTTCTGGCAGAAGGATGAATGCGTCGACAACTCGAGATACTTCGTGTTGAAGAGTTGTCATTTCTTCTACTACAGAGGTGTGCATCCAATTCGGTGCCTTTTCAACAAGATAAAGCGTTAATCGCATCTTGGATAAATACGATCAAGGCCAAGAGCTCGCAGCGCTCTTTACGTGCGCAGAGATCGGAGAGTCGAGCCGGGCGAAGTCTTCGGCCGTTCAACCTCCTTACATTCACGGATGGACGTGAAGTAAGTTGGACATCCTCGGGTTCGTTACCGCCTCGGATTCCAAGGGTGCGAGGCGGGAGAAGCTTCTTGTGGTACGGCGACGGTTGGTTCGGGAGCGTCTGTGGCGAAGGTTCTTCGGCGAGATATGGATGCGGAGGGACCGAATCCTCCTGTTGGCTTGCGGGAATGGCTTCTTCGGCCGCAATGTGCTCGGGTGCCTGTTCCAAAATTTCTTGATCTTCCTCGACTGGAGGGACTGATTCCTCCTGGTCGGGAATGTTCTCCGGCTGTGGCGAAGGTGGATTAGCTTGGTTAGAAGGTCCTTCGTCTTTTCTGGGTGGAGAGGCGGCTCGGGCTTCAGCCTCTTCACGGCTCATTCTCAGACCTGCTTGAAGAGCATCGTCGTCATCGTCTGAGTTATGATCGTCATCGTCTTTTGGATTGATGGGAGAGTCCTCTGACTTCTTCTTTCCTTTTCTTCTGGCGTCAGATTTGTGCAGCAGGTGGCTTTCAATGAGATCTTTGCAAGAAGCGTTGTCCCATCGAAGCAGGGCCTCAATTTCAGTTGAGTCTGCATTTCGGAGACGAATCGCTCTTCGTGGCTCCATTCGCTCCGGTTATGCAGGTGTCACGGAGCTAGCCTATAGCCTTTCCATTGCGTAAATCTTTCGTACGCTTGTTCAATTTGAACCGCAAGAAGTGTTTGATTTATGATTGAGTCGGGGAGGGACTTGAATCACGTGCTGAGACGCTGTTTGAGGATTCCTACAGTATGGGATCCTGCACGGAAGATGGACTCCTTGCGGGGATGGTGCCCAAGGAAATGGATCTGCGGGTGTGGGATCCCGTAGAGGAGAAGTAGCTTTTGGCTCCGAATGGGCAGCCGACGTGCTAACGTCTTGAATGTTGGCAGATGTCTCTATATCCGTCGTAGCCGCCAAAGGCTCTGGATCTACTGTCGATGCAGTAGGAGACACCTCTTCCGCAGGGGTTTGGTCCTGGGGTTCTCCAGTGGGTTGCGCCACGGGCGAGACATCCTCGGAGTGCTTGGTTTTGATTTTTGAGAGCCTCCTAAGTCTCTTCTTGGACTTCTCACCAGCAGAGTGCTTCTTGCTGTGAGAACGCTTGCGCTTCTTCTTTGAGGATTCCATTTCTGGGACCTTCACGGTTTCATCTCTGGGGTTGTCAGAAATAGGCATGTGCCTGGTTCTCGGGTGATTGGCATGCATGGTGCTCTGGTTATAAGCAGTGGGCTTGACGCCTCCTAAATATATCCGTGAGCTATTTTTCTTGGCGTCGGCGGATTGCATCACTCCGCACTTCGTCAGGATGTAGTTCAGCATTAAACCAAATGATTTCTTTTGGGTGGCAGGCTTGCACACCTCTTCTTGAAGACGTTTCAAAATGATTTGGCACCAATTGACCTTTTCACAGGTCAAAATAGCTACCATCATTCTGAACCTTAGATTCGTGCACATCTCGAACGCACTGGTTCGATTTTCAATGATTCTGGAACAGAAGTCATGCAAATAAACGAAATGAAGAAGAAAATTTTTCTTGTGACAAGTGGTTGTCACCATGTCAACCACTTTGGACCCTGTAAAAAGTCCATAAAACTTGGTAATCAGCTCTTGAGACCCGAACGTCTCAAGCTGGTCCATGGTCAGGCCGTCGGCGGGCAGCCTGTAGATTTTCTGGAGTAGGTCGCTATTGATGCAGATTTGCACTCCTTGGGTATTGCGGTGATGTCGGCAACATGTCCTCCCTGGGCTAGTGACGAAAACGAACGGCGGCGTTGAGGTAGAATTCCTCAATCGGATGGGCGTCGTATTTGTCGGCGGTTTTGCTCCCGGCGATAAAGACCTTGTTGCTCAAGACGAGTAATAATATACTCCATTGGTTCGGTGTCGTTGATTTCCGAGATGATACGCTCGATGATGACGGGTTTCGAGAAGATCCGCCATCAATGATGTTGGAGGTTTTCTTGAGCGGGGAAGAAGATTGACTAGCCATTGAAGTTTTCTTAAAACGAAGGTGAAAGAAAACAGTAGAAATTCGCAGTGAAAATGCGAGAAAATATGTAGGTTGTTTGCTTGAGAACTCTTGTAATTGCGAAGCGTAAAGAGTCTCTAATGGCGGATACTGATCCTTTTATACTTGGGCGGCGAGATAGGGTTTTGCAGTACGAATGGTCGATTTTAAGGGATGGGAACCGGTTTTGAAATCAACGGTCAAGATGGATTCGGTGTAACTGATACGCTAATCCATTAAAAGGTTTTAAAATACAATGGGTCCCACTTCGACATAGGTTGATACTAAATGCCTAAAACGGCGGTTTAAAAATAATAAATAATTTAAAAACATCGCGGCTTTTGAGATTCAGTTGTCCGGATGTCGTGTAAGGCATTTAATGAACATGACGTTTGACATAAAACAGGCACGTGGACAAAAATTATTTTAAAAAGGAAATAATATTATATTATATCTTGAATCGAAATCCTATAGTATGTCTTTGTTCTCCGCGTCGATACATTGTTCCCCCTTAAAAAGGTACTAATAGGTTTTAAATTCCATACAAACAATATTTGGATTAATCTTTGTATTCATGGGTCCTACTGATTCCCCCTTAATTATTGCACACATCACCGTAGGATTCATATGCCTTCGTTCGCTACGATATTGTATTGATGTTTCGAGTGTACAGATAATTAATGTTGAATCTTTGAATTCACGGGTCTTACAAAGATTCCCCTCAATTGTTGAGTAAAAACAAGAAATTTACTTACAGGAGTCCGCCGTAGTATTCCCAGTCTGTTCTTAGCATGTTGAATCTTGCTGTGTCGAGAGGCTTGGTGAAAATGTCGGCCAGCTGGATGTCTGTATGAACTTTTTCCAGGCGAACATCCTTGTTCTCGACATGATTCCTGATGAAATGATGCTTCATGTTGATATGCTTAGTGCGCGGCATCCAAAGGATCTGCATACAGCAGCTACCAGCAGCATAGTACTCTGATTCAGCCGTGGAAAGAGAATTAGCCAATTGCTTCTTACTGAACCAAGATACGAGTCTAGGTCCGAGAAAGTGACAAGTTCCACTCGTACTCTTCCTATCTAGCTTGCAGCCTCCGAGATCCGAGTCGCTGTATCCAACTAAATCGAATCCGCCTTCCTTAGGATACCACAGTCCTGCATCGACTGTTCCTTTAACGTATTTCAGGATTCGTTTAGCTGTATTGAAGTGTGATTCCTTAGGTGCAACTTGGTATCTCGCACACACTCCAACAGCAAACTGGATATCGGGCCTGCTAGCCGTTAGGTACAGGAGCGAACCAATGAGCTTCCTGTAGAGTGATTGGTCAAACGGCTTTCCGGCTTCATCAGCACTAATTTGCACGGAAGTGCTCATGGGGGTTGGCGAGGATTTGGAATTGTTCATTCCAAATTTGTTGAGAAGCTCCTTGCTGTATTTCTCCTGGTTGATGAATATTCCTGTAGGCAACTGCTTTACCTGCAAACCTAGGAAATAACTAAGTTCCCCCATCATACTCATTTCAAATTTGCTTTGCATGAGATGTGAGAACCTTTGACATAGAGCAAGGTTAGTTGAACCAAAAATAATATCATCGACATAGATTTGTACCATTAGAAGGTCATCACCTTCCTGTATCTTGAACAATGTTTTGTCGACAGCACCCTTCTCAAATCCGTTGTTGGTTAGATACTGGGACAAGGTTTCGTACCAGGCTCTAGGGGCTTGTTTAAGTCCGTACAGGGCTTTCCTTAGCCTGTAAACTAGATCGATACCGTCTGTGTTGGCAAACCCTGGTGGTTGTTCAACATAAACTTCTTCTGTAAGCTCTCCATTCAGGAAAGCACTCTTGACGTCCATTTGGTATACGATAAAACTCTTATGGGCGGCAAAGGCTAAAAATATCCTAATGGCTTCTAGTCTCGCTACAGGGGCGAAGGTTTCATCATAGTCGATTCCTTCTTCCTGACAATAGCCTTGTACTACTAGTCTGGATTTGTTCCTTATGATAAGTCCATTTCCATCCTTTTTGTTTCGAAATACCCATTTGGTTCCTATAACCGATTGGTGTGTCGGTCTGGGTACAAGATACCATACATTGTTTCTTTCAAACCGTTAAGCTCTTCTTCCATAGATGTTATCCAATGAGAGTTGTTAAGAGCGTCTATGGTCGAAACAGTTCGATCGGGCTAAGAATACAGCGATAGTGCACATATTGAGTCTCCTAAGTTCGGATTGAGATTTCCATTCAGGAAACTGTGAGACTTCAGCATTAGATTCTTCTTGTGCACAAAGTACATTTCCTTGTGTACTCTGTATTCTCCTACGAGTAGAAACACCGGCATTAATGTTTCCAATGATCAGCTCTTGCGGGTGATCTCTCAACCAATATCGGTCGGGTTCTAGTTCAGGATCCCGTACTGTATCGAAAGTTTCTGTGGGTACAGCTTCAGCTTGTATAGCGTCAGCTTCATCCACATCGATTCTTACAGCTGCGGGGTTGATTTCTAAATCAACTACAGGTTCTATGGGTGTAGGTGGATCCAAGATAGAAAGATGGTGAATGTCCTGAGTGATATCATCTACTCCTGTAGGGTCATGGTGTGGTTCGTCGAACACTACATGAACTGATTCCTCGATCGTCAGCTTCCTTTTATTAAAGATTCTGAAAGCTTTGCTGACGGAAGAGTATCCTACGAATATTCTTTCATCTGATTTTTCATCAAAGGTTCTAAGTTGGTCCTTCCCATTGTTCAAAACATAACACCTGCATCCAAAAATGTGAAAATACGAAACTAATGGAGTTTTGTTATTCCATACCTCGTAAGCTGTTTTGTTGTGGTGCTTGTTGACGATACAGCGGTTTTGAGTGTAGCACGCTGTATTGGTTGCTTCACCCCAGAAACGCTGCGGCAATTTGCTTGCGGCAATCATTGTCCTTGTTGCTTCTTTCAACGTCCTATTCTTTCGCTCGGCAACACCATTTTGTTGAGGTGTACGGGAAGCTGAGTACTCGTGCTGTATTCCATTTTCTGAACAGTATTGCTCTATAAAGCGGTTAGTAAATTCAGTACCTCTGTCGGAACGAATGCACACGATACTTGACGCTTTTTCATTCTGCAACTTTCTCAGGAGCTCGGGCAGCCTTGATGTTGTTTCCTTCTTCTTGCTAAGAAAGATCGTCCAAGCATACCTGGAATAATCATCAACAACAACCATGCAATATTTCTTACCTCCCAAACTTACTGGGTCTACAGGACCGTAGAGATCCATGTGTAGCATTTCCAACACTCTTTGGGTTGAAAGGTAGGATTTGCTTTTCAGGGTTGACTTGATTTGTTTGCCTTTCTGGCATGGTCCGCAGATGCTGTCCTTCTTGAATGACACATCTGGCAAACCTCTAACCATACCCTGTCTTGAAAGCTTGTTGATCTTCTTGAAGTTGACGTGAGACATCCTCTTGTGCCATAGCCAGCTAAGATCTGCAGTGCCTTTGGCAACAAAACATGGAATTGAGGAGCTCATAGGCTTCCATTCAGCAATGTACATATTACCTGATCTGCTTCCTGTAAGCACAACTTCCTTGGTTTGGGTGTTCTTGACTCTACAGCGATCTATATAGAACTTCACCGAGAACTGTTTATCACAGAACTGGCTAATACTAAGTAGATTATACTGTAAGCCTTCAACATATGCAACATCGGTGACCTTGAATTTCCCGACAAGTAGGTTTCCTTTCCCTCTTGTTCTTCCTTTAGACTTATCACCGGCGAACTTTTGGACCGCGACCTTCTACAAAATCGAGATAGCTTGCTCTGTCTCCGGTCATGTGACGAGAGCATCCACTATCGAAGTACTGTATCCTCCTCTAGAATGTCCTGTAACAAAGAAATTAGGTAGATTTAGGTCCCCTTTGATTTTGGGTCCATATATGTTAGTTCCTTTAGGTACCGGATCTTCTGACGACAATTGGTTTCTTGTAGGATGTACTCGATGCAGATTGCGATATCTACGGGGCATATCCATAGTTGTTATAATCATGATAATTACTATGCATGTAAAAATCGGGGTTATTATTATTATTCCGATGCAGTGCCGTCTAGGAGGTGGAGCCATTTTCCTAGGCCTAACGACTTGTCTTCCGGGTCTCCACTGGATTCCCAATCTTTGTTGATACTGAACTGGCATCTGCTGTCTTGAGGGATAACGGGGCTCCTGTATCCAATACCTAGGTGCACTGTACTGAGGGTACTGCCGTGCGGGCCTTTGGTGGTTGGATACCGTCTTCTTTCTGAATGACTGTCGGCTTTGATGATATGCTTGTGGAGCATGCTTTAGATTACGCCTTCTGAGTGGTTGTTGGTTCCACTGTCTCGAATAGTAGAGTTGAGGGGGCGGAATTGCAGCCTTTGGTTTTCTCGCTACAGCAGGTTCCTTTATGGGACTAGGAGTATCTTCCGATTCTGGAATGTGTTCCACACTCTTGACGAACACAGTACTAGTTTTACCTTTATTCGAACATGAGCTGTATCCTAAGCCACTTTTATCATGAGCATGTTGCCCAGTGCTCAGAATTTCTTCCATTCTTTTGGACGATTTTTCAAAAGACTTCAGAATGGTCTCAAGTTCAGTTTCTCGCTTCTCGAGAGTTGTAATTTTGGTTTGTAGTAGAACCAAATCATTTGTCTTGCTCTCATTATGGGTTTTAACCTCATTTAGTTCATGAGCAAGTTGATGATTGCTCTCCATGAGTTTTTCAAAATCGACCTTGCTGGTTTCACAATCAAGAGACATATTATCATAGTTTATCTTCAGCAAGTCATTCTCATCTTTCAGCTCTAGATTTGTTAATTGAAGCTGTATATTCTCAGTTTTTAGAGTCTCATGGGCCTTTTGAATGTTTTTGAATTCATTCATCATATTTTCGAAAGTATGAGATGCATTAGGTGGAATAACTGAGGTTGAGCTTACCTCATCGTCGCTGTCTTCACCTTCTGGAACATCTTTGGCCATAAAGCACATGTATGCTTTATCATCGAACTCATCGTCAGATGAATCACTTTCAGTGACCACCTGAAGACATTCTGCTGATTTGGATGGTGTGGGGGAGGCTTCTGATTCTCCAATCAGGGCCTTGAGCTTGTCTTTCCAAGCACGTCTTCTTTCATCTCTCTCTTGTTGCTCGGCCTCCGGCAACCTTTGGACTTTGGGATGAGGACATTTGTTTGCATAATGGCACAGTTTCCTGCAGCTATAACACGAGTTAGCATCGCCGGATGATGTTTCAGTACTTACCTTGTTGTGAGGTTTGGGCCTGTAGGAGTCTTTCCAGATCGTTTAATGAACCTTTTGAATTTATGCATTAGAAGCGCCATTTCATCTTGTGATAGGATGTCGTCCACATCGGCATTCTTGTGACCAGGCTTCGACGAGCTAGGCATCTTTGTGTCGACGATTCGATACGGCGGCGAGAGCTGTGACCTTTGAAGGAGATTCTTGACTTTCTCTCTTCTGTCAATGTCATACTCAAAAGCTTTAAGGTCGGAGAAGAGATCAAAAGTGGATATTTCATTAAGATTACAGGATACACGCATAGTGTGGTCTTAATGTCCCATCGGCCGAGAGATCCGAAAATTTTTAAGTTCTTCTCCTTTTGGGTGTAAATCTTGCCCAACGCTTCAAGTTCACCAACAATACCAAGAAATGAGGTCAAGTTCCTCAAGTGTTTCCGTTGGTTTCATTTCAAAAGATTCAAATTGAGTAAGTTTTGAAATCTTGTTTTCTTTTGAGAGCCTGGTTCCCTCACAAATTAACTTGAGTTTATCCTGATTTCTTTGGTCGCTTTTGCGCTCTTTACCTTCGAGAACGTGCCTTTGTCAAGAGTGACAAATAATGCGTTCTTAGCCACGTTGTCGAGATTGGCTCGCTTCCTTTCATCGGTTGTCCATTGCTCGCGTTCTTTCTCGAGCATTTCAGCATGGGCTTGGCCCTCAATCCTTGCGGCTGGATTGACCTTCATGATCTTGATCGGACCATCCTGTATAACAAAAATCATCTCTTCGTGCATTGCTGCAAGATGAGCTTCCATTCTAATTCTCCAGTCGTCAAATTCGTTAATAGAGAACATAGGGACTTTGTTAATCATAGAAGTATCCATACTGATAATATAGGAATGAAAGAAACTGTTTTGAAAATAAGTGATTTGAATCTGATTCGGTTAGAAAGAAATACGACTGATTCTTTTTAGAATCAACCGCTCCGATACCACTTGTTGGCCACTTAAGTATACTGGATACAGTTTGGATAATCGTTTAAACAACAAACTGTACGGAATCTAAATCTGAGTGCGTAGCGGAAGTCTTGGATACAGTTAGTTGCCGTGGATACAGCAACGACGTATTTGGTGTATACTTAATATATCACAGTTATTTCAAACGAAAAGCGAAGGTAAATAACACAGTAATTTAAGTGGTTCGAGGTAAACCCCTCTACGTCCACTGGTCCTCCACACAGGAGTAAAAAGTTTATTATATAATTACTGCGTACACAACTACGTAATTATAAACAAACCTATCCTTGTATCGTTCACACAGATTGATACAAAGAATGTCGCTTTCAACCGTTCACACAGATTGGTTAAAGCTTCCTTCTTGACTAGCTTCTTCACACACAGTTCCAAAGCTTCGTCCTTATTCGTCCCACACAGGTCAGAATAACTTGTTGAGTTCACACAGAGCTCGGTTTTTACACAGAGGTCAAAGGTAGGTAACTGTAAGAACAGTGACTTTGAATATCAAGTTCTTGAGCTGATGAAAGCTGTTCTTGATGTTGAGCACTGTATATCTCTTTCGTTCTAACTTGCAGTATGCTTTGGAGATATGTTTGCTCAGATGATAACTTTGATAGCTTGAGTATTAGGTTACTTGAATTTGTTCAGTTCGGTTGATTGGTTAATGATCTTCAATGTCTTCAAGGATATATATAGTCTCTGAAGAAAGTATCCGTTGAGATATCCGTTTGAATAAGATTTCCTTCAACGGGAATATGACATGATCCGGATTTCGCGGGATTCTGAAGATTCAAGATCGGCGTATTTAAATACTTTATCCTTGAGTATTTAAATACTTCTTTGTTCAACGGGACTTGACTTGTGTTCTTTCTTGTCCTTTTGTGAACTGTATGGAAGATGACTGTATTTAGGGCATCGAGACAGTTTCCATACTTGATCTTTTACAAGTCTTATTGCTGTACTGACGAGCTTCACTGATGCTGATTCGAGGCAGGTCTTCGATATAGGATAAAGCCTTGAAGCCTCGATACAGTTTCCTTACTGTATATTTGGCATATATGTCAAAACCTTCTCAATAACAAATAACAATCGATACAGGGATCGGGTATCCCGGCTGATTCGATACAGGGTGTTTGTTTTTCCCAACATAGCAGGTCCGGGTTTCGGAGTCGTCCGGAACCGTTTGGACAGCAGATGTCAGTAGGGTGTTACGGCCGTAACACCCCATCTTTTACGGCCGTAATATGGCCATTGTTACGGCCGTAATGCATCACTTGTTACGGCCATAACAGCCCGCTGCTTTAAGAACAGCGGGCAGAGGTCATAAACCTCATTTCACATCTCTTCTTTCGTTTTCTCCATCTCTTCCTTATCGATTGTTATTATTGGGTGATTCCCAATCTGATTTCATCGAGTTTAATCCGCAAATTATCGATTCGGGGAGATTTTGTATAAAGCCTCGCCCGTATCGATTGATCGGTTATTGTCGTAGCTTGTAATCGGGGTTATGGGCATTTTCCATTCGATTATTGTTGTCCGTTAGGACTGAAATATATTGCTTCGTTTAGGAACCGTCGCTTTCCATCCAGATCGTTTGTGGTCGTTATTCATTCCCGATTCTTCGAAGATGTCTCAAAGGCAAGTACTTTACATTTGTTTACGCGTTCTAATATTTGAATTATGACTTTTCATGGTTGTATGGATGGATATGTGTATGTTCACCTAGGGACGGTCCGACGGGGCCTCTAGGGATACGTATTGCTGTGAGTGTGCGTATCACGAACTATGGTTAACCACCCAGGGATGTCCGACGGGGCTCTGCGGGGTACGGTGGCCGTGAGTCTCGTAACAACGGTTAACATTGAATTATTTTGTTGGAGAAATGTGTTTTGTGCTTGTGCACCGTAAATATTCCGGAATATAAATGATTTCTAAAATGATTTTGGCGCATATTTTTCATCTGATTAGAACTATAGTTCAAATAGATCGTACTTGCACTAACAGTTGTCGCTAACCCCTTAAATGGGGGAAATACTTTTGTATTTCAGGTACAGGTCAAGGAAGCAAGCGAGCATGCGAGCCGTACGAGGATGATGGGCAGGCGTGATTCTGTTCAGTGGCTACCTATTGGTGTCCTGTTTGGGATTTATTTATTATGTCATTTGGTTAAGTACTCGAGTACTCTTTCTTGAAATTTATTATTGTTGTGTACCCGTTTTGGGGAATGGATTTGATGTCAGATTGAATTGTCAAATTTCTATCTTTGGTCTGAATGTTGTGGATTGTGAAATTGTCATTTTGTTGATGATGTATGTCTTTGTCGAATGTCATTTTGGTACGTTAGCCTGGTGGATTCCACAGTGTGGGGTCCACGGTGCTGTAATATGCCCTGATCATCTTGGGGGTGTTACAATCATCTCGTCCGAAGACGAATCATCTTGCTCGACGGTGAAATATCTTGCTCTGAGGGTGAATCATCTTCCCTGAAGACGAATCATACCGCGAGAAGGTGAATTATATGATGTTGGTGTTGAATAGGCAAATTATAGTATTTTGAAATCATAACATTATTGAACACTTAAAATATAAACTTGAGCATATAATAGCTTGAGTTGAATTTTACATCTTAAATATCGTTAAATGCATGGTAGTGAATGATCATAATCCTCAAAATTCACATTATTACCTATAAATAATTTACTAATTATTTGTAAATATCTAATTTAATATTTAAATTAATTAATAGTGAAGGGATCAAAGAGTTGAATTTAAATTAGAGGATCACATCTGAAATGAATTAATTTACCGGGCTGGAAAAAAATTATATTAGATTGTTGGCCCTAAGGAACTAAAATTGAACTTCCAGGCCCAACACATATTGGTAAAGTTCTGGTCCAAAAGAAAAGAAACCCATTTCATTCCCTAACTCCTCAATCCTAAGGCGGCAAATGAGCCGAGCTGCTCGCGAGCACTCACGAGCATGCTCGGTCAAAGCTCGACTCGAGCTCGAGTTAATCAAGCTCGGCTCGAGCTCGTTAGTTCACGAGTTTGAACTCGTGAATATTTAGCCCGTTAACTCGTCAACATATAAATTACTTTTTAAATATTTGTTATATATATATAAATATCCATAATATTTAATTATTTACTGCTACTACTACTAATAATTTTTTATTAAAATTGGCATTTTTTTATTATTTTAACAAAAAATTAAAAATTAAAAATTGAGAAAAATTCAAAAAAGTTGAACATAAAATAATAAAAAACAAATGCTCGCGAGCGCTTGAAATACTCCTCGGGTCGAGCTTGAACTCGAATTTTACATCTCGTACGAGGTAGAGCTTGAGTTCGAGCTCGGTAGAACAATAACAAGCATAACTCGTTAAGGCCAAAGCTCGACTCGGTTCGTTTGCAGCCCTACTCAATCCTCACAGACGGGCATCAGTTCTCATGTTCACTCTTGGAAATCCCTCGGTCCCTCTCTCTGCAAAATCTCTCGCTCAAATCACACCCAAGAACGCGATAATTTTCTCTCGCTCATCATGTCGCCTGAAAATAATACACACACACGCAATTGCACTACTCGCACACCGTTCCGCATAACCCACGCACAGTCGACGTGATTTATCTTATGACTGCTGAGGAATTGGATGATGCTTGGGTAAGAATACGAAATGTATGGTCCAATGATCTGTATTATAATATTTGGGCCTAACACAACCAAATTTTAAACCTGTTGGACTTCGTATAATATGAAGTACATGATCTTCTACTCCCTCCGAAATACAATATTTTGAGTAAAATGGGTGTACTTCCGAAAAATAATTGGATGTGATAGAAGTGTAAGTTCTGTAAGTATTGATGGTGTGTGGTATCGAGTAAAAGGTAAAAAATATTGATGGTGAGTGTGTGGTGTCGAGTAAAAGGTAAAAAATATTGATGGTAAGTATACGATGGAGATAAAAAGTAAAAAAATGATTGTTGGTCATGAGTTGGTCATGCACACACTTCCTCAGCATCGACACAAAATACATTGTGTACGAAGGATAATGCTGGCGGTAACGCCAACTCATATGCTAAGTCACCGACTTTCTTAAGGATTAAAAACAGATCAACATATCTTGGTCTCAGTTTTTCCTTATCTCTTATAACTCTTTTTCAGTGGAGTCACTTTAAGAAAAATATGGTCCCCCACTTCAAAATGCAAGTCATTCTTTTAAGGATTGACACACGATTTCTCTCTATCTTATGTTGCTCTAATGCGATCCTAAATCTTTGCAACTGCTGAAACTGTTTGTCTAGTCAATTCGGGTCCAAAAAAAAATTCTTCTCCAACTTCGGTCCACTATAACGGTGATCTGCACTTTCTCCCATATGGTGCCTCGTGTGGGGCTATTCCAATAGTTGCATTATAACTTGTTATATGCGAATTCCACTAACATCAAATAATTTTCCCACTTATCGTAAGGTCTAAAACGCATGCCCTCAACATATCTTTTAAGTTTTTTATCGTCCTTTCAAACTGACCATCAGTCTACGGGAGATAAGTTGCGCCAAACTTTAGCTTCGTTCCCATCGCCTTGTGTTAATTTCTCTGAAACTTAGAAGTGAATCTTGTATCTCTGTCAAACACTATAAATGTAGGAATTTCATGCATACTCATAACTTCTCTTACGTACAGCTGATCTTATTAATCCATATTAAATGTAATATTTAATGGCAGAAGTGTGTCGACTTAGTCAATCTATCGACAGTGACCCACCTAGCAGTATTTTCCCTAGCTGATCGGGGCAACCAAAGTGATAAAATTCAAGGTTACATACTCCCATTTTCACTCAGAGATTTCTAATGGCTCATGTAACCCGATGGTCACTAGTGTTCAGCTTTCGCTTGCTGACAAACCAAACACTTTTGTATGAACAATCCAATATCTCTCTTCGTACTCCTCCACCAAAACAACTTCCTTACGTCATGGTACAGCTTTGTACCTACTGGGTGTGCCTTATTAGGAATATTATGTGTTTCCTCTAGTAAATCTCTTCTCAAGATTGCACTCGTGCACGCAAAGCCTCCCTTCATACACAAGAACACCATTAATAGCTTCCACAAACCCCTTAATGCTACCCTCACGAGCTCAAGATTTCATCTTAGCAATAAAATTATCCTTCCCCTACATGTCCTTGATTCTATCTATCAGAGTAGGACGCATCATCAAAGATGATAAGATAGCACCACTTTACTCGGATATGGTAACAATTCAATTCTCGATTCTCAAAATCCCTTATTACTGCAGTTGGCTGTCATGAGACTACCTACCTACCTTGTAGCCTTTCGGCTCAAAGCGCCGGCTATTATGTTAGCCTTGCTCGGGTGGTAGCGTATTGATCAATCATAGTCCTTGACAAGTCAGAACAATCTTTTTGTCGCACATTTAGTTCCTTATGGGCAAAGATCTATTTAAACTCTTGTGGTCTGTATAAATTTCACACTTTGCCCTGTAAAGGTAGCGTCTCCAAATTTTTAATGCATGAACTTCGTCGGACAACTCTAAGTCATGAGTAAGATATGAGATCAATTTTTAAGAACACACTCGCTCCCTTTAGTTGATTAAAAATGTCATTAGTTCGCAACAGTATTTATTATTCGTGGTGAGGCAATTCAGCTCCCTGTAGTCGATGCACAACCTTAGGGTGCCATCCTCTTTCTTCACGAACAACACTGGAGCATCCTAAGGCAAGACGCTTGGTTGGATATGTCATTTATCTAGAACTCTCGGAACTGTTCCTTTAGTTCTTGCGATTCCTTACACGCCATCATTTAGGATGCTTTAGATATTGGTGCTGCTTACCAAATGAATAGTAAAATCAACTTGTCTTTCGGAGGGGCTCCTAGAAGATCCTCAGGAAATACATATTCGAGTCCTGCACTACTAGAGAATCAGTTGGAGATGACTTGGTGTTTCGAGTGTCCATTATATTCACCAATTAGCCATTGAAGAAGTCTTTCTTCAACATCTTTACCCTCTTTCAGTGCTGACATGATACGCGGTGCAGGCTTACTTTTTTAGTCCCATAAATAAACTCCTCTTCTCTAGGCTTCTTGATAACCACCTTCCTCTCACGACATAAAATAAGAGAATAATTATCTCTTAACCAATCCATATCTAATATATTTTCAAATCCTCCCATCCATAAGCGACTAGATATAATAGTTTCACCAAAAGGTATACCAACATCCAATACATCATCACATACTACCTATACATGACTAAATCGAGTAAAGAATGTAGGAGAGAGTATTGCATCGAAATCAAACAAATCTAAGGTAGGCGTGAAATAGTGAGTACACATTTCATCGTGTCTGAGTCCTGGTATGCCTCTTCCTTAGTAGCAAACATGCGGACTTTCTTATTGTCTTCCTTATAGTTACATCCCTTCCAATCACAAGCGCACTCATGCGCCATGTGTCATGGCTCCTTGTGTAACACCCCCAAGTTATTCAAGGTATATTACAGCGCCGTGAGCCCCGCCATAGGACCTACAAGGATATACATATGCGGAACCATGAAGTTTGACCGATGAGGTCTAAACATAATCGATGGAAGGTACAATAAAATTGACGACCAAAATGATATCCAAATAGACCAAATACATTACATCAGAAATCAATCCCAAGGGAACATAGGCCAAAACATCAAAAAGGCCAGAAACCGTACTCGAGTACTCATTTCAAGTACAACATTACTGAATGGATAAAATACAAAATATAACCATAGACAAGACACGGATTACACTTTCCCTCATCTTCATGCCGACCCGGTACATGCCTATCCGCTCTCCTAGATCCTAAAATACATGTAAGGTATTTCCCCCAAAAAGGGGTTAGCCGTCGAATATCTAGTACAAGTATATCGAATATGAAACACAATACTTCTCGACAGTAAAGTAAATGTAATCATCATTTCATCAACTCAAGACTAGTATTCCGGAATAACTAAATCTCATAGCACTTCATTTGAATACATACGTGATTAACCATGGAACCGCACCAAAGGCAATAGAACCCTTAGAGGCCCCGTCGGACCCTCCCAGAGTTGTTAACCCAAAATATTCACGGAACTGCACCAAAGGTAACGGAATCCTCAGAGGACCCGTCGGTCCATCCCAGAGTGAATATATACAGTCATACAATTCATATACCTTACTTTTAAAGTCGAGAACGTACAATCATAAACATATACTTGCCTTTGAGACATCGAGAATCAGAAGGAAAAGAATACAAGTTCGGTAGGTCCAAGAATGCACTTGTGGCACCTAAACGATTTGTAAGGAATACGATAATTAATAATCCATACTCAAATCACACGGAGAAAATTCCCGAAACCCGCCTACAATTCATAAAACTCCAAGGATAATCACCTAGAGGTTTGGAAATCCCCCAAACCCTCTCAAGTCCGAACAAAATACATAAACATCCACATAATCGTAGGGGAAACATGGCTACGGTGTAGATACATCATAATCTCAAAGATCTCAAGCTCCAAAATGGATAAATCGGACGAATCTAAGAAAATCCCCAACAATTCCCAAACTAGGGTTCTAAGGAATTTACCTTGATTTGGAAGGTAGAAACGGATTAGATGATGTATAATATTTGTTATCCCACCAAAGATGAGGATAGATGATGAATAGCCGCCCCCAAATCGCCTCAGAGCCGCCCCTCTCGTGCACTCTCGTCAGAAATGAAGAAATGGGAAGAAAAGTGATGAATAACAGGGCTGAACGCCCTTATATACTGCGCCTATCTAGCCCGTGCTAAATCTTAAGGTTAGCGTGCGCTAACGGGGCTGCCTGGTAGTCCATTAGCCTCTGACTTGTGTCGATAGCGTGCGCTGCATCCAACATAGCGCGTGCTACACAATGCTTATAGCGTGCGCTACCTGCTAGTCCAGAGAGCAGAAACCCCTTACTGCCACTGCCAAACCAGAGTAGTTAGCGTGCACTACATCTGATGCTAGCGCGCGCTACCAAGCACGAATAGTGTACGTGAGCTCACGTCTAGTGTGCGCTAACTGCTAGGCCAGAGGGCAGAACTCAGCTACTGCCTCTGCCAAGCCCGGACCATTAGTGTGCGCTACAGGCGAAACTTGTGCGTGCTACTCAACAAAAATAGCGTGCGTAAACTTAGGCCTAGCGTACGCTATCTGTCTCTCACAAAACATCGCTGAAAGGTCCAATCAATACGAACATGTCCCGAAAATTAAGAAACTCTAAAATCAACACCAACAACATCCCTACAAGTGCTTACAAGAGCGACAAAGTGAAAGAATGTCAAAGCCAACAATTCATACAAAGTACGGGTATTACATTCTCCCCCTCTAAAAAGAAGTTTCGTCTCGAAACTTAAGAAATAAAAAGTTCGGGGTATCTCGATCGCATCTTCACTTCCGTTTCCCAAGTCGCTTCCTCGACTCCATGTCTTGACCATTGCACCTTAACCAACGAAATGGTTTTGTGTCGAAGCTGCTTCTCACGACGTTCAAGGATCTTTACCGGTCTCTCTGGAAAGGTAACATCCTCGGCTACATCAATCTCACTATAGTCGATAATATGACTTGGATCCGGCACGTACTTTCTCAACTGAGAAACATGAAAAACGCTATGGACATGACTCAAAACTGGAGGCAACACCAAACGATAAGCTAAATCCCCAACCCTGTCCAAAATTTCAAACGGTTTGATTTACCAAGGACTAAGTTTCTCCTTTTCCCTGAAGCGGAAAACTCCTTTGGTCGGTGACACCTTGAGTAGGACATGGTCTCCCACTTCGAATTACAAAGGCCGACGGCGAGTACCAGCATAAGATTTCTGATGGCTCTGGGCAGTCAACAACTGGTCTCGAATAATAGAAATCTTTTCCTTAGTCTCCGTCAACATATCCGGTTCCGTTCCGACTAGCTCCGAAGCCTCATCCCAACATAATGGCGATCTACACCACCTATCATAAAGTGCTTCGAAAGGTGCCATTTGGATCGACATGCCAACTATTATTGTAGGCAAACTCGATCAATGGAAAATGAAGTTCCCAATCGTTACTCCGGTCTATGGCACAAGCTCGCAACATATCCTCCAACGTCTGAATCGTCCGCTCAGTCTGAACGTCTGAATGAGGATGAAAAGACGTGCTTAATCTCAACTCGGTGCCCAAAGCCTGATGGACGGCTTGCCAAAAATGCGATACGAAGCGACCATATCGATCAGAAACAATAGTTTTAGGGGCACCATGCAATCTCACAATCTCAGCTATAAAAGTTCGAGCCAATCTCTCCGGTCCCCAAGTATCCTTAATACCTAGGAAGTGTGCAGACTTGATTAACCGATTAACTATTATCCAAATCATATTCATTCCGCCTCTAGTTCTCGGCATCCCAGTGATAAAATCCATAGGGATATCTTCTCACTTCCACTCGGGAATGGGGAGCGGCTTCAACAACCCTGCCGGGCATTGATGTTCAATCTTGACTTGCTGACACGTCAAACATCGCAATACGAATTCTATGACATCTTTCTTCATATTATTCCATCAAAAACTTCGCTTCAAGTCCTTGTACATCTTACTCATTCCGGGGTGGATTGAGTAAGGCGTAGCATGGGCTTCTCGGAGAATTCTCTACCTCAACTCTAGATCATTCGGAACACAAAGCCTGCCCTAAAATCTCAAAATACTATCCTCATGGACCATAAAACCTAGGGCTTTTCCTTTAGTCACATCTTCCTTCAGTTGAGAGATCATCGGGTCACTCCACTGTTTCCCTTTGGTGTCATCAACCAAGGATGAAGTAATTTCAAGGGTACACAACTGTCCCTGCAGTCTTTGAAGCCAAATTTCTATTCCTTGCTCGATTAGATCCTGACGAATCTTCGTCTGAGATGTAAGAACCTCGAGCATCTGAAGCGATGCTGATTTGCGGCTCAAAGCGTCCGCGAAGACATTGGCCTTCCCCGGATGGTAAAGAATTTCCAAATCATAATCCTTGATCAATTCCAACCAACGTCGCTGCCTCATATTCAACTCTTTCTGACTGAAAATATACTTCAAACTATTGTAATCGGTATAAATCCGACACAGAGAGCGATACAAATAATGCCGCCAAATCTTAAGTGCGAAAACAATTGCGACCAATTCCAAATCTTGAGTAGGATAGTTCATCTCATACGGCTTCAACTGCCGTGATGCAAAGGCTATCGTTTTATCATGCTGCATAAGCACACATCCAAGCCCTTGTCCTGAAGCGTCACTATAAACTGCAAATCCTTCACTACCCTGTGGTAAAGCTAAAATCGGCGCTGAGGTCAAACGTCTCTTCAGCTCATCGAAGCTCTGCTGTCTCTTAGTATTCCAAACAAACTTTTTCATCTTCTGAAGTAATTGCGTAAGCAGCCGAGCGAGTTTCGATAACCTATTGACAAACAGACGGTAATACCCAACAAGACCCAAAAAGCTACAAACTTTCTTAACATTTTTAGGTGGTGCCCAATCTAGCACCGCCTCAATCTTCTGCGGGTCTACACGAACCCCTTCAGTCGAAACCACATGGCCAAGTAACATAACTTCCTTCAGCAAGAACTCACATTTCAAGAATTTCGCATAGAGGTGTTCGGCTCTCAAAACATCTAGTATCAAACGCAAGTGTCGGGCATGTTCCTCCTTATCCCGAGAATAAATCAAGATGTTGTCAATAAAGACGAACACACATATGTCAAGGTATTCGGTGAATATCTTGTTTAGTTGCATGAATACTGCCGGTGCATTAGTCAATCCAAAAGGCATGACCACAAATTCATAATGTTCATATCTCGTCCGAAATGCAGTTTTCGGAACGTCGGACTCTTTCCTTCGGAGTTGGTAGTATCCTGATCTCAAATAAATTTTTGAGAATACTGCGGCTCCCTGCAACTGATCAAATAAATCATCTATACGAGGCAATGTATACTTGTTCTTGATGGTCACTTTGTTTAGCTCACGGTAATCAATGCATAAATGCAGTGAACCATCATTCTTCCTCATAAAAAGAATAGGCGGGCCCCAGGGCGAAGCACTCGGTCTAATGTACCCTTTCTCTAATAGTTCTCCCAATTGATTCTTCAATTCTTGCATATCGGAAGGTGCCATCCGATAAGGCGCCTTAGAAATCGGAGCCGCGTCAGGCTCTAAATAAATAGAAAATTCTATCTATCGATCCGGCGGCAATCCCAGAAGATCATCTGGAAAAACGTCTGGATACTCATTAACAATTGGAATCGAAGAGAAATCGACTTCGTCCCCTTCCGACTTCAAAGCATAACACCAATAGCCTGTGCAACCTTTATTCAAGAGTTTTACGGTCTTCATGGCACTGATAAGCAACTTAGGTTGGCCCGATTTACACCCCGTGAACAAGTACTCGAAACCATCTTTAGTCATCATAGTGATAACTTTAGTGCGATAATTCATAATCGTTTTGTGACTGTCAAGACAGTCTTCACCGAGGATCACAGCCTCGCCCTCAATATCAATCACAATCAAATTCGATAACCAATCAACACCGGTTATGCTCACCGGAAATCTCTAATCTCCCGATTCCCCATGATTCTAACCCCGCTAGGTAGTTTCACAATGAAAGAATCGGAAGCAGTCATACAATTCATATTCAAACGGCGTACACAATCCAAGAAGATGAAAGAATATGTAGCACCCGAATCAAAAAGTATACGAACTGGATGAGATAGGATATGAATGGTACCTGAGGCCACCGCCACATCAGGTTCATCTGCTCGACGCATCTCATAGACTCTTGGGTGTGCCGAACCGACGCTAGAATCTCCCCCTCTAGCATTCTATCTCTGTCCCCGGCCTCTGTCCTAACTCTGTTGTGACTGATTAACTGATTGCCGCTGATTCATACTCTCATCTATAGGCGCTGGGGCAGAAGCCCGAGTGTCTAAAGTCTGATCTTGTTCGGGGCAATAAACTGCCTTGTGTCCTGTCTGACCACAAGTGTGACACTTCAAAGGTGGGAAATTGCACTTCAGATTGATGTGGCCTGGAGGACCACAATTAAAACCGGTTACCGGGCGAGTTGAGGTGCCCGGAGCAGAACGAAAACTCTTCTTACCTTTAAAAGAACGTGACGACTGCCCGACAGAACGGTTAGCCGCTCGAGGTCTCTGGAAGTTGCCATCTTTAGAGCCAGAAAAATTACCAGCAGTCTTTTGTTTCTTCGGCTCTTCTGTGGTATCATTGTTGGAACTTAACATGTCATATGCCAAAGCCCTGTCTTGGTATTCCTTTAGAGTTGTGCAAGCAAACCCGGACATGTAACGCCGTAAATCCATATTCATCCGTATGTCGAACTGGCGGATCTTGTCACGCTCATCACGGACTTGATTCTTCACATGGATCAGCTGTTGGTTGTATTCCACTATCGCCTGCGAGACTGGAATGTTCTGCGGCTTAGCCTCGAAAAAGGCTAGGATTCTGCCTTCTTGCACTAGCCAAGGACAAAACTCAGCCTCCAGTAGCTCTTTAAATTCGTCCCAAGTAAGGACACGATCTCGTGGTTTAACAGCTTTCCACCAAGTTGCGACTTCTTTAGTAAGAAAGTACTGAGCAATAGGTACCTTCCTCGTTTCAGGGCAGTCAATAGCCTCGAACACTTTTTCCAACTCGAAGAGCCAATTCTCCTAATCATTCGGGTATGTAGAACCTCTAAACTGCGGAGGATACATACGGACCATATTTTGGAGCAGAACGTCCGCCGCCGTATTTGGATTATTCGGCTGAACATCTTGGGCCAGGATAGTCATATGATTTGCCAATTGTTGAAGAACATTCCTAGCTCCAACATCTGTATTATTCCCTTGACCGGTCGACTGGTCGTGTTGACTCCCGGTATCGGGATGCACGGAGTTAGATAAACTAGGGGTAGTCGACCCCACAACGGAACTGAGGGACACGGCCGCGCTACATCCTCGTCCGCATCCACGACCGCGGCCTCACCTCTGTCCCCTAGCAGACATTCTAAAGGACACAGAACGTACGTAAGTACAATTCAAATCGCACGTCATCGAAATGACCGATTCCCAAGAATACCAAATTAAAAGCGAAACGATTAGGAAAAAATACAAGAGGAGTAAAAGGACTTACTAGTGTAACACCCCCGATATATTCAGGAATATTACAGCGCCGTAAATCCTTTACGTAAGAATTTACAAGGCTGGAGGAACAGAACGACAATAATAGACACCAAATTATGGCAACATAAATAAAATACAACGAATCCAAATCAGTAATAAAATTACAAACATCCAATGACGAATTATTAATACACAATCAATTCCAACATCATAAAGGACCACGTACTCGAGTACTGAATTAAAACAACACAAATAACTGACAATCAATCCGACCGGAACATCACTCTGCACCCTCGTCGTCATGCAGCTCTAGTGGTTATTTTCCCGCTCTCCTGGAACCTGAACATAAAACAAATGTCTACCCCTAAAGGGGTTAGCACAACGATGCTGTACAAGTACGATAAATAATCAGCAAGGATTTACTCAATAATCCTTAAATACGAACGTCAATATTATCAATCATAACTATGAAAAGTTTCTCCAACGAGAAATAGTAGCAACACATAGCACATCATAACAATCTCAACATACTCATGGTATTCCAGCAATCCAGCGCACACAGCTATAGATTCCATGATGATCCCGTCGGGCCAACGCCTGGTGGAAATACCTGTCCAGCGATCCAGCACACACAGCTATAGATTCCCATGATGATCCCGTCGGACATGCATGGTGGACAATTAACAAGTACGCAACAATACAACAATAACATAATTGACATTAATACGCACAAAATTAAAGTACTTGCCGCGATTGACGACAAGAATAATACTTCGATTGGTATCAATACACTCGAAGGTCGCTCCTTCGATCAATCACTTAGTAAAACTCGGACCTTAAACAAAAGAAATAATATATAGTTCATCTTACGTCTAATAACTAACGAACGAACATCTAACATTCTAAACTACGGCCGAAAGTTCAACATTACGAATCCTGACTGCACTTTTCATAATGTACGTTGCATACCCAACGTAACGTACGTTAAGTCTGTACGTTAGCGTACGTAATCTCCAAATACTAACGTACACTAATCATGTATTTGTCAGTTCACTTCTCTGATCAGATGACTGTCTCGTCTGATGATATAGCGTACGTAATGCATAATGCTTAACGTACACTATACTCACATATACATTACTCATGCAAACTTGAATGATCCTACGGTTTTAGACATCTTCGAATTCAAGGATACTCATATCAACACAACGCCGTACTCAATCTTGATTACGAATTCTCATATGTGGTTCGGATAATCTATATATTTGATACGATCACTTCATTCAAACTTTCATTGAAAACATTATCTATTCAATCTACTTTTATGAATTACGACAAAACCTTCGATGATTCTTCTCTTAAGTCCGTCTATCAAAAGTGATATCAATATCAAGTCTACGATCATTATGGAAACACCATTCAATACGGATTTATAATCTCAGAAAACTTCCCTTACTTGTTCATCATAATAAGATTCGAACTATAATGCTCTTAACAATGGTAACTTAAGCATAAACATTCCAACTTCCTAAACATGATGTTCGGTTATATAAGTCATCAATAGGACCTAATAATCTCAGTAGTATGCTCATAACATCCTTAAGAACATGAATATAAGGGTTGGAGATAGCATTAACATACCTTAATATGAAGAAAATGCCGAGACAATAGGTAGAATCCAACTCCGGTTGCTTGAGTGCAAATCCAAGGTGTTTCTTAACTTCAATGATCAAGTATATGTGATATCCAATCTTCAATTATCAAGTATATGTGATTTAAAGGTGTTTAGGTAGTAGGGGGCTCTCTGGACTTGAAAAGAGGTGAAGGACAAGTGAAAGAGACGACGTGAATGAAATGGGGTGCTGTCCCATTTATAATTTTTCTGACCTTTACGTACGTTAGCCTTCGTGCATAACGTACATTATCCATTTAGTGTACGCTATCGGTTATGCTTAGCGTATGTTAACATCCAAATAGCTTACTGTCTCGTTCCTGTACACTCTTACATACGCTACATCCTCAAAGTTATGTATGTAATCAGCTATAATTAGCGTACACTATATACATCACTTAGCATATTTTAATCCCCGTTGACCCAAAACTATCCAGGTTCATGTCGCAGGAATCTTATCCGGACCCACCAACCAACTGGCTCATGTGCTAGCCGCCTTGATCAATTATTGACTTCCTTACGTACGTTATGCCTAGCTCATAACGTACGCTATCTGTGGCTCGTAACGTACGTTACGCTTATCTGCTAGCGTACGTTATGACGTAGTTGCATGTATAAATTTACAAGTTGATATTACCATGTATGTGGATACGAAAACGGAAAAGATCATACTTCGATTATCGATATCACAAATTCGAATAATACAGGGTTTAAATACGGATGAAAATACTCAACAATTTATCCGGATATTACATACTCTCCTTCTAAAAAGGAGTTTCGTCCCGAAACTCAAGACGAAAATAACTTTGGGTATCTGGACTTCATGCTATCTTCCGTTTCCCAAGTGGCTTCTTCAACTCCGTGGAGCGACCACTGAACATTAACCAAAGTGATTGGTTTATTTCTCAATTGTTTGACTCGACTTTCAAGTATCTTGATCGGTCTTTCTTCAAACGTGTCGTCCTGAGCGACTTCGATCTCGCCGAAATCAGTGACATGACTGAAATATGATATATATACTTCCATAATTGGGATATGTGGAACACGTTATGAACATGGCTCAACGATGGAGGTAATGCCAACCTGTATGCCAACTCTCCAACTCTTTCAAGAATCTCGAACGGTCCGATGTATCTCGGACTCAGCTTTCCCTTTTTCCCAAAACGAAAGATTCCCCGAGTAGTAGAAACCTTTAAAAGCATGTGATCTCCAATACTGAACTCTAATGGGCGACGGTGCACATCTGCATAAGATTTCTTCCGACTCTGGGCGGTCAACAGTCTTTCACGAATCAAGGCTATCTTTTCTTGTGTCTATACGATCAACTCCGGTTCCATCACGATCAAGTCTGATGAATCATCCCAACACAGGGGCGATCTGCATCTCCTCCCGTATAATGCTTCAAATGGCACCATCTTCATAGAAGCATGCCAACTATTGTTGTAAGTGAATTCAATCAGCGGCAAATGAACTTCCCAATCAGCCGACCAATCTAAGGCACAAGCTATTAGCATGTCTTCCACTGTTTGAATAGTCCTCTCGGACTGTCCATTTGTCTGTGGATGATAAGCTGTGCTGAAGCTCAATTCGGTTCCCAAGGCCTTATGAACTGCTTTCCAAAAATGTGACACGAAATGACCATCTCGATCAGAAATAATGGTCTTCGGAGTACCATGCAATCGGACTATCTCTGCAATAAACACTCGGTCCAACTTCTCTGGTTCCCAAGTGTCCTTAATGACTAGAAAATGAGCCGATTTGGTGAGACGGTCAACTATCACCCAAATCATGTTCATCCCTGTTCTGGTCTTCGGCATATTAGTGATAAAGTCCATCGATATGTCCTCCCACTTCCATTCAGGAATCGGGGGCGGCTTCATCATTCCGGCAGGTCATTGATGTTTGATCTAACTTGCTAACAAATCAAACATTTTGAGACATAATCCTCTACATCTTTCTTCATGTTGCCCCACCAGAAATTCTGCTTTAGATCCTTATACATCTTACTGGTGCCCAGGTGGATAGAATAGGGCGTGCTGTGAGCTTCCTTCATGATTGTCTGTTTCAAAACATCGACATCGGGAACACAAAGTCAGCTCTGCAATCTCAAAACTCCATCATCATGAATTACGAATCATGGGGACTTTCCCTTACTCACTTCATCACGTAACCGAATCATCAGAGGATCATCCAATTGCTTAGATTTGATTTCTTCAGTTACTGATGAAGTTAGTTCCATCACACACAGTTGTCCTTGGTACTTCAATTCCTTCGCGAATCAATTCTCGTTGAATGCTGGGCTGGGAGGTGAGAGTATCCAGCATTCGAATAGAAATGGGTTTGCAGCTCAGTGCATCAGCCACCACATTTGCTTTGCCTGGGTGATAAAGAATTTCCAAGTCATAATCCTTAATCAATTCCAGTCATGTCCTCTGTCGCATGTTTAGCTCTTTCAGACTGAATATGTATTTGAGACTCTTATGATCCGTGAAGATCTGACAGTGAGTCCCGTACAGATAATGTCTCTAGATTTTCAAATCGAAAACCACCGCTGCCAGCTCCAAATCGTGTGTTGGGTAATTTACTTCATAAGGCTTCAACTGTAGTGATGCATAGGCGATTACCTTCTCATTCTACATCAGTACACAACCGAGACCTTGGTTTGAAGCGTCACTGTAAACCATGAATCCTCCAGTCCCCTGTGGTAGTGCTAAAATCGGTGCCGTTATCAATCTCTTCTTCAATTCATCAAAACTGGTCTGGCACATCTCGTTCCACTCAAACTTTTGGGTCTTCTGTAGTAATCGAGTAAGTGGGCGGGAAATTTTGGAAAACCCTTCCACGAACCGACGATAATACCCAGCAAGTCCTAAGAAACTCCTGACTTCCTTCACGTTCTTAGGAGACTTCCAATCCATAATTGCTTCGATTTTCTGGGGGTCTACTCGGACTCCTTTCGCTGATACCACATGACCTAGGAACATCACTTCCTTTATCCAGAATTCACACTTAGAAAGTTTGGCATACAATTGTTCGCTTCTCAAAAGGACCAAAACGATCCATAAGTGTTGCGCATGCTCTTACGGGCTCTTGGAATAAACCAGAATATCATCAATAAACATAACTACGAATTTGTACAAATACTCTATGAACACTCAATTCATCAAGCGCATGAACATGGCGGGTGCATTAGTGAGACCAAGCGGCATCACTACAAACTCATAGTGTCCGTAGCGAGTTCTGAATGCTGACTTTGGAACATCAGATTCCTTAATCCTCAACTGATGATATCGATCTTAGAAAATATTGTTGCTCCTTGCAACTGGTCAAACAAATCATCAATCAGTGGAAACGGATTCTTGTTCTTGATCGTCATCTTGTTCAGCTCTCGATAGTCAATACACAATCGAAGTGATCCATCTTTCTTAGGACAAAAGAAGCGGTGCACCCGGGCGGCAACTTGGCTGAATATAGCCTTTGTCCAGTAACTCTTCCAGTTGTTTCTTTAATTCGTACATCTAAATAGGTGCCATATGATACGGCGCCTTAGAAATCGGTGTAGCTCCTGGTTCCAGCTCAATGGTGAACTCCACATCTTGTCGTGGAGGTAGTCCAGGTAATTCATCAGGAAACATATTCAGGAATTCGTTCACAACAAGAATGGATGAAAGTTCTACTTTTCCGTCTTCCTTCTTCATTGCGTATCACCAGTATCCAGTACAACCCTGTTTTAGCAGTTTGAAAGCTTTCATTGCTTTGATCACCTTTCCTGAGCTTCCTGGTCTCCATCCCTCGAACAATATTTCGGAACCATCTAAATCTATCATCGAGTATTCCTCTTCGGTAGTTTATAATAGCTCCATATCGATTAAGCCAATCATCTCCAAGAATCAATTCGTCTCCTTGCATTTCTATCACAATCAGATTTGAGGGCCACTCTCTGCCTCCAATGGATATAGGAAAATCTCTAGTGTCCCACCATTCTCTCCCCCCTCGGTAAACCCACAAATAAGGCTCACAATAGTAAAAACCAGAAATGTTCAAACGATTTACACAAAACAATGATATAAATGAATGTGTAGCCCTGTATCGAATAAAACGCTAATCGGTTGTGAAAGGATATGAGCAGTGCACTGAGCATCTGATCGTCGCCTCCTCATCTCATATAGGCATGGAGGAACAGATCCGGCCTCGATGTCCCCTTTGGTCGAATCGTCCTCTTCGCCCGCGACAAAACTCGGGGTAGATGGACACTCTGCTGCGTCTGCTGAACACTTGCTTCTTTCTAAGCCATTGTGAAGTACGAGCTCCATTTAACTTCGTGGCATCCTTACAGAACATCGCACGATGCCCTTCCTGTTCGAAATCATAACATGTTACTGGAGAACGGAGACAATCACGCCAGATGTGTCTTGGGCGTCCACAATTAAAACAGTTCTTGACTACATCTATCTGTGCTGATACTGCTCTGAAGTTCTTTCCGCTCTTGTATGGGTGCAGAGGTTTCTTGAATGAATGAAAGGATGACTGGGCCTTGCGGGGCCTACTGCTCTTGTGCTCTGTCAAACTACCAGAGACTTTATGTTTCTTGGGTTCGGCAAACTTTTCCATCGCTGCTTCTTTAATACCAGCGCTTTATCCTGATACTGACGGAGAGTGGTGCATTCAAAACCTGACATGTACTTTTGTATCTCCGGTTTCATTCTCATATCAAATGGATCATCATTTCCGCATCAGTTCTGACTAGGTGTCGAACAAACGCCAGTTGCTGATTAAATGTCTTAATCGCCTGAGATACTGGCTCATCTGAAGGTTGTGCGGAGAAAAATTCCCGAACTTTAGCTTCCCTCACTGGGTGGGGATAGTACTGAGCTTCCATCATCAATTTAAATTCTCCCCAGTCGGCATCATGATCTATGGGTCGGATGGCCTCCCACCATTCAGACGTTTCCCCTATCGGAAAATACTGAGCAATAGAGGCTCTCCGGTCATCTGGGTAATTAATCCCGGCAAAAATTTTCTCCAGCTCTTTCAACCAGTGATCCCATGTCGGTGTCTCAGAAATGTCGTCGAATTTAGGTGGTTGCATCTTCGCCACCTCCTGCAGCCATCAGTCACCTCGATTTCCCAAGTCTGGGATGCCTTGTTGTCTTTCTCCCTGTTGCAATCCTACTGCCACCTGCATTTGGTCCACAACCTGAGCAAACTGAGTCATCTGGTTAACCACCTGACGAAGGATGTAGGGAACGGCAGGTTCTAATTCGTTGTTAGTGGATTCCTGTGGCTCGCTTGAGCTATGGCTTAGCCTGATTTAAAGGTGAAGCTTCTCTTTCAGCATTCCTACGTCCGCATCCATGACCGCGACCACGTCCACGTCCTCCTCTCAACATACTGTACATATATACACTCAATATACAGGGAGAATATTGTTCAAAATTTTCAAGTATAAAGAGGTATATCATATGAAGGATGAGATAGAGTTTATGAACTTACAACCACCGCTCGCACGAAGATGTAGGTAGTACAGTGATGTTATTCACGGCCGGTTATCTCAAAAGACATATACGACCCCTACTTTAACCCAATGGCCAAGATATCCATAATCTTAACTCCGATACCATATTCTGTAACACCCCCGATAGTTCAGGAATATTACAGCGCCGTAAATCCTTTACGTACGAATTTACAAGGCTGACGGAACAGAACGACAATAATAGACACCAAATTATGGCAACATAAATAAAATACAACGAATCTGAATCAGTAATAAAATTACAAATATACAACGACGAATTATTAATACACAACCAATTCCAACATCATAAAGGACCACGTACTCGAGTACTTAATTAAAACAACACAAACAACTGACAATCAATCCGACCGGAACATCACTCTGCACCCTCGTCGTCATGCAGCTCTAGTGGTTGTTTTCCCGCTCTCCTGGAACCTGAACATAAAACAAATGTCCACCCCCAAAGGGGTTAGCACAACGATGATAGTACAGGTACGATAAATAATCATCAAGTATTTATTCAATAATCCTTAAATACGAACGTCAATATTATCAATCATAACTATGACAAGTTTCTCCAACGAGAAATAGTAGCAACACATAGTACATCATAACAATCTCAACATACTCGTGGTATTCCAACGATCCAGCGCACACAACTATAGATTCCCATGATGATCCCGTCGGACCAACACATGGTGGAAATACCGGTGATCCAGTAGCACACAGCTATAGAATCCCATGATAATCCCGTCGGACCAACGCATGGTGGACAATTAACAAGTACGCAACAATATAACAATAACATAGTCGACATTAATACGCACAAATAAAATTAAAGTACTTACCACGATTGACTACAAGAATAATACTTCGACTGATATCAATACACTCGAAGGTCGCTCCTTCGATCAATCACTTAGTAAAACTCGGACCTTAAACAAAAGAATAATATAGAGTTCATCTTACGTCGAATAACTAACGAATGAACATCTAACATTCTAAACTATGGCCAAAAGTTCAACATTACGAATACTGACTGCACTCTTCATAACATACATTACATACCTAACGTAACATACGTTAATTCTGTACGTTAGCGTACGTAAGCTCCAAATACTAATGTATGCTAATCATGTATTTGGCAGTTCACTTCTATGATCAGATGACTGTCTCGTCTGATTATATAGCGTACGTAATGCATAATACTTAACGTACGTTATACTCACACATACATTACTCATGCAAACTTGAATGATCCTACGGTTTTAGACATCTTCGAATTCAAGGATACACGTATCATCACAATGCCATACTCAATCCTGATTACGAATTCTCATATGTGGTTCGTATAATCTATATAGTTGATATGATCACTTCATTCAAACTTTCATTGAGAACATTATCTAATCAATCCACTTTTACGAATTACGACAAAACCTTCGATGATTCTTCTCTTAAGTCCGTATAACAAAAGTGATATCAATATCAAGTCTACGATCATTATGGAAACACCATTCAATACGGATTTATCAATCTCAGAAAACTTCCCTTACTTGTTCATCATAACAAGATTCGAACTATAATGCTCTTAACAATGGTAACTTAAGCATAAACATTGCAACTTCCTAAACATGATGTTCGGTTATATAAGTCATCTATGTGACCTAATAATCTCGGTAGTATGCTCATAACATCCTTAAGAACACGAATACAAGGGTTGGAGATAGCATTAACACACCTTAATATGAAGAAAACGCCGAGACAATAGGTAGAATCCAACTCTGGTTGCTTGAGTGCCAATCCAAGGTGTTTCTTAATTTCAATGATCAAGTATATGTGATATCCAATCTTCAATGATCAAGTATATGTGATCTAAAGGTGTTTAGGTAGTAGGGGGGGCTCTCTGGACTTGAAAAGAGGTGAAGGACAAGTGAAAGAGACGAAGTGAAATGAAATGGGGTGCTGTCCCATTTATAATTTTTCTTACCTTTACGTACGTTAGCCTTCGTGCATAACATACGTTATCCACTTAGCGTATGCTATCAGTTATGCTTAGCATACGTTAATGTCCAAATAGGTTACTATCTCGTTCCTGTACACTCTTACATACGCTACATCCTCAAAGTTACGTACGTAATCAGCTATAATTAGCATACGCTATATACATCACTTAGCGTACGTTAATCCCTATTGACCCAAAACTATCCAGGTTCATGCCGCGGGAATCTTATCCGGACCCACCAACCAACTGGCTCATGTGCTAGCCGCCCTGCTCAATTATTGACTGCTGAGGAATTGGATGATGCTTGGGTAAGAATACGAAATGTATGGTCCAATGATCTGTATTATAATATTTGGGCCTAACACAACCAAATTTTAAACCTGTTGGACTTCGTATAATATGAAGTACATGATCTTCTACTCCCTCCGAAATACAATATTTTGAGTAAAATGGGTGTACTTCCGAAAAATAATTGGATGTGATAGAAGTGTAAGTTCTGTAAGTATTGATGGTGTGTGGTATCGAGTAAAAGGTAAAAAATATTGATGGTGAGTGTGTGGTGTCGAGTAAAAGGTAAAAAATATTGATGGTAAGTATACGATGGAGATAAAAAGTAAAAAAATGATTGTTGGTCATGAGTTGGTCATGCACACACTTCCTCAGCATCGACACAAAATACATTGTGTACGAAGGATAATGCTGGCGGTAACGCCAACTCATATGCTAAGTCACCGACTTTCTTAAGGATTAAAAACAGATCAACATATCTTGGTCTCAGTTTTCCTTATCTCTTATAACTCTTTTTCAGTGGAGTCACTTTAAGAAAAATATGGTCCCCCACTTCAAAATGCAAGTCATTCTTTTAAGGATTGACACACGATTTCTCTCTATCTTATGTTGCTCTAATGCGATCCTAAATCTTTGCAACTGCTGAAACTGTTTGTCTAGTCAATTCGGGTCCAAAAAAAAATTCTTCTCCAACTTCGGTCCACTATAACGGTGATCTGCACTTTCTCCCATATGGTGCCTCGTGTGGGGCTATTCCAATAGTTGCATTATAACTTGTTATATGCGAATTCCACTAACATCAAATAATTTTCCCACTTATCGTAAGGTCTAAAACGCATGCCCTCAACATATCTTTTAAGTTTTTTATCGTCCTTTCAAACTGACCATCAGTCTACGGGAGATAAGTTGCGCCAAACTTTAGCTTCGTTCCCATCGCCTTGTGTTAATTTCTCTGAAACTTAGAAGTGAATCTTGTATCTCTGTCAAACACTATAAATGTAGGAATTTCATGCATACTCATAACTTCTCTTACGTACAGCTGATCTTATTAATCCATATTAAATGTAATATTTAATGGCATAAGTGTGTCGACTTAGTCAATCTATCGACAGTGACCCACCTAGCAGTATTTTCCCTAGCTGATCGGGGCAACCAAAGTGATAAAATTCAAGGTTACATACTCCCATTTTCACTCAGAGATTTCTAATGGCTCATGTAACCCGATGGTCACTAGTGTTCAGCTTTCGCTTGCTGACAAACCAAACACTTTTGTATGAACAATCCAATATCTCTCTTCGTACTCCTCCACCAAAACAACTTCCTTACGTCATGGTACAGCTTTGTACCTACTGGGTGTGCCTTATTAGGAATATTATGTGTTTCCTCTAGTAAATCTCTTCTCAGTACTTCGTACTCAGGCACGCAAAGCCTCCCTTCATACACAAGAACACCATTAATAGCTTCCACAAACCCCTTAATGCTACCCTCACGAGCTCAAGATTTCATCTTAGCAATAAAATTATCCTTCCCCTACATGTCCTTGATTCTATCTATCAGAGTAGGACGCATCATCAAAGATGATAAGATAGCACCAGCTTTACTCAGATATGGTAACAATTCAATTCTCAGATTCTCAAAATCCCTTATTACCTGCAGTTGGCCTGTCATGAGACTACCTACCTACCTTGTAGCCTTTCAGCTCAAAGCGCCAGCTATTATGTTAGCCTTGCTCGGGTGGTAGCGTATTGATCAATCATAGTCCTTGACAAGCTGTAACAATCTTTTTTGTCGCACATTTAGTTCCTTATGGGCAAAGATCTATTTAAACTCTTGTGGTCTGTATAAATTTCACACTTTGCCCTGTAAAGGTAGCGTCTCCAAATTTTTAATGCATGAACTTCGTCAGACAACTCTAAGTCATGAGTAAGATATGAGATCAATTTTTAAGAACACACTCGCTCCCTTTAGTTGATTAAAAATGTCATTAGTTCTGGCAACAGGTATTTATTATTCGTGGTGAGGCAATTCAGCTCCCTGTAGTCGATGCACAACCTTAGGGTGCCATCCTCTTTCTTCACGAACAACACTGGAGCATCCTAAGGCAAGACGCTTGGTTGGATATGTCATTTATCTAGAACTCTCGGAACTGTTCCTTTAGTTCTTGCGATTCCTTACACGCCATCATTTAGGATGCTTTAGATATTGGTGCTGCTTACCAAATGAATAGTAAAATCAACTTGTCTTTCGGAGGGGCTCCTAGAAGATCCTCAGGAAATACATATTCGAGTCCTGCACTACTAGAGAATCAGTTGGAGATGACTTGGTGTTTCGAGTGTCCATTATATTCACCAATTAGCCATTGAAGAAGTCTTTCTTCAACATCTTTACCCTCTTTCAGTGCTGACATGATACGCGGTGCAGGCTTACTTTTTTAGTCCCATAAATAAACTCCTCTTCTCTAGGCTTCTTGATAACCACCTTCCTCTCACGACATAAAATAAGAGAATAATTATCTCTTAACCAATCCATATCTAATATATTTTCGAAATCCTCCCATCCATAAGCGACTAGATATAATAGTTTCACCAAAAGGTATACCAACATCCAATACATCATCACATACTACCTATACATGACTAAATCGAGTAAAGAATGTAGGAGAGAGTATTGCATCGAAATCAAACAAATCTAAGGTAGGCGTGAAATAGTGAGTACACATTTCATCGTGTCTGAGTCCTGGTATGCCTCTTCCTTAGTAGCAAACATGCGGACTTTCTTATTGTCTTCCTTATAGTTACATCCCTTCCAATCACAAGCGCACTCATGCGCCATGTGTCATGGCTCCTTGTGTAACACCCCCAAGTTATTCAAGGTATATTACAGCGCCGTGAGCCCCGCCATAGGACCTACAAGGATATACATATGCGGAACCATGAAGTTTGACCGATGAGGTCTAAACATAATCCAATGGAAGGTACAATAAAATTGACGACCAAAATGATATCCAAATAGACCAAATACATTACATCAGAAATCAATCCCAAGGGAACATAGGCCAAAACATCAAAAAGGCCAGAAACCGTACTCGAGTACTCATTTCAAGTACAACATTACTGAATGGATAAAATACAAAATATAACCATAGACAAGACACAGCATTACACTTTCCCCTCATCTTCATGCCGACCCGGTACATGCCTATCCGCTCTCCTAGATCCTAAAATACATGTAAGGTATTTCCCCCAAAAAGGGGTTAGCCGTCGAATATCTAGTACAAGTATATCGAATATGAAACACAATACTTCTCGACAGTAAAGTAAATGTAATCATCATTTCATCAACTCAAGACTAGTATTCCGGAATAACTAAATCTCATAGCACTTCATTTGAATACATACGTGATTAACCATGGAACCGCACCAAAGGCAATAGAACCCTTAGAGGCCCCGTCGGACCCTCCCAGAGTTGTTAACCCAAAATATTCACGGAACTGCACCAAAGGTAACGGAATCCTCAGAGGACCCGTCGGTCCATCCCAGAGTGAATATATACAGTCATACAATTCATATACCTTACTTTTAAAGTCGAGAACGTACAATCATAAACATATACTTGCCTTTGAGACATCGAGAATCAGAAGGAAAAGAATACAAGTTCGGTAGGTCCAAGAATGCACTTGTGGCACCTAAACGATTTGTAAGGAATACGATAATTAATAATCCATACTCAAATCACACGGAGAAAATTCCCGAAACCCGCCTACAATTCATAAAACTCCAAGGATAATCACCTAGAGGTTTGGAAATCCCCCAAACCCTCTCAAGTCCGAACAAAATACATAAACATCCACATAATCGTAGGGGAAACATGGCTACGGTGTAGATACATCATAATCTCAAAGATCTCAAGCTCCAAAATGGATAAATCGGACGAATCTAAGAAAATCCCCAACAATTCCCAAACTAGGGTTCTAAGGAATTTACCTTGATTTGGAAGGTAGAAACGGATTAGATGATGTATAATATTTGTTATCCCACCAAAGATGAGGATAGATGATGAATAGCCGCCCCCAAATCGCCTCAGAGCCGCCCCTCTCGTGCACTCTCGTCGAAATGAAGAAATGGGAAGAAAAGTGATGAATAACGAGGCCGAACGCCCTTATATCTGCGCCTATCTAGCCCGTGCTAAATCTTAAGGTTAGCGTGCGCTAACGGGGCTGCCTGGTAGTCCATTAGCCTCTGACTTGTGTCGATAGCGTGCGCTGCATCCAACATAGCGCGTGCTACACAATGCTTATAGCGTGCGCTACCTGCTAGTCCAGAGAGCAGAAACCCCTTACTGCCACTGCCAAACCAGAGTAGTTAGCGTGCACTACATCTGATGCTAGCGCGCGCTACCAAGCACGAATAGTGTACGTGAGCTCACGTCTAGTGTGCGCTAACTGCTAGGCCAGAGGGCAGAACTCAGCTACTGCCTCTGCCAAGCCCGGACCATTAGTGTGCGCTACAGGCGAAACTTGTGCGTGCTACTCAACAAAAATAGCGTGCGTAAACTTAGGCCTAGCGTACGCTATCTGTCTCTCACAAAACATCGCTGAAAGGTCCAATCAATACGAACATGTCCCGAAAATTAAGAAACTCTAAAATCAACACCAACAACATCCCTACAAGTGCTTACAAGAGCGACAAAGTGAAAGAACGTCAAAGCCAACAATTCATACAAAGTACGGGTATTACATTCTCCCCCTCTAAAAAGAAGTTTCGTCTCGAAACTTAAGAAATAAAAAGTTCGGGGTATCTCGATCGCATCTTCACTTCCGTTTCCCAAGTCGCTTCCTCAACTCCATGTCTTGACCATTGCACCTTAACCAACGGAATGGTTTTGTGTCGAAGCTGCTTCTCACGACGTTCAAGGATCTTTACCGGTCTCTTTGGAAAGGTAACATCCTCGGCTACATCAATCTCACTATAGTCGATAATATGACTTGGATCCGGCACGTACTTTCTCAACTGAGAAACATGAAAAACGCTATGGACATGACTCAAAACTGGAGGCAACACCAAACGATAAGCTAAATCCCCAACCCTGTCCAAAATTTCAAACGGTTTGATTTACCAAGGACTAAGTTTCTCCTTTTCCCTGATGCATAGACTTCCTTACGTATGATGCTCAATTAGAAATCGTGTGTTGGGTAATTTACTTCATAAGGCTTCAACTGTAGTGATGCATAGGCGATTACCTTCTCATTCTACATCAGTACACAACCGAGACCTTGGTTTGAAGCGTCACTGTAAACCATGAATCCTCCAGTCCCCTGTGGTAGTGCTAAAATCGGTGCCGTTATCAATCTCTTCTTCAATTCATCAAAACTGGTCTGGCACATCTCGTTCCACTCAAACTTTTGGGTCTTCTGTAGTAATCGAGTAAGTGGGCGGGAAATTTTGGAAAACCCTTCCACGAACCGACGATAATACCCAGCAAGTCCTAAGAAACTCCTGACTTCCTTCACGTTCTTAGGAGACTTCCAATCCATAATTGCTTCGATTTTCTGGGGGTCTACTCGGACTCCTTTCGCTGATACCACATGACCTAGGAACATCACTTCCTTTATCCAGAATTCACACTTAGAAAGTTTGGCATACAATTGTTCGCTTCTCAAAAGGTCCAAAACGATCCATAAGTGTTGCGCATGCTCTTCCGGGCTCTTGGAATAAACCAGAATATCATCAATAAACATAACTACGAATTTGTACAAATACTCTATGAACACTCAATTCATCAACTGCATGAACATGGCAGGTGCATTAGTGAGACCAAACGGCATCACTACAAACTCATAGTGTCCGTAGCGAGTTCTGAATGCTGACTTTGGAACATCAGATTCCTTAATCCTCAACTGATGATATCGATCTTAGAAAATATTGTTGCTCCTTGCAACTGGTCAAACAAATCATCAATCAGTGGAAACGGATTCTTGTTCTTGATCGTCATCTTGTTCAGCTCTCGATAGTCAATACACAATCGAAGTGATCCATCTTTCTTCCGGACAAAAAGAACTGGTGCACCCCAGGGCGAAACGCTTGGCTGAATATAGCCTTTGTCCAGTAACTCTTCCAGTTGTTTCTTTAATTCGTACATCTAAATAGGTGCCATATGATACGGCGCCTTAGAAATCGGTGTAGCTCCTGGTTCCAGCTCAATGGTGAACTCCACATCTTGTCGTGGAGGTAGTCCAGGTAATTCATCAGGAAACATATTCAGGAATTCGTTCACAACAAGAATGGATGAAAGTTCTACTTTTCCGTCTTCCTTCTTCATTGCGTATCACCAGTATCCAGTACAACCCTGTTTTAGCAGTTTGAAAGCTTTCATTGCTTTGATCACCTTTCCTGAGCTTCCTGGTCTCCATCCCTCGAACAATATTTCGGAACCATCTTCAGCTATCATCGAGTATTCCTCTTTCGGTAGTTTATAATAGCTCCATATCGATTAAGCCAATCATCTCCAAGAATCAGGTCGTCTCCTTGCATTTCTATCACAATCAGATTTGAGGGCCACTCTCTGCCTCCAATGGATATAGGAAAATCTCTAGTTTCCCACAATTCTCTCCCCACTCGGTAAACCCACAAATAAGGCTCACAATAGTAAAAACCAGAAATGTTCAAACGATTTACACAAAACAATGATATAAATGAATGTGTAGCCCTGTATCGAATAAAACGCTAACTGGTTGTGAAAGGATATGAACGGTACCTGAGCATCCTGATCGTCTGCCTCCTCATCTCATATAGGCATGGAGGAACAGATCCAGCACTCGATGTCCCCTTTCGGTCGAACTGTCCTCTTCCGCGTCCGCGACCAAAACTCTGGGGTAGATGGACACTCTGCTGCGTCTGCTGAACACTTGCTTCTTTCTAAGCCGGCTGTGAAGTACGAGCTCCATTTAACTTCGTGGCATCCTTACAGAACATCGCACGATGCCCTTCCTGTTCGAAATCATAACATGTTACTGGAGAACGGAGACAATCACGCCAGATGTGTCTTGGGCGTCCACAATTAAAACAGTTCTTGACTACATCTATCTGTGCTGATACTGCTCTGAAGTTCTTTCCGCTCTTGTATGGGTGCAGAGGTTTCTTGAATGAATGAAAGGATGACTGGGCCTTGCGGGGCCTACTGCTCTTGTGCTCTGTCAAACTACCAGAGACTTTATGTTTCTTGGGTTCGGCAAACTTTTCCATCGCTGCTTCTTTAATACCAGCGCTTTATCCTGATACTGACGGAGAGTGGTGCATTCAAAACCTGACATGTACTTTTGTATCTCCGGTTTCATTCTCATATCAAATGGATCATCATTTCCGCATCAGTTCTGACTAGGTGTCGAACAAACGCCAGTTGCTGATTAAATGTCTTAATCGCCTGAGATACTGGCTCATCTGAAGGTTGTGCGGAGAAAAATTCCCGAACTTTAGCTTCCCTCCGGGTGGGGATAGTACTGAGCTTCCATCATCAATTTAAATTCTCCCCGGTCGGCATCATGATCTATGGGTCGGATGGCCTCCCACCATTCGACGTTTCCCCTATCGGAAAATACCGAGCAATAGAGGCTCTCCGGTCATCTGGGTAATTAATCCCGGCAAAAATTTTCTCCAGCTCTTTCAACCAGTGATCCCATGTCGGTGTCTCAGAAATGTCGTCGAATTTAGGTGGTTGCATCTTCGCCACCTCCTGCAGCCATCAGTCACCTCGATTTCCCAAGTCTGGGATGCCTTGTTGTCTTTCTCCCTGTTGCAATCCTACTGCCACCTGCATTTGGTCCACAACTTTGAGCAACCGAGTCATCCGGTTAACCACTGACGAAGGATGTAGGAACGGCAGTTCTAATTCGTTGTTAGTGGATTCTGTGGCTCGCTTGAGCTATGGCTTAGCCTGATTTAAAGGTGAAGCTTCTCTTTCAAAGATTCCTACGTCCGCATCCATGACCGCGACCACGTCCACGTCCTCCTCTCAACATACTGTACATATATACACTCAATATACAGGGAGAATATTGTTCAAAATTTTCAAGTATAAAGAGGTATATCATATGAAGGATGAGATAGAGTTTATGAACTTACAACCACCGCTCGCACGAAGATGTAGGTAGTACAGTGATGTTATTCACGGCCGGTTATCTCAAAAGACATATACGACCCCTACTTTAACCCAATGGCCAAGATATCCATAATCTTAACTCCGATACCATATTCGTAACACCCCGATAGTTCAGGAATATTACAGCGCCGTAAATCCTTTACGTACGAATTTACAAGGCCGACGGAATGAGCGACAATAATAGACACCAAATTATGGCAACATAAATAAAATACAACGAATCAATCGGTAAAAAAATAACAAATATACAACGACGAATTATTAATACACAACCAATTCCAACATCATAAAGGACCACGTACTCGAGTACTTAATTAAAACAACACAAACAACTGACAATCAATCCGACCGGAACATCACTCTGCACCCTCGTCGTCATGCAGCTCTAGTGGTTGTTTTCCCGCTCTCCTGGAACCTGAACATAAAACAAATGTCCACCCCCAAAGGGGTTAGCACAACGATGATAGTACAGGTACGATAAATAATCATCAAGTATTTATTCAATAATCCTTAAATACGAACGTCAATATTATCAATCATAACTATGACAAGTTTCTCCAACGAGAAATAGTAGCAACACATAGTACATCATAACAATCTCAACATACTCGTGGTATTCCAACGATCCAGCGCACACAACTATAGATTCCCATGATGATCCCGTCGGACCAACACATGGTGGAAATACCTGTCCAGTGATCCAGCGCACACAGCTATAGAATCCCATGATAATCCCGTCGGACCAACGCATGGTGGACAATTAACAAGTACGCAACAATATAACAATAACATAGTCGACATTAATACGCACAAATAAAATTAAAGTACTTACCACGATTGACTACAAGAATAATACTTCGACTGATATCAATACACTCGAAGGTCGCTCCTTCGATCAATCACTTAGTAAAACTCGGACCTTAAACAAAAGAATAATATAGAGTTCATCTTACGTCGAATAACTAACGAATGAACATCTAACATTCTAAACTATGGCCAAAAGTTCAACATTACGAATACTGACTGCACTCTTCATAACATACATTACATACCCAACGTAACATACGTTAATTCTGTACGTTAGCGTACGTAAGCTCCAAATACTAATGTATGCTAATCATGTATTTGGCAGTTCACTTCTATGATCAGATGACTGTCTCGTCTGATTATATAGCGTACGTAATGCATAATACTTAACGTACGTTATACTCACACATACATTACTCATGCAAACTTGAATGATCCTACGGTTTTAGACATCTTCGAATTCAAGGATACACGTATCATCACAATGCCATACTCAATCCTGATTACGAATTCTCATATGTGGTTCGTATAATCTATATAGTTGATATGATCACTTCATTCAAACTTTCATTGAGAACATTATCTAATCAATCCACTTTTACGAATTACGACAAAACCTTCGATGATTCTTCTCTTAAGTCCGTATAACAAAAGTGATATCAATATCAAGTCTACGATCATTATGGAAACACCATTCAATACGGATTTATCAATCTCGAAAACTTCCCTTACTTGTTCATCATAACAAGATTCGAACTATAATGCTCTTAACAATGGTAACTTAAGCATAAACATTGCAACTTCCTAAACATGATGTTCGGTTATATAAGTCATCTATGTGACCTAATAATCTCGGTAGTATGCTCATAACATCCTTAAGAACACGAATACAAGGGTTGGAGATAGCATTAACACACCTTAATATGAAGAAAACGCCGAGACAATAGGTAGAATCCAACTCTGGTTGCTTGAGTGCCAATCCAAGGTGTTTCTTAATTTCAATGATCAAGTATATGTGATATCCAATCTTCAATGATCAAGTATATGTGATCTAAAGGTGTTTAGGTAGTAGGGGGGGCTCTCTGGACTTGAAAAGAGGTGAAGGACAAGTGAAAGAGACGAAGTGAAATGAAATGGGGTGCTGTCCCATTTATAATTTTTCTTACCTTTACGTACGTTAGCCTTCGTGCATAACATACGTTATCCACTTAGCGTATGCTATCAGTTATGCTTAGCATACGTTAATGTCCAAATAGGTTACTATCTCGTTCCTGTACACTCTTACATACGCTACATCCTCAAAGTTACGTACGTAATCAGCTATAATTAGCATACGCTATATACATCACTTAGCGTACGTTAATCCCTATTGACCCAAAACTATCCAGGTTCATGCCGCGGGAATCTTATCCGGACCCACCAACCAACTGGCTCATGTGCTAGCCGCCCTGCTCAATTATTGACTTCCTTACGTACGCTATGCCTAGATCATAGTGTACGCTATCTGTGGCTCATAACATACGTTACGCTTATCTGCTAGCGTACGTTACGACGTAGTTGCATGTATAAATTTACAAGTTGATATTACCATGTATGTGGATACGAATACGAAAAAGATCATACTTTGATTATCGATATCACAAATTCGAATAATACAGGGTTCAAATACGGACGAAAATACTCAACAATTTATCCGGATATTACAACTAGTACCGGTCGCACTGTTCTGTGATGATGGCAAAGTGGTGATACTATAGACAAACGATGACTCAATCGACCTAAAAGACCGACAACCTAGGTATCCATAAACCTAATCTCTGATACTATATTCTGTAACCTCCCAAGTTATTCAGGGTATATTACAGCACCGTGAGCCCCGCCATGGGACCCACAAGGATATACATACGCGGAACCATGAAGTTTAACCGATGAGGTCTAAACATAATCCTATAGAAGACAATAAAATTGATGACCAAAAAGATATCCAAATAGACCAAATACATTACATCAGAAATCAATCCCAAGGCAACACAGGCCAAAACATCAACAAGGCCAAAAACCGTACTCGAGTACTCATGACCATTTCAAGTAGAACATTACTGAATGGGTGAAATACAAAATATAACCAGAGACAAGACACAGCATCACACTTGCCCCTCATCTTCATGCCGACCCGGTACATGCCTATCCGCTCTCCTGGATCCCGAAATACATGAAAGGTATTTCCCTCAAAAAGGGGTTAGCCGTCGAATAGCTAGTACAAGTATATTGGATATGAAACACAATACTTCTCGAAAATAAAGTAAATGCAATCATCATTTCATCAATACAAGACTAGTATTCCGGAATAACTAAATCTCATAGCACTTCATTTCAATACATACATGATTAACCATGGGACTGCACCAAAGGTAACGGAACCTTCAGAGGACCCGTCGGTACGTCCCACAGTGAATATATACAGTCATACAATTCATATACCTTACTTTTAAAGTCGAGAACGTACAATCATAAGCATATACTTTCCTTTGAGACATCGAGAATCGGAAGGAAAAAAATACAAGTTCGGTAGGTCCAAGAATGCACTTCCGGCACCTAAACGATTCGTAAGGAATACGATAATTAATAATTCATATTCAAATCACACGGAGAAAATTCCCAAAACCCGCTTACGATTCACAAAACTCCAAGGATAAGCACCTAGAGGTTTGGAAATCCCCCAAACCCTCTCAAGTCCGAACAAAATACATAAACATCCACATAATCGTAGGGAAAATGTGGGTACGGGGTAGATACATCATAATCTCAAAGATCTCAAGCTCCAAAATGGATAAATTGGACGAATCTAAGAAAATCCCCAACAATTCCCCAAACTAGGATTCTAAGGAATTTACCTTGATTTGGAAGGTAGAAACGGATTAGATGTTGTATAATATTTGTTATCCCACCAAACATGAGGATAGATGATGAGTAGCCACCCCTAAATTGCCTCAGAGTCGCCCCTCTCATGCACTCTCGTCGGAAATGAAGAGATGGGAAAAAATGTGATGAATAAGAGGGTTGGCCGCCCTTATATACTGCGCCTATCTAGCGCGCGCTAAATCTTAAGGTTAGCGTGCGGTAACGGGGCTACCTGGTAGTCCAGTAGCCTCTGACCTGCGTCGATAACATGCGCTGCATCCGGCATAGCGCGCGTTACATAATGCTTATAGCGTGCGCTAGCTTAGGCTTAGCATGCGCTACCTGCTAGTCCAGAGAGCAGAAACCCCCTACTGCCACTGCCAAACCCGAGTAGTTAGCGTGCGCTACATCCGATGCTAGCGTGCGCTACCAAGCACGAATAGCGTGCGTTACCTCACGCCTAGAGTGCGCTAACTGCTAGTCCAGAGGGCAGAACTCAGCTACTATCTCTGCCAAGCCCGGACCATTACCGTGCGCTACAGGCGAACTAGCGAGCGCTACTCAACAGAAATAGCGTGCGTTAGCTTAGGCCTAGCGTACGCTATCTGCCTATCACAAAACATCACTGAAAGGTCCAATCAATACAAACATGTCCTGAAAAGTACAAAACTCTAAAATCAACAACAACAGCATCCCAACAAGAGCGACTAAGTGAAAGAACGTCAAAGCCATCAATTCATACAAACGGGTATTACAACTTGCATCAGTAACAGACACCTTCCCCAAAAGGCACTATCCACTATGATTTCTACCATAATTAAAGCATGAGGGTCATCTTGATGGACTTTGTTGGAGATGTTACCCTCAGATCTTCCATCATTATAGGGAACCTTCCCTTTCCCTTTCTCTGGGGGGTGCCATTTGAGCTTACCGGATGGCTCTACTGCCTTATGAACAGCTGAATCCAAATTCAAACGGGATGATATAGCTTGTGCTCGTGCATTATGCCTTCATAAGTAGGAATCATTGTCCCAGCCAAGATGCCTCCGATTTCAGGGTGTAAACCCCACTCAAACCTTCTCGCTTTATTTTTTAGTGTCAACCAAATGAACAACGAACCTCAATAGATGGTTAAGCCTCTGTTTATATTCCTCCATACTCAGAGTCCCATGGTTCAATTCAAGGAATTCAGTTTCCTTCCTATCACGGTATGACAGGGGTAGGTATTCCTTTATGATAATCTCAGTGAACTAGTCCCAAGTCATTGCAAGGATTTCTTCTGCGGTACGAGTACACTTATGAGCTTCCCACCAATGACCAGTATCCTCGGTCAGTTGTAACACTATACAAGAGATCTCACATTCATCAATACACACTTTGTGAGTGAAGACCCTCTTCATAGTTAAGATCCACTCCTCAATAATTAGTGGACTATCTCGTCCATCCAATGTTGGTGGTTGGTGTTTGCAGAATTGTTCAGTCACATTTATCATGGCATTAACATGGTTCAAAGTATACACCGGTGGTTGTGTAACACCCCCAACCCACTCGGGAATATTACAGCACGACAGACCCTCTCCGTGAGGATCTACCAGGCTAAATATAGAAAACACAACAACACAATACATGCCGACATGGCTAACTAACGAACCATTAGACCGATTTGGTCTTTTACCACCACATACACATCAACCATACATTACTCTTTCTCACAACTCATACCCACGCAGGGATTAGAATACATCAATATTTCCCTAAAACGGAAAATACCATAACGGGAAGACAAACAACAAGACTACACCAAAAAAAACTCAACACACTTGTGATTAGTATCGTCATCTTCCATCATCCTTCGTAACGATCCCGTAAATTGCTCCTCAGCAACCTGCAAGTACCTGGATGCAATACAGACATCCACCCCCCGAATACTCGGGGGTTAGCAAAACTCCACTGTTTTGCTAGTGCAAGTATAAAACACAAATACAAGCCATACTCCGAGAAGAATAATAATCGTGAATATACTTCCCAAGATAAATCACTTGATCAAAACAGTTTGAATTATGAAAAGTAGGAATAAATCCATTATACATCTTACAGAACATTTTACGATCTCGGGAGTTTTGAAATCATTTGGGGTTTAAGGATTCTCAAGCCTTTCGAAAGCACTTAAGGGCACAGCCCAAAAATCATTTTTCCAAAATACAATTACGATAACAACACACGGGGTCCATGACCAAATTCATCCACATCACAAACTCGAAAGAATAACACAACGGAAACTACACAGTGTCAAATATTACCATAACAACAGTCTCACAGAACAACATCAGAGGGCACAACTTTGCAACTTACCCATACGGTCGAACTCGACACACCACAAAGCTACAATGCACAGAGCAACCACAGGACTCACGAACCCATACCAAATTATCGCAACTAAGAGACGAATCATACACAACACATTTTCTGGTGCCATTCCAGCCAAGTACAATACCATTTGAACTGCCATTCTAATCAGATGAAATATGCGCCAAAAATCAAAGTTCTCCAACAAAACATTTCAAATTTAACTGTTGGTACGACACTCACGGCCACCGTACCCCGTAGAGGCCCCGTCGGACCATCCCTGGGTGGTTAACCCTAGTTCGCGATACGCACACACACGGAAATACGTATCCCCAGAGGCCCCATCGGACCATCCTTGGGTGAACATACACATATACATCCACAACATCCACGGGAAGCCATAATCCAAATATTAGAATATGCAAACAAATGCAAAGTACTTGCTAGAATGGTCACTTTATTCGACATATACTCACAACTAATGTCACACAACAACAAGCAAATACCAATACCAAATGTCACTAAGCGCCACAACCTCCTTACAAAGGAGTAACAACTAATATCACACAACGTCACATATTTATCGAACAAGTACACGTGTCAATACACAATCCTCGGCAAGTGATTACGGTCTACTATATTCACGTAATACAATCACAACACCTTCCAAAATACGGCATTAACTACATATTCCGAAACACATTCATTCACGAAGCATCCGAGTTATCTTTGAAGAATAATCCTTTATCGAGGATATACCGATCCTTTTTAAAAGTTCACTAAAACGTTAAAATTTCACATATAATCAATTACCAACTATCACGTCTACGAAACACGAAATGTATGGGTAAGATACTTGCCTCGGATAATCACAAATGCGGAGAAACAACCGAAGTGATGAGACCCGACCCGTCTACGAACCCGCCGACTCCGCCGAATGACAACTCGCGACGAAAACTATGAATGACAACAACAAAAATGAAAATAAATCCCATAGTACGACTCAAAGACGCCGAATTAAAGGAACAAACGACAAAAGTTCAAGGGTTTCCCCCGAAATGGCCAAGAACACGAATCGATCCGACAAAAACATGAAAACGGAATTCTAACCATGGATTATGACCGATAAGACTAGATGCCAATGATGAAACCAACAATCTCGGATTCAAATCACGAAATCAATACAAACTCCTAAACTTTTACCGAAATAGGGTTTTGAGAAATATACCTTGATTTGGAGGAAAATGATGATTAGATGTTGTTAATCCACACCAAGACTTGATGATTATGTTGTAGGATTAAGGATTGACGAATGCCCGTGAGGAATCGCCCCGGAATCGCAAAGAATGCAGAAAAGAAGTAGGGAGGAAGGAAATGACCCGAAATCGGTCAACCTCAAATATAAATACCTGCGGAAGGCTATCGTACGTAAGCAATAAGCCTTAACGTACGTTAGTGATGTTACGTACGTAAGGTACAAGCCCTTACGTACGTAAGAGTCATCCAGACTCTCCTGTCCAAAATCCAGAACACTATAATGTATGTAACGAAAGATGCATTACGTACGTAAGAAAGGCATCGATAGCGTACGCGACACATGAAGAATAGCGTGCGCTATTCATCTGGCAGTACAGCACAGCTGCCAGATGCTAAATTCGAAAAGGATCGCGGAACGCGACGAATACGAATTACTACGGTCGAACAAGACGGGTAGTACAACAATCAAACATGAGCTTAAGCTAAAAACAAACACATGATCCCGACAACCCAGGGGGTAGGCAAAAGCGAGTACGAAAACAAGTGCCCAAAACTTTGGGAAATTACAAAGCGGCTCAAACGTCCGAAAAATCATGATATGACAATGAATAGCCAAACTAAAGCTCACGACACATATAACAACGTTAAATGAACTTACGAGAAACTCGAAACAACAGTTTCGTACGAGATTCACAAGAATCGAACTCAAGTGCGGCAAAGTCGCTAAGAAGCACGAAACTCAGCAAAACGATACCGAAACAAACTCGGATGTCAAAAAGTGTAAAATTAAACATCCTCAGAATGACAAAATAGTCACAAGCGAGTCGTCAGAACGGACTTCCGCCAAAAAGGAAAATTACTGAAAATCGATATTGCGGGTATTACATACTACCCCCCTTAAAAGAAGTTTCGTCCCCGAAACTTAAAGCATAGAACGAACAACTCAAAACGAACTCAGATAACACACGCTATCTGTTGCCGACAACCTGCAACGACTCACATGAAGCACGCAGCTGCTACCATTCAAATCACTACACCAGAACGATAACAAAACACAACAAACAAAATCAATATGATTAACCAACCCCGAACAGCACAGCAATCATAACACGAGTTACTCATTGAACAAATATGAAATTCCACATCCCAGGAGTTGGAAGATCGAGACGAAACTAATTTCCCGAATTTAAGGGAAATTACGAAGCGACCCGAATGCTCAAAAATCACGGTACGAGATCAATAAAATCCGGACAACAAACAATCGAACAACAACGATCGAGACAACAATAGTTGAACGATCATGTTCGAACCAAGACGGACAACAGAAATCGAATAACAACTCCAAAGTTCACACCTCAACTCGAGATGATAAGTGATCTGGTAAAAGCGACAAGTTATGCATTTACATAAGGTTCACATGAATGGAATCGAATTCGGAAAAGTCACAATGACAAACAGATTAACCCGAAATAATACCACAACTCATTCCAGCAACAAAAGTGAAGGATAGAACAAGTTCAGAAAATATCAACGAATACAATCGAGTCGATAGAGGTGAGAATACCGAAATTCAAAATCTGATCCGCTTCTAATAAAAGAAGTTTATCTCCGAAATTCGCAACAACAAAGTAAGGAAATAACATAACATACAACTGGTATATTTTACCCCTCAGGTGCTCCTCAGAGTCGATCCTGACATCAGTGCTCAAGTTCGTGCATCGGAAGGCTCGGCGACCAATTCGCAAAACTGAACCTGGTGTCCCTCGAGTCCTCACTTGTAACACGTTACTGGCGGGGAAGGACAATGTGCACGAACATGCCCCAACACGTTGCAGTTAAAATACCTCCTAGCTTTACCAGGAGTCAAAGCAAACGACTTGAAACTCTCAGTCTCATTTATTGAGCGATGGAGCTTCACGGCGGAAAGACTACGACGTTGCAATCCAGAACCACCAACTCCAGTACTAACCACAATATCATCCAACTTCCTCAGCTTTCTAGACGGTTCCAAACAAAACCCAGCTTCCAGAAGTTCTCAGAACTCCGCCCACATGACGACACGATTCCGAGATTTAACAGCTTCCCACCAATGAGCAGCATCTTCTCTAAGAAGGTACTGAGCAATAGGAACCTTCCGATCTTCGGGACAATCAATAGCCTCGAATATCTTTTCCAATTGAAGGAGCCAGCCATCCCAACCCAATGCATCCGCCATACCAACAAATCGAGGAGGATTTATACTAACTACCTCTCAGAGCCATAGGTTTGTCCCGATCTTCTGAATCGCATCAGTGTTGCGTTGAACCGTCTGGGTCAACTGAGTCATCCGTGCTGCTACTTGTTGCAATATAGTAGTAACATCCATACCAATATCATTCCCGGCAATATCCTCTCGATCCCGCGCCTGATCCTCGTGCCATCTGTACCACGGTTGCGACCCTCTGTCCATCGGCATATTAATCAAGCAACAACCTAACGCAATGAAAGTCACATAATCACACACAACAATATAACTGTGCACATGAAATCTATTCACAGCTGATCGACTGCAAAAGTTAGACCTAACGGTAAGATGCAGTCTAAAACTTTTTCCCAGCTAGAAAGCGCGCTCTACGACAAAAGATGGTGTGCGCTAACTGTGCAAGTTTGGTAATACATTCATAATCACCTTCCAGCATTACTAGACCGGAGGTTACGAATAAGCAATAGCGTATAAATCTAAACACCAACAGTCCACATACTTATAACATTACACAAATGACCATCAAAAGTTAATTAACATTCAAAACTGAATTCCCACCTCTCGGTCAAGAGAACTACCTCGACGAATGCATACCGAATGACTCAACATTTACACCACCACTCTAATCACAACTCGGGGCATTATAGTCGAAATGACAACAACATCATTACCACATACCTTTTTACTAGAATTTTATGAAACCAAAAAGTTGAAAGCGATAGTCACGTCTCAAGTAAATTTTTGATAGACCTCATTTGAGTTTTAAAAATCAAATTTTAAAAATTTGCAATGCAAGATGAAAATAAAATATAAGTAGTTTGAGTTCTCCAAAAATTTTCGGTATCGGGGTCATCATACGGAAATCAAACTCTTTCCCTTCTTGAAGGGTGTTTTAAAATGAAATAAAATTTACGTGACTTTCCACAACAGTTAAAGTTTTTAAAATATCACATTGATAAACCTTCATTGAGTAACAACACCAAAACATTACTCCTGTAAAAACGGTTTATACAAAGATATATATATATATATATATATATGTCTATACATACATACATACATACATACACACCAGCACCGTTCTTCGTCCCAGCAGAACACGAGAATCAACAAGCATGGATTACGTATTCACAATTCACGTTTAAACTCTGCATGATAACACAAAATCACACAAGCTCGTACAAGAAGAGACACAAAAAAGTAGAGAGACTTACATCCACAGATCGCACAAATATGATGGCTGCACTTTGATACTAATCACGACCGACATCTCAGACGACGCGTCGCGACACGACTCAGTCAGACAAAATCTGACAAGTCAAGACAAGACAAGACCCGACGACACACAACTCGACCCGACAGCCTAGGTTTCCGCAACTTAAGCTCCGATACCATATTCTGTAACACCCCCAAACCACTCGGGAATATAACAGCGCCGCAGACCCTCTCCGTGAGGATCTACCAGGCTAAATACAGAAAACACAATAACACAATACATGCCGACATGGCTAACTAACGAACCATTAAACCGATTTAGTCTTTTACCACCACATACACATCAACCATACATTACTCTGTCTCACAACTCATACCCACGCAGGGGTTAGAATACATCAATATTTCCTAAAACGGAAAATACCATAACGGGAAGACAAACAAGACTACACCAAAAACACTCAACACCGGTCTTCGTGTGATTAGTATCATCGTCTTCCATCATCCTTCGTAACGATCCCATGAATTGCTCCCAAAGAACTTTGCAAGTACACGGGCCTTGTCTGAGACATCCACCCCCGAATACTCGGGGGTTAGCAAAACTCCACTGTTTTGCTAGTGCAAGTATAAAACACAAATACAAGCCATACACAACATACTCCGAGAATAATAATAATCGTGAATATACTTCCCGAGATAAATCACTTGATCAAAACAGTTTGAATTATGAAAAGTAGGAATAAAACCATTATACATCTTACAGAACATTTTACGATCTCGGGAGTTTTGAAAACATTTGGGGTTTAAGGATTCTCAAGCCTTTCGAAAACACTTAAGGGCACAGCCCAAAAACCATTTTTCCAAAATATAATTCCGATAACAACACACGGGGTCCACGACCAAATTCATCCACATCACATACTCGAAAGAATAACCCAACGGAAACTACACAGTGTCAAACATTACCATGACAACAGTCTCACAGAACAACATCAGAGGGCACAACTTTGCAACTTAACCATATGGTCGAACTCGACACACCACAAAGCTACAATGCACAGAGCAACCACGGGACTCACGAACCCATACCAAATTACACGCAACCAAGAGATGAATCATACACGAAACAATTTGTGGTGCCATTCCAGCCAAGTACAATACCATTTGAACTGCCATTCTAATCAGATGAAATATGCGCCAAAAATCAAAGTTCTCCAACAAAACATTTCAAAGTTAACCGTTGGTACGAGACTCACGGCCACCGTACCCCGCAGAGGCCCCGTCGGACCATCCCTTGATGGTTAACCCTAGTTCGCGATATGCACACACACGGCAATACGTATCCCCAGAGGCCCCGTCGGACCATCCTTGGGTGAACATACACATATACATCCACAACATCCACTGGAAGCCATAATCCAAATATTAGAATGTGCAAACAAATGCACTTGCTAGAATGGACACTTTATTCGACATATACTCACAACTAATGTCACACAACAATAAGCAAATACCAATACCAAACGACACTAAGCGCCACAACCTCCTTAAAAAGAAGTAACAACTAATATCGCAGAGCGTCACATATTTATCGAACAAGTACACGTGTCAATACATAATCCTCGGCAAGTGATTACGGTCTACTATATTCACGTAATACAATCACAACACCTTCCAACATACGGCATTAACTACATATTCCGAAACACATTCATTCACGAAGCATCCGAGTTATCTTTGAAGGAAAATCTTTTATCGAGGATATACCGATCGTTTTTGAAAGTTCACTAAAACGTTAAAATTTCACATATAATCAATTACCAACTATCACGTCTACGAAACATGAAATGTATGGCAAGATACTTGCCTCGGATAATCACAAATGCGGAGAAACAACCGAAATGATGAGACCTGACCCGTCTACGAATCCGCCGACTCCGCCGAATGACAACTCGCGACGACAACTACGAATGACAACAACAACAATGAAAATAAATCCCATAGCATGACTCAAAGCCGCCGAATTAAAGGAACAAACGACGAAAGCTCAAGGGTTTCCCCCAAAACGGCCAAGAACACGAATCGACCCGCCAAAAACATGAAAACGGAATTCCAACCATGGATTATGATCGATAAGACTAGATGCCAATGATGAAACCAACAATATCGGATTCAAATCACAAAATCAAGATAAACTCCTAAACTTTTCCCGAAATAAGATTTTGAGAGATATACCTTGATTCGGAGGAAAATGATGATTAGATGTTGTTAATCCACACCAAGACTTGATGATTATGTTGTAGGATTAAGGATTGACGAACTCCCGTGAGGAATCGCCCCGGAATCGCCAAGAACGCAGCAAAGAAGTAGGGAGGAAGGAAATGACCCGAAATCGATCAACCCTCAAATATAAATACCTGCGGAAGGCTAACGTACGTAAGCAATAAGCCTTAATGTACGTTAGTGATGTTACGTACGTAAGGTACAAGCCCTTACGTACGTAAGAGTCATCCAGACTCTCCTGTCCAAAATCCAGAACACTATAACGTACGTAACGAAAGGATGCATTACGTACGTAAGAAAGGCATCGATAGCGTACGCTACACATGAAGAATAGCGTGTGTTATTCATCTGGCAGTACAGTACAGCTGCCAGCTGTCAAATTCGAAAATGATCGCGGAACGCGACGAACACGAATACTACGGTCGAACAAGACGAGTTGTACAACAATCAAAACACGAGCTTCAGCTCAAAACAAACACATGATCCCGACAACCCAGGGGGTAGGCAAAAGCGAGTACGAAAACAAGTGCCGAAAACTTTGGGAAATTACAAAGCGGCCCAAACGTCCAAAAAATCATGATATGACAACGACTAGCCAAACCGAAGCTCACGACACGTATAACAACGTTAAATGAACTTATGAGAAACTCGAAACAACCGTTTCGGACGATATTTGCAAAAATCGAACTCAAGTGCGGAAAAGTCGCTAAGAAGCACAGAACTCAGCAAAACGACACCGAAACAAACTCGGATGTCAAAAAGTGCAGAATTAAACATCCTCAGAATGACGACACGGTCACAATCGAGTCGTCAGAATGGATTTCCACCAAAATAAAAAATTACCGAAAATCGATATTGCGGGTATTACAGTTTGCAGATTTTACAAGGCAGCAATCAAGTTTTATAGCAGGACGACAGCCTATGACCCTGGTTTCTGACTATCGGGAGGTGGTATTCCACGAGCCATGCTTTTTATTTTGTTTAATTTGGTTTTCATGTGGTTACTGGCTATAATTTTCTTTTATTTATTATTTGAGCGATCACTAGGAATTGGTTCATGTTTTGTTTTACATGTTCTGCTGTGTTGTGTGTTATTTATTGGATGTAGCTTTTGCATACCTATGTCGTCTTGGGAATTATGTTTGAATTTTTCAATTCTTTCGACTCGTGTGAATTAGATAGGGTATTGGTTGGTTGGTAGATGATGGATTGTACTGGAATTATGGATTTATTATTCGGACTAAATTTAAGTAATGCTTTGGCCAATTGTTATATGTTTATCCCTCATTTAACTAAAGCCTAATAGCCCAATTTCTTGTGTTTATTTATTTTGTTGGGTTTGATTTATATTTTGATTTTTTTTAAATCTACGAACCATAGGTTTTCGATCTATTGTATCAATGCTAGTTGGGGTTTGAGCATTTTTCTATCGTATTTGATTATTATACTTGTAGTAGTTGTTGTATTGTCACATTTTTTTTGGAGGTTGGAGATTATGTGACCGTTTGTTCAAGCCTTCTCATTGGTTCTTCACATATTGATATTTGAGGCAAGTATCATGTCTTTGCACCTCGTATTTCTTTGAGTATAAATGCATTTCTTACTATTGGTATTAAACCGTTTTCGTGGCCATGATGATCTTTGAGACGAGTTTGTTTGGGTGGTTAATTGTATATTATTATAATGTGATGTTTTGGTTGTAGTATAGGGTGTTTATAATTGTTCTTATTTGATAATCGTTGTATATGTGGGATACTATATGATATCTGGATTGTTTATTGTTGTGCTTATCCTTGGTTGTGAGTCGTTTGCATTTGGTTGTGGTTGATTTATGAGCTATTGAGATGTGCTGTGAAATTATGAGTTTTACTCAGATTTTGATTTTATTGTGAGTAATGAGTGGTTTTCCACACAGGGATGGTCCGACGGGATTATCCACCCGACGACTGTTCGACATGACCACTGAGAATTTGTACTAAGGATCCTTATCAGGATAACACCCTAGAGTGATTATTAAATGATGTGGGGCTGAAGTCCCAGTGTTTGTTTTGATGATTTCTTGTTGCAGAAAGAGTTTTGGGTCGGGATCTTAAATGTTTTTAGAAAGAGTTTTGTAAACTATGGGCAGAAATCCTAAGGATTTTGTTTAGAAAAATGATGTGAGCTATTTCAGATTATATTCTCTTGTTTTTCTTAAAAGATATTTTCAGAGGTTTTGAACATTCTGATTAAAGCTATATTCTCTTGGAATTTTATTTGAAAGGATATCACTATCTTTGACTTGTATGTTACCATTGTTAGTGTGTTACATGTCATTTATGGTGAGTTTTACAAAGTGGTGGTGATGATTGTTTGACCGATATAACTTGTTTGCTTATATTTAGAAATATGATTTATATAGCTTATATATCTATATACTTGTACCAGCGATATGAGCGCTAACCCCCTCGTGGGTGGATGATTTTTATGCATTTAAGGCAATTTGTGTTTCTAGTGAGCAGTCATAGGATCAGCATGGAAGATGATGTAAGGCGATAATGCTAATCATATGAGTTTCGGTATTTCGTTTGTGTTGTTTGAGTTGTATTTCTTCTTTTGTCGTATTCTAATCCTTGTATGGATAGTTTATTGTATTTGAAATGTTTGTGTACTCAGGGTACATATATGTTGTCGGTTGTTATAATATTGTGGTCATTGTTTTTTTATAATTTGATCTTGTCTGTCACTTATGTATTGAGTTGTATAGTATTTAGCCTGGTAGGTCCTCGCAAGAAGGGTCTATGGAGCTATAATATTCATAAACATGGGGTTGTTATAGTTTATTAGTCGAGGCTATCTTGATTATGGTCTGCTTGAGCTGAATGTAGTGGTTCTGCTTTGTGTACCAAAAAGAAATATTAATGAGAATGCTCCAACTTCTATTTATATGTTTGAGTTTTTTATTTTTGGCATGTTAGATTAGGATATGTAAATCTAAACGCTATATAAAGACTAATGAATTTGGAATTACTTCCAACTTCTACAATTTATTTCACAAAATAGATGTGTAATGTGTGTAGAAGCTAAAATGACTAAATTACCCCTTTCTTTATGTGGAAATGTGTACTGAACCTATAGAATTAAATCATGCATGTTGCTACCCAAAATATTATCCGGAGATAGATATTGCTGGAATGGATGGATAGCAAATAAGTGCGAGAACACTTCCGTGGGAAAAGTAAATAACACAAGATTTGCCGGGGTTGTTAGTCCCGGGCTTGAATGCTCTCGCGAGATATTATTAATACAAATACTTTGGAGTACAAATATTAATGTTAGAGTACAATTACAATGAGTGTAAGGACCCTAGTTATCTTAGCTAGTGAGCGTGAAGATTGCCGGAAGGACCAGATATGATGCTCTGTGAGTTCTTGTAACAACGATGGGGTGTTGTGAGGACTGTGAGAAATCGACGATCTCTCACAGTGTGTATTAGCCGTACGTTTGGGCTCCGGGACTCACGAGTATCTTCGAATCTATGATGTGGAGACTTCTTGCCTCTGCCGACCATCTTCTGGTTGAGAGGTGCTGAGAGAGAAATCCTGAGGTAGATTCGGGAGAGGGAGTCGAGAGCACGAAAGTATGTAAGTTTGTATGTATTTGCCAATGTAGTTGCCAACTGAGAGGAACCTTTGTGAATGTTTTTCGGAATGATTTTTAAACCTTTCTCCAGTTGCTGGAGGTTCTCTATTTATAGGAATGGGAGACGCTGGGCGATCGCCTTTGTTGTATTATAATAAGCGGGCGATCGTCTTTAGCACATGGGATGGTCTCCTTAAAATCCGCAGGAGTTGCTGGCAGCCAGCTGTGCGGTCCAAAGAGAAGTCTGCACGTGTCTGAGTCGCTGTCACGAGGGGTCCCACCTTGTACCTTTCGGCGGGTTTGTCGGTAGGTGATAAGGTGGTGACAGGCTGTGGTCAACGATCCATGAAATGCGGCGCCTGTCGCGGATCTGCACTCGGGCGCTGCTTTGAGATCCAGTCTTTGTAGACTTTGACGGACGAAGGTCTCTGTTCGTGGTACAGGACGGTCGTCCTAAGTTGGGCCCCAGAGCCGATCGCTGGGTGCCAAAGGCGATCGCCTTGAGAGTCGATCGCTAGATACTCGGAGGCGGACTATCATCTTCGTTTAGGCAAACTCGCCATAGCTTGATTGGTTGTGGACTTGGTCCCTCGGCCTTGTAGTCGATTGTCGAGGTGAATAAATCTCGACATAACAATTGCCCCCCAGCTCGCTCCGATGTTGGAAACGTGGGGTGAGGTGGTTCTACTGGCGATTGCTTAACTTTGACGAGTGACTCTGCATTTTACGGAACTGCTAATCGTCTTTGAGCTGTTTGGTTTTGAATTTGGATGACCTGGTCGGTCGCTGAAATGAGCGGGAGATGACAGCGGTTTTGGAAAAGTCTCCGGGGCACGTGTCGGGTCCCTGTTGGGGGAGACCGACGGTTATTTACGACTCCTCGTTTGGCGCGTCCTTGAAAAGACGCGTACGCGGGTTTCAATGGAGCATTAATTGCGACGGTTGCACTCCGACCCCTGAGATTCTCCTTAATTGCATAGAAGTACCTGCCATCTCCTATAAAAAGGCATTGGATTGCAGGGTTAAGACCCTTACGCGCTTTTATCGGAGAAAGAAGAATATTGCAAAGACTCTGAAGATTCGACTGCCGATCGTCGATTGACTCATCCCTTGGTAAGAAAATATTCCTTTTCTCCGCTTCTCTTCCAAAATGTATGGAGTTCCTTCATCATACGAAATGGGCACCTCCTCTGCCGCCGGGACTTCGACTGCCCGGGGAGGATCCTCCGCAGACTTCCATTTGGAGACGGCCGTTGAGGCTATCCACGCCGGTATTGACCTCGCGGAAGTCGAGGTGCTATTCAACGAAGCCGACGTTGCCAGGGAGGCAGCGGTTGAGCACAGACGCTCGCAGATGGAGAGAGATTCGGCGGTGAGGGCCTACTGGGAGCAGCATAGTGCCTTTGGCCAGGCCTATGTGGCCTTTGCTGAGATTATGGAGAGGTTGGCCGGTCCGTCTCCTAAATTCGATTACCAGGAGTACTCGATCGCTCACCCTTATCAACCTCCTAAGGGGTCATTTTTTCAAGTTGCGCAGCGATCTACATGGTCTCTCGGCCAGATAAGGAGCTCGGCGACCAGGAAGGACCTGGCCATCTGGAGGACGAGGTATCATGTCCCTTCAGATGTGGATCTATTTGCGCCGACCAAGAATGAACGGGCCGATCAGCCTCCGGAGGGCATGGTCGCCGTGAACGAAGCAATCATGGAGGTCGAGCTGCGGTTTCCTTTGTCTTTTTCTGTCTCCCATTTGCTGGCGGCTTCGAACGTGGCGCCGCTCCAACTGACGCCGAATGCCTGGCTCCAAATCATTTGTGCTCTCACCTTGTTCGGCGGTCACCGATTGTACTGCCTTCCTTCGCCGTTGGAGATGAACCACCTGTTCAAGCTGACAGATCAGAAAGGGTCGGTCGGAGGTTATCACATTCAAGGCCGATCCGGTCGGGTGATCCTCGGAGTCCCGAACAAGGTGCAGGGCGATCCGGCGAAGTGGTTTTGGGTCGCCGGTGCCTGGAAGGCCTCCGCGAGTGACAACCCCACGGGCGAGCTGAATATTCCCATAGGCTTTCGGATATGTTCTGAACTGATCTAATTTGGCCTTCCTTTTGCAGGTTTCCATATTCCGACGATCGACAAGCTTTCTTTCGATTTTCTGGTCGTTTGGGAGCGGATACGAAGTCTGCCGGACGACGACTTAGGCGCTCGCCGGATTAACAAGGAGAGTCGTAGGTTGTCTGCTCGGCTGTTCCGTTTCCCGAGACATCTCTCAGCCCCAAGTATGACTTTCTACGATCTCTTTTTGCTGGGCGATCGTCTTGTTGGAGGAATATGTCTAACTGTCGTTTGATTATATTACAGAAGTCCGCTTTCCTCGTTTCTTGGATCCTCCGGCGGAGATAGCCATGTCGAACCCCGGAGTTCTGAGCCGTCTTCGCCAGAAGAAGTCATCTCGAGCTCCTCCAGTGGCGCTACCTCTCATTCCGGAGGTGGGGCCTAACGTGGAGCCGATCATAGCGGAGGAGGAAACTCGGGAAGAGGGGCTCCGATCGAACCGCAAGCGGCAAAGGTCGGAGGAACCTCCGGTTTTTGCCCCTGCCGGTGAGGTGCCGATCGCCGCGCCTCCGATCACCGCGGTCCCCCCGGTGGATGAGCCTACGCCCTCTGCGGATTTCTTGAGAGAGATGGCGATCGCCGAGGCTGAGACCCCTCGCGGGAAACCATACTTTGGTCGCGATCTCGAGAGAGCCGAGACGTGTACTTTGCTAGTTTGCTGAGTTTTGTCACTTGCGTGGGAGATGCGCTAACTTTTTGTTGTTTGATGCAGGATCCGTAGCACTAACCCTGCTTGTCCGCCGATGGTGCTGGATTTCCTCGCAAGCCGATCTCCTCGCGCGTCCTGCGATGTCCCACTGTATGTCAACCGGGTCGTTTCTGCTTTGCCGAAGGCCTGGACGACGGACTTAGATGCGATCGCACGCCAACGATCCGGGAATGCGATGCAAGCTGCTATCGCTCTCTCCCTCCAGGCGGCGACGATGGCTGCCCAGGCAGCGCAGGAGTTCGAGGGGCGTCCTTCTATTACACGTCTGCAGGCACACCTCGAGGCCGCTCGGAAAGAGAACGCCGAGTTCGCCGACAGGATTGTGGCTATGGAGAAGGACTCCCTGGATGCAGCTAAGCGGGAGAGTCATGATCTTGAGCTGATGAGAGAGAATTATGAGCGAGCTCGGGCGACGGTCGACCGATGTCGGGACCAAATGACAGATGCCCGACGGTTGCACGCGGCCGCTGAGAAGGAGGCCGATCGACTGAAGATGACTGTCGCTCGTCTGAATAGCGAGCTGGCGGCGTCGAGGGGTGAGACGGCTGCAAGGGAGGCCGAGCTCCAGGGTGCGCAACAGGCGGTTGCCGAGTTGAAAGGGAAGCTGGAGGTGACCGAGGCCGATCCCTTTCTCAACGTGGAGTTTGTCAGTGAGTTTGCCTATTATATGGGGTTCGCTGACTCACTCCGAGCTGCTAAGAAGGGATGGCTGGAGGTCGGCCCTCTTGCTGAAAATTTCAAGGCATATGCGTTGGAGCACCCTCTTCATCCTGCCTTCTCTGTGCCGATCTTGGATCTCTCGGAACTTGGTGTGGACCTGAGCTGGTACCCGACTCCGGCGAACCTTGTTCATCCTGACGTTCCGGAGGATGGGGAGGCAGCTCCGGAAGCTGGCGAAGGGTCGCGGGCCAATCCGGAGGTTGAAGGCGAAGGCCAGGCAGGGGCCTTAGGCTCTTCGTTTTTATTGTATTAGCTTTTTGCCTTGTAATTTTGTAGATCTCCTATGTAATACTTAGGCCTTTGGGCGACCGAGTATGTACTCCGATATTTCAAGTAATGAAATGAACGTGTGTTTCTTCGATTTATCACTTGAATGATTGCTTTTCTGAGTCTTTGTATGACTTTGTACAAATGTGTGAGGAGATATTGTTGTGTGTATAGCTCCAAGTGAATTGATAAAACTCAAATAGATAACTTTTACAACAAATTCGATCGCTGCACAAACCTCTGAAAAATGCCGATCTCCGTATGTAATTGAATAGGGACGATCGTCGTATATATAGCTCCGCACTTCCCCCTTGTTTTTGTTCACTTAGTGAAAGTAAGGGGACGAAAATAAATCGTTGAGTGAGCGGTCTTCAATTTTGTCGAATCCTCGAGGAAAACCATCCATCTCGGTCTTGAGGAACCGTGCACGATCGCGGAGTTCGATGGACCGATCTCTACGACCGTGTCTTGTGCGCGAGCGACATTCCGTTTGATGGCTAAGTTCTCGCGACTCACTTAATTGGTAAGGTCCTCCGTAGGCTGCGCCTCGCCTCGTATTTAAACGAAGGGCGTGCGGTCTTGGTTTGGAGGATTCCTTGCGCGGGGCATCGTCGGATTAATCGACTCCACGTCCGCAGCTTGTCAGCTCTTTTATACCTCGGGCCGCCATTAAGATGGTGACCCTCGACGATATACGTTGAGACGGGGGGAGGGACGCGTCGCATTGTCCGTGAAGGATCCACCATGTTAAGTAATGGACCTTCGAGGGAGGGCGAACGTGTCCACAGATCTGTTTTGGAGGTCCCTCAGACTACGCCGGCCTCGTATTTAAACGAAGGGAGGGCGATCGTGGCCCAAAGGGACCTTTCACGGGCATAGAGAACGGTTCCATCGTCCTCCACGACCATGTCGACACTCTTCTACCTCGGACCATCAAGTCGGATGACGACCCTCGACGGTATACGTTGTATAAGGGGAGGAGATCGCCTGCCTAGGTTCTTCATATAGATGACGAACTTTATAGGGCGAGCGAGTAATCCTCTGATTTGTTTGGAGAGTCCTTCGGCTATGCCCACCTCGTATTTAAACGAAGGGCGAGCGATCGAAGCCCAAAGGAACCTTGCATGGACGGATCATCAGTTTCATCGATTTTCGCGACCATGGCGGCACTTTTCTACCTCGGACCATCATGTCAGATGATGATCCTTGACGGTATACGTTGTGCCAGGGGAGGCGATCCCTGCCTAGGTTCATCATTCTGATGACGAACTTTAGAGGGCGAGCGAGTCATCCTCTTTTTCGAGGTGTTTGCTCAGGCAGTAGCTTTTGATTTGATGAGGCGGGAAATCGGGGAGAGACTTCTGAAGTTCCTTCCTTTTGATTGAAGCATGTAGATACGGTCGCCGAGGTTGATCGAGGGGTCAGCTCGTATGAGCTTTCCTGCCCGTTCGCGTTCGACTCGGGCGACCGTGTCGGGAGATCGATGGGGCTCCAGCTAAGCCAATAAACTGTCCAACTTGCCCTCCCCGAACAATCTCCAGAGTTGTTTGAGGAGGTCGCGGCATTGGTTGGTGTCATGGCCGGGACTCTTGTGGTAGGCATAATATTGATTGTGGTTCAGATGACCGTGGTCCCTTATAGCATTTGGCTTGTTTAGCGGTTCGCGCCCCTTGATGGCGTAAAAAATGTGGGCCGGAGTTCAGTTGAACTTGTGGAGGAGATGGGTTTCCACATCTTCGAAAGCCTTGATATCGCCGGGTGGCTTGGCGACCATCTTTTTTGTTTTGGCGATCGCCGTCTTTCAGACATGAGGTGGCGTTCTCTCGCCTAGTTGGAGGGTGAGTAGCCTTTGCTTGGCCAGAAAGTCGGCAGCCTTAGCGCAGAAGATCGCGTAGGTTGGGGGATATCCTTGGTGAGATGTCTAAACATGGGTGAATGACCATAGAATCCCCCCAGGACCGAGTAGAGAGCGAGCTCATCACTGATGGGCTCTCCGGTGAGGATGATTTCATCCACCCGGTCGATGTAATCTGCATCGGATTCATCTTCCCCCTGCCTGATCTTCATCATGCGGTGGGGGCCTTCTGGTCTAGCGACCTTGGCGGCGAAGTATGACGTGAAGTCACTCGCCAGTTTCTCAAAGGAGATGATCGATCGTGGCGGTAGCGAGACGTACCACCTATGGGCCAGCTCGCCCAAGGTTAACGGGAAGATTCGGCACTTGGTCGCATCTGATGCCCCACACCCGGTCATGTAGATCCAAAACTTGCTTATGTGGGTCTCGGGGTCCGATCTCCCTTCATATAGAGGTGTTTTGGGAGGAGCGATCCTTGGTTGCACGGGGGCAAGCTCGATGTGGACAGCGAGTGGCTCGGTCGGTCCGATGATCTTTCTACTGGTGCTTGCCCCAGTGTCCAGGAGCACTTTCATCTCATCGAGCTGGCGTTGCATAGCGGCCATCGCCGCGGCCTGGATGCTTGCGGTTAGGCGCTCGGAGCGGGAGCCGAGGTGATCATGTACTGATCCCCTGGCATTCCGAGTCGGAGCCAAACGGTTGACTTATATTCGGCTGGGAGTTGGGTACGCCGAACTCCTGGTGACGGACTCAGATTCTGCCGTCTCGTGGTTGGGTCCAGAATGCCCCGGTCGCCATGATGGGTCGCTTCCCAAGCGACTGAATACGGAACCTTCCGGCCGTGCGAGTGCCTTTTCTCGCGAATCGGAGTTTTCTGACGATCGCTCGCCCAGTAACCCCTTAAACTTCCGTTTGCCCATGCGGCGGATGGCCGAGGGAGTTATAGCGGGTGTCGCGCATGCTCTTCGTCGCTCCTTTAGGATGGCCATAGCCTCCTCGATCTGTTCCGCGGTTTGGAACTGGTCGAGTGAAAGGCTGGGTCCGTCCCTCAGGTGCGGGATCGAGAGGCTCGCGTCACCGCGGCTACCCTCTGCCGTCGGCTGGGGCTCGGATCTAGCTGGGATATGATGTCCGATGGTTCGGAGAGTGGCTCTCTTCGATGTGGTGGCAGACGTCATGATTCTGAAGGTTTTTCTTTGAAGCGCAGTGAGTGTCACTTCAGGTATATGCCCTGAGAACACTAAGTGTTCTTCGGGACAGTAGGAATAAAAATGAGGGTTAAGATACGCCCTTCCTTCTAGCGCCAATTGTTGCTACCCAAAATATTATCCGGAGATAGATATTGCTGGAATGGATGGATAGCAAACTAGTGCGAGAACACTAGTAAATAACACAAGATTTGTCGGGGTTGTTAGTCTCGGGCTTGAATGCTCTCGCGAGATATTATTAATACAAATACTTTGGAGTACAAATATTAATGTTAGAGTAAAATTACAATGAGTGTAAGGACCATAGTTATCTTAGCTATTGAGCGTGAAGATTGCCGGAAGGACCAGATATGATGCTCTGTGAGTTCTTGTAACAACAATGGGGTGCTGTGACGACTGTGAGAAATCGACGGTCTCTCACAGTATGTATTAGCCGTACGTTTGGGCTCCGAGACTCGCGAGTCTCTTCGAATCTATGCCGTGGAGACTTCTTGCCTCTGCCGATCGTCTTCTGGTTGAGAGGTGCTGAGAGAGAAATCCTGAGGTAGATTCGGGAGAGGGAGCCGAGAGTATGAAAGTATGTAAGTTTGTATGTATTTGCCAATGTAGTTGCCAACTGAGAGGAACCTTTGTGAATGTTTTTCGGAATGATTTTCCAACCTTTCTCCAGTTGCTGGAGGTTCTCTATTTATAGGACTGGGAGACGCTGGGCGATCGCCTTTGCTGTATTATAATAAGCGGGCGATCGTCTTTAGCACATGGGCTGGTCTCCTTAAAGTCCGCAGGAGTTGCTGACAGCTAGCTGTGCGGTCCAATGAGAAGTCTGCACGCGTCTGAGTCGCTGTCACGGGTGGTCCCACCTTGTACCTTTCGGCGGGTTTGTCGGTAGGTGATAAGGTGGTGACAGGCTGTGGTCAATGATCCATAAAATGCGGCGCCTGTCGCGGATCTGCACATGGGCGCTGCTTTGAGATCCAGTCGTTGTAGACTTTGACGAACGAAGGTCTCTGTTCGTGGTACAGGACGGTCGTCCTAAGTCGGGCCCCAGAGCCGATCGCTGGGTGCCAAAGGCGATCACCTTGAGAGTCAGTCGCTAGATACTCGGAGGCGGACTATCATCTTCGTTTAGGCGAACTCTTCATAGCTTGATTGGTTGTGGACTCGGTCCCTCGGCCTTGTAGTCGATTGCCTGTCGAGGTGAATAAATCTCGACACAACAATACATATGTATGTTTTTAAAATGGTGCAAACTAAAGGTGGTAAACAATTTTTTCACTTTTATTGATGATCGCACCCATCATTGCTACTTATATTTGTTAAGTATTAAGATAACGCTATTGAAGATTTTAAAAATTATAAAACCGGAGATGAAAATCAACTTGGCAAAAAGACTAAAATGGTTCGAAGTGACATAGATGGAGAATGTGTTGCACCATATGAAGAATTGTGTGTTACTTTAGGCATAATTCATTAATGACTGCACCTTATTACTCCTCAGTCTAACGGCGTAACTGAAAGCAAAAATCGAACTTTAAAAGAAATGATGAAGACATGTTAATCAATCGCGGGCTGCCCGTCAATATGTGGATGGAATCTGTTTTAATGGCTAAACATATATTGAAAAAAATTCCACCAAAAGGAAAAGATAATAGTCTTCATGTGGAAAAACCATAAGCCCTTGATGTTTCACTAAAATAGTGATTATCTAAACCAAAATAAGTTAAGACTAGATGAAAGGTAGTCGATTATGTTTTTATAGGATATGCATACCATAGTATGACATATCAATTTTGGGTACACATTTTAGAATATTCTGAATTAAATGTGGGTACCACGATTGAGTCAAAAAATGTGATATCTGTAATACCCCCGACCCGGTAGGAGATGCCATAATACCGTGGACCCTTCTCATAATCATCTACCAGGCTAGATACCTTATATAGCAATGATACAATTGATCGCCGAGGTCAAAAAACAATAATAGACTGATAATATCACTCGACATCATGAAAGTTCTTCATGGCCATACAACTTCATACCAAGAGTAAAAATTCCAAAGTGGCGGTAAAACAATAACTCAACACAAATGTACAACCCACACCCCTTGCAATTATGGCCGATCAACAAAAGATAAATAACCGAGTACAATAAAGACAAAAAAAGACTTCGACTCTTGTGTGATTAGCATCGTGTCCTTCATTATCTCTCAATCCGATCCAGTGACTACTATCGAGCTACAAGTACCTGAATGCATAAAAGGCGCCCACCCCCAAAAATTCCGAATTAGAAAACCAGAATTTTGTTAGTGCCAGTACGAAATGTATAAGTTATACAAAAAGTACCCATACAAAATCAAGATAGTTACAAAGTCAAAACATGTCACACAATTACAGAATCATCACCAAAGGACATTCGCGTACGTACGAATATAAATCATTTAAAAAATCACTCCTTCCCAAAGGAGAAACAAAAATGAAGAATTCTAGGCATGCCCCATTGATTCAAAAGAGTTGGTTCAAAACATCCAAAAATACCCTTGAAAATATTTAGTAAAATAGTCTGAAAACTCTATTTATTGATTCGGGCTAATTTAAGGGTCTTAGAATATATGAGCTTCACACGGAAACACTTGAAAAGTAGTTCAAAAGCTCTAAAGGTCCTTGACCCAAAACGCGCTTTCTCAGCAAATTCATGCTCAAGACCATTAACGACCAACTAGCCCTCAGATATCTCGTCATAAATCCTTGGTTATTTAATCCTTGATTTTCTTACTAATACCAGTACTTTAAAAAGGTTTGAAAAAGATTCAAAAGACATGAATTATCTTGTATCAGGGTCTTGGCTATCACACAAGTATCCTCCGCTCTGAAGTCTGCAAGGAGCCGTACCACTTGAACATCTGTGCACCGGCATTCACTATATTGTGGCGGCCGCTCCCTTGTACATGTCTCCGTGCCAGAATTACTCCCACCGAAGCCTACCCCTGCAACACGCATTAGGCAACACATTCGTTCCAGCAATCCACAAGAGCTGCTCCTTGCAGCATACACAAACCAGCGTCACATCCCCGCCCTTCGTGGCTTTAGATACGACATACCACACAAGCAAATATTTATGTTGACAAGCCACGTAAGGTTCAATCAGTCAAAGATATAAAATGCAGTCACGTAAATCAAAGTCAATATACAGGCTTCATGGTTTCTAATAAACATTCACAGACACATAACAACTTACATACACAGTACTTAACAAATCAAGTAGCATTGAAATCATCAAAGCCTAACATTACAATCCTTGTGCCTCAACATTAATAACAACACAAGGTCTCACGAATTTCATATTCATACAACTCAGATTCACCACACAATTAATGCGAGAGTAACGTTCGTAACACGAAGGCAACAACAAATATATATATATATATATATATGTGTGTGTGTAGTATAATATATGAACTTCGGCCATTTATGAAATTGCATAGACATAATTCGTATAGCAAGGTATTTGTATCGAATTACCGCAACCGATACAATCAATGGAAGAAAGCTTAAACTAATCCTATCATGAACACCGGCTTCTCCGTATCGCTACCACGTGTCCAAGAACTATAAGACGATAATAAAAGCAATGAGAATAAACTCGACAATGCAAAATAAAACCCGCTGAGCTAAACAGACAAACAAATAGAGTTCAAGAGTTTCCCAAGAATATCACGAACACAAATCAAACCCGACAAAAATCAAGGAAAGTGGAATCCCCACCATGGATTATGATCAACAAGACTAGTTAACACTAATAGAACCCAGAATTTTGGATTAGAATTACGAAAAAAAATCCCAAAATCCCGAGATCTAGGGTTCTAGGCAATTTACCTTGATTCGAATGAAGAATGACAGATTAAATGATGTTTAATTTACAACAAGAATTCAGGAATGATGATAGATGATGCAGATTTGCACTAAATCGCTGCAAATTCGCCCCTCTCTCGCTCTCGCTTCGATTTTTAGGGTAAGAAGTGAGAAAATACAGCAAAAGGGCTGATATTCTCATATATACCATGTGTATAGTTAGCATGCTCTAAGCACTCCTTTAGTGTGCGCTAACAAGCCTAAATATTACAGGGTTCTGCCTTGGCCCGTTAGCATGCACTAACAAGTACATTAACATGCACTAATGCTACATAATAACATGCGCTAAACCTTATGTACAACAACAAAGCAATGTATCCCGGGCATCCCGCTCACGACCCAGACGATGCAAAACACAGAGGTAAACAACAAACAATGAAGCGCTTATGTAAAGTTCTCAACGATGAACTTAAACGCTACAAAAACACGCAATTATGACCACTCGAAGATATGGAAAACGAATACTTCAAATGTCCAAAACTTTGTGAAATCACAAAATCGTCCAGACGTTCGAAAATTACGATTCGAGATCGAACAACAACACCCAAGTTCACAAAAACATCTATGTTAAGCAAACTTGTCAAAACAACGAAATGATAGTTTTGGACAAGATTTACAAGAATCAAACTCAAGCGCGAAAAAATCGCAATAATTTACGAATTTCAATAAAATAGCTCTAAAGCTCGTTCGGATGGTGAAATATGCATATCAATTAAGTCTCAAAATGTTGAAGCGGTTATATGCAAGTCGCCAAAACGAAAAAAAACACCAAAAATAAAAATTACAGAAAATAAAAGATACGAATATTACACTCTCACCCACTAAAAGAAGTTTCTTCCAAAAACTTAGAACAAAGAGGGTTCGAAATGTGAAACAATAAAATGAAAATAATCAAAGTGAAAGTAGTATGAAAGAGCATTAATTAAGACATAATCATAAAATATTCGCTCGCCAATGCTAGGCTCTTCAGGAAGAGAAGTAAAAGTTCGGGACAACTTTCAGTCATTTGCTTTGATCACCGAGAGAGTAGCGCTCCTTGCCTGCGCAGAGACTATATATCTCACATAATTATATCCGGTGACCCTCACACCCGGACTGATAGCATGTCATGTGTGGATAGGGACAATGTGCATGAACGTGCCCCGAGACATTGTAGTTGAAGCACCTCCTCGCTTGATCGGGTGTAAATGATGCCGACTTGGAACTCTTAGCACCCCACACTCGACCGAGAAAATGATGTGTTCAAACAATGCGGGGGTATGGAAACCTTAATTTTCTTGTCACCCGAGAATTTTCTAAATGTCTTTAGCTTCTTAGGCTCGCTAACCGGCTCGTCCGGCGGAAAAATCTTGTAGGATATCGTTTGATCTTGGTACTCCTTCAAGGTAGCGTGAATCATTGTTGTACAAGCCACATCACCATGTCCACAACTCTTACCGCATCCACGTCCGTTAAGACTTGTCATGCCAATAAATGCCATGCAGCAGAACAAATAAACAAACACATAGTAACACCACAAGTATCCGTGGAAGGCACATAATGAAACGATAAAGTTGCATCTGCAACTGGAGAAGACTTGTGGCCATAGCACTCAGTATCTTATGGTCGTCACATGCTGTTGAACGACAAAAATCATCCAGCAGACCCAAACACCTCAAAATGGCGTTAGCACACAAATTTAAAATATTCGTGAAGCATACATACTATATACGAGTCCGAGTGCTCTTGTTTCTTACGAAAATTCCACCATACGGATCACGAAACAACTAGAACTCGTAGAGCGCAAAACTTAAAATGTCAATCCCCAACAAGCACAATAATATTATGGACATAAGCAGCATGAGTGGGTATTCACACCATCACACGAGTTAGGAACTCTGGCGTTACCATCCTAAGACATAATGTCGACATTATGTGTGCACTTTACGAAAATAAAACTTTTGAAAAGGAAGGCGGGTCATGTTTCGCCCAAAACTTTGCAAATACCATTCTTCTAGAAGAGAAAGTTTTATTTCACACCTTGACTTTGAAAACCATATTTAAAAAATACAAATTATTTCCATTTTTAAAATCTCAAATACATCGTCTCTTACTTGAAACTATCAACAATTTTACCTGGAATCTAAATACAAAAATTTAGGTCTTTCCTCTCCTACCAAGTGCTTGACTGAAAGTATATTTTTCTACAAAAGTACGTGATCTTTGTCAAGGTGATGTCAAATCATAGGTTTTCAAAACATTTGCAATTTCAAAACACTACTTTGAAAATCTTACCCGACTAGTGCCACAAATGTCATGTTTATGAAAAATAATTTTATACGAGTTTTAATGCTCTCCAATATCTAAATCAAATGCATGGACAACACATGATACTACCACTACTTTAGAAAAATCTCGAGCATACGGATGACAAACACATTTCACATTCAAAACAACAATATCACAGATAAGTTTCAGGTCCTCGCACAAGGCTAAATAAGTTAGCACAATACAATCACAACATATAGATGAGGAGACTTACAATCGGGATACCCACAATGATCTCGAAACTGTAACACCTACAAACTACTCGGGAATATTATAGTGTCGCAGGCCCTCTCCATGAGGACCTACCTGGCTAGATACCAAAACAAGACACCACATTAAATGCCAACATGGCTTAATAACGACTCAGTAGACCGATTTGGTCTTTCATTGATAACATACAACCTAAATTTCAGATACATCTCTATCTCAACTCATACCCATACGAGAGTCAAAATACACTAACACTCCTTAACTTTGGAAAAATACAACAACATGAATAAAATACACTCGACTAATCAAATTATACGCAGGCCCTCGTGTGATTAGTATCATTTATCTTTCATCATCCTTCACGCCGACCCTGTATTTTGCTCCCCAAGAACTTGCACGTACCTGAAGGCAATAAAGGCATCCACCCCCTGATTACTCGGGGGTTAGCAAACTGGAATTTTGCTAGTACAAGTATAAAATGCAATTACGAGCCATACACATCACATTCCAAAAATATAATAATCTTGATAATCAACAAGTCAAACACAACAAAAAGACTTCCCGAGATGTTTCATTTGAGAAAAATGGTCCAAACCCCAAAAGGCAAAAACAAGAGACCAACAACTTGTACAACATCTCAAAGACCTCGAAAGTTTTAGCAGAAAATATTTAGGATTAAAGAATCATTATCTTTTCAAAACCCACTTAGGGTCACAATCCAAATATTTATTTTCTCAAAATAATAATTCGACAATAAATCACGGGGTCCACGATCCAAACATCCACATTAATCATGCACCCAAGGGTTATTCTCATTCTAGGCTAGCAAGCATGAACCTCAGAGTTTCCTCGAGCATACCCGAGTGAATAAACCCATGGGAGTTTTAAACAAAACCACACATTCTGATGACAACAATCACGCAATCAACTCAGAGACTACACCTCTGCAACATACATGTAATGTATACTCATAGTTACCCTGGCATCGTGCTAACAAGCCATGAACCTCGGAGTCTTGCGACGACGTACCCGATTTGGATAACTTATGATGAGTATGTCATATTTCCAATTCACACCCATAAGTTATCGTGTCATCGTGCTAGAAAGCCATGAACCTCGGGGTCTCCTCGAGACCTACCGATTTGGATAACCCTATGGTCAAACTCGACTCATACTAGCAAGAAGAGACCCCGGAGGCTTCAACAAACCCTACCCAGCAGAACATCACTTTACAACAAACACATACTACAAGAAGATATACTTATCGTACAATATCGAATAGCATCACCTCCTTATAAAGGAGTCAACAAAACAATACAACACAACAATCCACATTCACCACACAGATATGTATATCCAACAATCAATACCGACAAGAAAAAGAGATATTTTAATTCTCAATAGTAACATCGCCCACATCAACGCCAAAATAATACATCAGAAAAATCATTCATTCACTAAACACACAAGCGTTCTGAAAGAAAGCCGTTATTGAGATTATATTAATTTTTTTGAAAGTTCATTATAAGCACTCAAATAACACACATAGTCGATTACCAATTATTATATCTAAGAAACGCGAAATTTGTAGGCAAGATATTTTCCTTGAAACCATGAGCGAACGAAATGACGAACGGACGCAACCGAGCAACCATGGAACTTCTAAATTCAACGAGTATGCGGCAACTCCAAAATACTACGAGAATAACTCCACAATGAACTAAAAATACTCCTCGAAACCCGACTCTAACTCGCTGTGGAACAAACAACACAACGAGGGTTCGAGGGCTTTCTCAAGAAAACAAAATCATGCTCCGGGTGAAACGAAATCGATAAACGGAATTCTAATCCGTATATCACAACCAAAACAAAAATTACATAACTGATTCATCAACTTCGGATTAAATCAAGAAATCAAGAAAAACCCCCAAAATTACTCACATAGGGTTCTAAGAAGGAGATACCTCGATCCGAAAGGAAAATAAGTTAGATGATGATGTTAAACATGAATAAGACTCACCAGGATGAAGCTTGATGATGAAGATCGCCCTAGGAGACCAGACCAGATGGATGGATGCGGAAGAAGTCGAAATGACTTCCAAAAATATGTTCCGCGGATATATAAAGTGGACAAACGTTTACGTAGGTAAGCGACTAAGGGTAACGTACGGTAACTATGTAAGAGGTCACATAGTACGTACGTAAGGGTGTTCCAGAGGCCTCTGCCCGACTTTTTCATACGATAACATACGTTGCCGAGTAAGAGTAATGTATGTTAGCTAGGAAGCATTAACCTATGCTAGAACATGGTGACAATATACGTTATCAACCATACAGTCCAGAACTGTAGCGTGAAGTTTCGCCTCGCAAGAGGATTACGAAATGCGACGAACACGAATCACTAAGGTTGAAAAAAATGAGTAGTACAACAATCAAAATACGAGTCTAGCGATAAACAAACATGTGATTCCGATAACCCGGAGGTTTGAAAAAACAAACACGAAGATAAACACCCAAAACTTTGGAAAATTTTGAAATGGACCCAAACGCTCGATAATCACAATACGAAATCGAACAACAACTTCGAAGTTCACAACACGACTCAAACATTAAACAATGGAGAAACTACAAAACGTAAATTTCGCACAAGAATCGAACCAAACTCGGAAAAGTCGCAATGATAAACGGATTAATCTGAGACAATATTAAAACTCATTTGAATGACAAAAAGCGAAGAACAAAACAAGTTAAAAAAGTATCAACGAACACAATTGAGTCGATGGAATCGAAGGATACAGAAGCAAAAATATGGGTATTACAGGAACCACCATACTAATCGCAACTCTGATGCGCACGACTTACACATGACATGGACTCAACTCAACGACCTTGGTTTTTCGCCAAACCTAAGTTCTAATACCATATTCTGTAACACCCCCGACTCGATCGGAGATGCCACAGCACCGTAGACCCTTCTCATGAGGATCTACCATGTTATATACCTTATATATCAACGACATAATTGCTCATTGAGGTCAAAAGACACAATAATAGACAAATAAGGTCACTCGACATCACGAAAGACCTTCATGGTCATATAACTTTATACCAAGACTACGAATTCCAAAGCGGTAGGAAAATAATAACTCAACACAAATGTACAGCTCACACCCGTGCAAGGGTGATCAATCGACAAAAAATCAACTGACTACAATAAAGACAAAAGAAAAGACTTCGAATCTTATGTGATTAGCATCATTATCCTTCATCCTCTGTCAATCCGATCCAGTGACTGCTCCCGAGCTGAAAATACCTGAATGCATAAAAGGGATCCACCCCCGGAACTCGGGGTTAGCAAACTGAAATATTGCTAGTGCAAGTACGAAATGTACAAACTATACGAAAAATATCAACACGTAATTAAGGCAGCCACAAAGTCAACAGAAGTCACAAAATCACACAATCATCACCTAAGAATATTCGCATACGCAAGGATACTAATCATTCATAAAGTCACTCCTTCCCCAAGAGAAATAAAAATGAAGGATTATAGGCACGACTCATTGAATCAAAAGAGTTGGTTCAGAACTTTCGAAAATACCTTTGAAAACTACATTGGTAAAATAGTTGAAAACATCATTTATTAAATTGAGCCAATTTAACGATTTTAGAAATTTTAATGTTCACACGGAAGCACTTTGTGAAATAGTTTCAAAAACTCTTGGGGTCCTTGACCCGAAACCTGCTTTCTCAGCGAATTCCTGCTCAAGACCATCAACGACCAACTAACTCTCACAGATATAGTGAGAAATCCTTGGTTATTTAAGCTTTGTTCTTACCGATGCCAATATTTTAAAAAGGTCTGAAAAGGATTCGAAAGGCACAAATTTACTCGGTATCAGGGTCTTAGCTATCACACAAGTATCCTCCGGTCTGAAGCCTGCCATGTGTTGCACCTAGAGGTGGCTATGGGCCGGGCTGGGCCGAGCCTGCGCCGGGCTGAAGCGGGCCGGGCTGGGACTAGGGAGCCCAGGACCGGCCGTTTTTTGGCGGGCTGGGCCTGGGCTGGGCGGCCGCGGCCCACTGCCCGCCCGCCCCCGGGCTGTCGTGGGTGGGGCCGAATATTAAAAATAAATTAAATTTAAAAATATGATATCATTAAATTAAAAATCAATTTGTGAAAATCTTTTTTGAATTTTTTAAAAAAAATAGTTAATATTAAATAAAAATTAATTAAAAAACTATTTTGAATTAAAAAAAATTATAATTAAGAATATTGGGGTGGGTTTAGGGTGAGCTTGTGTGTGCTTGGAGTGGGCTGCGGGTGGGCCGGGCTGCGGTGGGCTAGGCCGGGTTGGGGGTCGGGCCGGGTTGGGGGCCGGGCCTGGCCGGGCTCAGAGGTGGGTCGGGCTGGAGAGTTCGGAACCGGGACCGCCCAGGTGTCCAGGGGGCTGGGATCGATCCTGGGCCGGGTTGGCTCGTGTGGCACGTGGGCCTAGAAAATCTGGGGTGGGCTGGGCTGGGCTGGGCCGGTCCGACCCACTGGCCACCTCTAGTTGCACCCCTTGAACATATGTGCACTGATGTTCACTACACTGTGGCGGACGCTTCCATGTACATGTTGCGTCACTCTCATTGAAGCCGTCCCTTACAACACGCATTAGGCAACACCACCGTAGTTGACCTATATAGATATGGATGTTGTATTTTATAAAAGAGTTTTACTGTATAATTACAAATGAAAAGCTCAAGCTATTTGTGACTTTTAGAAATGTTAGTGCCATTCTACCGGTATATAGATATAATAGCGTTACGAATTCGAAACATCACATTAACTCTCTTTTATATGTGTCATTCTCTTAATTTTAAATTATTATTTATTTAAAATCTTGAATTCCACATTGATTTAAATGATACTTAATCGATTAATAACCTAAATAAATAGATTTCAATGTCTTGAATCTCACATCGATTTAAAGTAGAATTCTACCAATGGAGAACCTAAATAAATAATTAGAATATAATGTGTATTTTTCAAATCCATAGTTATTTCACACACAAGCTTAAGAATTTTATTTTTATTGTGTTTAATTTATCAATTATTAAGTTGGACAAATAAATAGTTTAATTTTTTAATGAAAAAATAGTTTGGTCAATTGTTAAATTTATATTAATACTATTTGTCTAAAATTTGAATCTCACGTTTATTTTATTTAGTACTTTTATTTTAATTAATTTTAATTTGGCCAATATTTATAATATCAATTATTAAGTTAGCCAAATAAATTATTTATTTTTATTAGAGAGTCTAATTTGACCAATTATCGAATTTACATTAATCATATTTATCTAAAATTTTGAATACAACATCGATGTTTGCAATGATATATGCAGCTGAGGCATCCTAACAGACCGATAGATTTGAACTTTGTTTAAATGAGGCTCTGCCATTGGGGAACCTAAACAAATACTTAAATCAATGTATATCTTTTACTCCATAATTATTTTACACAATAAGTTATATAGTTGTATTTTTATTGAGAAAGATAATATGGTTACTATTAATTTGGTCGATTATTAAGCTAAATGAATAGTTTTATTTTTACAAAAAATATAATTTGGCCAATCATTAGGTTTATATTAATATTGTTTATATATAAATTTAAATCCTACATCGATTTTAAACGAGACTCTATCGATCGGATAAGCTAAATAAATAGAATCAGTATGTATTTTTTTTACCCCACAAATATTTTGCACCACCAGTTAATAGTTTTATTTTCATTGTAAAATTTAATTTGGTCAATATTTTTTTTGCCGAAACATAATAAATTTGGCTAATATTAATTGGATCAATTTCTATGTTGACCAAATAAGTAATTTTACTTTATATATATATATATATATATATATATAAAAAAACATATTCAGAGCGCCATTTTAACTCTCTCTCATATGTGGTATTTTTAAATTTTAGATTCTTTTTATCTAAAATATTCTATGCCACGTTAGTTTTGAATGAGATTCCACTCATTAGAGAAATAAATAAGTGCTTATAATCAATGTGTATTTTACCGTCATATTACTCATATGCAACTAAGTTGACCAATGATTGAATTGGCCAAATAAATAGTATTATTTTCATTGGAATGAAATTTGGCCAATCATTAAGTTGTCCAAATAAATGATCTTATTTTTATTAGAAAATTTAATTTGACTAAATTTGTCCAATTTATCAACGTCTAACAAGTGACCGGATTTGAATTTTTCTAAAGTCAGGCGTAACAACCAAATTGTAACAGCTTATATTTTATTATGTAGATTTTATAAATTTTAATATATTTAGATAATTAGTTAATACAATCAAAGTGTATTTCACTATCATATTTCTCATCGCCAATTAATTTGATCAATTATCGAGTTGGTCAAATAAATAGTGTTATTTATATTGAAAATGTAATTTGGCCAATCATTAAGCTCGCCAAATAAATACTTTTATCAAAATGGTCCAATTTATCAACGTATAACCATTTGAGCGAATTTAATTTTTCCAACCAATTATTATAACAACTTATATTTAATTATTTAGATTTTATTTATTTTAATAGATTTGGTTAATTAGTGCATATAACTATATAGATTTACAAGGGGAATATGTACTAAAATTATTTTTTAATCTGAGTTTGAGATGAGTATAGGTATAATACTATTTAAATAGATTTCAGATGGCTGAACCCTAACTGTGTTATTTCAGGTATCACTATATGGATTATGGGATGAAAATGCATAGTAAATTCCCTATTAAGTCAGATTTTGAACGGATATGGTTATATAAATTGTAAACGGGTTTGAGTGGTTGAGTCATTGTCTCATCTTTTTGGTATTCTGCCATGGTTAGGCCCTGTTTAGTTCAGAAAAATTATTCCACAGTTCATTTGGAATAATTTGGAATAGGCCCTTGTATTCTAGAATATTATTTTGGAAAAGTAGAATAATTTTCCTGAACTAAAGAGGGCCTTAGGAACTCCGAGTGGCTGAACCTAAATAATAAGTATAACTGGCGAGTTTTTTGCATTAATAAATTTGATTAAAAAATATAATTTTATCTATATATATATAATAGCGTTACGAATTTGAAGCACCACATTAACTTTCTCTCTTATGCAGCATTCTCTTAATTTTGGGTTCCTATTTATCTAAAATCTTGAATCTCACGTCGATTTAAAATGATACTTAACCGATGAATAACTAAATAAATGGAATTCAATGTCTTTAATTCAACATCGATTTAACTTAGAACTCCGCCAGTGGAGAATCTAAGTAAATACTTAGAATTCAATATGTATATTTCAATCCCATAGTTTATTATATACACTATTACGCATCCGGAGCGCCACATTAACTCTCTAATACGTGGTATTTTTTATATTTTTTATTTTTATTTATTTAAATCTTCTATCGCACCTTGATTTTCAATGACACTCCACTGATTGAGTAACTAAATAAATATTTAAAATAAATATGTATTTTAACACCCCATAATTATTTGACATCACACTTTAATTTAGCCATCTATTGAGTTGGCCAAATGAATTATTTTATTCTTATTAGAAATTTAAATTTCTGTACGTACTTTTTTAATATCTAATTTATATATGCATAAAAAATTATATTTTTTATTTTTTAATAAACTTTATTCTTTTTACTTCCAAATAAATATATAAAGTATCTAATAACAATACGGATTCAGAGTACCACGTTAACTATCTCTCCTACATGATTTTTTATTCTTATTATCCAAAATTTTGAATCTCAACTCAAAGTATAGGTATATAAATTGTAAAGGGGTTTTAAAGTTGTATAATTCAAAACTTATACTAGGTATTTATTTTTAATCTATTGTAATTTATAATATTTATTCTTAACCTTTACTTTCTAATGTTTGAATTTTCATTGAGATGGATTAACCAATTACTATAGCAACATATGCTTAGTTATTTAAATTTGTAGAAATGTAAATATGTTGAGCAATTAACGGATATTATGAAGGGGTCTGGTATATAAATGGGTAATAAAGTTATCTTGTAATCGAACTTGTGATGAATATAGGTGTATAGATTTTAAAAGGGTCTGAGTGACTGAAATATACTCTCACTATTTCATGTGTTACTATACGAGTTTTGAAGTGGAATAAGTAGTAAAATTATATTTCAATTGAGTTTAGGAAGAGTACAAATACATAAATTCTAAATAATTTCGGGTGGTTGAATCTCATTCTCATCATTTCTGTCTATTGGTGTGTTCTGTCGGTACAATTTTGAGTGCCTGAACTAGACCAGGCAATTTACCACACGACACGAAAACACGACACGAAAACGACACGAAAATTTAGTGTTTGGGTTTGCATTTTGAGTACACGACACGAAAATACACGAACACGAAAGTACACGACCGAGATTTAGTGTCGGTTTTGTGTTTACCCTTTGGGTACACGACACGACACGAGGAACACGAAATAAATAAATAAATAAATAAATATATATAATATTTTATATTTAATTTAATAAAAATATATATTTTATGAATTCTGTTTATACTAAACTTTAAAATTTGAAAATATAATGTGAATTTTCATAAATTTCGTGTAAACATTCGTGTTTTCGTTGTCATTCGTTTCATTTCGTCTACTAAAACCTATAAAAATAATATTAGAATATTAAAATTATTATTTTTTATAATATTTTAATATTTATTTTATATTATGTGCCTGACACGAAAACACGACACGAAACGACACGAATTTGCGCGGTACACGACACGACATGACACGAATTCATTTAGTGTCGTGTATGAGTTTGAACTTTTGGTACACGAAACACGAAAGTACACGACACGAAAATACACGACACGAGCGAATTGCCAGGTCTAGCCTGAACCATAACAAAATACTAAATTCTTTTAATTTTTTATTTGTAAAATAGAACATAAAGTGATTACCCGTCGAGTTTCGACGGTTTATACACTAGTTCATTGATAAATATTTGGATAATGTCAAATATCCATAATGGTGATGATGAAGTGTAATACTACAAAATAAACCCCTACGGTTTTTCTCATTTTAATTTTCTTTTCTCTAAGCAACCCACACTTTAGCATTTTAGATGGAGTTGAAAATCAAACAAATCCACTCGATACCTAATTGGAGATCGATTGATAAAAAAAACATGTCCAATTCAGTTTGAACATAGTTTTTTTTAATCGATAAGGATAAAGTACGGATCAACTTGAGGTTGATATGAACAACAATTATAAAATATATATAAACAAACTCAAACTAATCGAGTTCGATTCATATTCAGTTCGATTAAAGCTCGTTCGAGCTCAGTTCAAATACTAATCAAATCAAGCTCAAATATAATATTTAAAATTCAATAAAATTTCAAATAGACTCGAACAAACTTGAGCTAGTGAATTGATTTACACCCTACTTTTTGATAATTATTTTCAAATTATTTTTTTAAAAAAAAAAAAAAAACCAATCAACCTGGCATTGTCAGAAATAACTGAAAGTAGGAATCGTCTAAGTAATTCTTATTGCTAAAAGTGGCAAATATTTCACAAAAGTCATTAGCAACATGCACAATTTGATTCATTACACACCCAAATCCCCTTACATATATTTTATACCCACCAAATCATCCAAACTTACACAAAGTCTCATTACCACATCTTAAAAACAGCATACCCTCGACCAATACAACAAAACACCCATACCTCTAAGGAGACTGCGGCCAGTCATAACCCGCATCCACCGCATTAACATCATCGTAAAACCACATCTCGACATCCTCAATCGAACGCCCGTCTTCCCAGAAGTCATCCATCATCTCATCATAACCGCCACCACCACCACCACCACCACCATCATCGTCAAAATCATCCATATCACCCGCAACAAAGTCCCAAGCTAAATAACCCGACGAGCCCGAATAATCTGAGCAATTATCCCATCCGTTCATATCGTAGCAATCGACGACAAGGGGGCCCACCACTCTCAACCTTGGGAACCCTTTCACAAACTTGTCGTCCAAATTCACGTTCCAACATCCCCGGACGTCTAGCAACTCAAGGTGCTTGCAACTTTTGAGAATCTCGACTACACTACAAGTGTCGACAAGCAAATACGCGATCTCGAGATGCTTGAGCCGAGGCATTGTGGAGGCGATCGCGAGGGCCTCATCGGCTTGCGAGAGCTTGCCGATGACCTCCAACGGGTGCATTATTCGTCGCAAGCTAGTGAGGGATTTGCAATTTTTCCCTACGATCTCGAGGCCGGGAGCTCCTATCCAGACGCAGTAGCTCAAATCTAGAAAAGTGAGAGCGGACAGCATAAGGGCGGCTTTTCCCATAATTGAGTCGTCTATTTCGCTTCTCGGGAGTCGCAGGGTTCGTAGAGATTGAGCACTTGCAAGTTGCAACCACGACAAATCATATAAGATTGAAGAAACGAACATTAAATTATAATAATAGGTAGAAGTGATTTTGTTGCAGCGGAAGCAGAAGTAGTCGTGAATCAGAGTGATTGCATATATTTCCCAAGAAATAAACAGAAATTAATTTCTAAATCCAACGAAAGCTAAAGTCGATGTATAACCATGTGAAAGCAATGTGAAACGTATTAAACGACGAAAAAACAATTCACCATAATTCTTACTGATTAGCTATGAACAAGAAGCTTTGGTCACCGGCGAGACCAGAAACGATGAGTTTTCGCAGCGATCCGCAGCTTCTCGTAACGAGCATTCGAAGCATTCGGTCGAGAGTTTCGGGCTTGCAGTTCCTGCTCCATTCCTCAATGTCTATTTCTTGCCAGCAGTAAGGCCCCATAACAGCTTTCCACCATGATTTGCAAACCCTTGGCACTACAGTTAGTACCTCAAATAGTGACAGATTCTTGAATATTAGCCCGAGTGCATCCGGTATTAGTTCGTCCCATTTTCTAAAATCACCACAACAGTCCTCCATTTTTTTAACCTCCAGATCCTTTTTCTCCCCTGTTCTTTTTCTTTTTGAACAAAAAAAAAAAGAAGAAATTCAGGGGCAGGAAAAAAAACATTTTTTGGTACCAATCCAAAAGCCTAAAATTTAAATGAAAATCTAATATGAGCTAAATTAGAGAACAAATCAACCTTAAAAAGTGAAATTTAAATTAAATTTCAAGAAAAAAATTACAATATATATAATTGTCAGTTTTAGGCTAAAACACAAAGAACACAAGGGCATCTAATTTAAACCTAAATCAGAAGGTTATGCAATTTTTGCAGCAGATTAAGGGGTAAGAACAGCTAAAATGACATGGGCCCACCAAATTTTGCCAGAAATGTATAGATCAAGCCATAGCCAGGTAGCAGAAAACAGACAGCTATAAGCCAAAAGCCACACCAAACAGACAGAAAGGAGAAATCTTGACACAATCAACACAATCACACACACACACACACACACACACACACACACAAGGGCAAGAAAATAATATCAAAGACCAAAGTGTTCAAGAAACCAATTTAGAGAGAGAGAGAGGGAGAGGGAGAGAGAGAATTAACACACCGGTTTATCCGCCTGAAATGAAGGGTCCTTCAGAATACATTCTGTTCTTCCTCTATTTTCCCTCTCTGTACCCTACTACCCTTATGAGAGAGAGAGAGAGAGAGAGAGAGAGAGAGAGAGACTGTGAGTGAAAAAAAAGTAGCAAGAGGGAAAAGTTAAAAGAAGAGAACAAGAAGAGAAGGCTAAAGTAATACCGTATCTTGTGTCTGTATGTTCTCACTGATGAAAAGATATCAAGATTCTTCTTTTTATTTTACTTTTTTTTCCTTTTATTACAGTTTTGTTTTCCTGCACATAAGAAACATTTCACCACTTATTCGTTGATGAAGTATATTTGATTATTTGTTCGTTTAAAGAATCATATATTTTTTCTCGAACTAATATTACTAATAATTTATTTTACTATTTAAAATACGAGGCTTTACGAACACATGCGTTGCATCGGTCGTAATTTTGGTTGAGTATATACGTGGTTTGGACTTGATGTTATACAGATGGTTGAATATTTGTTATCAAGATTGCGTCGGATTTTGTTTGTTGCTTTTTGAGAAGATTATAGCCTTTTTTTAATATTTGTAATATAAGTTTTATATGATTAATTATATGTAATGTATTGGGATTATTTTAGTTGATATGTACTTGATGTTTCATAAGAGTATTGGTCTTAGATGACTCATATTCAATACAAAGTAATTGGGCTTTGTTATGTGATGTGGCACATTGTTCATTTATTTCTCCCAAGTTTTTGTATATCAATTGTGTTAGTTTATATATTTTAACGAAATCTCGTAGTTATAATTTCGACCAATATTAAGATCGATCAATATAACACTTATGTATAATATTTTCGTCTTAAAATGCATTTCATATATCATAAATGATACAAAACTGCACCCTCCATAACTCGTTATTGTAGTTAAGTAACATCTTGCTAATGTTGCAAAAGGTAAATCTGCAAAGTTAACTACTTTTGGCCTTCGTAATGACTGTTGTAATCATCTTTCATCACCTAACAATCTGCATCATTGTTAGAAGATGATGATGGCAAATGTGTAGTAACATTTGATGTTGCCGAATCAGTTATTGATAGTGTCAACCTCGTTGTTTTTTCTTGTTGTGAGTTGCTTTGAAACACGCTTGTCTTATTTTTCTTGTGCTTAACTGGAGTGGTAAATCGGGGTTTTCTTCCACATTCTTCTTATGCCTAAAAATTAATTTTTTTTTATTTGGTTATTATAATTTACAAATGACTTCGAGACAAAATTATATACTTTTTTCTTTCTATTCATTATTCAAGGTGATATTTTTAATATGTCGAATTTTGTTATTTTAGCAAACTCTTTTAGTTTATCTGTTCAAATCAGATGTACTAAAACTCACTGATCCGTGTGATGCACAAATGTTGTATCTAAGTGTTCATCGCGTAATGTTTGTGTAAATTGCCGAATATACAACAATCTATAACTAAGGCTGCCGCCGGAGATCTTTGTTGATTGTTTTAAGTAATTCGTTAATGTTTACGTAAATGTAATCATTTTGTTGAGTTTATAGTTTATTTCTTGTTGTTGTCTTGGTGTTTTTTTATTTTTAAAATATTTGTAGTGTAAGTTTTAGATGGGTTACATTTTCCACCAAAACATGTGAAGTTTTCTTTCGTTGATTTGACTACATATCAAGCAAATAAAAATACTTTTTTTAGCCTCTCATAAGGATAACAAATTCGGTACTCGTGTATATTTCTAGAACATCATTAAAATGCTACTTGAATTGTATTATCACTTTTAGTAGAGTGTCAACCCCTTTCTTTATATCCCAGAAAATAATATTTAAAAATCTTTAAGACTCACACATTTTTAAAATATCAAGGATAAAATGTACCTCATGTATAGACTTATGTGCGTGCATAATTTTTTATATTAGTCGATAAAAATTATATTGTCATGGAAACAGATATCTCTTATAAATATTACGCCAATACGCCTAAGAATAGCAATACCTTCCATTACATGTCTCACAATTTTCATGTTTACAACTTACTAATAATATTTGATGCTATTGCTCCCACCCTTAACAGATTTTTCCCCCCATAATTCCACCATTAATAATCAACTAAAAAGCTTCATTCCATATTTTCGGGTGGGGATTAATTGTTAATCCGCAAGTACCCTTCTGAGTTTCTAAACTCAGATTCAAACTTTTTTTTAAAATCTCCCCCCAAACACATCAATGGCATCTCAATGATTGATTGTTAATCCGCAAGTACCCTTCTGAGTTTCTAAACTCAGATTCAAACTTGTTTTCATCCATAAATTTTTATCACGTAGACATGCCAATTGGTTAGCATTCAAAGCACACATATATCTAGCCTCATTCATCGATGACTATTGAACACGTAAGTCGATCAATGTTCAACTAACTTATTTTACTCAAACATTGATCACATCCACGACTTTGAAGCGCAATTCACATCCAACACTCAATCCTATTTAGGACACAACAATTACACGAACACAAACACACACCTGTATATTTTCTTTAGTAGCAGGATCTAAATCTACAGTTGTTATATCCTCAACAAATCCTTGTGCTATGGGTGACCCTACGTACAAAAAATCTTCTTCTCTTTCGGAAGCCATATTTGTAAGATGGACTATAGTTTTGTTGTCGGGGTTGTATACCCGTTGATGTTTTTGGGAGTTGCATCGATCGCGCCCGCATCCTTAATAACCTCTAACATGGTGCAAATGCTTAGAATCTTTTAAAAGTAGGAAAAGGAAAAAATTACATGCGAGATCATAAATGTACACTGAGATAGTCATACTCCTCTCTCATAACACCTTTACGATCCCTCATAGCACGGATGGCTCGTGATACGCCAACTTTTGGGATATGTAAATAATCACATCCACCCATAATATAGGTTTGTAAAACCATGTCTTGGGTGAATTCTCCAAATGCTTTGCTACGTTCTAGCTTTGACCATTCGAACAGTTTGAACTTTTTGCTCTTCAAATGGTGTTATTTATAGTATCAAATGATGGTGGTTGAAGGGTTTGTGCATTTATTTGAAGGCAAATGAAAGGAACAAATGATTAAATGAATGAGACTTGCAAAGAATTTGATAACTTTAGGCGATTAATATTTGCCTCATTAAATTTGACACAATATGAAAGGAATTAACAATACATACGGTTGATATGAATGAGTTTTCACTTTAAAATGAGTTCACTTTAAAATTGAAGTCATTAATACTACAATCAATTATTGATGTCATGACATTAATCTCCATATATTTTCACTTCAAAAATGGTGTCATTAATACTCCACAATCAATTTTAGGACCTAATCTTTCAATATATATGATGATATAAGTGATATAAGACAACAGATAATTAATCGGGTTATATATCATTTGTGTATTAATTTGTATTATGTAATTGGTGAAGACAATAAAATGGACTATGGATAGTCATGAGAAACGTTAGCTTGTAAGCAAATGAAAAGATGGGTGAGTAGTTTAATCGTTCATTTATTGTTAAAATTCAATTATCGCACACCAAAATATAGACGTTAAAATCTTATGATAAAGAGATGTGTCTTTCGATATTCTTCAAACATTGATTGGAAGTAGTATAGATTATTATGACTCCACATTTTATATATTAAAATTATGTATTTGGTATAATGACATTTAAACTTTAATACTCCACGTTAATTAGGAGGGCTACATCTTTCATATTCCCATCATTTAACTTTATACATAAAAATACATAAAAATTAAAGTCATTAAGACTCCACAATAAATTTTAGGACTTAATATTTTAGTTATATGATATAAGTGATATGAGACAATAATTAATTAATCGGGTTATATATCATTTGTGTATTAATTTGCATTATGTAATTGGTGAAGACAATAAAATAGACTATATATAGTCATGAGAAACGTTAGCTTGTAAGCAAATGAAAAGATGTGTGAGTAGTTTAATCGTTCATTTATTGTTGAAATTCAATTATTACACACCAAAAGATACACGTTAAAATCTTATGATAAAGAGATGTGTCTTTCGAAATTCTTCAAACATTGATTGGAAGTAGTATAGATTATTATGACTCCACATTTTATATATTAAAATTATGTATTTGGTATAATGACATTTAAACCTTAACACTCCACATTAATTAGGAGGACTTAATCTTTATATATATAAGATAACGTGGGAGATAAAGATTTTAGAACAGTATTACTACTGTAAAAAAAATATTTATTCTCAAATATTTATTCAACTTCAGTTAAAAAATCTCTACAACGGAAGGGAATTACTACCTTCTTCAACTAAATTTATTTATACATTTTTTTTTTGTAAGTCCCCTAAGTTCATGCATATACATGGTTCTAAAAAACGCTAGGCGCTAGGCGGATTTACTTTTTTATTATTATTTTATCATTCTTATATATATAAAATTATATATATGTAAATGATTAAAAATAATTCAAATTTAATCGTTTAAACAAATATATAATTAATTATATATTAAATTTGAAATATTGATACAGTTATCAAGGAGTCTATAATATCATAATATCTCAATTTAAGAATTTACAGTACTATTAGAATAAAACAAAGAACAAAAAGTATAACCGCTAGGCATCCGTCTAGTCGCCCAAGTAGCTAGGAAATTTGAATTATTATTTTTTTGTTGAGGGAGAGACGAGAAACTCCCCCCACCTGTATCAGAGGTCCCTTGACAAGGCGGGTGTTAAATCGAGGGATGTGCACTAATGGCAGCCCTGCAAGGGAGAGGACCAACGAGACACGAACCCAGCAACAAACCTTGCAATATTTTAGCAAAGTATTGTCACCACACAGATTCAAACCCGCGATGTTGGAGTGTTTCCTCTCCAATCACCTTGCAACTTACCATCAGTCTATGCCATTGGGGACGTGAAATTTGAATTATTGCTATAGTTATAAAGTAGTCTATAGTATCCATAGTATCTTAGCTTGCATTCATAGGGCCCATCCAAATGCCCAGTACAAGCGCATTGGCCATAATCGCAACGCTAGAAGACCTTCTAAGGATTAATCAGCATAGGCAGGGTTTTTTAGAGCACTGTGCATATATTATTTATCGACACTGGTCAACTTAAGAATCCATTAGTATGGGATTATTTCTTCATTTACATTACACTCCACAAAATACTAAGTATTTTTTTTATTAAAACTCGTGTTTTCTCAAAAATAAATTGTACATGTTTGGCAATCGGCGGTTAGCAGTTAATTATTAGCTGATTGATTAGCTGTTTTGACTAGCTGATAGTATTAGCTGATTTGACTATTATTTTGTATTAACTGTTTATATAAAAATATTTGGGTTAGCGGTTAACTATTAACTGATTGATTAGTTGTTTTGACTAACTGATAGTATTAGCTGATTTGATTATTATTTTGTATTAACTGTTTATATAAAAAATATTTGGGTTAGCGATTAACTATTAGCCGATTGACTATTTGTTTTGCTCGCTGATGTATTAACTGATTTAACTAGCGTTTTGTAGTACAGTAGGAAAGCGGAAGAGATGTATCCCGCTAAGAGAAAAAATAAGCAAGAAAAGTCAACTGTTTATATAAAAATATTTCATAAATAACTAATAATTGATAGTTGCTTAATTGTGTTAAATGACCAACAAGAACATCCACCCAATTCATTATTTGGATGATATGTTCTCAATTATTTTTAAGTTTTTTTTTTATTTTCTATAAACTTTTATTTAATTTACATAACATATAATTCAATATTATTGTATTACATATTTATTAACCAAATTTATTTGGTAAAATTAGACACTTTAGTGAAATAGAGAAAAAAGATCATTCAATTTGAACTAAATATAATTGAATTAGGAAAACTAAATTTTACTTTATTTTTTAGTGATATAAAATTTGCTCCCAATACTTAATTTTATATGTAGTGATAACAAAATATTAAATAATTTATTATAATAGTACAACTCTAGCAAAAGTAGTCTCACTGTTTAATCATGTTTTATTATATTAGCTTATTAGTTAGAATTTTAGTTTGAGATTTATGATTAAGGGAAATAATATAATCTTATAAATATATAGAGATAAATAAGTTCATTTCAACTAATTTATTGAATAAACTGATTAAAAAAACTCATAAGATGAGCTTTTTAAAAATTAAAGAATTGAAGTTAACCATCTAATTAAAAAAAATTCAACCAAATATCAAAATTAGAATTTTAAAAAACCAAATGTCTAATTTGTTTTAAATCTTTTATTTTAATTCGAAAACCAATATATATTAAAATAATATGTCTTTGATGATGCATCATTTAGGCATGTCTACAACTACATCTACAAGTAAGCCAGCACGTCGATTTAGACCTTAAATTGATCAGTCTTGAAACGTAAGACACATTAAAAGTCACATGACTCAACTTTCGAGTAAAAATATTATATTGGGGAAAGAATAGAAAATGAAGGGAAACTATTATTTTGGTTTTAACTCATTTTATTTTTATTTTTCTCAACAAATAAAAATAAAAAAAATTGGAGAAATGCATTTTTTTTTTATTCTTTTTGATATATTGCATTTTGGTTATAAACTTTTCTATGTTTTGTAAAGAAAACACGGATCATAGATCAGTTACTTGATTCGTTTAGGTCGTGTAAAACATACAAAGTATGATTCGTATAGATTCATTACTTGATTCATAAGAAGTGAACTAGTAAGAATACTCACAGACGACCAACAATACAAAAACTTCTTTACTAGAAAAACTTATTCAAAATCAACAGCAAAAAAGTATACGATTAAGAGAATCTCCAACAATTTCCTTATAATTTTCTCTACAATAGGAAAAAACAATCAAGAACCCCCAAAATAAACTCCCCATAATTCTTACAAAATAAATTAAATAACTATTACTATTTTTGAATTCTGGAAAATTTCAAACATACATTTATGTAAATATAGAGAAATAACTTCTTCTCTCATTCATTTCTGACAAAATCGAGAGTTGTTTTCGCAGTAGCCCTTGGCTTCAGTGCTATCAATTAATTTTGGAGATTTATTGTGTTTGTGCAAATATTGGGTTTAGAGAAGTTGTTGCACCAAAAAAATGTGCGTTTTTTCGCCATTATAGGAGAAAAATAATTATGGGGAAACTGATGAAGATACTGAAACAAAAACTCCTAACGCGAGTAGATATTTTTAAGCTAATCAGAGCAACCCATCTTAAAGAGGAGATGCACGAAATAGTTCAGTACTCATAAAATCAAAAGATGAATGGAAGATAATCAGAATATCATCGTGAATGTGATTCGGGTCTGCACAAGATACACAATCATAGACAGTTAAACCTCGATAAATGAATGTCCGATAAACGAATAACCTCGCCAAATGAATAATTTTCTCCGGTCCCAACTCTTTATAAAATGTTCAAATTTCTTTCGATAAACGAATAATTTCGGTAAATGAATATTTTTCTCCGGTCCCGATCATATTCATTTATCGAGGTTTTACTGTACAAAACTGAAGAGAATACCTTGAAGGATAAAATGTAATTTTGCTCTTTAAAGTCTGAATCTTAGAATGAGTAAACGTCTGGAAAGACTAGCCAGCGGCATTGGTTCACTGGCCACGGGGCTTTCATTTCAAGTGGGAGACTCGGGATCGAATCCCTCCAAAGACAGGAATTTTCAAGGGTTTATGACTCTTTAGTTCATGACCAAAGAAGATACCTTATCTCCCAGCGTATACTGGTGGAACAATTAAATATTGAAGGCTTCAAGCGGCAGTGTGGAAGGCCAGATCTCGGTGAGACCCTGCGCTTGGATTTGACGGGGTCCAGCATGAAACAATCACTTTGGGACGACTCCTTGTGCGCAGTAGTTGAGGATATTTAAGAATCTGGGAGCCGAATACACATCTCGCGATTTAACTGATAGCAGTTCTGTGAGGCCGAGGCTGTTGTCTCGAGGACTAGTTAGGAGGAAACTTAGAACCTCAGTATCAAAAAAAAAGGAAAGAAGTCCTCAGTGGCATAGACTGATGGTAAGTTGCAAGGTGATTGGGGTGGAAACACTCCGACATCGCGGGTTCGAATTCGTGTGGTGACAATACTTTGCTGAAATATTGCAAAGTTTGTTGCTGGGTTCGTGTCTCGTTGGTCATCTCCCTTGCAGGGCTGCCATTAGTGCAAATTCCTCGAATTAACACCCGCCTGGTCAAGGGACCTCTGATACAGGTGGATGAAGTTTCTCGTCTCTCCCTCAACAATAAAAAAAAAAGGAAAGAAAGACAAAATTATTTAAAGTAAAATAAAAGTTGGGAACCAAAAAAACACACGTCCCTACAGGGGAGATATGGTAATCCATATGTTGTATTATTTTTATTTAAAAAAATGACCAATAATTACATGTCAAATTCAGTATTCACCCATTAAAATAAGCACTTTTTATTTTTGACAATTAACTATTTTTTTCTAACCGATTATAACAAGATCACTTTTTTTCTCTTTTTGTATGAGTACTTTTTTGCAAAATGAGTGGACTTTCCTTATAATTTTCTTAATTTCCATCTCCAACTCTCGATCTTTGAACATTAATTTATTAGCCACCGAACTTTGAATTTGAAAAAATAAATACAATAAGAATATATACTCAGAACGTAGATTTCAATTACAGTCCCGGTTCTGGGCCTAGGCGGTATCTTCAGCCGCATAGGGCCTCAATTCTTTTGGGGCCCAGACCCAGAATCAAAGCCCAAGTATAAATTTTTTCCCTTTGTTATTTGATATGTTTTTTAAATAATCGTTATGCTGCCCAAAATTAGAAAATGTGATTCACGTTGTGAAAAGCGTGAGAGAAAAAAAGAATTAAAAAGTAGGTTCATTCGCAAAGAGGAGTTCTTGATTATGAAGAGTTGATCGATAATTTTGCTTTGAAGAATGCTAAAAGAGTTGCAATTTTTAAATGATTTTTTAAAAGTTGATTGTAATGTTCTATTTGGAAAATACTATCGATATTCAATATATAATTTAATTTTCTTGCCATGTACTTTATAGAATTTTTTTAATAATACCGTTTCCAGAATTTGGCATAGGGCCTCAAATTATTAGAGCCGGGGCTGTTCAATTATGACACTCGCTTTCTATATCTGCAAATATGTAGGGACACTCGCATTTCGTCTACTAGGATGCACAGAACCGGGATAGGGTGCCCTCGTATCTTAAACCCTTCCCGGTCGATATTCTCTGGTCGGACTCCCATTGATGAGGACATTTACCAAACTAGAACTGATCCACTTCACCTGTTAATTCCCAAAAGCCGGCCCACGGCCGACTATTTGCAATGAGATTCCCAACTTTGCTAAAACCTTTGCTTAGACTTTGTAAAGGCACCCTACCAAATTAAGTATTACAAATAGCTAGACTAGTAGTTTGAGTTTTTTCAACATTAAGTGTATATAGATATTTGATGATTGGGAAGAATGTAGAGTACCAGTTGAATACAGGGTAATTTTTTTTCAACTGTAGTTTAACAACTCTTTTTATACTCAAACGGTCAGATTTGACATTTATTTGGAGAAATTTGAGTTATTTATTCGAGTAACACATGCGAGTCATCTATCCGAGTAATACAAAATACATTCGAGTAACATATTCGAGTCATCTAAATTGCATTCGAGCCACCTACTAAGGTCACCTAATTACGTTTCAGTCACCTAAAATGCATTCGAGTTATCTATTCACGTCACCCAATTTACATTCGGGTCACATAATTACATCTGAGTCACCTAAAATGTATTCGATTTACCTATTCGAATCACCTAATTGTATATGAGTCATCTCAATACATTCGAATCACATATTTGAGTCACTTAATTATATCCTAGTCACCTAAAATAAGTAACTCGAATGTAAACAAGTGACTCCGAGTATATAAATTGATAATTTAAGTATCAATAATTTGTTAAATAATATTTTTATATTTAAATGGATAGGGACCATACTCCCACTTTGATAAGTTCAACGGGACACTCCGGCCAGATCAGTTAGCAACTACGTCAGGCAACTAGTGATGCGGGGTTGAAATTTTGTTGGAAACTATTATTTCTTTATTTGGCATCGACACTACCAGACAAATATTGACAACATTATTTTTGTACTATTGTTCTCTTCCCTTATTTCTTTCCTTTTGTCTGTATATCAACGAATAAGTCGGTGCCTATACTATACCGCCCATTGTACACCCCATGTCCATTGTACATACATGTAGCGCATCCCCGGTCGGATGCACTACATGTGACATGTATGGATGGTACAAATTAATACACTAGATGGAGCATCGATCTACATTATCCATACACACCACATATAGTGCATCCAGCAAAAAATACACTACATGAAGTGTATTATGGACCCAACCCTCCCTCCTGTATTAATGGAGACTTGGGTGAAGTAAAGAAGAGACTTCATTACAACTGTCGTGTATAGTTTAAATTTTCTTGTGAAAATCATGGGAACCGACCATTGGAATGATCAAAATCCCACTATATATTACTTGTGTATCTAATCTAATACTCCATCTCTATAGACGGTGCATTTTAGATAATAATTAATATAAATAATAATTATAAATATATAACAGATATTAAAAAATAAAAGGTGATTGTTTGATTTAATTTTGTAAAATTGATAAATATAAAAAGAACAAAAAAATGAAAAATTGAGCCGAGGTTATCTATAATTTATTGTTGAGGTAGAATCATTTCTTGCTCCAACAGATAATTTACATGTTTTTAATTAAATCACTTCTTCCGAATCTTTTTTTTTTTTTTCACATTCCGTTCATGTTATTTGTAGGGACTAACTTAACACATGTCAATGAATTAGTCCATCAATATTTTATTATCCAATTAAAATCATTTTCTACTCCAACTAATTTTCAACATTTTTCTTTTTAAATTAAATCACTTCTTTCAAATAAATATTATCCATATTATTTTTCATGAATTAAAATTAAATTTTTAACGAGAGTGAGAATTATGAAGACCTGACTCTAACCTTTCATATATTTTTGAGTTAAATTATTATTTTCAAATAAATATTTTTTCATATTAATTTTTATGAAATTATAATCCAATCAAAATCATTTCATACTCCAATTAATATCTTATATGTCTTTTTTAAATTAAATAATTCGCTCCAAATAAATATATTTTCATATGAATTTTTATGAAATGAAATTAGATTTTTATGTGAGGCATGTAAATGATTAAAATGACCTCTAAAGTTTTCATGTTTCTTTTATTCTAATATTAAAATTTCTAACAAATAAATATGTTTCTTTATTAATTTTTATGAATTTATTATTTTTTCTTACAAATACGTCATTCTCAGCACTGTCAAATATCGGGACGAGGTACTTTAAAATATCTATTTTAATTCTCTCCAAATCAAATCGCATGGCGAGTGCGTTCCGCACATCCCACATCGCCCCGCCTCGCACAACATCTAACAAGAAAAAATACTTAGAAAACAACAGTATGGTGCAGTTTTCAATTATGAAAACAACTTTGCTTTTGTCTTATGCTACAGGGCTGGATGTCATCGGCTAAAGTTTGGATAGTTAGCCGATGAATAAATAGAGTTTAGTCGACGGCTAAAGTCCAGTGTTTTTTTTTAGGCAGAATATTACCATCTCACACTTCAAAATACAATATTTACAATAAACTCACAAATTACCAACAACATGAGAAACAACAATTTTATCTGGATTTATCATTCAAGAAATTATATTTAAGGTATGTTTATTAAACTTTGACTTAAGTTGTTTACATTATGCGTGCGCATACACACACACACACACACACACACATATATATATATATATATATATTGAAAATTAATTGTTTGTTGAGAGGATTATAATGGTTATATTATGTTCAGTGAGATAATGGTTATATATGGTTATTATGTCCATTGAGATATTTAATTATGGGTAGAATTCGAAGTTTTATATATATATATATATATAAAGATTTTGTAATATTGTTATTGTTGGCCACTAAGTATACAGAATACAGTTTGGAAAGTGTTTTAAGCAACAAACTGTACGATTTTAAAGTTGAGTGCGTAGCGGAAGTCTTGTTAAAGTAAGTTGCTGTAAATACAACAACTAGGTATGAAATGTATACTTAAAATAATCACAGTTAATAAAACAGTAAATGCAGAAGGTAAATAACACAGTAATTAAAGTGGTTCGAGGTAAACCCCTCTACGTCCACTGGTCCTCCACACAGGAGTGAAAATGTTTATTATAAATACTGCGTAAACAACTACGTATTTATAATCAAACCTATCAATGTATCGTTCACACATATTGATACAAAGATCGTAGCTTTCAACCGTTCACACAGATTGGTTTAGGCTTTCACTTGACTAACTTATTCACACACAGTTCCGAAGCTTTGTCTCTTCAATGCAAGTCCGTCATACACAGTTCAGGAAAAGCAAGGCTTTCTCAGTCCACACAGGGCTGATGGGTTTGTTCAATGAAAGAACGTTTGTTGAACAACAACTTGACTTTCTTGAGCTTGAGCTGATGATGTGTTGTTCAAGGTTGAGCACTTGTATATTTCTTCTCTCAGAATAGGCAGTATGCTTGAAGAAATATGTTTGCTCAGATGTATTCGTGTAAGTGCTTGTTATCTTGTAGTCGTTCGTGTAACTGATCTTCAAACTCTGGGCATATATATATAGCCTTTGAATAGATCCGTCGAGCAAAATTCCGATACAACTGGATGGTTGACTTGTATAGACCAAGATCCGGATTTTACATGGTTTGAAGATCTCTGTCGGTTTTAGTGTTTAAATATTTTATCCTTTCAGTATTTAAATATTTCTTATCAAACAGGACTTGACTTTAGCGAATAATAAAGATTCCTTTTCAAATGATCTTCAGTCCTGTTTCGATAGGTATTGAAGATCTCAATACTTTACAGCTTGAATGCTGTATCCATTTATGCTGTAGGCTATATTGGAGAAGTCGCTATATGGAATGTTGCTGTATGAAGAGACTGTAATATCTGGAATTTCTACTACTGATGTTTAATATTATTTTATCCGAGTTATGTTGTACAGCGTGGAATCTGTACAATATGGATAAAATAAATGAAGGACTGAGATGTCAGTATTGGTATAATTGTCGTATTGGTCGACAATTGTATTCGAGGATATAATGTGTTGAGTAATGTATTCAGTATACCGTATGTTCATATTTGGTATGTCGAGATGTTGGACGAGGATAGCTGAAAATGGCTAGTGTTACATTATTAGCGCACGCTAATAATCATGAGTAGCGCACGCTATCGTGCAGGTTTAGCGCACGCTACGGAAGGAATCTACGCGTGGACCAGGCCACTTTCGGAAGGAATCTACGCGTGGACCAGGCCACTTTCGGCGCACGTTCTGATAAGTCAATGGATGTTGTAATGTAGTGTTAGCGCACGCTAATGCATGTTGATTAGCGCACGCTAACTGTATATCGGTCAACAGGGAATCCTGGCTTTATTGGTTGCTTTCGGCATGTGGGGTCACGAGCATCTTCGTGGTAGGTGTAGACTGTAGCAAGTCAACTGGTATTAGCGCACGCTAAATGCAAGGACTTGCGTACGCTAGAAAGTGTAAGTTACGTACGTTAATGCATGGACATTACGTACGTAAGCACATGTACGGCCGCATAAGAGCCTCTCGATCGCGATAGCGCACGCTAACAAAGTCAGTTAGCGCACGCTAAGTTTGTAACGCACGTTAATTGAAGATGTTAGCGTACATTAATAATGTACAGTATATATATAAGTGCAGTTGGCTATTTTTTGTCATTTTTATCCATTTCTTCATGTGAGCCGATAGAGAGAGCCTTGAGAAGTATTTGAGGTTCCAAACACTGGATTAAGGTGGAGTTAATCATCCATAACAACATTTGAAGCTTGAAATCATTGGTGATTCTTGGAAATGGATTCAACCTTGTAAATCAATCCATTCCTTCAAAAAGGTAATTACTCTTCACTTTGAGATTTCGTTTTGGATTGTATATGATGTTCTTGAGCTGATGGTTATCATATAAACAAGTTGATAAGTATGATTATGAGTTGGATTATCGGATTATGATGATGTTATTGTTGATATGAAGATATTGATATGAATTGGATGGTTTTGAATGTGTTGTTTATCTTCAAAGAGATATGTTGGCTAATGTCTTCCTTCAATTTGGATCTGTGATGTTGTTGTTGTTGGTTTCTTCATATGATGGTAAACATGGCATGATTATGAGTTCTTGGTGTTTAGATTGTTGATAATAAGGAAGATGAAATATGAATATATGACTTGAATTAAAAGTCGGATGATTACCTATATGTTCAAGGATATTGGATTTCGTTGTTTGATAGCTATGAACATGGTTCAGAATCACTTAGAGTTTTTGATAATCGCCATATATTGATCGGTATCCGAAATGCATGTAACTGCACGACATTAGCGCACGCTAAGCCTACTGGCTAGCGCACGCTATCGGGAACAACTTAGCGCACGCTACGGTAAGAGATTAACGTGCGCTAAGTCAACAGGTAGGGTAATATATTCTGTTTCGGTTATGAATTCGTGATGGTTTGATTTGGTTTGTTCTGACTGCGTTTATTCGAGGTTGTGTTGAACTGTTGAGTTCGATTGGTTAGTTTTGTCGGTTGTTGATTGTTATCGGATATATGTTATTTGATTACTTCGATAGGTTGAGATTATTGATCGGCGATTATAACCGGATGTTGCGGTCGTGTTCGAGCGTGTTCGTGAATTGCATGGTCAGGTCCGAGGAGCTCGTAGACGAAGGCATTGTGACTGGTAGCGGCTTCATCATCATCGACGCAGATTCGAGGCAAGTTATTACTTGCTCAGTTATAATGTTTAATGAATGGTTTCAGTTTCATTTCGTTTATAATGCATATAGCAATGATTATATGTTGTCATTCCGATTCTGGGAGTTAAATCGTAATGTATATGATTTATTTCGGTTATTGGCATATTCGGGTATCGACGTTACATTATGATAAAGACGAAGATATGAGTATCTGTAGTCCATGGTATGTTTGGATCGCCGATTATTGCGGATAATCGTCGGTGATGGTTGATATCAAGATTTCTCCCGAGGGACTCGGGGCATGTATCTTATATCGATTCAGTTAGTGTTAGTGAATTGATCATGCATATTGTCATTCATGTTGTCGAACATGAGGTCGTCTTAGTTGATTTGTCATGTTGTCGTTCATGTTGCGTTGTTCATGTTGATGAACATATTGTTTTGTATATGTGTATGCATATTGTGTTGTTTATGTTGTGTTGATCCGATGGGATCGCGCGATCTATGCTGAGGGCGCTGGATCGGATGTCCACCTCGTGTTGGTCCGACGGGATCATCTTGGGATCTATGCTGAGGGCGCTGGATCATTGGACGGGTTTTTCCACCTCGTGTTGGTCCGATGGGATCATCTTGGGATCTACGCTGAGGGCGCTGGATCATTGGATTACCCAGTTTCGTGTTGATGGAATCATGTGGATTCGCATCGTTGGTTTTATATGTGTTGTTGTATGTATATTATTGGTTATCCACCTCGTGTTGATCTTGTAGGATCATCTTGGAATCTATTCTAAGGGCGCTGGATCATGGGATTTCCATTGAGTATACACTGTTGTTATTGTTTTGAGCATATTGACGTGGTCATATCAGTATGCATTTGTAGATCTTGAGTTAGGACCGTGTCCGTATTGCATTGATCTGATCTCGGATTAGACTGATATGATTGTCGTGGCACTTCAAATCTCGAGGTATGTTCCGTATTTCCTTTAGTATTTGTCGTTGATGGACAATCGGTTATCGTCTTGGGATTTGATGATGTTATTCGATGGATCGTACTGGTCAGAAATGGTATATTTCCGTATCGTGAGTTGGTAATTATAGTTTGAGAATCTTGAGTATTGTTTGAGGTACAATACAGATATTAGGTTCGAGTTTATTGGTTAATCAAGTACGAGATGTGAAATGTGATAATGGTTATTCTGATGAGAATGACTTGAGTAAGTAAAGTTATGCGGTAAGATTACGTTGGTCGTATTCTTATGTTGTATTCTCATTGGTATGTAATTATTAATGTGATGTGACGGTTATCATTGTTGGATATTATGGCTGACCCCGTCGTGGGATTTCTTTTTAGGTTCTTGGAGTATCGAGCTTGTAGCGGTCGTGAAGAGATGAGCTTCCCGGAGGATACTGGCTAGGACTTGTTTTGTGCATTGAATTTCTTGATTGGTTCTTGTATTCCATTGCTAGAGTATCTTTATGGATGGTCTTTTTTCCGCTGCATGAGTATTCTGAAACGCTCTTTTGGTATCTGGTAATTGAGGTTACTTTGGAAATCGTTTTCTAAACTTTTGAGTGTCGGCCGTTTGGCCTTGTGATTTCAAATGAGTTTTTACGACGGTTTTTGATAAATGGATTTTATAAGTCTTTGTGCATTTTTAAAGATAGTACTGTCGTTGGCCTCTTGGGCATTTGTAAATGTTTGTGAAAATTTTCTTCAGCCTTGTGGGTTCCATCTCGGGGCCCACGGCGCTGTAATATTCCTGGTTAAATCTGGGAGTGTTACACAGACAGCTTCCACACTTGGCTCTTTTATACTCTGTTGTTGTATGATGGCATTATGAGAAGTCTTTGATACAGGATCAACAACTTCGATCGACTATCGATACAACCGCTTGCTGTATGTTGGATTGGCACTTTATTAAAACATTTTATCAAAACTTCGATACAGGGATTGTTTTATCCCAATAATTTCCCCCTTTTTGATAATTTGCCAAGTCTCCTTAAATCCTTTTGATGTTTTCCAAAAATCCTTGATGATGCCAAAACCTTGACACCTAATGAAACATCTTACAGGAGGACAGACTTCTTGGTCTTTTTTTGAATGTTATGACCTTCAGCAATTAGCCTAACACTATGAACAGCTCGCATGCGAGTTCAGCTTTATCAAAAGAGTATTACATCTTTAAACTTATGATTGGCGCACAGGCACAATCTTACAGTGTAATCTAGATGCATACAACTTAATCTATGAACTGTTCGCAGAGAAGTTCTTACAGCTTAACATTTAACAAGTTTTAATACTTGTATTAATTCAGCAAATGGATTGAATTACGTAATCATACAAGAACACAGTAGATTACGAGTTGTAATCTTTCAAGAGAAAAATATTTTATTGATGTTGAACAAAGATTACAAGTTTTTGCTATCTCAAAACAAATAAGAATACAGGAGGGAATCTAGCTCCTATAATCAGAATGCCTCCAAGGCCTTATAGGTTCATTCTTGGTACCCTTCCACCAATTCTGATGACCGTCCCTATTTCAATTTAGGTAGATAGCTTGACCTTCATAGGATTTATCGAACACCAGGATCCAATCTTCTGGGTGGGTAACCAAGTCACCTTGCTTATGCTTGGACTTCATATTCTGCTGAAGCGGGATCGTTCCTTCGTCCAACCTCTTCTTGAATTCCTCTGCGGCTTCATGCACCGTCCTGCAACTGTTGAATATTGAAGATTCCCTGATAAGAACTACGAAGTATCTTAATAGATCATTCTTTCTCCAGTTCTTGATCTTGTCTGTAGTAGGCTGTCGATTGGCCGAGAGGTTTATTTCTTGCGGTTTTTGAACGAGGCTCTTCCATAGAAACTTAGGGTCCTGGAATTCTGAACGATCTCCTTGTATCCTGACATTGTGAGCCGGAGATGCTAATCGAGAAATTTCAGCAGTAATGCTGTCTCCAAATGCAGCTTCCATCTCCTTCTCTTGCTCAAGCCTTAATCTCCTTGCAGTTTCCTAGCTTATTACCCTTTTTTGGCGTCATCAAGGTAGGACACCTTCTCATCAATACGTTCAAGGATCTTCAATGCATCGTCTTGTTCCGCCTCAAAACTTGACATTTTGTCAACAAGGGAGCTGAGCACCTGCGATATATCTTGAATTTTCTTGTCATGTGATCGAAGCTAGGAACCTGTATCGATGAGAGTGGATGCTGTCTTGGCCTTTGAAATACGAAGCTTAGCTTGTTCTTCCTTCAGGATCTGCTCCTGACGCTGTTGTAATTGGTTAAGGGCCTTCTTGAAGATGGTAGGCAGAATACGGAAGGCTTCTTCCACTTTGGAAACTTCATGCCTCATACCAATCATTTATTCAACGGCTGACTGATGTAACCAATCAATCTCCTTTTCAACAGCATGCAGGGCATTAACGGCGTCCTGTAGGAAAACGGTTTGTCGGCCAAGATCATGCAATTGCTCTTTCTTCTCGATGGTTCGGGGAGAGTCTGGCTTGGAAAAATCTTCAACTCCATTCAATTGTCTCAAGTTCACATTAGTACGTGACTCGAGTTGGACATCCTCAGGTACAAAACCGTCGTTGGATTCCAATACAGTTGAAGGCGCGGGAGCATCCGATGCGGGCTTGGCAACATGGGTGGTTGTATTCTCCTATTCTGAAATGGGTTCTGAAGACATAGGTACAGGAGGGACTGAATCCTCCTTCTCTTGCAGAGGGACTGATTCCTCATGCGGGATGGCGTGGGTCTGGTCGTCTGTGGCGACAGGCACGGGTGCCTCTTCAGCGGCTGGTTGTTCCTCCGCGACAGGAGGGACTGAATCCTCGCTGTTGGGAACATTATGTTGGATTGAGGTCCCTTGATCCGGTTGGGTTTCCTCACGACTCATTCTCAGACCTGCCTGGAGGGCGTCGTCGTCGTCCGAGTCATGATCAGATTTAGGACTATGGGGAGTTGAGCCAATGGATTTTAATTTTCCTTTCTTGTGGGCGTCTGCCTTGTCCATCTGGTGGCTTGTGATCAACTCTTTACAGCAGAGGCTATCCCATTGATATGTACTTCAACATTTTGAGAGTTCGTCACTTCCAAAACAAACCGTTCTTCTTCGCACCATTCGCTCCAATTGTACAAAGTGTTGTACGGAGCAAGCCTGTAGGCTTTCCATTGGACAAAGCGTTCATATGCCTGCTCTATTTGCATATAAAGAAAAGTTTTGTTTATTATGGCGTGTGGGGAGGGGCTGCATACAACGCATGAGTCCGTTGTATGCAAGGGTTCCTCGATAAGTATGGGTTCCTGTGTTGGAGCTGGATCCCGAACAGGGGTTGGTACCCTGAGGGGAGAAGGATCCTGAACGGGTGTGGAATCCCATATAGGAGATGTGGCTATTGGCTCCAAATAGGCAGCCGACTCGCCAGAGTCTTTTAAGTTGGCAGATGTCTGTGTATCCGTCGTAGCCGCCAAAGGCTCGGGATCTACTTTCGCGATAGTAGCAGGCATATCTTCCGCAGGGGTTGCGCCTTGGAGGCTCAATACAGAGGGTTGGGCCTCTGTTTTTGATTTCGAAAGCTTCCTTAGCTTTCTTTTCGGCTTCTCAACAGCAATGGGAGTTTTGCTGTGAGATATCTTTCTCTTCCTTGAAGTCTCTTCGCTCTGGGACTTCGAAGACATGTCCCTCGGATCAGCAGAAAGTGGCAAAGTTCGGAGAAAAGGTCTGTTCGCAATCAGGGGATCTTTATTAAAAACAGAGGGCCTGATGCTTCCCATGTATATCCGAGAATTTATCTCCTTCGCTTCTTTGGCTTGCGGAACACCGCATTCTGTCAGAATTTAATTAAGAAATAAACCAAAGGACTTCTTTTGAGAGGCAGGTTTGGATACTTCTTCCTGCAGCCTCTTGAGTATAATCTGACACTAGTTGACCTTTTCACAGGTCATGATGGCGACCATCATCCTGAACCTCAAATTGGTGCACATCTGGAACGCACCTGTTCTATTTTCAATGACACGACAGCAAAAATCGTGTAAGTAAACAAAAGGTAGGCAACAATGTTTCTTGTGGCAAGAAGTGTGAACCATTTCAACCGATGCTGAACTGGTGAATAAACCATAGTATCTGGTTAGGATTTCTTGGGACCCAAAGATCTCAAGTTCTTCCATGGTAAGGCCATTAGCAGGTAGCCTGTAGAGATTCTGAAGCAGTTCTTGGTCAACACGGATCTCCACTCCATGAATGACAGCAGTGATGTCAGCAACATTTCCTCCCTGAGCAAGATAGAAGAAACGGACAGCAGCGTTGAGATAGAATTCCTCAACCAGTTGAGCATTGAAACGCTCAGTGGTGTGACTCCCAAGGCGATAGAGGCCTTGTTGATGAATCCTCGAGACGACATACTCCATCAATTCGATGTCGTCACCTTCAGAACGAACACGTTCAACCACTATAGATCTAGCAAAGATCCGTCCGTCAATGATGTTTGAGGTCTTCTTGAGAGAGAGAGAGAGAGAGAGAGAGAGAGAGAGATGAGGTCTGTGAATATGCCATTGTTGTTTCTTGAAGAAAACTGAGGAAGATTCAAAGAAAATTTGCAGTTAAAAGCAATAAAACTTGTAGGCTGTATGCTCAAAGACTCGTTCAATATGCAGAAAGTGTAAAGAGTCGAAAGAGCCATTAACTGTACCTGGCAAAAGTGGCCCAGGCCCATGGGCCGGCCCAGCCCACCCATGAATAAATGGACTTTGGGCTTTAGTTTTTTAGCCCATAGAAACTTGGGCCTTTTTGGCCCGCCCAGATTTTGGCCCAGCCCAGGAAGGCCCAGCCCACGGGCGCCCAGAGGCCCGTGAAAAATTTAATAACTAATAAATATTAATCAGTTAGGCTAAGGTTAATGGGTATAACCTTACACCATAACTTATTTCAATTTAAAGTTGATTTTGTTTAGATTTTTGTATTGATATTTTGCTATCGAATACAGATAGTGCACCAAGTGATGAACTATTTTCCGTACCGCTGGTTGTAGTGCAAGAATAAATAGTTTTAATAGTATTGAAATGGATTTTTGAACTTTTTAAAATAGTTGAAAATATATTTCTATCATATTATTGATACTTTTAATATATTTTGGTTAATTAAGTTGGAAGTAAGAAAAAATCTGTAGCCCATGGGCTGGGCTAGGCCCGCCCAGCATGGACCACGGGTCTCAATATTTAGGCCCAAAAAATCCTGGGCCTTTTTGGCCCAGCCCAAAATTTGACCCACCCGTTGGCAGCCCAACCCGTTTGGGCTGGCCCATCCCGTTTGCCAGGTATACCATTAACGGTCCTTTTATAGTGAGCGGCGGTGAAGGGTTTCCAGATAATGAACGGTCAGATTTAAGGGATGGGAACCGTTGTTTAAAATGGACGATCAAGATACACTGAGTGTAACGGGTACAACTTATCCATCTAATTTTAAAATGAGAGCGGGTCCCACATCTGACGTATCAATTTCCCTCATTGCCCGAATTGGCGGTGTGAAATAATAAAATAATTTGAAACATCGCGGCTTTTAAAATGTCAATGTCCAGATGTCGTGTAAAAGCATTTAATGCAAAAGACTTTAATTATAACAGGGCACGTGGACTAAAAATAGTTTTTAAAAGAAATAACACATTAATTGATTTCCCATAGTATGTGCTGTATCCGCGAAAATATAGTGATCCCCCTTAAAAGGTACATAAGGGTTTCAATTCCATACAGCAACTTTCGGATTAATGCCGTATTCATGGGTCATACTATATTCCCCCTTAATTATTGCACACGTCAGCTGTAGGATAATTCATATCGCTTTATTCCTATAGTGTTATTCTGATAGTCTGAGTGTACAGATAATTATCGGTGGTTACTGTATTCATAGGTCTTACAGCATTCCCCCTCAATTGTTGAGTAAAAGCATTAAAAACTTACAGGGAGTCAGACTGTAGCAATCCCAATTCTTGTCGAAGCATGCAGAATCTTGCTGTGTTGAGAGGTTTGGTAAAGATGTCGGCTAACTGGATATCTCTATGAACTTTTTCCAGCCGAACATCCTTATTCTCAACATGATTCCTGATGAAGTGATGCTTCATGTTGATATGCTTAGTACGCGAGTGCAATACAGGGTTGTGCGTTATTGCAATTACACTCGTGCTATCGCACATTATCGGCGTTTCTTTGGCTTCAATTCCATAGTCTGACAGTTGTTGTTGCATCCAAAGGATTTGCATACAGCAACTACCAGCAGCATAGTATTCTGATTCAACTGTGGAAAGCGAGTTTGCCAATTGTTTCTTGCTAAACCAAGACACAAGTCTAGGTCCAAGAAAGTGACAAGTTCTGCTTGTACTCTTCCTATCTAGCTTACAACCTCCGAGGTCCGAGTAGCTGTAGCCAATTAAATCGAATCCGCCTTCTTTAGGATACCACAGTCCTACATCGACTATTCCTTTGACGTATTTCAGGATTCGTTTGGCTGTTGCAAAATGTGATTCTTTAGGTGCTACTTGGTATCGCGCACACACTCCTACAGTAAACTGGATATCGGGCTTGCTAGCCGTTAGGTCCATGAGCAAGCCAATAAGCTTCCTATAGAGTGATTGATCAACCAGCTTTCCAGCTTCATCAGCACTAATTTTAACGGAAGTGCTCATGGGGGTTGACGATGATTTGGAAGTATTCATTCCAAACTTGTTGAGAAGCTCCTTGATGTATTTTTCCTGGTTGATGAATATCCCTGTAGGCAACTGCTTTACCTGCAATCCTAGGAAATAACTAAGTTCTCCCATCATACTCATTTCAAATTTACTTTGCATGAGATGAGAGAACCTTTGACACAAAGCAAGGTTAGTTGAACCAAAAATAATATCATCCACATATATTTGAACCATCAGGAGGTCATCACCTTCCTGTATTTTAAATAGGGTCTTGTCCACAGCACCTTTCTCGAATCCATTATTGGTTAGATACTGGGACAGGGTCTCATACCATGCTCTAGGGGCTTGCTTAAGTCCATACAGCGCTTTCCTTAGCCTGTATACGAGGTCTCCGCCTTCTGTATTGACAAACCCTGGTGTTGTTCAATATAGACTTCTTCGGCAAGGTCTCCATTCAAGAATGCACTCTTGACGTCCATTTGGTAACAATAAAGCTCTTATGGGCGGCAAAGGCTAAAAGTATCCTAATGGCTTCTGGCTATAGGGGCAAATGTTTTATCGTAGTCTATGCCTTCTTCCTGTCTGTAGCCTTGGGCGACTAGTCGAGATTTATTCCAGATAATGAGTCCATTTCTATCCTTCTTGTTTCTAAATACCCATTTGGTTCCAATTACGGATTGATGCGTAGGTCTGGGTAGAAGATACCATAAGTTGTTTCTTTCGAAACCGTTAAGCTCTTCTTTCATAGATGTAATCCAATGAGAATTGTCTAGAGCTTCTTTGGTGGAAACAGGTTCGGATTGAGCTAAGAATACAACAATAGTGCACATATTAAGTTGTCTAAGTTCGGATTGAGATTTCCATACAGGAAATGGATATGTCTCAGACTCGGGTTCTTCTTGCGCACATAATACATTTCCTTGTATACTCTGTATTCTCCTACGAGTAGATACTCCAGTATCGATGTTTCCTATGATCAACTCTTGTGGGTGATCTCTCAACCATATTCTATCAGGTTTTAATTCGGGGTCCCATACTGTATCTTGAGTTGTTGTAGTTTTGGCTTCAGCTTGTACAGCATCGGCTTTATCTACTTTAGTTCTTACAGCTGCGGGGTTAATTTCTAGGTCAACGACAGGCTCTATAGGAGTTGGTGGATCAATGATGGGAAGTTTTTGGATGTTCTAAGTAAGTTCTTCTACTCCTATAGGATCATGGTGAGGTTCGTCGAACACTACATGTACTGATTCCTCAATTGTTAGCTTCCTTTTATTAAAGATCCTGTAAGCTTTGCTAACAGGGGAATATCCTACAAATATCCCTTCATCCGACTTCTCATCGAAGGTTCTAAGTTGATCCTTCCCGTTATTCAAAATGTAACATCTGCATCCAAATATGTGAAAGTACGAAACTAGTGGAGTTTTGTTATTCCATACCTCGTAAGCTGTTTTGTTGTGGTGCTTGTTGACGATACAGCGGTTTTGTGTATAGCACGCTGTATTGGTGGCTTCGCCCCAGAAACGCTGTGGCAATTTGCTTGCGTCAATCATGGTCCTTGTTGCTTCTTTCAGCGTCCTGTTCTTTCGCTCATCAACACCATTTTGTTGAGGTGTACGGGCATCTGAGTATTCGTTCTGTATCCCATTTTCCAAATAGTATTGCTCTATAAAGCGGTTAGTGAATTCTGTACCTCTGTCGGAATGAATGGACACGATACTCAACCCTTTTTCATTTTGAAGCTTTCGCAGGTGCTCGGGTAGTTTTGATATTGTTTCTTTCTTCTTGCTTAGGAAGATTGTCCAAGCATACCTGGAATAATCATCAACAAACGAGACAGTATTTCTTACCTCCCAAACTTACCGGGTCTACAGGACCGTATAGATCCATGTGTAGCATTTCCAAAATTATGTGAGTGGAAAGGTAGGATTTGTTCTTGTAACACCCACAGAGCTATCCAGGAATATTACAGCGTTGTGGGCCCCGAGATGGAACCCACAAGGCTGAAGGAAATTTTCACAAACATTTACAAACGTCCAAGAGGCTAACGACGGTATTATCTATTTAAAACATTCGAAGACTTTATAAAACTCGTTTATCAAAACCGTCGTAAAATCTCATTTGAAACCACAAGGCCCGAAATGCCAAAACTCAACAGTTTAAAAACATACGTTAAGCTATCGCTTACACGTACTGACAAAATAGATTTATAAAATGATTGCCAAAGTAACCTAAGTTACCAGATACCAAAAGGCCATTTAAAAATACTCACGCAGCGGATAAAGACAAACAATTAAAATACTCTAGCAGCGGAATACAACAACTGATCAGAAACTCAATACACAAATATATGTCCTAGCCAGTATCCTCCGGGAAGCTCATCTCTTCACGACCGCTACAAGCTTGATAATCCAAGAACTTAAAAAGAAAGCCCACGACGGGGTCAGCCATAATATCCAACAATGATAACCATCACATCACGTCAATAATTACATATCAATGGAAATACTAAGTAAGAATACGACCAATGTAATCTTACCGTCATAACTTTACGAAAATCCACGATTCGTATCCTTAACAACACAATAAGATAATACCGAAATATATGTACGATATCTCAACAATACCCAAGGTTCTCAAAACATTATCATAACTCGGGATACGGAAATTATACCAACTCTGGCCAATCCAATCCATCGGATAATGTCGACAATTCCAATACAATAATCGATTGTCCATCAAAGACAAGTACCAAGGAAATATGGAACATACCTCAAGATACGAAATACCATTACAATCACGTCAGTCTAATCCGAGATCAGATCAACACAACATACGGACATGGTAGTAACACAAGACCTACAAATGCATACCCATATGACAACGTCAATATGATCACAACAATAACGACAATGTATACTTATGGCAAACCTATAATATACTTATGCACAACAACAATACATGGCAATCCGATGATCCAGCGTTCACTGCCTAGATCCGCCGATGATCCCGTCAGACCAACCCGAGGTGGAAAACCCGTCCGATGATCAACCACACGCTAGCATAGATCCCCCGATGATCCCGTCGGACCAACATGAGGTGGACATATGACAATAATGCACAACTGCACAAAACAACAGTACACAATACACGACAACAACAATGCACAAATGCATGACAACAACGATACACGAATGTATCACGACATGATCGACACAAATGATAAAAATGATTAGAGTACTTGCCCCGAGTCCTTCGAGAACGATCTCAATGTCTAAACCATCACGCACCATTATCCTCAATACTCGACGGTCCAAAGTATCACGGATTGCAGATAATTCATATCTTCGTCTTTATCACAATATATCCTCGACATACAAGTATACCAATAACAAAAGTAAATCATATACATTATGATTTAGATTCCCAAAACTCGAATACGATTTATAATCCCAAATCTCCTGTGATTACGATTATAAACATTGCTATACGAATTATACACGAATGAAACGGAAACCATTCATTAAATACTATAAACTGAGCAAGTAATAACTTACCCCGATACCGATACAATGACGAGGAAGCTGTTACCAAATCCATTACCCTCATCTACAAGTTCCTCGGTCCCGACCAAAGCAATTCACGAACATCCTCGAACTCGACCGCAACACACGGTTATAATCACCGATCAATATTCTCAACCTAGTAATTCGATAAACAACAAGTTCAATAACAATCAACAATCGATAAAATCAATTCACAACCCCAACGGCTCAACAATATCTCGGTTAACCACAAGTCTGATCAAACCAACTTAAACGATCACGAATTCATAATCGAAACAGAATATACTACCCTGCCTGTTGACTTAGCGCGCGTTAATTACTTAATGTAGCGTGCGTTAAGTTGCTCCCGTTAGCGTGTGCTAGCCAGTAGGCTTAGCGTGCGCTAATGACATGCAATTGCATGTATTTCGGATACCGATCAACATATGGCGATTATCAAGAACACTAAGTGATCTTGAACCAAGTTCAAAGCTATCAAAACAACGAAATCTGATATCCTTTAACATATAGGCAATCATCCAACTCTTAATCCAATTCATATATTCACATATCATCTTCTTCCTCAAATATCAACATCATGAACACCAAGAACCTTAACAACACTTCCCTAATCTAACATTACAGAGATTAATCATCAATAATGACATCAACATCCGCAGAGGAGGAGAAGGATTAACCAACTTATCTCAAGAAAACAAACTATACAATTCAAATCACACGAATCATATTAATATCATCATACTCCGGTAATCCATCTCATAATCATGCTTATCAACTTGTTTATATGATAATCATTAACTCAAGAACATCAATCTTTAATCCAAAATGAAATCCAAAGGTGAAGAGTGATTACCTTGTATAGACGAACCATGAAGGAGAACAATCAACTTCATTTCAAGAATCATCAATAACTTCAAGAACAAGACTTTAATCCATGTTCCTCAGCTTAATCTTATTAAAGATCATCATCTCTCAGTGTTTGGAACCTCAAACTTCTCTCTAAAAACTCTCTCTCTTGAAATAAAGGAAGGAATGGCCGAATGAACATAATTCACATCTGCAATCATATATATACTGATTGTTATTAGCGTGCGCTACTTTTCCTTAGAAGCGTGTGCTATCGTGGTCCAGAGGCGACTGTTTTGCTTCGCAAATCAACTTACGTACGTAATGCCCATGTAATAATGTACGTAAATTACACTGTCTAGCGCACGTAATTTCTTAGACCTTAGCGTGCGCTAATCGTAGTTGACTTGCTACAGTCCGCACCTACCCCCGTGTCCCCACATGCCGAAAGCACTGACGAGGATAAGATTCCTTTTTGTCCGATCTGCAATTAGCGTGCGCTAGTCCTTAGGTTTTAGCGTGCGTTAGTACTACATTACAACATCCGTTGACTCATCGGCACATGCGCCGAAAGTGGCCGGGTCCATACGTAGATTCCCTCTGAGCTGTTCTGCAATAGCGTACACTAACATATGCCCGTAGCGTGCGCTATACATGCACGATAGCGTGCACTGTACATGAGTATTAGCGTGCGCTAACAAGGTTATATTTAGCCATTTTCAGCTACTCTTGTCCAACATCTCGACATGCAGAATACGAACATACGGCCTACGGAATACATATACTCAACACATTATATCCTCAAATGCAATTGTCGACCAAATACAACAATTATACCAATACTGACATCTCGGTCTTTAATTTATTTTATCCATACTGTACAGATTCCACGCTGTAAAATATAACTCGGATAAAATAATATTAAACAACAGTAGTAGAAATTTCGGATATTACATACTACACCACTTAAAATAAGTTTCGTCCTCGAAACTTGCAATTCGTCATAGAAAAACAAGCAAACCGCTCAACCAAAATATTATGAAACCATCACAACAACAATCAATCATCATTATTACCGAATAACCAAACAGTACACTTGCAAATGCGCAAAGTCGACGATCTCCTGAGATACTAGCAATCACAATTCCATGAGTCTCAAAAAAATATATCATCTTCGGATGAAATAATCTATCCGTGTCAAAACCTGTCTGCCTGATCGCACAATTAAGTCCCAATTCTGATAAAACCGATAATACACGATACATTTGTGAAACAACTGCCCAACACAATAGCAACAAATCCCGAAATATCTACAAAAAATCTGAACGCTCATATGATCACCAACAATGATCAACCCATAAATTAATCGAGAATATCATTGACATGATAAAATCTAATATGACCAATCCAAAGGTCAAAACGCAACCGAGAATACCATCAACATGATAAACTCCAATATGACCAACTAGAGGTCAAAACACAATCGAGAATATCATTACCATGATAAACTCTAATATTACCAACGAACGCTCAACGATAATCGGGAATACCCTCACACGGTAAGCTCCAACATGATCAACATAGAACCGCAGAAACCGATATACGAAAGAACAAAATTCTCAAAACATTAAACAAATCACATACAGTGAATCTCAACGAAACACAACCGACTGGTGAACATTCCCCTCGGCATATAAACAACCAATCACAAATTGATGAACATACCAATTCATACAAGGAGCGGGAACGACCACTCATTGTCCAAAACAACCAGTATGGGGTCACCATCCCAAAATCTACACTTACAAAGAAATCATTCAAAAATCACTATGGTAAAATCGCGCTACTATCGTACCAATGGAATCACATAGCACATATGTCCCGGTTTCACAAAATCCAAAGTTCCAAAATTACATCCTGTGAATGAATCTACAACACGCAGTATATTTCTCTTATCTGATAAATCTATCGATCATCCCTGGATAACCAAACTACCATACTAAAGTTCGAATCTCTTTTCCTCGTACCATCGATATGATATCCAGTTTATGAGTCACACTCATAACTTCACCATGATATGCACTAAATGCGTATGTATATCAGTCATATTTTCAAAACCAGTTTGAAATCATATAGTCTTGTCAAGAAGACAAATTTTCGAAAGTTCTTTCAAGAATTTCAAAACTCAAAACATAAATTTTGGTAAGACCACAAAATCAATTTCCGAAAAATTAAATCGGCTCACTGGTGCCAAGTATTCGATAATAATTCTTTTCGAATACGCATGATTAAATAAAATGAAATTATTCAAATGATTGACCACATCCATACTCCTGTATACCAATTCGGCTCGTCACCAATATCCACTGATATTCTATCGGAAAACCACACGATAGAGTTCCAAAATCTCAATATATAAACTCCGACCCAAAAACTCCTTTTCCACCTATGACTTGCAATGTCAACCATTAACCCATCCTGGCTAACCTCAAATATGCTATGACAAAACATTGAAATAAATCAACACAGCGAAAGACTTCCCGAGAGGTTTCATTTGAACAAGTAAATCGAAACCTCAGAAGGTAGTAATAAAATAGGTAAACAATTGGTAGAGTGTTTTACAAATCTCGAGAGTTTTTAGAAACCATGAAAATGCCTTTTGAAACATTAGGGTCTCAGCACGTATCTCTTTCCGCATTACAAGAAGTTTAAAAAGTAGAAAACCCTTTTTCGGACCCCAAGTCCTGAGTTATAAAACCATTTCAAAATCAATTGGGTCTCGGCCCAAAAAATCATTTTCCGTAAAACATCCATAAAACATTCATTTCGAAAAGTATCATTTTCAAATGCTCAAAAACAGTTCGTATATCTCAAAATGAACTAACATGACTACATGTTCTCCTGAACAATCCACAATATTTCTCCCAAATGCACAACTCCGTTCCAAAACTTAATCGACATATTGATTTCCAAAATCACAACTTCTTAAGATCACCAATCCTGTCCCAACTCTGTCACCTTATACTGTAATGCACAATATTCTGCTGAATCTCAAAGCATATCAACTTAGAACGGCAATAAATCTCGATGAAATTCAAAAATCCAAATACTTACAGATCGTGAATCCGACGATTCCCCGTGATACTGGAACATGTCTCGACTCAAGAAAATACTCGACACAGACATTTACAAAACACACATTTTGCAAACTCAGTTCAACTCGAGAACACAACAGAGCTCTATCTGAAGAAACACGTTAACACCATTTGAAAAAGTTTACAACAACCCCAGTACTACACTGGTAAATTACATAACGCACAAGCCCTAGTGAACAACAAAACTCAGAGCTCAAACACTTGTCAACCGACAACTCGAATAACACGACAAAAGCACGACCCAACTCGACCCAACTGCCTAGGTTTTCACAACCTAAAGCTCCGATACCATATTCTTTAACACCCCCAGAGCCATCCAGGAATATTACAGCGCCGTGGGCCCCGAGATGGAACCCACAAGGCTGAAGGAAATTTTTGCAAACATTTACAAACGTCCAAGAGGCTAACGACGGTATTATCTATTTAAAACATTCGAAGACTTTATAAAACTCGTTTATCAAAACCGTCGTAAAATCTCATTTGAAACCACAAGGCCCGAAATGCCAAAACACAACAGTTTAAAAACATATGTTAAGCTATTGCTTACACGTACCGATAGAATATATTTAGAAAATGATTGCCAAAGTAACCTAAGTTACCAGATACCAAAAGTCCATTTAAAAATAATCACACAGCGGATAAAGACAAACAATTAAAATACTCTAGCAGTGGAATACAACAACTTATCAGAAACTCAATACAAAATACATGTCCTAGCCAGTATCCTCCGGGAAGCTCATCTCTTCACGACCGCTACAAGCTTGATAATCCAAGAACCTAAAAAGAAAGCCCACGACGGGGTCAGCCATAATATCCAACAATGATAACCATCACATCACATCAATAATTACATATCAATGGAAATACTAAGTAAGAATACGGCCAATGTAATCTTACCGTCGTAACTTTACGAAAATCCACGATTCGTATCCTTAACAACACAATAAGATAATACCGAAATATCTATACGGTATCTCAACAATACCCAAGGTTCTCAAAACATTATCATAACTCGCGATACGGAAATTATACCAACTCTGGCCAATTCAATCCATCGGATAACGTCGACAATTCTAATACGATAATCGATTGTCCATCAAAGACAAGTACCAAGGAAATACGGAACATACCTCAAGATACGAAATACCATTACAATCACATCAGTCTAATCCGAGATCAAATCAACACAACATACGGACATGGTCCTAACACAAGACCTACAAATGCATACCCATATGACAACGTCAATATGATCACAACAATAACGACAATGTATACTTATGGCAAACCCATAATATACAAATGCACAACAACAATACATGGCAATCCGATGATCCAGCGTTCACTGCCTAGATCCACCGATGATCCTATCAGACCAACCAGAGGTGGAAAACCCGTCCGATGATCCAGCACACGCTAGCATAGATCCCCCGATGATCCCGTCGGACCAACACGAGATGGACATATGACAATAATGCACAACTTCACAAAACAACAGTACACAATACACGACAACAACAATGCACAAATGCATGACAACAACGATACACGAATGTATCACGACATGATCGACACAAATGATAAAAATGATTAGAGTACTTGCCCCGAGTCCTTCGAGAACGATCTCAATGTCTAAACCATCACGCACCATTATCCTCAATACTCGACGGTCCAAAGTATCACGGATTGCAGATAATTCATATCTTCGTCTTTATCACAATATATCCTCGACATACAAGTATACCAATAACAAAAGTAAATCATATACATTATGATTTAGATTCCCAAAACTCGAATACGATTTATAATCCCAAATCTCCTGTGATTACGATTATAAACATTGCTATACGAATTATACACGAATGAAACGGAAACCATTCATTAAATACTATAAACTAAGCAAGTAATAACTTACCTCGATACCGATACAATGACGAGGAAGCTGTTACCAAATTCATTGCCGTCATCTACAAGTTCCTCGGTCCCGACCAAAGCAATTCACGGACATCCTCGAACTGGACCGCAACACACGGTTATAATCACCGATCAATATTCTCAACCTAGTAATTCGATAAACAACAAGTTCAATAACAATCAACAATCGATAAAATCAATTCACAACCCCAACGGCTCAACAATATCTCGGTTAACCACAAGTCTGATCAAACCAACTTAAACGATCACGAATTCATAACTGAAACAGAATATACTACCCTGCCTGTTGACTTAGCGCACATTAATTACTTAACGTAGCGTGCGTTAAGTTGCTCCCGTTAGCGTGTGCTAGCCAGTAGGCTTAGCGTGCGCTAATGACATGCAATTGCATGTATTTCGGATACCGATCAACATATGGCGATTATCAAGAATACTAAGTGATCTTGAACCAACTTCAAAGCTATCAAAACAACGAAATCCGATATCCTTTAACATATAGGTAATCATCCAACTCTTAATCCAATTCATATATTCACATATTATCTTCTTCCTCAAATATCAACATCATGAACACCAAGAACCTTAACAACACTTCCCTAATCTAACATTACAGAGATTAATCATCAGTAATGACATCAACATCCGCAGAGGAGGAGAAGGATTAACCAACTTATCTCAAGAAAACGAATTATACAATTCAAATCACACGAATCATATTAATATCATCATACTCCGGTAATCCATCTCATAATCATGCTTATCAACTTGTTTATATGATAATCATTAACTCAAGAACACCAATCTTTAATCCAAAATGAAATCTAAAGGTGAAGATTGATTACCTTGTATAGACGAACCATGAAGGAGAACAATCAACTTCATTTAAAGAATCATCAATAACTTCAAGAACAAGACTTTAATCCATGTTTCTAAGCCTAATCTTGTTAAAGATCATCATCTCTCAGTGTTTGGAACCTCAAACTTCTCTCTAAAAACTTTCTCTCTTGAAATAAAGGAAGGAATGGACGAATGAACATAATTCACAACTGCAATCATATATATAATGATTGTTATTAGCGTGCGCTACTTTTCCTTAGTCGCGTGCGCTATCGTGGTCCAGAGGCGATCGCTTTGTTTCAAGACATCGACCACGTACGTAATGCCTATGCAATAACGTACGTAAATTACACTGTCTAGCGCACGTAATTTCTTAGACCTTAGCGTGCGCTAATCGTAGTTGACTTGCTACAGTCCGCACCTACCCCCGTGTCCCCACATGCCGAAAGCACTGACGAGGATAAGATTCCTTTTTGTCCGATCTGCAATTAGCGTGCGCTAGTCCTTAGGTTTTAGCATGCGTTAGTACTACATTACAACATCTGTTGATTCATCGGCACATGCACCGAAAGTGGCCGGGTCCACACGTAGATTCCCTCTGAGCTGTTCTGCAATAGCGTACACTAACATATGCCCGTAGCGTGCGCTATACATTCATGATAGCGTGCACTATACATGATTATTAGCGTGCGCTATACATGAGTATTAGCGTGCGCTAACAAGGTTATATTTAGCCATTTTCAGCTACTCTTATCCAACGTCTCGACATGCATAATACGAACATACGACATACGGAATACATATACTCAACACATTTTATCCTCAAATGCAATTGTCGACCAAATACAACAATTATACCAATACTGACATCTCAGTCTTATTTATTTTATCCATACTGTATAGATTCCACGCTGTAAAATATAACTCGGATAAAATAATATTAAATAACAGTAGTAGAAATTTCGGATATTACAGTTCTTTAGTGTGGTCTTGGTTTGCTTGCCTTTCTAACAGGGTCCACAAACGCTGTCCTTTTTGAATGACACATTGGGCAATCATCTAACCATTACCTGTCTGGAAAGCGTGTTGATAGTCTTGAAGTTGACGTGAGACATCCTCTTGTGCCATAGCCAGCTTATATCTGCAGTGCCTTTGGCAACAAAACAAGGAATTGTGGAGCTCGTAGGCATCCAGTCAGCAATATACATATTACCTAATCTGCTTCCTGTGAGTACAACTTCTTTGGTTAGGATGTTCTTGACTCTACAGTGATCTATATAGAACTTCACCGAGAACTGTTTGTCACAGAACTAGCTAATACTAAGTAGATTGTACTGTAAGCCTTCAACATAAGCTACATCAGTGACTTTGAATTTTCTGACAAGAAGGGTTCCCTTCCCTCTTGTTCTTCCTTTAGATTTATCACCGAAGCGCACTTTTGGATCGAGACCTTCTACGTAATCTGACAGCTTGCTTTTATCTCCTGTCATGTGCCGAGAATATCCGCTGTTGAAGTACGAGATGTCCTTATCTAAAATGTCCTGTATGCAAATAAATTAAGTAGATTTAGGTCCCCTTTGATTGTTGGGTCCATGGATGTTAGTGCCTTTAGGTACCCAGATTTTCCTGACAGCAATTGGTTTTTACTGTAGGTTACATTAGGTACGTTTTTGCAGTATCTACGTAGGGCATGTACGTAGTCGCTATAACCATGATAATTATTATGCATGTAAAATTCAGGGTTATTATTATTAATCTAGTACGAATGCCGTCTTGGAGGTGGAGCCATTTTCTTTGGCCTTACAGCTTGCCTTCTGGGTCTGTAGTTGGATTCCCAAAGCAGTTGCTGATACTGTGCGGAAACTTGCTTTCGCGAGGGATAACGAGGCTCCTGTATCCAATACCTAGGCGTGCTGTACTAAAAGTACTGCCGTGCGGGCCTTTGATATTTGGATACAACCTTCTTTCTAAACGACTGTTGGCGCTGTTGATATGCTCGGGGAGCATGCTGTTGAGTAAGTCTTATAGGTCTGAATGGTTGGGGATTCCACTGTATGGAATATGACTAAGGTGGCGGAATGGCAACTTTTGCTGTTCGCGGTGCAACGGGTTCCTTCACAGGACTCGGATTTTCTTCGATACAGGAATGGGTTCCATACCCCTGACAAACACAGTACTAGTTTTCTCTTTGTTGGAAAATGAGCTGTATCCTAAGCCACTTTTATTATGAGCATGTTGCCCAGCGCTTAGAATTTCTTCCATTCTTTTAGATGATTTCTCGAAAGATTTCATAATGGTCTCAAGTTCTCCTTCTCGTTTTTCGAGAGTTTTTACTTTGGCTTGAACTGGAACAAAATCATTTGTCTTGCTTTCACTATGAGATTTAGTCTCACTTAGTTCATGAGCAAGTTGATGATTGCTCTCCATGAGTTTTTCATAATCGACTTAGCTGTTTTAACAATCAACAGACATATTTTTGTAATTTACTTTTAGCAAGTCGTTTTCTTCTTTAAGCTCTAGGTTAGAAATTTGGAGGTGTATATTTTCATTTTTCAATGTCTCATAGGCCTTTTGAATATTCTTAAACTCATTCATCATGTTTTCAAAAGTATGAGATGCATTGATAGGAATAGCTGAGGTTGAGCTTACCTCATCATCACTATCTTCATCTTCTGGAATGTCTTTGGCCATAAAGCACATATAGGCTTTATCTTCAAAATCATCATCAGATGAGTCACTGTCAGTGACTACCTGAAGACATTCTTCGGACTTTGATGGTGCGGGGGAGGCTTGTGATTCACCAATCAGGGCCTTGAGCTTGTTTTTTCAAGCACGTCTTCTTTCATCCTTTTCTTGTTGCTCGGCTTCTGGCAACCTTTGAACTTTAGGATGAGGACATTTATTTGCATAATGTCTTGGTTTTCTGCAATTATAACACAGGTTAGCATCACCAGAGGAAGTTTTGGTACTTACCTTGTGAAGAGGCTTGGGCCTGTATGGAGTCTTTCCCGACTGCTTGATGAACTTCTTGAACTTATGCATGAGAAGCGCCATTTCATCTTGCGACAGGATGTCGTCGTCGCTGTCAGCATTCTTGTGAATGGGCTTTGATGAGATCGGCATGCTGTGTCTTCAGTTGGATACAGCGGCTAAGGCTGTAGTCCTTGTGGGAGATTCTTCATCTTTCGCTCTCCTGTCTATATCATACTCAAATGCTTTGAGGTCATAAAAGAGATCAAAAGTAGATATTTCATTAAGATTGCACAACACTCGCATAGTTGTGGTCTTAATGTCCCATCGGGCAGAGAGAGATCTGAAAATTTTTAGGTTCTTCTCCTTTTGGGTATAAATCTTGCCTAATGCTTCAAGTTCACCAACAATGCCAGTGAATCTGTGGTCAAGTTCCTCAAGTGTTTCAGTTGGTTTCATTTCAAAAGATTCAAATTGCTGAGTCAATTTTGAAATTTTGTTTTCTTTTGAGAGCTCAGTTCCCTCACAAATTAACTTGAGTTTATCCCAGTTATCCTTGGCTGTTACAGCTCTTTCCCTTAGAGAACGTGCCTTTGTCAAGAGTGATAAAGAGCGCATTCTTCGCAACATTGTTGAGGTTGGCGCGTTTCCGATCATCTGTGGTCCACTGTTCACGCTCTTTCTCGAGCATCTCTACATGAGCTTGGCCTTCAATCCTTGGGGCCGGATTTACCTTCATGATCTTTATGGGTCCATCCTATATAACAAAAATCATCTCTTCGTGCATTGCTGCAAGATTAGCCTCCATCTTAATTATCCAATCGTCAAACTCGTTAATAGAAAACATGGGGACTTTATTGATCATTGATGTATCCATATGAGAGAGAATATAGGAAAGAAAAAGACTGTTTTTCAAAAATAAGTGATTTAAGGATCTGATTCGATCAAAAATACGACTGATTCTTTTTAGAATCAACCGCTCCGATACCACTTGTTGGCCACTACGTATACAGAATACAACTTAGAAAGTGTTTTAAGCAACAAGTTGTACGATTTTCAAGTTTGAGTGTGTAGCGGAAGTCTTGTTAAAGTAAGTTGCTGTAAATACAGCAACTAGGTATGAAATGTATAATTAAAATAATCACAGTTAATAAAACAGTAAATGCAGAAGGTAAATAACACAGTAATTAAAGTGGTTCGAGGTAAAACCCTACGTCCACTGGTCCTCCACACAGGAGTGAATATGTTTATTATAAATACTGTGTTCACAACTACGTATTTATAATCAAACCTATCAATGTATCGTTCACACAGATTAATACAAAGATCGTAGATTTCAACCGTTCACACAGATTGGTTTAGGCTTTCACTTGAACAGAATGGTCGGGACTTATCGTTCGTGCTCCTCCCCGAGAAGCACTCTCTTGCCTTTTTCCACTCTTTGGTCGGCTATCTCTGAGCTTTCAGTAAAGGCCTTTCCCCTTGCGCTTTTGGGCTTTCGGGTCAGGCCTATAGCTCAAGCTCTTCATAGCCTCCAAAGAGTCGATCGCGACTGCCGGAAAAGCAAGGCTTTCTCAGTCCACACAGGGTTGATGGGTTTGTTCAATGAAAGGACGTTTGTTGAACAACAGCTTGACTTTTTTGAGCTTGAGCTGATGATGTGTTGTTTAAGGTTGAGCACTTGTATATTTCTTCTCTCACAATAGGCAGTATGCTTGAAGAAATATGTTTGCTCAGATGTATTCATGTAAGTGCTTGTTATCTTGTAGTCGTTCGTGTAAGTGATCTTCAAACTCTGGGGATATATATAGCCTTTGAATAAATCCGTTGAGAAAGATCCGTTGAGCAAAAGTCCGATACAACTGGATGGTTGACTTGTATAGACCAAGATCCGGATTTTGCGTGGTTTGAAGATCTCTATCGGTTTTAGTATTTATATACTTTATCCTTTCAGTATTTAAATACTTCTTATCAAACGGGACTTGACATTAGCGAATAACAAAGATTCCTTTTCAAACGGTCTTCAGTCCTGTTTCGATAGATATTGAAGATCTCAATACTTCACAGCTTGAATGCTGTATCCATTTATGTTGTAGGCTATATTGGAGAAGTCGTTGTATGAAATGTTGCTGTATGAAGAGACAGCTTCCATACTTGGCGCTTTTAGACTCTGTTGCTGTATAATGACATTATGAGAATTCTTCGATACAGGATCAACAACTTCGATCGACTATCGATACACCTGCTTGCTGTATGCTGGATTGGTACTTTATCAAAACACTTTATCAAAACTTCGAAACCAGGATTGTTTTATCCCAACAGTTATTTATATTTTAGGATGGATAAAAGTTGAATTGGTCTACAAAAATGAGATCCAATGGTCATAGATGGAATGAGAGGGTTTATGTAAAGTAGCATGGCAGTGATAATACAATACATTACTGTCTGTGCAATAAATGTAAATGTCGCAGCGATATACCATTACACACTTGATATTGTATGGAACTTGAAATATAACGGGTTTTGGGGTAAATACACATGCTAGATTTAGCATGGTGAATAATCAGATTCACTTGTTCCACAGTGGTAGCACATCCAATGATCCCATAATAAGGTTGATTGATGACGTATTTAGTTATTACGAGAGGAACGTACCGGATGAAGGTCAAGAATACCATATAGCTGATCAGCCAGTCATCTAAACCCCTACATCAATACTTATCAACACTATTTTTGTTGATAGATATAATAAACTAATCCGGCTGCAGCAGACATTTACCCTATGTCTTACATGAGACTATGAGGGTAAAGATGGAGAACAACAACCTCGATCAAAGATGTGGATGATTATTTGGAAAATGCTTCCAGAAGGTCATTATCTTCCTAATTATCACAGTAAAATGAGACGCATCCTGAAAGGTCTTGGGCTATCGTACATCGAGATTCTTGTGTGCATATATGACTGTGTTTTATTTTGGATAAAGTCTAATGAAGACCTAAAGAGATATCTGATATGTGATGCAGAGAGGTATAAGCTCACTTCTTCTGAAAAAAGAGAAAGTTGTGAAGGTATTTTGGTATTTCCGGTTGAAGATTGGAGAGACTTTTCATGTCTCGTCACACAGAAAAGGCGATGAGATGGCACACCGAGCCTCGCGTCCATGACGAGGATACTATGATACACCCTTCTGTTGGAGAGGCTTGAAAGCATAAAGATTGGGAGTTTCCAAAGTTTGCATCAAATGTCCGAAATATAAGACTCGGACTCGCAACTGGCAGATTCAATCCTTTTAGCAACATGAGTCTTTTGTATAATATATGGACGAAAGTAATGATTCCCTACAACCTTTCTCCGTGGATGCAATGAAAAAAGAGTATAATATGTTGACTCTCTTAGTACCGGGCCCTAGGTATCCAGGAAAGTGTATTGATGTGCATCTGCGACTATTGATGGAGGATGAAGTTGTTGTGGGAGCAAGGTCATCCGACGTACGACAATTACTCACATGAGATGCTTTACTTACGGTGCTATGTGTACAGGTACCATTAGCGATGTTCCTGCCTAGGGGCTGCTATTTGATCTGTTATTAGTGGATACAGAGGATATCCAGTGTGCTTGAATGCAGACTGCGTAAGGCATCATTGCCGGAAGATTATCAAAATACGTCACCGTGTATGGCTTGAGAGGAAGAATGTATGGCGTATGGATACTGTAGTATTTGATGGGATTGAAGTGATGGGCGATCCACCACGGAAGTGGGTTGGTGATGAAATTTTGGCCGTGCTGAGAGTACAATTATAGGTAGTTGAGCAACCATCCTGATATAGTAGCAGCACCTCCAGAAAAATCGGGTAGGTATAAGTACCGGTCCACAAGAGTATATTCTGGGATCTACCTTATTAGAGTAAATTGCAGATTATTTGGGGCAATTGGTAAGTATTTAATGAATGTTTACTTAATTTTCTTATATAAATGTGTAAGTATTCTAGATAAATTGACATTCACCCTATATATTATCCAGATGACATACATACAAAGTGATGACCACCCGATATAGTCACGTGAATTGATGTTTGTTTCGATTCTGTTATGTCTAAGAGTTTATTCAGTTTAATTTTTTTTGTGAAAATCATGGGAATGGACCATTGCAATGATCAAAATCCCACTATATATTACTTGTGGGTCTAATCTAATACTCCGTCTGTCAATAGATGGTGTATTTTAGATAGTAATTAATATACATAATAATTATAAATATATAGCGGATATTAAAAACAAAAGGTGATTATTTGATTTAATTTTGTAAAATTAATGATATAAAGTTTCTAAAAGAACAAAAAAAAAATGGAAAAATTTGAGCGAAATGGAAAGATTACATATCAATTAATTAGGTTATCTATGTTTCAGGAGAAAGTAAAAGACTGTAAATACGAGTCAATCAATTGTATTCATAACACTGATAGAGGGGCCTTTATATATGTATTACAATGAGAATCCTTCCATACATATGATTCTTAGATAAGGTAAGACATCTAATAGGATCCTGCTACCTCTAGAAGGATCTAGAACCTTCATCTATGTATCACCCTACAACCAGTATTAGGTAAGACACCAATAAGGAAGGATATCCCGGAACACTCCCCTTGTGTCGACCACCAATACTATCATGGTGCATAAGATGTTGCCTCGGTAAAAAACCTTTCCAAGTCAAATAAAATCCCATGGAAAAACAAAGACTTGGTGAGGAAAAAGAGCACAATGCACCAACTACAAATGCCAAAATCATGTGAAGTATACTCCCACTGAAGTATACATAACAGCTCATTCCAACAAGCTATCATTAGTTGAGATCGGTTAATCGACACATGCCGATACTTCTCACATGTTTCTCAAATGTAGATTTTCGCAGAGACTTAGTGAACAAGTCTGCGATATTCTCATCGGAACTCACTTGTTTCACTTTGATATTCAGCAATTTCTGCTATTGCTGATTGTAAAAGAACTTCGGCGCGATATGTTTGGTATTGTCACCCTTAATGAAACCTAACTTCATCTGCTCAATGCATGCCGCATTGTCCTAAAAGATGAAAGTAGGGGTTGGTGTAGTGGACTCTAATCCACAAGTTCCTCGTATATGGTCTATGACTGACCAAAGCCAAATGTACTCCCTTACGAACTTGTGCAATGCAATTATCTCTGCATGGTTCGAGGAAGTAGCAACCAAGGTCTGCTTGGTAGATCGCCAAGATATCGCCGTATTCCCAATGGTGAACATATAACCAGTTTGGGAACGTCCTTTATGCGAGTCAGAGAGATAACCGGCATCAACAAATCCAACTAACATATTATTAGGATTCTCTGCATAGGAGGTAAACTTGCTTGCCTTAGCACTTTTGATAGTCAAGCTGCCATGCTTAGCTGCAATATCAGAGGAAACTCGACGGTCGGTATGCATCATCTTAACCTCAACAATTCCTTTCGTAATATCGCTCTCTCTTACATAGGGAAAGAACAATCCAAGATCACTGGAGCCTTTCAAGTATCGAAAGATGTGTTTTGCTCCATTCCTATGCCTTATCGTGGGAGTGGAGCTAAATCTCGCTAACAAATTTACAGAGAATGCAATGTCTGGGCGAGTACATTGAGCCAGAAACAACAACGACACAATTGTGCTAAGGTACAGTGTTTCTGCTCCAAGGACCTCTTCATCCTCCTCTTTAGGATGAAATGGATCCTTGTTCATTTCCAGACTTCGACCAACCATGGGGGTATCAAGAGGATGTGCCTTGTCCATACTAAATCGCCTGAGTATCTTCTGGACATAGGCAGATTGATGAATGAGTATACCATCATCTCGATGTTCTAGATCTAAGCCCAAGTAGAATCGAGTCCTCCCTAGGTCTTTCATTTTGAATCCGGATTTAAGGTAGTGGGCGGTTTCATTGACCTCATCTATGGTACCGATAACATTCATGTCATCTACATAGACGACTACAATCACGAATCCTGTATCTGTTCTTTCACAAAAATACATGGATAGATATCACCGTTCTCGTATCCCTTCCCAATAAAGTATTCACGTAGTCGGTTGCACCACATCCATCCGTATTGTTTCAACCCATACAGTGAACGACGCAAAGCGCTCCTGTAATATCCGCAATTTTGATTTCCGGTAATTTTATTTTTTTTGGCGGAAGTCCATCTTAGTGACTATGTTGTGACCGTTTCGTCATTCCGAGAATGATTAATTCTGCACTTTTTGTCATCCGAGTTCGTTTTGGTGTCGTTTTGTTGAGTTCCGTGTTCTTAAGCGGCTTTTCTGCAATTGAGTTCGATTCTTGCGAATCTCGTCAGAAACTGTTGTTTCGAATTTCTCGTAAGTTCATTTAATGCTATTATTCATGTTTCGAGCTTTGGCTTAGGGTTTCGATCGTGTATCGTGTATTTGGGCCGTTTTCGTAATTTCCCAAAGTTTGGGGTAATTACTTTCGTTGTCGAATTTCGAGCCTTTGGGTGGTCGGAATCGTGTGTTCTCTTAACGCTTAGATTCGTCCTTGAGAGTACTTCGTAATCGTATCTTCGGTTTATATTCAGGTTTGGGTTTCGGGGTTGTCCTGACTGTCGGAGTTGGTCACGGCCGAGTAGTGGCCGTACGTTTTGGGGCAATATCACACCTGGCCGAGTTACGGCCGTAATGGACCGGCATTTACAGACGTAAGGCCTGTTACGTACGTAATCCATGGCCGGTAATGTACGTAATGCTGTCGGCAGTTTTGGGCAGAAGGTTCGTCCATGGCCGGTTACGACCGTAAGGCGGTCGGCAGGCTGCCTATATAAGGCCTCCAGACGGGTTTTTGGGCCATTCTTCACTTTCCTTCTCCCTTCTTCGCGTATATTCAACGGAAATCGAAGGTTTTGATCGAAAATCGGTAGTACATCAGTTGGGAAGCTTGAATCATGATTATTATTATCATCATCTAATCCTTGTTCTTCGTCGAATCAAGGTAAATTTTGGAAATCTCCTAGAATTGACTTTCGAGATTTCCTTCTTGATTTTTGTTGTTCGTCCGATTTTCATGAATCAGTTGATGTTATTGAACATTATTAATCGTGTTCTATGGGTTGTATATCCGTATTTCGAGTTTGTTCAACTCGATTGGTGATTCGAGTGTTCTTGGGAGTTATCGAGCGTTGAGTGTTCGATTAAATGCCCCAATGAGTTTCCCTTCGATAATTTGGTGGGATTTCCATTGTCTTTGACCTTGATTCTCATTGTAATCGTATCTTCGTTGTTTTTGCCAGAAGATTATAGGTATTCGAGGTTTTCCCATTTGAACCGTGTCCGTCGGAGTATTCGCGTGGTGATTCGAGGCAGGTACCTTGTCCATACATCTCTTGTTTTGTGGATATGATGATTGGTGATTTTCTTGGTATATTTATTTGATTGTTTGAAATGAACTTTCAAAAGATCCGGTTTAGCCTCGTCAAAGGCTCACTTTCAAAACGCGTGTGTTTTGTGAATGGTGTGGTTTGTGAATGGATAAGTGAACCTTATGAATACGCTTGGTGTTGTTGTTGTGCTTTGATAATATACATACATATATTTCCTCATTTCGGTGTGTTGTGATTTGACACTTGTGTTGTGCTATGTGTTTATTGCCTTTGGTTGAGTTGTTCGGATATCCTTGGCATGCTATGTTATTTGTGTGAATGTGTAGATATGGTCGAAGGTCTACGGTGACACATGGCATGTGACCATGTGGTCAGGATGCAACATGTGATTGATCCAACCGTGAGAGCCTAAGACAAGACCTGCGGTAACATATGGCATGTGATCATATGGTCAGGAGACAACAAGTGATTGATCCAACCGTGAGATGATGTGGCATGTGTTCACGGTGTTATGTATATATATTTTGCTCACCTCGAGAGGGTCCGGCGAGGCCTCGAGGGAATCCAATGGTATATACCTGGATTCACGAGTTGGTCTGTATATGATTTGTGAATGTATTTTGCTTACCTCAGGAGGGTCCGACAAGGCCTCGAGGGAATCTAATGGTATAGCCCTGGATTCACGAGTTTATGTGTATATGATTTGTGCATGTATTTTGCTCACCTGGGGAGGATCCTGCGAGGCCTCGAGGGAATCCAATGGTATAGCCCTGGATTCACGAGTTGGTGTTATATTTGTTGACCAAGAGTTACGTATCTTGGGTGATTATCTGGTGTCGATTTTATATCCGTCGAGGACACGTGACATGGGTTTTGACCCTGTGAAATGTTGCCGGTTTTCTATTTGCGAAAACAAAAATCTTTGGGTTGTGACCCCTGTTGATTTTCAAAAGAGAAGGATTCGATAATCCTAAATTATTTTCTATTAAAACTCCTGATGGCTTATTAAACCATTTTGTAAATTATTTCTCTTGAATTGTGATCTTTCGATTTTGGAATGTTTTACCCAAACTCTTGCTTCGGGAAGTATTCTTCGTTGTGTTTGAATCTTTGAGAATTCCTGATTATTGTTATTCTTGGAACTTGAATTGTATGACTCGTATTTTGCCCTTTGTACTTGCACTAGCAAAATAGTGGAATTTTGCTAACCCCCGAGTAATCGGGGGGTGGATGTCTGTATTGCATTCAGGTTTTGGGGAGCATAGCACAGGGTCGGCATGAAGGGTGATGAAAAATGATCGATACTAATCACATGGGGACCCGTCTATTGCTGTATTGGTTTAGTTGTGCGTTATTTCCGCTGCAATATTTTCCCCATTGTACATGAGTATTTTGTATTTGACCCCTGCGTGGGCTTGTATTGAGATTGAGTTGTATGTTTTCATTGAAAGAACAAATCGGTCTACTGAGTCATTTTAGCCTTAAAGGCATTCTTGAGACGTTCGATGTTGTTACCAGCCTGGTAGACCCTTGAGGAAAGATTCTACAGCGTGTAATATCCCTGAGCGGATTGGGGGTGTTACATAAATGGTATCGGAGCGCTTAGGTTGTGGAAACCTAGGCTGTCGGGTTTAGTGGTGTCTGTTGAGTTTTTGTCTCGTCGGATTTTGTCTGACTGAGTCGTGTCGCGATGCGTCGTCTGAGTTGGTTGGTCGTGATTAGTATCGTGGGGCGATCATCACCTTCGTGCAACCTGTGGATGTCAGTCTCCCTTCTTTGTGTTATGCCTCGTGTGACACGAGTTACTGGTATGATTATGTGTTAAGTGATGGAATCTTTATGCAGATTCTCGGTTTCGTGATGCGTTTATGTGACTCTCATATTTCGTTTATATGAGGAGTGTTGTCGTTATTTATGTCCTTTGACTATGATATTTGACTGTTTTTTCCCGGTAAAAGACAGGTGTTGTCTTGGTTTTGAATGAGTTGATGCGTGTATTATGATTGTATGTAAGTGAATGTCGATACGTGTGAGTTTTAGAAAATAAAATTCGAGACGTACTTTTAAATGGATTGTACTTCCGAGGCGCCTACTAGCGCAACTATCTATTTCAAAATTCTTCTACTTTGAGGACCAATTTTTTTTTTTTTTATCTTCCTGTAAGTTGGAAATGCATTTGCTTAGACCCAAGGGTCGAATATTTCTGAAAGTTTCAATTTAAAGGAAAAGTGTCCTCATTTTTATCAAATGCAAGATGGTTTTTCAAGGTCTCGATAACGACGTTTGTACTACTTTTTGAAAGGTGATACTCAAGATCAACCGGTGTTTCCTAATTGTTTTCAAAAAGGTGGTTTTGGTTTTTAAAACCTATCATTCCTGTTTGCGGTCCGGAAATATATGTATGATATTCGCATTGTCGTTAGAATGTTAGCTCCCGAGTATGATGGAATTGGTGGCGTGAACTTTGAGTCGTTTGCCACGCATTTATTGTGATTAACCCTCTGTGAGAGGTGAGATGTTGGTATTGAATGTTGTCACTTTGTGGTGATTTGTGTGTTATCGCACCCGTGCGAGTTGTTAGAACTTGAGTTTGCATGATTATGTACATACGTGATTGTTTCATGATGTTTAGTAATCGTATGCTGGTTATCGTTTGGGCCGTTGAGGTCGCCGAATGATACCGTCGTTGCTGTGGTGTTTGTATGTGTGTTGCTTTACGATGGTAATCGTTGTAAGTGTTGCGTGTTATGATTTTCTGTTGTGCTGAGTGGTTGCTTATTCAGTATGCCGAGGGGAAGAGGTCGTGGTCGTGGCGACTGGGTGCGTGATCGGGATCATGCTGCTGGTGATGATATCGGTATCTACTATTTTACAGCAGGTAGCTACACAGATGACTCAGTTGACTCAAGCAGTTCAGCGTATTACAGATGTGACCTAGAACACTGGTGCAAATCAGTGGCTTCGAGAAGTGGTTCGTATGAATCCCCCTCGTTTTGCTGGTGCTGCAGATGCATTAGGCTGGGATGGTTGGCTTTTCTAGTTGGAAAAGATATTCGAGGTAGTTGACTATCCAGAAGAACGTAAAGTACCGGTTGCTCAGTATCTTCTCGACAAGGATGCCGCTATCTGGTGGGAGGTTGTTAAGCCTCGAGATCGTGTTGTCACGTGGGCAGAGTTCCAGAGATTCATGAGAGATGAGTTTTGTCTGGAGCCGATCAGAAATCAGAGGATTAATGAATTCTTTTCGGCGAAACCGCAAGATGTACCGCTGTCTCAAGCTATTATTGATTTTAGCAAACAGCTCAGCTATGTGAAGGATCAAGTAAGGACGGAGGAGGATATGATCTGTCATTTTAGTAGGCGGATGAAACCGGAGATCCGTCAGTACATGGCAGGTCTCACTTGTACTTCCTTGAGAGATTATCAGAATAGGGCGTTAGCCTATGAGCTATCCAGATTATCGACCGAGAATATGTCTGAGTCGAAGAAACAAAAAACCGTTGGGGACTTTTCGGGAGATTCCAACACAATTGTCTCAGTCCTTAAATTATATTATCCATACTGTAATATCCTGCACTGTGCAACATAACTCGGGTAAAATAATGCAAAAAATTTATACTGAAATTCCAGGATATTGCATACTACATCTCTTAAAATAAGTTTCGTCCTCGAAACTTACAATCCTGTCACAGAAAACATCTCAACCAATTATCCAAACTTATCACGAAAGCAGTCAAACGTCGCCATAAGCGAATAACCAAAACAATATATGTACAAGTGCATGAAGCCGATGATCTCCCGTGATACTAGCATACGACTCCCACACGAAGCCTCAACACAATACCAACACACACCAGCATCGCAAATATAGCAATTTTGAAAATGTTTCAAAAATTGGGGAACCTCCAAAAATTGGTTTGACTCAAAAGTCAGAAAAATTGTTTTCAAAAGTCACGCTACTACTGCACCTGTAGAGCCACATAACTCGAAAGAAAACTAGAAACAAGACAAAACATAACCAATGCGTAAAAACTAGCCAAACTACAATGGTCTAGTCAAAGTCAGCAACATCCATATGTTGGTCTTTGTCCGCAATGGTGAGAGTAGGGATCTCAACATGGTTTACCTCCGTATTCTCATTATCTTCCTCCATGTAATTTGACTCTTGAGTCAATTACTGTTTATAGTGCTTGTAGTAGGCTTAGATGTTCTTTGGCGCCTTGCAATTGCGGTAAATATGCTTCTTTGAACCGCAAGTATAGTAATTTCGGTCTTCCTCTAGAGTGGGGCCATTCCCGGCGGCAGGAGGTGGTCCACGTGGTTGGGTTCCACTAGGACCGTGGCCGAGCCACCTTGCCTCTTCCACACATTAGAACGAAGACCTTGTCTTTTCCCTCGCTTGCTCGAGTCATGCACCCGTGGTGCTTGCAAAAACTGAGTAGCGTTGCCTTTTCTATTTTGTCGTAGTGCCTTCCTATGGGTAGCCTGATTCACTTTCGGAATCGGCTTCGTACCAGCTGGGTACGCATTCCTGTTGAGAATGATCCCATGGTGACTTTTTTTTCATAAGGTGGGAGATAAGGTCACTAAAATATTTAATTCTCCCTTCCTCATAGGCAACGCGCAGCTCATGAGCAATCACACTTACTCCCACAAGAAACGTTCTTGATCAGACTTCTTGACACCATAAAAACCAATATCAGCGCGAAGATCAAGGATGGCTTGATTATAGGCCTCCACATTAGCATAATCCAAAAACCGGATTTGCTCCTACTGAAGTTGCAATTCGGGGAAGCACTGATCATGCACATTATTTAAAACGTTGTTCGAGTGTATCCCACATTTCTTTAGGGGTTTGCAAATTCATGTAACACTTTTTCAACAATGGGTATATATGTCTACGCAAGTATATCAGTGCATTAGTCTTGATTTTCTCGCTCGGTTCTTGAGCGGTAGGCTCATTGGAGGGAAAGATGGTGGTAGTAAATCTCTTATCGACGAACGCCAGGTGAACGTCTAAGACCCACCTATAGTACTCCTTACCGGCATGGTCAAGGATGTCGAACTCTGGGTGAACATTGGAGCTTTGTACCATCTACAAGATATAAACAAGAGGAAGTTAGTCTTGTTGGATATTCAGTGACAATGTAAACGGTCACAATCGATGCTTTTAAAGTGTGTAACATAACTGTTACTCGATGTACTTCTCTTAATTGTTGTTTAGTAAAGTCGACAAAAACGGAGATATCAAATAGCACCTAGATATGTGGTGTATGCAACAACCACAAGTATCGATTTTTAACAATTTCGTGACTCCCCTAGGACCATCACACAGTTTTCGTCGACACGCAGAGATACCGACTTCTCTCGCGGTCTCATCTACCGCAAAGTAGCATGGGAGATAAGGAACCAAATAACCCATGTCCCCAAAGAAAAAATTCCCCAAACAGAGAATTGAATAGGGACAAGTTTAGATAATTACCTCGATTATAAAATTCGGCATGTGGTATGGAGGAATTTGTGGTGTGCTTCGATCTACCGATTGGTACTCGATGTGACGACGTAAAACTGGGGGCGCAATTTTGGCGGTTTCAGAAAATAAATTAAGTCGATGTTCGGGTCTTTGGACCGAGATTCTGAATCGGGTCGGATTGACTAGGTTGGATCGGGTCGCGGTTGGGTTGGATCGGCAGTGTTCGGTCAGCGTCGAACGGAATCTGGTCGGCACAGGCAAGTTGCGGTCGCGGCTAGGCTGGATCGACAGGCACCGGATGGGATCTGGTCGGCACAGGCGAGTTGCGGTCGCGGCTAGGCTAGATCGGCAGGCACCGGATGGGATCTGATCGGCACAGGCGAGTTGCAGTCGCGGCTAGACTGGATCGGCAGGCACCAGACGGGATCAACAGGCACCAGGCGGTGATCGGATGTGGTCGATCTGGATCGATTGGTGTTCCGATAGGGGTCCGACAATGATCGAATGTGATCAGTCTGAGTAGATCTGAGGTCCGATAGGGTTCCAGCAGTGATCGAATGTGATCGGTCTGAGTAGATCTGAGGTCCGGTAGGGTTCCGGCAGTGATCGGTTATGATCCGTCTGAGTAGATCTGTGTTAACTATCCGCAAGTGTACGGATTAAATGTAGGAAGTGGCGAGCAAGGTCGTATGCCACAGAGACTAATTATTCCTATTGTATTAATTACTAGATTATAGTGATTTTAATTTTATTTAGACGATCGTTAAGTGTATGAATGGTTAACTAAATAGGATGAAAAAATAATTAAACTAATTCAAATAATTATAATATCCGAATCAAAGAGAATTGTAAGAGTTTTAAAAGATAGATTCCAAGGCTAGGTTTCCGTTGATTACTAAGTTTAGTCGGGATTGATTTCAAAAAGTTCTATGTGCATTTCCAGAATGATAATTAAAGTCCCTTTCGAGATACATTAAAACGTAGATTAAACAACCTATAATAATGCCTCCGTCTATTATAAATTATCTAACTCCAAATGTTCATAAAATTTTAGACCATCATAGTTTATCACCGATTTCCCAATCTCGTAATTAACTACGTCAAATACTCGAAAACATATTAATGCCCTCTTCTCTCAAATTAGGAGCAATTAAGTTAAACATGTAAAAATATTGATCAAGTATTCTAACATGAATCAAAACCAAGTATTTGAAAAAGAAATCACAATATATATATATATATAATCATCAATCCTTCAAAAACATAGTTAATCAACGTCTTCTTCCATGTCATGAAGTTTGATCCGTCGAAAAATGGTGGTCGGTTTAAGGCAAGGGCTTTTATCAGTGTAAAATTATACTCAATTGGATCTTTTTCTCCTCGGATGTTAAGCTGACTATTATAGAGACCCCGCTCCAATACTAGTTGTTGAGTTTGGTACCGCCACTAGAAGGGGAATTGAATAGTGTGGGTATTGGCGATCGCGTCTCCCGCTCTCTCCATTTTCTCAAATAGATCCCTTCGTAATTTCCGTGCAGCAACACTTGTTCTTCGAGCAAATGCCTCTACTTCGGGAATAAAGTTTTCCAAAAGTTCTCGAGATGAGCGGGTGTTCATGTATGTCCTGCAACACGACCAAAAACAATACGGAAGTAACAAAATAAAATAAAACAAAATAGAAAAATTGTCTAAAGTAAGACCGGAAACACTTATCGTAATATCAACACTAATAAAAATAAATTAGTCCCCGACAACGGCGCCAAAAACTTGTTCGCTCTATTTTTAACTATCCGCAAGTGTACGGAGTAAATATAGGAAGTAGCGAGCAAGGTTGTATTTCACAGAGACTAATTATTTCTATTGTATTAATTACTAGATTATAGTGATTCCAATTTTATTTCTACGATTTAAAGTCCCTTTCGAGATGCATTAAAACATAGATTAAACAACTTATAATAACGTCTCAGTCTATTATAAATTATCTAACTGCAAATGTTCATAAAATTTTAGACCATCATAGTTTATCACCGATTTCTCTATCTCGTAATTAACTACGTCAAATACTCGAAAACCTATTAATGACATCTTCTCTCGAGTTATGAGCAATTAAGTTAAACATGTAAAAACATTGATTAAGTGTTCTAACATAAATCAAAACCAAGTATTTGAAAAAGAAATCACAATAGATATATATATATATATATATATATATATATAATCATCAATCCTTCAATAACATATTTAATCAACGTACTCCCATGCCCGGAATCTAACAAGTTTAGCCGGATATGATAATAAAAGAAAGATCAATAATCATCATGTACATCATGCTCAAGCTAAATAAAAAAAGAAAATGAGTAAAATATAGGAAGAAGATAAAACTCGGATAATGTCGTGAGTGGTCTCGATCCAAGCCTTGAAGTATTCTTGATGTGTTCTTCCTTGAGCTTTTCCAAAGTTTCCTCTTCTTGGTGAGTTTTTCTTCTCAATCTTGTGTTTTTCAATCCTCACCAACTCTCCAAATTAGAATGTCCTCCTCAAGTCCAGTCAAAAGCCCTTTTTATCAAGCCAAAAACCCATTTTCTTGTTCAAACCGTGTCCAAACGTCAATCAAGGTGATTGACTCAGAAAATTGACACGGCCCGTGTCAAATGACACGGTCCGTGTCGAAGTGTTCTAAAAATCAAAAAAACTTTCTAGATGTGCAACCCGATCGATTCATTGGACACGGTCGAGTCATACGACATGGTTGAGTCATACGACACGGTCGAGTCCGTGTTGATCAGTTCTGACTCTGTTTTTTAGTCTTTTTCGCCTCAATCTTTCGCTCATGCATCGCCTGATATATATGGGGAGTTGGGACTTCATTCATGCTTGATAATGGCCTTAAAAACACCTATAAAAGCAACCAAACATACCCAAGCGTGATTGAGTCCAACAAACACAATAAGCACAAACAACACAATTCTACATATTTTAGGATCTTAGAGTCCGAAAAAACCCTATAGAAACATGTGTAAAAATGAGTGTTAACAATCTGAGGTTCGGTAGGGTTCCGACAGTGATCGGCTGTGATCGCGGTGGTCCGGCTGTGTTCGGCAGTGTTCGGCGGCGGTGGTCGGCTAGGGTTAAGGGCCGATTTTTTTTTCGGAATTTGTAAAATTTTCTCGAGCTACGTGCTGATAACGTGTTTCAAGAGAAAGTAAAAGACTGTAAATACGAGTCAATCAACTGTATTCATAACAGTGATAGAAGAGCCTTTATATAGGCATTACAATGAGAGTCCTTCCATACATATGATTCCTAGATAAGATAAGACATCTAATAGGATCCTACTACCTCTAGAAGGATCCAGAACCTTCCATCTATGTATCCCCCTACAACCAGTATTAGGTAAGACACCATTAAGAGAAGGATATCCCGGAACAATCTATAATTTATTGTTGAGGTAGAATCATTTCCTGCTCCAAAGGATAATTTACATGTTTTTTAATTAAATCACTTCTTCCGAATGTTTTTTTGTCACATTCCGTTCATGTTATTTGTAGGGACTAACTTAACACATGTCAATGAATTAGTCCATCAATATTTTAAATCCAATTAAAATTATTTTCTACTTCAACTAATATTCTACACTTTTTTTTAAAATTAAATTACTTCTTTCAAATAAATATCATCCCTATTATTTTTCATGAAATTAAATTAAACTTTTAACGACAGTGAGAATTATGAAGACCTGCCTCTAACCTTTCATATATCTTTTGAGTTAATATTATTTTAAAATAAATATTTTTTCATATTAATTTTGTTGAAATTATAATCCAATCAAAATCATTTCATACTCCAATTAATATCTCAAATGTCTTTTTTAAATTAAATAATTCGCTCCAAATAAATATTTTTCATATGAATTTTTATGAAATGAATCTAGTTTTTTATGTGAGGCATGTAAATGATTAAAATGACCCCTACAGTTTTCATGTTTCTTTTATTCTAATATTAAAATTGCTTTGTTTTCCAAAAAAAAAAAATATTAAAATTACTTAGATTTATATGTTTCCTTATTAATTTTTATGAATTTGTTATCCGATTAACATCTTTCTCAGCACTGTCAAATATCGGGACGAGGTACTTTAAAATATCTATTTTAATTCTCTCCAAATCAAATCGCATGGAGAGTGCGTTAAACCCGTCCCACATCGCCCCGCCTCGCACAATATTTAACAAGAAAAAATACTTAGAAAATACCAGTATGGTGTCGTTTTCAATTATGATAATGACCACTACAAAAAAAAACTACTTTAGCCGACAACCGACCGGAGAGCGGTTGACGGCCGACCGGAGTTGTCTAAAGGTCAGTCTTTTGGCCGACAGCTTCACACTCGTCTGCTAAGGATGTTTAGCCGACGAATTTGCTTTTGTCGTAGGCTAAATGTCCGGATGTCGTCGGCTAAAGTTTGGATATTTAGCCGACGACTAAGTTTAGTCAATGATTAATCGTCGGCTAAAGGCGAGTGTCTTTTTTAGGCAGAATATCACCATATCACACTTCAAAATACACAATTTACAATAAATCAAAAAAATAAACAACAAGAACACGAGAAACAATAATTTTATCTAGATTGATCATTCAAAGAATTATATTTAAGGTATGTTTATTAAACTTTGACTTAAGTTGTTCAAATTATGCACACCCGCGCGCGCGCGCGCACACACACACACATATATATATATATATATATAAATTGTTTATTGAGAGGATTATAATGGTTATATTATGTTCAGTGAGATGATGGTTATATAAGGTTTTTATGTCCATTGAGATATTTAATTATGGGTAGAAATTAATATATATATATATATATATATACACACACGCATATATATCAAGATTATGTAATATTATTGTTATTAATGTTTTAGGATGGATAAAAGTTGAATTGGTCTACAAAAATAGGATCCAAGAGTCACAGATGGAATGAGAGGGTTTATGTGAAGGAGCATGATAGTGATAATACAATACATTACTGTTCGTGCAATAAATGCAAATGTAGCAGCGATATGTACCGTTACACACTTGATATTGTATGGGAGCACTTGTAAAAGAACCAAGACTTTGGATATACAGAAATTGAGAAGAAGGTTTTGGGGTAATTACACGTTGGATTTACCATGGTGAATAATAAAATTCACTTATTCCACATGATCATAGACTATACAGTGGTAGCACATCCAATGATCCCCTAATGAGGTTTTATTGACGACGTATTTAGTTATTACGAGAGGAACGTACCGGATGAAGGTCAAGAATACCATATAGCTGATCAGCCAGTCATCCGAACCCCTACATCAATACCCGTTAATACTATTTATATTGATATATATAATAAACTAATCCAGCTGCAGCAGACATTTACCCTATTTGTCACATGAGACTATGAGGGTAAAGATGGAGAGCAAGAACCTCGATCAAAGATGTGGATGATTATTTGGAACTTACAAGAAAAATGCTTCCAGAAGGTCATCATCTTTGTAGTAATCACAGTAAAACGAGACGCATCCTGAAAGGTCTTGGACTATCGTACATCAAGATTCATGTGTGCAGATATGATTGTGATTTATTTTGGATAAAGCCTAATGACGGCCTAAAATGATGTATGATATGTGATACAGAGAGGTTTAAGCTCACTTCTTCTCGAAAAAGAGAAAGCTATGAAGGTATTTTTGTATTTCCGGTTGAAGTGTAGACTGGAGAGACTTTTCAGATCTCCTCACACAGCAAAGACGATGAGATGGCACACCAAGCCTCGCATCCATGACGAGGATACTATGATACACCCTTCTGATGGAGAGGCTTGGAAGCATAAAGATAGGGATTTTCTAAAGTTTGCATCAAATTTTCGAAATATAAGACTCGAACTCGCAACTGACGGATTAAACCCTTTTACCAACATGAGTCTTTTGTATAATATATGGCCGGTGGTAGTGATTCCTTACAACCTTTCTCCTTGAATGTGAATGAAAAAGGGGTATAATATTTTGACTCTTAGTATCGGGCCATGGGTATTCAGTAAAGTGTATTGATGTACATTTGAGACTTTTGATGGAGGAGCTGAAGTTGTTGTCGGAGCAAGGTCATCCGACGTATGACAATTACTCACATGAGATGTTTTACTTATAGTGCTATGTGTACCAGTACCATTAGCGATGTTCCTGCCTAGGGGATGCTGGTTGGATCTGTTATTAGTGGATACAGAGAATGTCCAGTGTGCTTGAATGCAGACTGTGATACCTGAGAATTTCGTTCAGGTTGCGTTGAATTTTTTTCTACTGTTTAGTATGTTGTTCGTGCCTATATGATTGTGTGTCATGTCGTGTCACGTGTTTGTTGAAACTGGTTGTTTGTGTTGGACGTTGGCGTTTTATCGCATGGTGCATGATTTGTCGTCCCGTTGACAGGTATCGTTATTGTAATGAGTTTTTGGTGCGATCATAGTGCCTGTGTAGTAGGAATAGCGCATGCTACGTGCATGGATAACACGCATTATCAGGGTGTTGCTAGCGCACGCTAACTGGAGGTGCAGAATTGATGCAGAAGCTATTGCCTTGGACTAGGAAGTTGATAGCGCATGCTATGTAATTAGATAGCACGCGCTAATGTGCATCAGTAGCGCATGCTATGGTGAGGATAGCGCACGCTAATTGGTGGTTTTAGGGCATTCCAGAAGCTACTGTACTGGGTTGAAGAATTCGATAGCGCGCGCTACTTGTGTGGTTAGCTCACACTAATCTGTCCGGTATATAAACCGGACAGCAAACTTATTTTTCTCATTTTCACTTTGTTTCTTTTTCTCTCCGCGGTTTGAGATGAGGGCGATTAGGGTTCGAGTTCCTGGCTGATTTTTATAAATACAAGGGTGTATTGTGGAGTCCTAGGTGATTGTAACGTCATTTAATCCGTTATTCTTCGTCGGATCGAGGTATTTTTCCATTTTCCCTAGAGTTGACTTTTTGGAGATTTGTTCTTGATTTCGAATCCAATCCTGTTTTTTATGAATCGATTAGTGTTAGATGTTGTTTTTAAACATGTTTTATGGATTGTATATCCATATCTTCGGTTCGTTCAACCCGATGGATTATTTTGGTGTTCTTGAAGAATCGTGAATATTTAATGTTCGGTTAAATGTTCGAATGAGTTTTCCTTCGAGAGTTTGATGTCATTTCCATTGTTATTGGTCTTGATCCTCATTGTTATCGTGTTTTCGTTGTGTCTTGTGGAAGTTGTAAGTATTCGGAGTTTCCCAGTCGAGTCGTGTTCGTCGGAGTGTTCGGTATCGGTTATTGAGGCAAGTATCTTGTTTATATGATTTGTGTCTTGTGAATAGAAATTACGTGTTAGAGTTACGATGATTAATTTACCCCTGTGAATATATATATATCATATGTTATGAGTATAAACTAAATGTAGTAAATAATTCGTATTGGTTGTGTTATGCTTGATTGTTCATGATCGAGGGATTATGATGGTTGCGATGATTGTGTCGAATTGATTTTACACTTGGACGTGTATTGTGTGTTGTGTTATGTGTGCAGGATTGTGATAATCTTGTTGGTTGGTTGTACACTTGGTTGTGCAATATGTTGTGCTTCGATCATGAGTTATGGTGGATTGTGTGTTATTGATGTTGATGGTTAGATTGTTGAGATTGTGCTATGTGCGTCGGGTGTGTATAGTTATGTTAATCAATGTGATTGATTGGCTGTATGACCTTGGTGAAACGTGAATGTTAATGTTGTGTGTTGTGTTGCTAAGTTCACTCGTGCGGGTTCGACGGGACCTACGAGGATTCATGGCGGGGGACCATGGGATCAAAACTTAGTATGTGGTGCTGAGGTCCAATCGTGCGGGCCGCCCGCCTTCTCGACGTGGTCGCTCGAGCCATACCCAGTTTTCGCCCACTCTTCAATCTCCTTCGCGGGGCACTTGGTGGAGCTGGAGCGGGTGCTCGAAACGACGTCGCAGGGTAGTGCCTTGGGTCCGTCGGTGGTGGTGGATAATTTGAGGTCTTTCTTGCAGATAATTGACGTGGCGCCCATTCTCAGGCTGGAATGAGATATTTCGGACCACGCGTTCCAGCTTTTCAGGGATTGTTCGTCGGCCACGTGTTGAGGAATCGCAGCTTCGAGGCCCTAGCTACTGCTGCCTTAGTGCAAGCCATTCGAGAAGCTCAGGAACCCAGAACCCTTCAGGTATACTAATTCATTATTATTTATAGGTGTATTTACTGCGATCGTAGTGCAAATCTTGATGATTGTGTGGAACTGTGTGGTTTGAGTTTCATGGTAGCTCAATTGAACTCATTTTTAGGAAGCAGGTTTTTGGAATTAAGTGAAGAATTCACGACGGATTATTTAGCCATTGCTTCGAGATAAATTACCTTAACTAGACTACTGCCACTTGAATGTATAATTAAACTCAACTTAACTAAGCCTAATCCTAATTTAATTGGGGTCGGCTTTTGTTTCTGTATTCTGCACGATCATGGGCGCATCCGGATTAAGATGTAAAATGTCTAGGTTCTCTCTCTCTATCTGACCTATCCATTTGGGCTCTACTTGATTATCCGTTAAGTGGTTCTGGCACTGTATTGGTGGCATCAAAAGATAAGACAAAAAGTTTCTGATTTATTAGCAGTTTAGTTTTGTGTATTAGTATGAGTAGGGGACATCTAAGCATCTGAAATAAAGGAAGGCCTTATTTCAGAAATGTGGTTTCGGCTTATTTCCATCCTAACTTTATGTTATGATAGAGTATCTTGTTTTAGATAGTAACATTGTTAGGATGGGAATACAAATTAGAGTACTTGACAAAAATAATCATTTTATTTTCTCCGGATTTGTAACTTGGATGTCTTCTTTTGATTGCCAGGAAATATCAATTGCCGCCAACTTACCACAAAAGGAGATAGGGAAGTACATCAAGATTCTAGGAGAAGCTCTACAACTAAGTCAACCGATTAATAGCAATTCGATATCAGTGCACATGCCCAGATTTTTTACTCTTCTCCAACTCAACAAATCTGCTCAGGTACTTTCTTGTTTTATACCTTCTCATAAAGGTGTCTTGCTATATCTTTGTTTTATACCTTCTCATAAAGGTGTCTTGCTATATCTTTGGCTTGTTTAAGACTCTTGGTTACACGGCTTGTTTAAGACTCTTGAAAAATCTCGATAAAGAATTTCCTTGTTCTTCATGAATTATGTGGGCCGGTGATCCTTGGTTACACGCTCCCGAGGTATGTCCCCAGTTTCAGCATGACACTCATGCTCATACTAATGCGTTTCTCTGTTCAAATGGTTTCAACTATTTTTCTTCTGGCATTTTTCTAGATTTCAGGTGGAACTGTTTTGAAATGCAATTGAAAAAATCAAGTGGAGATCTTAGGTGTTCTTAAGATCTTCTGTTGTATTGTGAGTATCTTCTATATTTTAGGTTCTAGGTTTCCCGTTTACTATTTTTCGTATATTTTTTTTGAACTTTTGAATTTGAGATTAGGTTTTACAGTTTTATTATTCACCTGTAATTTATGTACTTGCTTTTCTTCCTAATTTTGAACTTCTTTATGGATATTGTGTTTCTCTCATATTTAATTTAATTTATTTATTTGGGGTATCTTATGATTGGTTGTTTAGTATAGTTCTAGGATTTTGTCGTTTATCAATGTTCAGTGGAGAGAAGGTTTTATGATTTCCTCTTTCATTATTTGTTATTCTTATATTATTATTGTTGTTAACTTTGTTATGATTGGTTGTAATCTGTATTTTGCTTCTCTTCTTAGTTTTATATTTCTTTATGATTGTTGTGCATAGATTTGATTTTCGACTTTTTTTTATTACTTGCTTCTCTTCTTAATTTGGTTGTTTCTCTTTTTCTTGTATCAACAGCTATTATATCAGTTTATCTTCTCTTAATCGTTTCTCATTCTTCTCAATTGTTTACAGAAGTTGTTCCTCACCCGAACCTTTAAATATTTTGTACATATGCCCAATTAATTATTTTCTCTGTGTTCACTTCTTAGGCTTTTTTCTTTTTCTTCCACTCTCTAAAAGAAGGTACGTCGGTCGCGGTCGAAATTGTTTTCCTTCTACCGACGCTGTCCTCTGCCTTTACTTTTGCCACATCTCTTCTTCTTGCTTCTTTCATTCTCTTGGTTTTTATGTTCACAGTCATACATCTTTCCTTTACGAATTGCCTTAGATTTAATTTCCGCTTCAGGTTATATGTGCTTCTTCATCAATTATTTAATCTGTTTTCTCATATGCTTCTTCAGCGATTAAATATTATGTTTGCTCATATTTTCTTTTTGGAAAATCAGCCCCTATCGATTTCTAGGTAAAAGTTATCGCTTGTCTTTGTTATATGTGTTCCTCGCTCGATTATTTTTGGTGTTCGGTTTGGTCTTCTGTTTTGGAGCTCGGTTTCATTGTCTCCGTGTTGCTGTACTGTGAGTACCCTAGTAATATCTCATTTGCTATTTTTTGTATATGTTTTCCAGCTTCTTGGGCTTCAAATTAGGTTCTTTGCTTTTATTAGTCGCTTGTTCAGTTTGTGTATTAGTTTTTTCCTTGATTTCATATTTTTTTATGAATGCTAGGGAGAGATTAAATTTATTAGTGTTGTTATTCGGCTGTAAATTTTGGTTATCTTTTACGGGTTTCTTGCTTCTCTTCTTAACTTGGTAGTTTTTTTAATGTTGTGCACGGATTAGATTGTTGGGTTCTGTTGTGCAATGGATTTGGTTTCTTTATTCCGGTCTCTTACGATTTGGTGTTATTAGTATTTATCTTTGATTGTTGTGCGAGATTAAATTGTTTAGTTCTGATTAATTGTATCTTTCTTATATTAACTTGTACTCTATATTGCTTTAGTCGGTTCTAAATCGGGTAAAATAGACATTCTAAATCGGTTAAATAACCGTTGTAGATCCAGCCGATGTAGAAAGTCTGGACTTTCTACATCGGTTTTTAGAACCAATCTAGAAAGTCTGTTTTAATCGGTTCTTATTCTTCTTAATTGTTCACAGAAAATGTTCCTCACCCTAAACTTTCTACATCGATTTTCAGAACCGATCTAAAAAGTCTATTTTAATAAGTTCTTATTCTTCTTAATTGTTCACAGAAAATATTCTTCACCCTAAACATTCAAATACTTTGTCGTTATGCTTGCTGTTATTAAAATTCAGCTCCAGTTTTGGCTCTATGCCTTCTTTGTTTCCTTTTTGTCTTTCTCAGTTGTGGTTTGCTCTTCTTCCCTTTTCCTCGAGCGGGTAATTTCTCTTTTACATTTGCTCAATTCTGAACCTGTTACTTTTGTGGTGCCAAATCAAATCAAACCAAACATACTCAGTATATCTCATTCGGAAGCGAGTGCAGGGAGAGTAAGATGTCTGTGACCACGTCCCTACTTATTACGGTAGGAGGTTGTTTCCAAGTGAAGGCAGAACTTAGTGCGCGTGAAAATATTGAGTAATAAATACAAAGAAACATATGATTCAAAAAAATCAATACCTGTTCTACGCGTTAATCAGAAAAAGCTCAATACTGTCACGTGGAACTGTCAGCATGGGAACTTACCAGAGGAATTTACTACTTCACTCCGATGAGCGTTCTCTAACAAAAGAGAGGTTGATTTCTGACATTCACTATCAAAAATACACCACGCAGCATGATAGGATAAAATATCTGATAATATTGTATTCAATTTCGTCCTATTACACTGGGTTCTTGTATATGTTTCTACAATTACTTAAAATCTCCTACTCATTGAATCTTTTTTTTTTAGTTTGGTTTTTAGCTTGTTTTCAATTTCAAGGTATGCCCAACATCTTTCTTGCTCTTTCTAGAATGACCTCGAATATGGCACTCACTCAACTGTGTTTGTTGTTGGGTTTTCTCAAATGTTTCTGTAATAAAATATCATTTTTTGGATTTGCTCGATTTATAATCTATTATTGTTTATATTAGTTTTTTTACATATTCGTTGTTAGAACATAAGTGTTTCTCAAATGTTTCTATTTTTTTTGTTCTTTCTTTAGTAGGAGTTTTACTGCCTGCACATAAAGAAATGTTGGTTGCTTATTTTCAGTGTAGTGCCTTCTTAGTTGTTTTTTTGGTTCCGAAAAAGCGCCAACGACTTGTATCATTTTCCACTAATTAGGTCAACTATGTATTATATGATGTACATAAAATAGTGCAGCGAGTAAAAATTTTTAGACTAATTTATTATTTTCTCTAACCGAATCAATTAGGGATTCTAAAGCAATTACATTTAAATTATTTACATACATAAAATAACTAAATATATACGGTTTCTCCTTTGAGTGGTTCTGGTTGCTTTCTTGGTTACTCCTTGTTTAGTTTCTTGTAATTTCAAGGTTTGATTCTCTTTTTTATTTTTATTTACAAAGACTAGTTAAAAAGATAAAAATACGTTATAGATACAGAAATAGCAAATAGCACATATAGTGGTACGCGAATTCTTCTACCTAGGATTCTATTTATTCATCTTGAAACAGATAAGAAGTATATTCCTTTCAAGCGAACTCAAATTCGGGAGGTAATTGGGATTCTATTAAAGGGTTCGCAGTTGTATGATATGTGTTATTATGTGAATAAAGGTAACATTTGAATAACGAGTGCAAGGGCTATTAAATTTATTTGCTTTCATCGAAGTATTTCTCTGTTTTCTCTGTATGTAGGTTTTCTTCATACTGCAGACTTCGGTTCAAAAAGCCTACATAAATTTATAGTGCATCTTGAATACATTCCAATGTGTACATAAAAATGAAAGACAAATTCTTTGTATATGTTATGCAGCATTGGATTTTCATTTCTTTTCTTCTGTTTTTGGTCGTCCTTACAAATCCGACTAAAATTCCCTTTACAATTTCTTTTATTGTTTTGTATTTCTTTCTTAATTTAATTATTTATTTTGTAGTTTATTTGTGTACAATCAATTTTTTTTTTTTTGTGTAATGTGGTCTGTGATGGTAATTAATTGCCTCATATTTCGTCGTTTAGATTCAAATAGAATGAAAAACATGTCTTCAAATTTATTGCTTAGTTTGAGTTGTACTATTGTCTTCAAATTTTTTGGCATATCTTTTGAGTTGTACTATTGTCTCCACACAACATTACTTAGTTCATTTGAGGCGATTTCTCGTTGCGTTTCTTCGAATATATTTGGATCTTACTGTCTGTATCAACAAGCAGTAAGTTTTCGTTCTTTCTTTTACGTAATATGTCTGAGATGGCAATTAATTGCCTCGTTTTCATCCTTCGGCTTGCTTTCGGAGGACTAAAACCTAACCTCGAATTTGTTTATATTTAATTGTATAGAGTAAAAAAAATTAGGCTTACAAGATGTTTGGCAGAGACGATAGGAGTAAAACGGTTGTTTCGCTATATATGAATATCAATCCTTCTGAATGAGCTGCCAATTATACATGAGAAAAAAGCATACGTGTATTCGATTGTTCAACATTTCTCTGTTACCTGAAATGTGTTATTATGTGATAAAGGTCATATTGCGATAACAAGGGTAAGGGCTATTAAAATTACTTGCTTTCATCAAACTATTTCTGTCGCGGTATTCTTTCTATATGATGTGCAGAATGAATTTTCACTTGCTTCTTCTATCTTGATGAAAATCTCATATTCAAGCTAAAGAGAACGATCCCACTAAAATTTCAAGATCGAAATTACATTACAAAATTAATTGACGCATAATGAGGACATCAATTATGTGTGCATTGAAACATATTTTTAGCCTGGAATAATTTCTGATAAACCTCTTTCTTCATGGATATCTTTAACATTTTTTATTGTTGTCTGTGGTACAGTATATTATTTTTTTTTTTTTTGATAACTAGGTGAACCCAACTTAGCCGGACTAATCCTAGTCCCTCAATGAACCCACTCCTAACCCATTGAGAGAAGTAAATCGCGAGTCGCTCGAGCAATTCCAGGGTTCCCAATGTCTTTCTGACACTTCGCGCAAGCGTAGTTCTTAATCGACACAGGTTAAAGACAGCTTCTCGAGAACAATGATCGGCCAAGACTCTCCGGGTTCAGAAGGAAATACTCACACCGCTGACGCGAGATTAAACATTGATTAGCGGTTCTTGAAATTTATCCCAGGGAGCTAGAGGATCATAAAGAGAAAACTTCCTCTTTCACCTCCTTTGGTGGGGTTAGAACCCAAGACCTCTCCAAAGGAGTGTCTTGGGAGTAGGCGTCCTACCACTGGACCACCCACCCTTCCCGTGGTACAGTATATTATTTTTTTTTTACAAGAACTATACTCTTTCACCTCTTTGCTTAGTCATATATTTTTGAGATACAAGAGGTCTCATTTCAGAGCACATGGCGAGATCAAAAACACCGACCCAAATGGTGAGTTGAATGCAGCAATTATGGAAACATTAGCCGAGGATTTTTATGGCTGCAAAGCTGCCGAGCTGGTGATATACTCTAACAAAGTAAGATATCATCTATTATTGTACATAACTTATACTATGAACTTCCTTACACTAATAGAAACTTATACAGGAAAATGTGAAAATAGAATCCGCCTACAAATGCACATCCCTCGTGCATTCTACATACAAAAATGCCTCCCACGAGAAATCAACTCCAAAACAGGTTCGAGATCATCCCACCAGAGCGCTACCTAATGAAAACATTAGAAACAAAACAATATGGAGCAAAGGTCTGGAGATGTAGCTCTTCCCTCAGATAGCAGAAGATTAAAGACGCACAGTAATGATTAAGACTCTAGTTAACTTTTTGATGCCATAACATTTACTATATAAATAATATCTATTCTAAACCATGTTTGCACAATAATTTCCTTTTTTCCATTATGCACATTACAAATCTTTTCATCACCATGAAGACAGACACACAGTAATAATGTCCGACATGCTGTGCACGTCGCTCGTCCCCTAATTCTTTAAAAGAAGGTGATAAAATAACTTTTTGGGATAATTACGAAAACTACCCTAAGGCATACAAATATCCTCGAGGTTTGTAAATATTTACATGTATCACCCTATTGTCTTGAGCATGCACTTGTAACCCAAAAACATAATGTTCTCAAGTATTAATAATTTTAAAAGGTATACGGAACGTATTTAAGAACTCAACTAAATCAAAGTGTTGCCTAGTTGAATTCAGACCTCATAAATACAGAACAAAAATGCAAACTGAGGTTTAATCAAAATCTCTTACGCAAACGAGCATGTCATAACCTTCAAACGGAGGTTTAATCAAAATCTCTTACGCAAACGAACATGTCAACCTTCCAGCGAAGAATGGTCGTATCTTTTTCTGCTAGTCAATGTCGGAAATGCTAGAAGCTAGGAAGCACGAACATGGAAGTGGATACAAGACACGGCACGAGCACACTTATTTGCACATAAAAGAGGACATGGGACCACTAAATAACCTAATTTACACACCAAAAAAGGTTATGGGGTTTTAGATGAAAATGCTGTTCGGTATCTATTCTCGTCTTCAATAACCGGTGGTACGTGCCATGTTCCAAGAGAAGGACCACCTGTCTTCCCACCTAAAGGATTTAAACCAACCACAATTAGTTTACATTTTAAGGAAAAATGATATTTTTAGACATGAATGAATAGCTTATTTATGAATCTAAGTTTAGCAGGGCTGTGTGTGTGTGTGTGTGTGTGTGTGTCAGTTGTGACCTTCAGTAGCTTCTTCACATCTTTGCTGGTACTGTGCAAACAGGTCAAGATCTAATGCTTTTGATAAATCATCGTACTTTTCTTCAGCCTCAGTTATAAATTTTGCCTACAGAAATGAAGAATTAAAACGGACTAAAATGAAAAGTTGTTATTAAGCAAGGTCGACTCTTCAAGTGGGACAAACGAAATATTAAACAATCACCATCATGATTGGTGCTGCCGAAGCTCCATAATATTTAACAAACATTCGCAGAATGTTGAAATTGTTCTCCATGACATCATCCTACCGGAAAATAAAAAACATGAAACAAAATAAACTTTACACGTGAATATATTAGACACACGAGAAAAGTAACCAAAAAAGAAAAAAGAATTAAGAGACTCACCTCGTAATCAAACCTGTGACATCATACGATTATACATCCCTCACTGAGTATTCAATTATGCTTCCACATGCATAAGGAAAAACACCCATAATTTTTTATAAATGCAGTAAACTATATTCAGGAATAAACTCTATTTTTAGGAATAAAGATTTAAGATCCCAATTTGGGACCAAACTCTACATTGTCATAATTCATATTTTTTCAGGTCCCGACTTAAATATACCTCAAGTTAGTAATACTATATATATATATATATATATAGGTCCCGACTTAAATATACCTCAAGTTAGTAATACTATATATATATATATATATAGGTCCCGACTTAAATATACCTCAAGTTAGTAATACTATATATATATATATATATATATATATATATATATATATATATATATAGGGATTGACTATGGTGGAAACACGTGAAATCTAGAAACCAATTGCATTATTACGTAATTTCATTGCATATTTGTTATTATTTGTTGCATCAAGTTGGTCGCTAGTATATGCAATAAATAATGCAATAAAAAAATATATAAATGCATATAATTCTACTCATCTACAGCCGTTAGATCACTAATATCAATGGCCTACAAAAGTTTATAGATTTCACAAGGTAATTAGTTTTCATATGATCAATTTCCTATATATATATATATATATATTGTGTGTGTGTGTCTCGTTACATTATATTTAAGTTGATTTAAAATACTTGTCTAAGGTTGCCTGTGACAATGACTTAATCTTTTGTGTTGTAACCACATCCTTTAATGGTGTTGCTCAATAGCTTGTCCACGTGACTACCTTCTTGTTGAACAATAAATATTTTCAACTTGTACAATATTATGTTTGTTAAAATTCTCATAGGTACACATGTATTTAGTAATTATAACCTTTATGTATTTTGCATGTACTTTAAAATTAGCAAAAGAAAAGTTTTCATCTTAGACCTCTATTTAAGAATATCATCTGTTTAGGAATAATTATTTGTCGTCCCAAAAATATGACTGAATGGAGGTTTTACTATAGTGTAACCCCCCCACCACCCCACCCCACCCCCCACTCCAAAAAAATATTGATCTCGAAGTGAAACATCCAACAAAACAATACAACATTCAGGAGTACGTAAGCGAAAGAGTTACTTATATCATCTATAAAGCACGGACGTGAGACGATACTGACACGTGATTCGTGGCTTTATCCCAAAATGTAGGATATGATACGTGGAGGATACAGTTATTTTTATTTAATAAATATATGCACCAAATATGCATTATAGATGTTTATGAATATAAAAGAGACGGAAAAACATACATAAATTTCGAGACGAATCTAGTAAGATCTCAAATAATTATATTTTTTCGTACCTATATATTGCAAAAGATGATGAAAGGAGAGTGTGATCAGTGTAATAGTCAATATGTTGTGATAATAAGAGAACGGGAGAGTATATAACAATAGCAAATATAGAGTTAATGACCTAACTATCCCTAGTTATTTAAATATTAATAGACTTGTAAATATAGAGCTACAATTGGGTCTATTAAATTTATGAGTCGCTTTCTTTTCTTTAAAAAGAATAAAACATATAAATTATTTTTTTAAATCATATTGAATCTTCTGAAAATTTACAAATTACAATTGAATATCAATATTTAATTGAAATTTGGGTAGAGAATGCAATTTAATTTAGTAAAAAAAAAAAAAAAAGGTAACCTGATTTATATATTTTTTAATCTTTATTAGAGAAAAAAGTTAAAGCTTACGCCTCAATTTTATGATATTATAGTAACCTCTTTTATACTTTTTTGTTCTTTTATTAATTTTTATTAACATCATGATATTTTTGTGATTTTTTTAGGAATTCTTTTTTATTTAATCATGGCTTACGCCTCAATGGGCCTCGAGGCTTGCACCTCACCTCGTGCCTTTCAAAGACTGAGCAAAGCTATAATAATTATATCCAGAATTAAAAAAATAAATAAAGCAGAGGCTCCCAATGAACCAAGCACAAACAAGTGCAAAATGGTTGTTCCGAAACACAGAATTACTGAAGAAGAAGAAAATGCATTTCTAAGCCTCTCCCTGATTTCAACTTCATTTTCTAAACCACAACACTGACTGAGAACGTAAAGATTCTGAAACCAACTAATGATATTTATAGAGGGCCCATTTTCTCAAAACGAAGGACAAGGACAGACAAATAAATGAATTGTTGGGAAAGGGAAGAAGAGAATCACTTACAAATCATCAGATACTTCCACAAGCAATTCTGAGATGGACAGGAACTCCATATGCAACTCATCTACCTTCAAAACAGCTTCAAAGAAAAATATTCCAGTGAACTACACCATGCCAGATAAAAACATTGCAATTTCTGACTAAAAGCAATGTAATCAGTCTACTGCAACATCACCGGCTGATGCCTTGTCATTTATCAAAATTTTATTTTCTTCTCTATGGGAAACAAATAAACTAGTTCTTGTTGCATGGTGATACCCGAAGATATCATCGCGAGAAAAAAAAATGTGCAAAATAATCTGCTGCTAAACTTCTTAATAATCTGGTAGCAGATTTACTCCACAAGAGATTATATAGACGGTGTAATGCAATCAAATAATCAAGGTCATAAGCATTAAAGATTACTTCTTCACACAATAAGCATTCTTCTGTATCTTATATTCTTCAGATCCACTTAAAAAAACTCAAACGACCACTGAAAATAAAGACGACGACAGTGCAATATAGCATATGGAATATTCGCTAGTGTGTAATAGAATACCTTTTCTCCTCTTAGTTGATACAATAGAAGGTTCAGCACTCGATAATCAAAGGATTTCAGATGTATGGCCCTCGTTACATCCTCAATGCATATCTGTGCAAAGTATATTCAATCAACCATCCAAGGAGAAATGATCTCAGAGTTTGTAAAGAGTTTTGACCAGTCAATCTTGTATTAAAAGACAGAAAAAGTATGTTATATTATCGGCAAAGTAATACTTGTAATGGGTATCATCTCATTGTAAAATGTGGATAATATATATATATATATATATATATATATATATATATATACACACACACACACACACACGGTTTGAGGTTATTCTGTAGAATTCTTAAGTTCAGGTGTTATTAGTTAAGTTTTGAAATGGATTCTGGATGTATTCATTACTCAAAGGTTCAAACCCTTTAGGCGTAGACATTCCTTTCTCGAAATGCCCCATTCTAATCTTTATGATTAACTTAAATCTAAGTGGGGGATTGTTGGAGATAATTTAACTTAGTATCAATCTTTAATAAGCAAATAATTTACAACTCTACAAGTGGACTATCACATTCATGCATAATTTCAATTTTTCGATTCACGCATAAAGTGCATTGTTATGACTCATTGATCTAGTGCATGAAAGCACTAAAAAAACATTTGCATCATCACTTAAGGTGATACATGAAAGTTATTTAATATCCCATCTATATATATAATTTTGGGCATTTAGAAAGTAGTCAAAAAGTACTTAGTGCCTATCACTTAGTGCATGACTGAGTGGGAACAGATCAAATCCAAGCTAGTTGAGTCTAGGAGATTGAGTGGGTGGATCCCTTGCAAATATGAGAGGTTTCAACAATCTTCAAGAAGTGTTTAGGTGCCTCTTGATTGGATTTGATCATTTTTATTCTAACAAAACGATTATGTGTTCTCCTATGAATCACATGGCTACACAGGGTTTCATAGTTCAACAATCACTTCGATTTTTTCAGGGTAATAACTTCTCTCGTTGGGAACAAACAATGGAATTTTTGTTGCACTTTTGGGAGACTTCGACGATCTTCAAGAAGCACTTATGTTCCTCTTAGTTGGATTTGATCATTTTATTGTTATTATTGCCAACAATAAAGTTTCATACTCTGACTCATTTGGCTCAAACAGTTCATTTTTCGGCACTTGCACTTTCAGGTGGTGAAGCCACATGCTTCAGAATGGGATAACTCAAGGAGATCATTTGGGAATCTCTCCTAACTGTGTCATGGGTCAAAATAACCTTAATTAAAAGAAACACACGAGGAGCAGTTATTATTTCAAAGAAATGAAAACCCATTAGTTTTAGGCATATCAAGCATAGATTAGCTTTAGTTCATCCCTGTCCCCTGACCATCAAAGTTGAAGATTATATCTATTGAAGAACTATGGTCAACTGTCAAGGGCATTAAGTCGACATATAATGAGATTACCAAATATGAATGCTTACTGGAGAATTTCAGTGCTATACTGACAAAAAAAATTGTAATCAAAAGGGATAATGTTACTATTATCACTTTTAAGACTGAAATGTTTACTTATAATTAACTTGGTCAACAGATGGGAGTGCACTTACAAATACGGAAGTATTGGTGTTTTTGCGCAAATCATTCCCAATTTTTATGAATATACAGAAAATAAAATATATTTGCAAGCAAAGGATGTAAGGTTTACCTCCTTGTTGCTCTCCAGTGCACAGCATAGCTTTCTTTCCAGGGCCCAATATTCTTCTCCGTGCCTCAACTCTTGTGTAATCCTTATCATGTATAGAGCAAACCAAAATAAATAATCTAGAAGTCTTTGCTCAAAAGGTCAGGTTATATAACAAGGGAGGCAAAAGAGAGCAAACATAGCACGAGATAAAACGACAAACGAAATATGAACCTTTTGTTCAAAAGACCTTGGCGTTGTAATAAACTAAGGAGTGGTCTAAACGGATCCTTTTGGAACATTCTTACAAACTTGGCACCAAGCACCGGCTCTTCATCCTGAACCTCACTCAAAATGAACGCAATATTACGTTGAAACATAAAATATGTAGTTTGGCACGAGTGAACTAGAGGACAAGCAATAAAGTGCGGAAACATCAAGTATCACACAACCTATATTTAGAGAGCGCAACTAGTTCAGTCAAGCCGGTTTCCATTCTACTAACATCCTGATTCAAGCATGCATGGAAGGAAGATATGGAGAATTATAGTGTTGAAGAGATCAAGTAATATCCTATCACAGAAAAGGAAAGAGAATGTAACTTTCTTGCCTCACGAGTCAAAAACAGTTCAAGCCGAAACACATTGCATAATTATCTTCCTAGAAAAATAATGAACTTATTCAATCATAAAAAAATTCCAAGGATAACTAGGTGTGTTAAACTATAATTAGGAGGACAATGGAACACATTACTGGACCAGTTGGGATACAATATACATAGTTTGCTTATTTTACAAGTTTGTTCCAGGTCGCTCCATGTTCATCTAGCCTAAGTACACTTATGTTCATCCTATCAGAATATTAAAGTAAAAGGCATACACAATGGACAATGACACAATAACTATATGTTATAACCACAAACTTCAGTTTCAAACTCACCATTCAATTGAGATTTTGCTCTAATAACTCAAATACGGTATTAGCTTATAGGACAATCACATACATCTACTTTTTATGTGTCACTGATCTATAAGCTAGTACCGACATTTTATCAAGCAGATAGTGACCACTAAGGCACCAAAATCATTGAAATTCGTCGATGAGCTCTCTTCTACAGAAAAAGCATGCAAGGTTTGTCCTTTTTTAATGTGGCTACTATTTTAAAATTGATAAGTTAGAGAATTGATCACATATTTTCCTAACCCATTTTCCCTTGACGACAAATACCAGAGATTTGATAGTCCAATACTGAGAACTTCACGAGAAAGTTCAAATATGAACAATGAAATTGAATTCGTGGGGACAAGATTTGAGTCACTGGAGGAAAACTTCAACCAAATATAACTTTGTCTTTAATATTCTGATAGGACAAACATGGAGCAACCTGGAACATACTTCTAAATAAGCAAGCTATGTATTGTGGCCAGTAATGTGTTCCATTTTCCTCCAAATGATAGTTTTACACACCTAGTTGCTTTCCTTGGAGAGTTCTTAAGAATTTGTTTGGATAAGTTCATGATTCTCTCCGACTTGAATTGGTTTTGACTTGTGAGGCTAAAAAGTTACCGTCTATTTCCTTTCTTTCCTTTTTTGTGATAGAAAATTAGTTGGTCTTTTCAACATGTTAGATAATTCTGCATCTCTTCCTTCCATGCTTACACTTTATTGCATGCATGAATCAGGCGAATTGAATATTAATGTAAGAATATAATGGAATTTGGCTTGACTGAAACTAGATGCACTCTCTCTATATTCTGATGATACTTGATGTTTCCATACCTTAATTGCCCTCTAGTTAACTCGTACTAAATTTAAGATGTCTATCACCTCAAAATCCATGGTAGATACTGAAACTCGATCCCCAGTCGGCTGAAGTAGTTTCTCATTTAAGCCATCCAACTGGATCATCAGAACCATGTGAAAAATGACGATACAACAACAATCTCTGGCTAATTACTCCTTTCTTCATGAATGCAAGATATAGCAATGAAATAAAGGGCAGACAATGACATGCATATATTTCTGAACCCACAGTGTCATGCAACTGTTTCTTGTATTCCAGATAAGGGCATAAGGAATTAACAGCTAATGATAACATTTTTTTCATTTCATAAAATCCGTTTCGTATCTTAGATGCAAGACTATTTGATACTATAAGACAATTTACCTGATATATATAACTTTCGGTAAACGAAAGCATAGGCAGGTATCTGAATATTGATTGAGGCTGGTTTGCTTCCATTTTGTGAAACATAAAATATGACCTGCACTGTTTAACAGACAGAAGTGGAAATATATTTAATAGGAGATCAGATAAATAAAAGAGGAAAATTCAGAGTTATTAAATATTTGCGTATGAAAATCGCATTTCTTAAGACACGTTGTTAGGCATATAAGGGAGTCCTAACTTAACCCAAAATCATAGTCACATGTAAAGGATTGACTCCCACTTATATACCCTTCCACACTTTCATGTGGAAGGGATGTGGGATATCATAACAACCAATCCCCCTTTCAAACTGGACATCCACGGACGGCACACTTCGGGTAACCATACCGAGGCCCACTTCCCGGGTGGCAACCCCCTTGTGCCACATTCAGGGTGGCAACCACTGGGTCCACCATCTGGTAGCTCTTTCCGCAGCCCGCTCAAATCCGATAGGTCGGACGAAATTGTTAGGCATAAAGGCTAGGGAGCTCTAACTTAACCCAAAACGATGGACAAAGGTAAAGAGTTGGCTCCCACTTATACACCCTTCAACATTTTCAGGTGGAACCGATGTGGGATAAGTAACACATGTGCCTTGTCATGATTGGTTTCATTATTGCCTTGTCATGATTGGTTTCATTATTTCCTATTTACCGTTTGTTGTATAAATGGAAGGCTTTCTTCCCAAATAAAAATTCGACAGTTTCTCTCCCTTTCTTAAGCAAATAACAATTGCGATTGTCACATTTCTACATTAGAACCTCGAAAGTTAGTAGTCGTCCGAATTTCAGATCTCCAATGTCATAATTTAATGCATTGCAAAATAATTACTAGTTAAAGTAACTATATGCCAAACTGGTAATTTTTTATTTAGTCCCACCCAACAACTTTCTTCACTTATTTTGTTGTCCTAATAGATATTTGAACAACTTCATGCACCAGGTCATTGAAATGAATATCAACCAAAAGGCTCAGATAAAAAGCGCACGAATCAGTATGGAAAAATGGCAACCTAAGATTATCAATAAACATAAATGAATATTTTTTTTAATTTAATTTTTAAGTGGCATAACCAAAAAGAAGAATCACAGATGCCCATAGAAAAAGATAGATCATCAAATATATATAAAACACCCGGAAAAATAAAATATTCTACTTACAAAATCCTCTAGAGTTGAATTTGAACGCATCATCGCATCAATCCCAACCATAGCAACATCATCATGGAAACTCGGGGGAGGAAGTATATTTGTTTTTTCGTCACAATAAATTTGTGCATCATTTTCAATCTGGTTGCAACCTGCAAAACCTCGGGTTTTAGAACAAAAAAATAGCACATACGTACTAATTTTCCACATCTTACAAGATACTGATATATCTGCAATCTCAAAATTCAAATCTGCCTATAATCCAAATGATCCACAAACATAAAGATTGCATACAGAACTGTAACAAAATAATAGCAATATTTTGAAAACGACCAGAGCGTGCAGTATACCTTCCCGTCCGCATTGAGATACGCCTTCACTAAATAAACTCGTTAACTGTGAGGGGGAAGAAAAATAAAAAGTAGAAAAAAAAATCAGAAGCTCATTCTAGAAACCTTGGAATTACAAACAACTGAAAGCGGAGTGGGGAACAATTGGCAAACCTTTGATAGGTGTTTGGAAATCAATTGGCATTTCAAGGTAATGTCAAGCTCACCACGCGGTTGCGTCTACAGCACATGGCATTGAATCACAGAGGAGAAATAGCTATTGATACATCAACAACATCTAAGCCTTAGTCCCAAAATGATTTAGGGTCGGCTAACATGAATCAAACTTTGAAACCGTCAATGATCGATACATAAATAATAGAAAAGGAAAAAAAAAAAGAGTGAAAAAAATAGAGAGAAAAAAAAAGGAGAATGAATGTTAACAAAAAAAAATCCTGCCAAATAAATTAAAAAGATAACATGAAATAAAAGAAAATAGGAAAAAAAAATCAGATTTCATCCACCATCCGTATTCTTTCCCGCCACATTTGTCTCTCCATCGCCATACTTTCTCCTGTTCCAAGAAACCGCATATCATTTTCAATCATCTTTATCCAAGTTTTCTTGGGTCTTCCTCTACCTTTCACAATATTGCTTGTTCCCCAACTTTTTAGCCTCCTCATTGGGGCATTAACAGATCTTCTTCACATGACCAAACCATCGTAATCGATTCTCCATCATCTTGTCTTCTATAGACGCAACTCTTACCTTCTCTCTAATCACCTCATTTCTGAGCCGATCCTTTTTTGTATGACCACACATCCATCGTAGCATACGCATCTCCGCCACATTCATCTTTTGAACGTGACACTGTTTTACAACCCAACACTCGGTGTCATATAACAGTGCAGACCTAATTGCCGTGCGGTAAAATTTATCCTTTACTCTATGAGGCATGTCAGGATCACATAAAACCCTTGTAGCACTCTTCCACTTCAACCACCCTGCCTTTATTCTGTGAGCCACATCGCCATCTAGCTCTCCATCCTTTTGGATAATAGATCCAAGATACTGAGAAATAGCTATTGATATTTAAGAAAAAACAAATTGAAAAAAACAAAAAACAAATTACAAAGTAAAATAGTTCAAGTAAAAAAACATAACCAAAAACGTGTAAACCACATTATAGAGCAAAAATGAACTTACATATATTGATTAACCACTCCACACAATCTTAACCATACGAGATTCACAGAAGCAAAACAAATTTTTACAGGTCATAATTTGTCCTCATTATTTCAATCCATTAGAGTGAATCTTATCACTTAAATATATCACCATAAATCCATGCTACACTTCATGACGTCACATTATGAATGTATGAATCACCACAAATCCATGATGTGCTGCATCGGCATGCATACTTAATGTAAGTAGATATTATTATTATTTTTATATTCTTATAATTTCGTAGTCATTAATCTTGCATCAAACTTTTCAAATGTTTTTTTTTGTCTAGTTATTAAAAGAATGAACATCTCGTGTCTGAGGACTTTGACGATCTCCATGATTTCTAGTAAAAATAATCTAGCTAGTACTTCAATGACACCATACCGAATACCAAATTCAATCTCAGTTACAAAATAATGATGTGGATAACATAGATTCTGGATAAATTGTTAAAGGTGAAACCATAAGTGGCCTAAACACTTCCAAGTTCCAACTAGTTAGCAACTTAGTCGCACTCAAAACAGTCAATTAACTATACAAATTGGTCTAGTTCCCTCATCGACATATCTGACGTATTCTTCATCTGACAAATTAGATAGCACAACACTCTGGTGCAAGGTTATAAAAATCGGAAATCGGTGCTACTCGGTTTGGTCTCTGAATTTTGAGTACTCGGAAAATTGGAGAATACTCGGAATGAGTACTCGGAGAACTAATCGGATGCTACTTTTATATGTTTATTGAATTCACCCATACATGTATTAATGTACACAAGTCAAAAGCAACATGGTTATATACGAAGAAGAAATTAAAGAACATGGGGGCAAAAGATATATATATATATATATATATATATATATACACCTGCAGAAGAAAAAATTATACACACCTTCCACTTTCAAGATTCAAGTCTTCCATGGGGATTGGGAGTAGAATATTGAAATACCAACTCAGATGTAGAATTGTAGTTAAGGATTAAGGTAAAATAAAATATTATAGTATATGTAATGGTGTTAGACTAAAACTGAAGAAGGATTTTTCTTTTGCCGTTTGTGTAGGTTTCATTCTTCTAATTCTTTATGGGCCCGTTTTACTGTCTAAAATCGTAAAAAAAATCGTAAAAAGTCGAATACTCCAAGACCGAGTTTGACACCGAGTACTCCGATTTTGGCGAGTTTGACAGATTTTGACCCGATTTTGCCTAAAAACGTTTTTTTTAACCAGAATCGGTTCGGAACGGATCCGAGTTCCGAGTACTCATCCGAGTACTCGGCCGATTCGACCGATTTTTGGAACACTGCTCTGGTGTATATCGTTTGGAATCGAGTATTAGCAGGCACCAGTGAACAAAGTTCAACTTACCACATAAACTCCTATGTAAAAGTTAAAGAAAAATCAATTTATTACAGATTTTCTCATGAAATAAAAAGTTCAATTTTTTCTTTCCTATTTTTTTTTGCTTGCATAGTTGTACTATGCTGATTATCAACAAACACCAACAATTTTACCAAAAATCTGCACTTTAGTGGCTGAAGATTTTCACCAAATAATTATATGGCAATCCAAAAACAATTTTACTAAAAATATACATATATATATAATACATATGTTATGGATCGGGTCTATTGCCGACGTGGGAAGGCGGATGGGCTGCGGGCTGAGGAGCCGCGGCCTACTTAATTATTTATTTATTAATGTTATTATTATTATTAGTTGGAGTCTTATTATTATTAGAAGTCTTATTACTGTTGGAGTCTAATTATTATTAGAAGTCTTATTATTATTGGCCCTGCGTTGGTATAAATAATTGAGGTAGGTCTTTTATTTCAATCACAAGAAAACCTAGAAAGAGTATTCGGCACGCAGTGCTTGGGTAGGAGAATTCTCGTGAGTGTATACTGTATTCATACCAATATATCGTTCAATTCCTCTTTACTCTATCAATTTGGTGCGGTGAGCGTGGAAATTGTTCATGCCCAGTACACGATCAACCACACAAATGGATTCGGAAAATCGGATGTCGGCGATGGAGAAGAGCGAAGAACTGGCGGCGAAAGTGGGAACCTTATCGGCGGAAGTCGGTAATTTGTCGGCCAAAATGGACAACATCCCGCCCCTTCTAGCTGATATAGCGTGCTGAGGAGGAGCAGATGGCGGAGGGGGCCAACGATACGTCTATTCCCGCAGCTCCAGCTCTCCGGAACGCACCGGAAGCCGCAACGGCGCGACGGGCGGTTTGCGCGAGGGGACCGGCGATAGCTCCGCGGGAAGCTTCGCAGCGGGTTCATGGCTGAAGGTCAAGTCCCACGCAGTTTCAGACGAGGTGGCAGCGGCAACCCGTATCTGTTGCCGGGGTTCAACAGCTCGGATCCCGAGGGGTAGCTGGCTAGGGCGGAGCAGTACTTCCGTCTCCACAATACTCTGGAGGCGAGCAAGGTGGATGTGGCCCTCATTGCAATGGAAAGAGGGGCATTGCACTAGTTTCAGTGGACACAGCCTTTTTCCACATGTCTTGGGCGCAATTGAAGCAAGAGTTATTACGGAGATATGGCGACGATCCTATGGCCAATACGTTTGAGACCCTGTTGTACACCCGTCAAACAGGACGGTCAGTGAGTACGAAGACCTGTTCATCTCGCGATTGGTACTCGTCCCAGGGATTGCATATCCTTATTGCCTCAGGATATTTCTGCATGGGCTGAAGGATGAAATAAGGCTGAGGATACATTCGAGAGATGCTCCGGATTTGTTTGTCACTATTCACTTGACACACAAGATCGAGCGGGAGTTGGGGGCAGTGAAAGGACGCGTTCGCGCCCCTGCGGCCACGTCTATCAAACCGGTCGGGGGTGGAGGTGGTGTAAGTTAGCCAATGAGAGAGGAGATGGGCCAAACTAATAAATACATGGGCCAGCGAGGAGTTTCCAATGTATGGCGGTCAGTGACTGGGTTGGGCAGTAAAGGGTCGTTCTGGCCACGGGACAACAGTTCATCATCCTTCCCAGTAAACCAGTCGGGGGGATGTCCGCCCCGTCAGATGTCACAAAGAGAATTCTAAGAGAAGAGAGCTAAGGGAGAATGCTACCGCTGCCAGGAGAGATATTTTCCGGGCCACAAGTGCACAGACTCCAGGTTGTCATTGTTCTCGATCCCGAGGACGATCTCTCGATAGTTCCGGAAACGGAGGAACCGCCGGGTGTCGATTTGGGGGGTGAGTTGACAGAGGATCCCCCGCTGCAGGTATTAGAGTTATCGCATGTTACGGGCAGGGGCATAGACGGACCGTAAACAATGAAAATGAGGGGGAATATGGAGCGCTTTGAGATGTTGATCATGATCGACAGTGGGGCAAATCACTGTTTGTTCGTCGGAAGTTGCAACGCGGCTAGGGTTGTTGTTGGATCGTTCCAGGCGGTCTATAGTTCGGTTAGGAGATGGCCGGAAGGGTAAAATTGAAGGCGTATGTCGTGGGGTCCCAATTGTGCTCAATGGGGCGAAGTTCGTGGTCGATTGCTACGTGTTTCCTCTAGGAGGAATAGACGTGATTCTGGGTGTATCTTGGTTGGCGAAGCTGGGGGAGGTGAGGGCAAACTGGGGTGACATGCGATACCGTTTGTTCGCGCGGGGCGAGAGGTGAGTCTTTACGGGGAACCTTCGTTTGTCCACCGTGAAATCACCGCGGCCTGCTTACGAAAGGAGCAGGATATCATAGAAGGATGGTGGATTTGGGTGTCGGAGCTCGGGAGTATTTCGAAGGTTGAGGAGGGCGGGGAGTCGAACGCCCTATTTCAGCAGATGGCGGGCGAGTTCCTGTTGATTGGGGTTTTTAGGTTTGACGGGGTATTATCGGCGCTTTATCAGTGACTACGTACAGATAGCTCGTCTATTAACCCAACTATTGAAAAAAGAAGTGAGAAGCAAATTCACATGGTCGTCGGAGGATCAGACCATGTTCCAACGGCTCCAAGAGGGGTGACTACAGCCCCGGTTCTCACCACACCGGATTTCTGCCAACCGTATGTGGTCGAGTGCGACGCGTCGGGGCATGGCATCGAGGGGCGGTCCACATGCAAGCGGGGTGACCCATCGCCTATCTCAATAGAGCGTTATCCAATCGGAGCATGGCCAAATCGGAATGCGAAATGGAGATGGCCCTCATTTTGGCCGTGCAGTATTGGCGCCCGTACTTAGTGGGGCGGAAGTTTGTGGTTCTGACAGATCAGAGGAGTTTGTAGTTTCTACTTCAACAATCAGTTTCGACTCCGGCACAGCACTTCTGGGTTGTGAAGTTATTGAGGTTTGAGTTCAACATAAAAGTATAAGGCGGAGGTTATGAATAAGGCGGCAGATGCATTATCAAGGAGCAGAGGAGGCCGGCTCAGCGGCGATTTCGATGCCGGCATGGGTCAGATGGAGGTTAGTTCGGGAGGAAATTGAGCGTGATGATAAATTGGGGGGCGATCATGAAGGCACTGCGAGAGGGGGACACGTCGTATATCGAGTATTCCTTAACTCAAGGAGTGCTCTACTACCGTGGCCGTCTGGTACTGTCCCCCTAATCTTCGTTTATTTCCCTCTTTGTTAAGCAGAGTTCCATGCGTCCCCAGCCAGGGGCCACGCCGAGGCCTTCTGAACATACTGTAGATTGGCAGCCAACGTCTATTGACCGAGGATGATGAAGCACGTGACCAGTTTGTGGCGGAATGTTTAGTGTACCAGCGTAATAAGTATGACATCCGAAATCCAGCCGGACTTCTTCAGCCGCTTCCAGTTCCCACACGGATATGGGAAGATATCAGCATAGATTTCGTTGAGGGTCTGCCTCGCTCGGGCCCTTTTGATTGCATTTTGGTCATGGTAGACAAATTGTCGAAGTATGGTCACTTCCTGGCAATGTTTTATGCATTGCATGTTTATAAGTTTCATAATTTATCTATTTTATTTTTTATTTATTATTTTGTGCCTCACCTCTCTCAGGCACGCGCCTCACCTTGCGCTTCAGGTGATAGGAGCTCGTATCGCCTTGATGTGCATTTTCCCTTTAACAACTATGATATATATATATATATATATATATGTGTGTGTGTGTGTGTGTGTGTGTGTGTGTGTGTGTGTGTGTGTGTGTGTGTGTGTGTGTGTGTATAGGGTGGTTGGATTCATGTTGGAACCTTCCCCCCTTCCGAAACTAGGAACCTATTAGAAAACGTGTATATGTGATGCTATTATTATAAAAATATGTTATACATATAACAACACGCAACAGCTCATATAAACTGATAATAGCATCATATATGCACGTTTACTAGTAGGTTCCTCGCTTCCTACAATATATTAAACCATCACTACACACACACCTGGTATGGGAACCATTCTCTGATGTGGGACTAGGAACCCATCTGGTCCGCTGGATGCGATTAGGTGAACAAATGAAATTATATATATGAAATCACATCTTCCTAAGCACCCACATCACAACTTCATGATATCAAGGATTCATAACTTCGTCTTGAAGAGATATAACTTTTGCAAATTCGTACAAGTCAATGTACTAAATTGGTGTTCATATTACATGTCTAACAATAGTGGACATATTTATGTAACAACCCATGAGGATCAAATCACTGCCCAAGTTCATTTGCAAAATTACCCATGGTATTTCAATAATATCTTCTTAAAACTCAACCATTTCAACATCTTGTGCGAGCACACACACAATCTCGGCAAATGTTCCATACATATCGCCAGATTTATGTCTACTCACGCTTTTGCAGATGTCAGAGATGAATAGCCACCAGCCATGGCCGACCTCACCATTTCTTTTCAAAATTTATTTGAAAACGACAACAATCAATTTGTGAAAGCCAAGATTATTAAATCATTATGAGAAGATTATTATTTGAAATTAAAAAAAAAAAAAAAAAAAAAAAAACGTTATTTTGGTTACCAGGAGGAAGGTGAAATCGACGAGAAAGCGTTCGCAGTTGGGATTGGCATCGGAAACACCGATGGAGTGCAGCAAATTTATAGTATTCTGCACTTGCTCCAACTTCTCTAGCCCTTCCATTTCCACTGCGGAGAGGATAGAGAGAGTGCACACGGGCCGCCGAGGGACAGAGGAATAAGAGTCCGTGTACTGAAACGGGGTTTATGGTATTCGTTTCTGTATTTTTTGATATTATAATAAAAAAAAACATATTTCCAATACAATAATATTAATATTGTAAATGTAAACACCTTTCTAAGGCGGGGAAGGAAATTAGGATTAAATCGGTGCTTCAAGTCATTCCCACTTATGTTATGAGTTGTTTCAAACTTTCCGAGTATTTGCTACGTGAGATCGAGTCCATTACTTCTAAATTCTGGTGGGGAGATGGGGAGAACAAGAAAATACATTGGATTAATTGGGATTCCCTGTGTGAAAGTAAGAGAGTTGGGGGTATGTGTTTTCGTGACTTAAGTTAACTTTTTTTTTTCCAACATACACATACGAGGAAATTGTCACTGTCCCGAAAGACTTTCAAAGAGCCGACCACCCCAATCTAGAAGTTTTCAATACATTGCTCGCCTATCTCCGCAGATTCTGCGCCCGCGCGGTTCTTTCAACTTGGCTATGCTTGGCAAACAGGTTTGGAGAGTTATACATTTTCCTAACACTCTTCTTAGTAGAGTCTTGAAAGCCAAATACTTCCCTGATTGTGATATACTGGAGGCTCGACCAAATTCTAATTCCTCATATACTTGGAAGAGTATCTTTGACTCGATTAAGATGATGCGGAGTGGAGTGAGATGGCGGGTTGGTTCGGGTGCGAATATTGATGTGTGGGGAGACAATTGGATCCCAAGGGATTTGAATCAGAAACCGAATACCCCCGATTTATATCAGTTGGGCGCAGTGAAGAATTTTATCAAGAATGATAGACTATCTTGGAATAGGAATTTGCTTGAGCTGACTTTTTGGGAGTGTGATGTCTCCTTCATTCTTAAGATCCCTCTTTTTGGTCCTTCTGTCACTGATGTGCGTATATGGCATTACCATAAGCAGGGGTTTTTTACTGTTAAGTCAGCGTACTACCTTGTCGGAACCTTAAGAAGCAACAGCAGCATAGAGTGAGCGCTGGTCCAAGTGTTATTACCCTGCCTGTCGACTGGTCCTTCATTTGGAAGCTCAATTTGCCAAATAAGATAAAAGTTTTTGCGTGAAGATAATTAAAACATGTTCTTCCCACTTCTAGTAATCTTAATCGTCGTCATATTTATGTGGATTCTGTTTGCTGCGTGTGTAAAGATTATCATGAAACAGATTTTCATGTTTTCCAGGAGTGTCCTTTCACTCGTTTGGTTTGGGCGGTTTCTAATCTACCTGGTGTTGTGTCGAGATTTATACATCTCACCAGGCGATCGGCACAGAGACCGGGTGACCGAGCCAGAGCCCAACGGCCAAGGCAGATTGGCCGACCGAAGGTCCCAGGATAAGTCCCGGTGCCGAGCGATCGACATCTAAGGCGATCGTCTCTCGGTACTTGGCGATCGACCCCTGGTGACCGACCAAATGATGACCACCTCATGCCACGCGAAGCCATCGCTCGTCCAGTCGGCGAAGGCCGAAGCTCGAAGCAAGAACCCACGTGCAGATCCGGAAAAGGCGCCGCAGAACATGGATTGTTGACCACAGCCCGTCAGCATCTACTCACCTACCGACAGACCCGCCGAAAGGTGCAAGTGGGACCGCCCGTGACAGCAACTCAGGACGTATGTCAGCTCCTTATTGGACCGCACAGCTGGCTGCCAGCAGCAGCCGCGGACTTCAAGGCAGACAGCCCATGTGCTATAAGACGATCGCCCCTTATTATATTACAAGGAAGGCGATCGCCCGTCAGTGGCCAGTCCTATAAATAGAAGGCCTCCTGCACTTGGACAGGGGCTTGGCTTTTTCGGCTCTCACTCTTGGCAAAGCTATACACTTCGGACATACTTCTCTCTCAGCACCTCTTACACGAAAGACGGTCGGCAGAGACGAAATCCAGAACTCCTAGCAGTTCAAGAACTCAGAGCAACTCTAGTTCTTCCGGCAAGCACTCAACAGCTAGATACATAGGATCTTTTACACTCACTGTAATTAGATTCTTACATTAATATTTGTACTCATACGTATTCTTATTAATAACATCTCGCCAGAGCATTCAAGCCCGGGCCTAACAAACCCGGCAAATCTTGTGTAATTTCCATTCCCTCGGACGTGCTCTCGCAATTTGCTGTTGCTCGACCATTCCAGCAATATCTATCTTCGGATAATATTTCGGGCAACAACAATTGGCGCTAGAGGAAGGGGATCTTGTAATATCCGTAATTTTTCCATTTTTAGCTGTTTCCATTTTTGGGGTATGTCTATTTTTGTTGACTCACTTGTAACCGTTTCGACATTTTGAATCTATTTTGTTCTTGGAGTTTTTCCATTTGGACGAGTTTTGATGATGTTTTCACGTAATTTCATTTTATGACATGTTTTGCCGTATGAACGTTCGATTCTTGTAAAACTCGTTCGTTTCCATTGTTTCTTGGTTTGTTCAAGCCTGTATGGTTGAGTTGGTCATGTTGAGACTTCCGGTTTGTAAATCCGACGTCGTATCGTGATTTTCGGACGCTTGGGTCATTTTCGTAATTTCCTATAAATTTAGGGAAATTCATCTCCTTGTCGTATTTTGGATTCCTCGGTAGTTGGAAGTGCATTTACTTTCGAGCACTCAGCTTCGTTGTTATGAATACCTTGTATTTACACTTTTGATTCTATCCTCGTGTTGTAGTTCGTCGTCGAATCGACTGTGCAGAATTGGTGTTCAGAACTGGGGTCTGTTACGTGCATAACGTACGTTATGCATGATCCATAACGTACGTTATGACCCTTCACAATTCAGTTCAGACATTTGGTTACGTACGTTAACCAGCATTGGGTTACGTACGTAACCATCATAACGTACGTTAACAACTCGTGTTAACGTACGTAACGCGCTGTCAGCGTTTTTAAACCTGACTTAACCTCAGTCAGTTTCTTTTCATTCTTCTTCAACCCTTCTCGCGACGTGAGTGTTCTTGAGTGCCTTTGGAGCGATTTGTCCAGAACAATCCGTGGATTTCCTTTAGAGATTGATTATTGTGTACCAAGGGAGATTAATCTACAACATTCACATCTTCCATCGGTCGAATCCAAGGTAATTCCTCAGAACCCTAATTTTGACGTTTTTGGGGATTTCGGGATTTTAGGGTTTAGTTCCGAATTGTTCATCTATATTACGATATTCTTCACCGATTGTGATTATTGAATGATTCCAAATCCAGCTTCCTTGATTTTAATCCGCGAATTATCAATACGGGAGATTTTGCGTAAACCCTCACCCGTATTGATTGAACGTCTTTTGTCGATAATTGTAATCGGGTTTTGGGAGCATTCCTTTCGATTATTGATGTCCGTTGGGATCGAGTTATGCTAATTCTTCGTTTAGGAACCGCTGCTTTTCCATTCGGATCATCCGTAGTCATTTTTCACTTCCGATTCTTCAAGAATGTCTCAAAGGCAAGTACTTTACATTTGTTTACATGTTCTAGTATTTGAATTATGGTCAGATCGTGGTTGTTGTGGATGGTTATGTGTATGTTCACCTAGGGACGGTCAAGCGGGGCCTCTAGGGATACGTATTGCCGTGAGTGTGCGTATCGTGAACTGTGGTTAGCCACCTGGGGATGTCCGACGGGACTTTGCGGTACGGTGGCGTGAGTCTCGTACCAACGGTTAACTTTGAATTGTGATTTGTTGGAGATAATGTGTTTTGTGATTGTAAATATTCCGGAATATAAAATGTTTTCTAAAATGACTTTTTGGCGCATATATTCATCTGATTAGAATGTAGTTCAAATGGATTGTACTTGCACTAGCAGTTGTCGCTAACCCCTTAAATGGGGGAAATACTTTTTGTATTTCAGGTATTGATCGTGGGGACAAGCGAGCACTAGAGCCGTATGAGGATGATGGGCGAGCATGATACTGTCCAGAAGTTGATTATTGATGTTCTATATGTCGAATATTTGATATCTTGCTTTGGGGATTTTGTTTTATAAAAACTGGTTTAAGTACTCGAGTACTTCTTTTACAAAATTGTTAACGTTGTGTTCCTGTTTTGGGAAATGGATTGATGTTGGATTTTATTGTCGGATTGTAATCTTATTTGAATTGTCGTATTATTGGTGATTGTTGTCGTTGTCGATTGTCTTGTTTGGTACGTTAGCCTGGTGGATTCCACAGTGTGGGGTCCACGGCGCTGTAATATACCCTGAATGTCTTGGGGGTGTTATGGTATCAGAGCTTAGGTTTATGGATACCTAGGCTGTCGGTCATTTGGGTCTAGTTAAGTGTCGTTTTTGGGACAGTATCACTGCTATGCCATCATCTCAGTACGCCGGTGCTCGTAAGTTTTCCTAACTTGACTCGTTTCACCGTTCTGTTCTATTCCTGTCTTAGTATCTTTTGCGTTTTGCGTTTGAATTGTACTTACCCGTTGCTTCTTCAGAATTCCTGCTGGTAGAGGACGCGGACGCGGTCGCGGACGCGGTAGGGGACGTGGCGCAGCCGGTGGGGCGGCCATGTCCGATCACTCGGGAACTGATTCGGCGATGCCCTCTTTGTCGAACAGTGTTCCCCCTAGTTCCGGAGGTCAGCAGGACCAGTCTGCTAGCTCCGGTAATGCTCATGAGAATGTTGGAGTGGCCAACATATTACAGCAAGTAGCGAACCAGATGACGCTACTGACTCAGGCCGTTCTGGTCGGCCATGCTAATGCCAACCCGGTTCCGCCTACTGGATCCGGTAATGATAAGCTACTTCAGGACGTGATTCGTATGCGTCCTCCGCAGTTTGATGGTGCTTCTGACCCTTCTGGTTGGGAGAATTGGTTATTCGAGTTGGAGAAAGTGTTTGAGGCTGCTAATTGTTCCGAGGAGAGGAAAGTACCCATTGCTCAGTACTTCCTCGCCAAGGAGGCAGCGACGTGGTGGCAAGCGGTGAAACCGCGTGACCGGGCAGCTACGTGGGCAGAGTTTCGAGATCTGATGGAAGATGAATACTGTCCTTGGCCAGTGAAAGAGGGGAGGATCCGAGCCTTCTTTGAGGCTAAGCCCCAAGATGTTCCTATTTCTCAAGCTATCAAGGACTACAATCAACAGCTGCACTACGTGAGAAACCAAGTCCGAGATGAGCTAGATAAGATCCGCCACTTTGATATGCGGATGAAGCCGAGGGTGCGCCACTACATGTCCAGTGCAGGGTGCACGACTTTGAAAGATTATCGAATAAAGCGATGGCTTACGAGATGTCGTTTCTGCGACAGAGACGGCACCAAGGAAAGAAGCGAAGACCTCGGTCGGTTTCGGGAGGCAAGTCAGAGGGTATCCAAGGCTCGGTCACTGTTCGCGAGTCTTCTAAGTCACGCGCCATTAGTTGGTCGAGGGAACGGTTCTAGGTCTCGCTCCCGCCGGTTCCGTCGTGGTCCTACATGCTTCAACCGCATCGTCCGGCCACATGATGAGTGAGTGTGATAGGCCTCCAATTCGGTGTCTTGCTTGTGGTCGTATGGGTCACCGTGCTAAGTTTTGTACGGATGCGGCTCGGGCTCCGATTACTCGGATATCTGCTCCAGTGCAGGAGAGCCGAGTGTGAATCGTGCACCGGCAGTTCCTCACCCGGCAGAGAGTTTTGGTAGAGGTCGAGGTCGTGGTCACCTTCTAGAGGGGGAGCTTCTAGTGTGGGGTCCGTTCCGCCCCGTGTGTATGAGATGAGGCGAGCCGGAGATCCCGACGCGACGGTGGCTACAGTACCGTCCACATCCTTGACCATCCTGTTTCCGTATTGTTCGATTAAGTGCTACGCATTCTTTTATATCTATGGATTGTGTGCGTAAATGCGCATGTGGATTGCCTAGTTGCTTGTGAGCCTTTTGTTGTTAAACTTCCTAGTGGGGATAGCATCGTGGGGGACCGTGAGATTAGAGATTTTTCTGTGAGTATCGCGGGGAGGGATTGGCCTTCTAATCTGATTGCGGTAGATATTAAGGATGAGGATTTGATTCTGGGTGAGGATTGGCTGGACCGTCATGGGGCGATCATGAATTATAGAACGAGGACTGTTTCGATGTTAGCCTCCGATGGTACCGAGCATTCTTTTGTAGGGCGTAAGCGGGGTAGCCAGAGATTGCGATCGAGCGCTTTGAGGCGGTGAGACTTCTTGAGGAGGTTGCACGGGCTATTGGTGTTACGCTTTGAGATCGGAAGAAGGGGAGTCGAGCTCTCGTCTATCCATTAGTATGTGAGTATCCTGACGTTTTTCCAGATGAGTTGCCGGGTTTGCCGCCGGGCCGAGAGGTTAAGTTTACCGTCGATCTAGAGCCGGGTGCAGCACCTATCTCTAAGACGCCATACCGTATGGAGCCTGCCGAGATGCTTGAGTTGAAGAAACAGTTGGGAGAGTTGCTAGACATGGGGTATATTCGACCGAGTGCTTCGCCTTGGGCGCAGTCTGTTTGTGAAGAAGAAGGATGGGTCACTTCGTTTGTGTATCGACTACCGAGAGTTGAACAAAGTGACCATCAAAAACAAGTATCCGCTCAGGATTGATGATTTGTTTGATCGATTGCAAGGGGCAAGCTGTGTTTTGAAGATTGATTTGAGATCGGGGTATTATCACTCAGTGAAGGATACCGACATTCCGAAGACGGCCTTTCGGACGAGATACGGCCACTACGAGTTTGTGGTTATGCCTTTTGGGCTAACTAACGCACCCGGCCGTGTTCATGCGACTTATGAACAAAGTCTTTATCGAGTACCTCGATAAGTGTGTGGTCGTTTTATCGATGACATCTGATTTACTCGAGGAGCGAGGAGGAGCACGCCCGTCATTTGCATATTGTGTTAGATATTTTGAGAACTCGGCATCTTTTTGCGAAGTTCTCAAAGTGCGAGTTTTGGTTACGGAAGTTAGGTTTCTCGGTCATGTGATCTCGGCCAGGGTGTTCGTGTGGACCCACATAAGGTAGAGGCGGTGTTGGATTGGGCGCCGCCCAAGAACGTGAAAGAGGTCCGTAGTTTTACGGGATTAGCCGGTATTATCGCAGATTCGTCGAGGGTTCTCTAAACTCGCTCGGCCGACTCGGTTATTCTGAAGTCGAGAAGTTTGTGTGGACCGATGAGAGGCGTAATAGTTTTGAGGAGTTGAAGAAGCGGTTGACGACCGCTCCGTTTGGCTTTACCAAGTGGTAATGATGGTTTCTCGGTTATAGCGATGCTTGGCCAAGGGCTCGGATGCGTACTTATGCGGCATGGGAGGACGATTGCCTATGCTTCCGTCGATTGAAACCATATGAATTGAATTACCCTACGCACGATCTTGAGTTGGCGCGATTGTGTTTGCGTTGAAAATCAAGCGTCATTACTTGTATGGCTCGTCGTGTCGATTTTCACCGATCACAAGCACAAGTACATCTTCACGCGAAGGAGCTTAATATGAGACAGAGAAGATGGTTGGAATTGATTAAGGATTACGATCTTGAGATCCTCTATCATCCGGCAAGGCTAATGTGGTAGCAGATGCCTTGAGCCGAATCGTATCGCTTCGAGCGCTTGAGTTGCTTACGGCCCAATCTGGACTACAGCGAGAGTTTATGAGGTTGAGCATAGAGGTTGTACTGCCAGAGAGTTCCGGGCAGGAACGTACTCTTGAGATTTCTTCATCTCTGGTCGAGGACATTAAAGCGGGACAGTTGGAGGACCCGATGTTTATTCACCGGGAGAGTGTAGAGAAGGGAAAGCCGGGATTCGTTATTCATGAGGACGGCGTGTTGAGATTCCGAGGTCGGTTGTGTGTTCGACGACTCGGAGGCGAGACAGAGCATTATGCGAGAGGCTCATGCGTCACCATACTCGATCCATCCGGCTCGAGTAAGATGTATAAAGATCCGAGGAAGAATTTTTGGTGGAACGATATGAAGAAGGAGGTAGTTCGGTTTGTAGCTAAGTGTTTGACTTGTCACAAGTCAAGATTGAGCATCAGCGGCCACCGGATTATTGAAACCACTTCCCGTTCGGAATGGAAGTGGGAGGACATCTCTATGGATTTTGTCACGAATTTACCGAGGACGAAGGCCGGTATGAATATGGTATGGGTGATTGTAGACCGATCGACTAAGTCGGCACATTTTCTGGGCATCAAGGATACTTGGGGTCCGTAAAAGTTGGCTCGTATTTTTATCACTCGAGATAGTGAGGCTTCATGGTACGCCGAGGACCATTATTTCAGACAGAGATGGCCGATTTGTATCGCATTTTTGGCAGGCGGTGCATAAGGCATTGGGGACTCGGCTACGTTTGAGCACTTCGTTCCATCCCTGCATCGATGGGCGGTCCGAACGTACCATTCGGACGTTCGAGGATTTGTTGCGCGCGTGTGCGTTAGGCTCGAGTAGTAATTGGGAGGAGCATTTGGCCTTAATTGAGTTTACTTATAATAATAGGCGCGCAGCGTCGATTAAGATGGCACCATATGAGGCACTTTATGGCCGACGTTGCCGATCACCGATATGTTGGGATGAACCGTCCGATTTGGTTGGCACTGAGGCGGACCTTGTGTTGGAGACGAGAGAGAAAGTTGAATTGATTAGAAAGAGGATGTTGGCTGCTCAGAGTCGACAGAAATCTTATGCGGATGTTAGGCGTAGACCCTTGGAGTTTGAGGTGGGAGATCACGTTCTGTTGAGAGTATCTCCGACGAAAGGAGTTTTCTGTTTTGGGAAGAAGGGGAAACTCGGCCGAGATATATTGGACCCTTCGAGGTATTGGAAAGAGTCGGCGAGTTGGCATACCGTTTGGCTTTACCTCCGTCGGCCGAGTCATGTACATAGTGTATTTCACGTTTCCCGATTGAGGAAATGCGTTAGGACCCGTCCACATTATTGACTTTGGGGACGTGGAGATCGAGAAGGATATTACGTTTGAGGAGTGGCCCGTCAGAATTTTGGAACGTCGTGACAAACAGTTAAGGCACAAAACCATTCCTTTGGTTATGGTGCAATGGTCGAGGCACGGAGTAGAAGAAGCGACGTGGGAGCTAGAGGAGGATATGCATTCGAGATACCCCGAGCTTTTTGATTCTTAAGTTTCGGGACGAAACTTTATTTTAGAGGGGGAGAATGTAATATCCGTAATTTTTCCATTTTTAGCTGTTTCCATTTTTGGGGTATGTCTATTTTTGTTGACTCACTTGTAACCGTTTTGACATTTTGAATCTATTTTGTTCTTGGAGTTTTTCCATTTGGACGAGTTTTGATGATGTTTTCACGTAATTTCATTTTATGACATGTTTTGCCGTATGAATGTTCGATTCTTGTAAAACTCGTTCGTTTCCATTGTTTCTTGGTTTGTTCAAGCTTTGTATGGTTGAGTTGGTCATGTTGAGACTTAGGTTTGTAAATCCGACGTCGTATCGTGATTTTGGACGCTTGGGTCATTTTCGTAATTTCTATAAATTTAGGGAAATTCATCTCCTTGTCGTATTTTGGATTCCTCGGTAGTTGGAAGTGCATTTACTTTCGAGCACTCAGCTTCGTTGTTATGAATACCTTGTATTTACACTTTTGATTCTATCCTCGTGTTGTAGTTCGTCGTCGAATCGATCGCGGGTGGTGTTCGGGACCGGGTGCATTACGTGCATAACGTCGTTATGCATGATCCATAACGTGCGTTATGACCCTTCACAATTGATTCGGACATTTGGTTACGTCGTTAACTTGGCGTGGGTTACGTGCGTAACCATCATAACGTACGTTAACAACACGTGTTAACGTCATGTATTGTCGGCGTTTTTAAACGACTTAACCTCGATCGATTTCTTTTCATTCTTCTTCAACCCTTCTCGCGACGTGAGTGTTCTTGAGTGCCTTTGGAGCGATTTGTCCAGAACAATCCGTGGATTTCCTTTAGATATTGATTATTGTGTACCAAGGGAGATTAATCTACAACATTCACATCTTCCATCAGTCGAATCCAAGGTAATTCCTCAGGAACCCTAATTTTGACGTTTTTGGGGGATTTCGGGATTTTAGGGTTTAGTTCCGAATTGTTCATCTATATTACGATATTCTTCACCGATTGTGATTATTGAATGATTCCAAATCCACTTTCCTTGATTTTAATCCGCGAATTATCAATACGGGGAGATTTTGCGTAAACCCTCACCCGTATTGATTGAACGTCTTTTGTCGATAATTGTAATCGGGGTTTTGGGAGCATTCCTTTCGATTATTGATGTCCGTTGGGACTGAGTTATGCTAATTCTTCGTTTAGGAACCGTCGTTTTCCATTCGGATCATCCGTAGTCATTTTTCACTTCCGATTCTTCGAAGAATGTCTCAAAGGCAAGTACTTTACATTTGTTTACATGTTCTAGTATTTGAATTATGGCTGTATCGTGGTTGTTGTGGATGGTTATGTGTATGTTCACCTAGGGACGGTCCGACGGGGCCTCTAGGGATACGTATTGCCGTGAGTGTGCGTATCGTGAACTGTGGTTAGCCACCCAGGGATGTCCGACAGGACTCTGCGGGGTACGGTGGCCGTGAGTCTCGTACCAACAGTTAACTTTGAATTGTGATTTGTTGGAGATAATGTGTTTTGTGATTGTAAATATTCCGGAATATAAAATGTTTTCTAAAATGACTTTTTGGCGCATATATTCATCCGATTAGAATGTAGTTCAAATGGAATGAACTAGCACTAGCAGATGACGCTAACCCCTTAAATGGGGGAAATACTTTTTGTATTTCAGGTATTGATCGTGGGGACAAGCGAGCACTAGAGCCGTATGAGGATGATGGGCGAGCATGATACTGTCCAGAAGTTGATTATTGATGTTCTATATGTCGAATATTTGATATCTTGCTTTGGGGATTTTGTTTTATAAAAACTGGTTTAAGTACTCGAGTACTTCTTTTACAAAATTGTTAACGTTGTGTTCCTGTTTTGGGAAATGGATTGATGTTGGATTTTATTGTCGGATTGTAATCTTATTTGAATTGTCGTATTATTTGATTGTTGTCGTTGTCGATTGTCTTGTTTGGTACGTTAGCCTGGTGGATTCCACAGTGTGGGGTCCACGGCGCTGTAATATACCCTGAATGTCTTGGGGGTGTTACAGATCTGGACCCTCATTTTTATTCCTACCATCTCGAAGAACACTCACTGTTCTCCGGGGCATATACTTGAAGTGACACTCACTGCGCTTCAAAGAAAACTTTCAGAATCATGACTTCTGCCTCCACATCGAAAAAAGCCGCTGGCCGATCCTCCGGATGCCTCATTCCGTCTCAATCCGAGCCCCAGCCTATGGCGGAGGGCAGCCGCCACGGTCTGAAACTCTCGATCCCGCCCCCGAGGGACGGCCCAAGCCTGTCGCTCGATCAGTTCCAAACCGTGGAACAGATCGAAGGAGCCCTGGCCATCCTACGGGAGCGACGGAGAGCTTTCGACGCGCCGCCCGCTGTAACCCCCTCGGCCATCCGCCACGTGACCAAACGGAAGTTTAAGGGACTAATGTCCCAGCGATCGCCAGGAGGCCCCGATTCACAAGAAGAGGCACTCGCAAGCCGGGGCACCTCTGTTTTCAGCCGCCTAGGCAGCGACCCATCACGGCTACCAGGGCAATCTGGCCCCAGCCACGAGACGATGGAGCTCGAGTCCGTCACCAGGAGTTCGGCATATCCGACTCCCAGAAGGCAGGCCAGCCATCTGGCTCCTCCTCGCCAAAGAACCGAGGTCGGCGACCGCGGAGTCACGAGATCGGTACACGATCGCCTCGGCTCCCGCTCCGGAAGCCGAACCACAAGCAACCAAGCTACAGCGATGGCCGCGATACAACGCCAGCTCGACGACATGAAGGCGCTCCTAGAATCTGGGGCAGGCGCCAATAACAAGATTGCCGAGCCGAGTGAGCCACTCGCGGTCCACGTCGAGCTTGCCCCCATGCAGCGTAGGATCGCTCCTTCAAAAATACCTTTATATGAGGGGAGGTCGGACCCCGAGGCTCACCTGAGCAAGTTCCGAATCTATATGACCGGGTGTGGGGCATCAGACGCAACCAGATGCCGAATGTTCCCACTGATGTTGGACGACCTTGCCCATAGGTGATACACCTCATTACCGCCGCGATCCATCAACTTCTTTGATTAACTGGCGAACAGCTTCACAGCTTACTTCGCCGCCAAGGTCGCTCGGCCGGAAGGTCCCCATCGCATGATGCAAATCAGGCAGGGAGAAGAAGAGTTCGACGCAGACTACATCTACCGTGTAGATGAGATCATCCTCAACGGCGTGCCCATAAGCGACGAGATCACCCTATACTCGGTCCTAGGGGGATTTCATGGTCTTTTGCCTATGTTCAGGCATCTTACGAAGGACCATCCCTCGACCTACGCGATCTTCCGCGCTAAAGCCGCAGACTTTCTGGCCAGGCAAAGGTTTCTTCTCAACCTATGAACAGCGCGATCGGCGACCGAACGACGATCACCAGTCTTCCAACCCGATCGCCAAAGTCAAGCAACGTCACCAAACTGGAGGACTCGCTTGCCATCTACAGTTCATCATCTAACATGTTGGACTAAGGCACGAGATCGCCTCCCCCGCACAACGTACACCGTCGAAGGTCGGCATTTAACATGACGATCCGAGGTGGAAGAGTGCAGCCATAGTCCTGGTGGTCAATGGAACCGACTGCTTAGGCCATGCAAGGTTCCTTTGGGCTGAGATTGCTCGCCCTTCGTTTAAAAACGAGGCGGGCGTAGTCGAAGGACCCTCCAAACTAATCAGTGGACATGATCGCCCGCCCTCAAAGGTTCATCATCTGACTTGGTGAACTGGGACAATGCGACGCGTCACTACCCCCGTCTCAACGTATACCATCGAGGATTGCCATCTAACATGACGATCCAAGGTAGAAAAGAGCTAACTAGCCGCGGACGTGGAGTCGATTAATCTGACGATGCCCTGCGCAAAGACTCCTCCAGACCAAGACCGCACGCCCTTCGTTTAAATACGAGGCGAGGCGCAGCCTAATGGAGGACCCTCACAATAAAATGAGTCACGAGACAGACAATGTCGCTCGCGCACAAGACATGGTCATGGAGTCGGTCCATCGAACTCCGTAATTGTGCACGGTTCCTCAACGACGAAACTATTAAGTTTCTACGAGGGATCGGCAAAATTGTTTTTTGCAGGTACAAGACCGAAGATAGCTCGCCAGTCGACCAGATCGCCAAAAGTCTGAGTCCAAAGTCCGCTCAACGGATCGCCCGTCTTCATCCTACACGATCGCCAGCAAGAACCACCTCACCCCGTATCTTCAACATCGGAGCAAGCTGGGGGGCAATTGTTGTGTCGAGATTTATACATCTCACCAGGCGATCAGCACAGAGACCGGACGACCGAGTCAGAGCCCAACATCCAAGGCAGATTGGCCGACCGAAGGTCCCAGGATAAGTCCCTGTGCCGAGCAATCGACATCTAAGGCGATCGTCTCTCGGTACTTGGCGATCGACCTCTGGTGACCGACCAAATGACGACCACCTCATGCCACGCGAAGCCATCGCCCGTCCAGTCGGTGAAGGCCGAAGCTCGAAGCAAGAACCCACGTGCAGATCTGGAAAAGGCGCCGCAGAACATGGATCGTTGACCACAGCCTGTCAGCATCTACTCACCTACCGACAGACCCGCCGAAAGGTGCAAGTGGGACCGCCCGTGACAGCAACTCAGGACGTATGCCGGCTCCTTATTGGACCGCACAGCTGGCTGCCATCAGCAGCCGCGGACTTCAAGGCAGACAGTCCATGTGCTATAAGACGATCGCCCCTTATTATATTACAAGGAAGGCGATCGCCCGTCAGTGGCCAGTCCTATAAATAGAAGGCCTCCTGCACTTGGACAGGGGCTTGGCTTTTTCGGCTCTCACTCTTGGCAAAGATATACACTTCGGACATACTTCTCTCTCATCACCTCTTACACGAAAGACGGTCGGCAGAGACGAAATCCAGAACTCCCAGCAGTTCAAGAACTCAGAGCAACTCTAGTTCTTCCGGCAAGCACTCAACAGCTAGATACATAGGATCTTTTACACTCATTGTAATTAGATTCTTACATTAATATTTGTACTCATGAGTATTCTTATTAATAACATCTCGCGAGAGCATTCAAGCCCGGGCCTAACAAACCCGGAAAATCTTGTGTAATTTCCATTCCCTCGGACGTGCTCTCGCAATTTGCTGTTGCTCGACCATTCCAGCAATATCTATCTTCGGATAATATTTCGGGCAACAATACCTGGTATTATATCTATTCTGCAACCTGATGTGTGGACTCGGTTCTATTCTTTAAAGCAAGCTTTGGATCGGAGTCAGTTTGAGACTTTTGTGTGTACCTGTTGGTGTCTCTGGTATAATAGGAACAGAGTTACCCATGGCGAGAAGATGATAGAGACACAGGGGTTGCCTTTGTTTACACAAGACTGCATACGCAGATTCAAAGAGGCTAGGCTGTAGTTCCATGCTTTCAGGCCACCAGAAACTGTGCAATCATGGCGACCACTGGTTGCGCCTTTTGTGAAGATTAATTGTGACGCAGCTCTGTTATCTCGACTGGCCTGTATGGGACTTTGGTCTGGTGGCGCATGACTCAGCTGGAACTCTCATTGGCTGGAAGCAGAAGAGAATAGATCAACTCTATGACCCGGAAATTGCTGAAGCCTATGCGGTGTTGGCTAGTGTGGAATATGCAACATAACGGGGATGGACACACGTGATGATTGAAGGAGACTGTCTCAGAATCATACAAGATGTTAATGCCTCCTCTCCTTGCCTTTCCTCAGCGGGAGGGATTATTGAACAAATAAAGCAGTTGTCCTTGTTTTTGACTCTATTATTTTTTCTCATATTTCAAGAACTGGTAATGATTTAGATGTTTTTTTGACCATGTGAGTTGCATGAAAAAAAAAGAAAAAAATAAATAACTAAATTAAGCCCCATCGTCTCATAAAAGTTTTCATATTTACTCTCCAATGATGCTGAGTGATTTAAAAAAAATAATATTCACATTTACTCTCCACTGATGTTGAGTGACTTAAAAAAATAATATAAAATATGGGGAAATTATAGCCAACTACCCTATTAGATGGCCTCTTTTCACTTTAGTCCCTATTGTTTCATAAATTACAGCGAAGGACAAAAATCTGAATTGGTGTTGATTTCTATTAAAAAGGCGAAAATGCCCCTCTATTTACTTGAATAAAACATTTATTTTAAAATACATTTCATATTAAACAAATAGCTTATAAGTTATTAAAGTATTTGGCTAATACATTTCTTTTAAAAAATATTCTTTTTTCAGAAAATAATTTTTTTTCGAAATATATAATTTTTTTCCAGAAAATATATATTTTTTTTCGCAAAAATATTTATTTTTATTTTTTTTCCAGAAAATAATTTTATTTCAAAAAAATATTATTTTGCCAAAAAATATTTTTATTTTATTTTTTTTCCAGAAAATAATTTATTTTTTCGAAAAAATAATATTCTTTTCCAGAAAATAATTTATTTTCAAAAAAATATTATTTTGCCAAAAAATACCTTTTTTAATTTTTTCTAAAAAATATTTTTTTTATTTTTTTTCCAGAAAATAGTTTTATTTTTCGAAAAAATAATATTTTTTCCAGAAAATAATATTTTTTCCAGAAAATAATTTTATTTCGAAAAAATATTACTTTGGCAAAAAATAATTTTTTCTCCATAAAATATTTTTTAAGTTTTCGAAAAAAATAAAAATTCCATAAAATAATATATTTTTCGAAAAGATAATTTTTTTCCCAGAAAATATTTTTTTTTTATTTTTTCGGAAAATAATATTTTTTTTCCAGAAAATACTTTCTTTTTTGGAAAAAATATTTTTTTCTAGAAACCTTGTAAATTTATTACACTGAAGTCCAAAAGTGTTATATATATTACTGATGAGGTCAGATGCCACTCACGTGAGGCGAAAAATAAATGTGTAAACAAGAAAAGGAAAAATAAAAGGGCAAATTCGGAATATCAATACTCTCTCTCCAGTGACATCATCTGAAATTTTGACTTTTGTCCTTCGTTGTAAATATAGTTTCTGGACAGTGCAAAGTTTGTCCTTCATTGTAATATCTGAAACAATAGGGATCAAACTGTAATTAGACCATCTAAAAAGGTAGTCAGATGTAAATCGCCATATAAAATATATAAGTGGTCTTAATATGAAATGGCAACAATAATTACTCCTCCGTTCCATAAAAGCTTTTACTACTTTTTCGGCACCAACTTAAAATAAAATAATAGTATAAAATAAATGAAATGATACATATTATTTGGGCTCGTTTGTTAAATTGTATAGGATAAAGCTTGATAAAATTGGCTAGACTTCTTACACAATGTAAGAAATCAATATCATATTTAGTAAGGTGTATTAAATTCCTGCAAAATATAGAAATTATGATAATTTATTAAATTTATTAGTTGCAATATTTTTTAATATCATCTAATAACACCTCTTAGATGGGACACGTAATACCAGAAATCAATATTATTTATAGAGATCTAAATTTTATTAAGTGTACTATACTTTATAACAAACAACGTAAATATAAATAATAATAATAGTAATAACAAAAATAAAAATATAACAATGAAGAAAAGTAAGAAGACAAATAACCACAACAGCATCAGCAAAAACAACAACGACGACGACAATAATAATAATAATAATAATAATAATAATAATAATACAACAAAGAGAAAAAATATATGGAAGTTGTTAATAATAAAAAATCAACTATCAAAAACACACCTCGGTATCCAACTATAGTAATCCTATCCCGAAATTGCCAATATTTAAACCGTGATTTGTAAAATTATTACGGTCACCCGCCCCTTGCATTTAAAATATAGTCAAACCTCAAGGATCTTTTTGTAATTTCTGAAAACTTCCAGATTTTCTTTTACATCTCTCAAATGTAAGGAACAAAACATTCTCACTAGCTACTTCCTACGTGCTCTCTTCTGCTGAGAATGTTGTTCAACAACGAGTGGCCCACTCCCACATTAGCCATCGGATAAAAAAAAAAAAAAAACGACCAAGATGGAGTCCTCAAAACTATGAGAAAATCTATGGTCTGTCATTGTTTGCTTCTTTCTGCAATGTAATAGTTGGTTCCGAATTTGCTACTCCAGCCACCGACGGATTACAAGTCTCTGATGATGATTCCTGATGATGACTTTTTACACGTTTGGTCTCCCACAGCTTCCCAGCTTTCCCGACTGCAAGAATAAGCTCGAGCTGTTTATGTTGTTGCTCCTGCATGACACTCGACAAGGAATGGAAGTCGATTAACACCAGAGATAATATGTTGTCCATATAATACGACAATGCAACCCTCATTAATAATTGCAAAAACAGGTGACTGATTTTCTAACATAGCTCCCAATAAAATTGATCCAGGACCAGGTACTCTGATGCAGACAACAACATTAAAACAAATTTGTATCTTCAAAAATTCGAGGACAGTGTAAATATAAGCTAGTTTGTACTATAATACTTCGTACCGTTGGTGCTGGCAAAAGCGATCCTCAATATCTACCTTTCTTCCACAGGGGGAGGGAAGGAGGGAGAGAGAGGGGGAGAGAGAGAGAGAGAGAGAGAGAGAGAGAGAGAGAGAGAGAGAGAGAGAGAGAGAGAGAGAGAAATGCATTGACATTTTGACCCATGAAATACATACTCGTACAAGCTAATCTGGACTGTAGATCACTGGTTCAGATTTTATTCCTATTTCTTACTCAAGTGTCATTCTCACTTGGAACTTTTCCAGGTGTGTAATAAGCACACTGTTATAACATGTTACTTATATATGGCGCTATTACAGGTCATGCACACTACTAGTACACAGTCAGTTACAATTAAAAAAGAAAACAGTGATACTTTGGTAAATATAAATTAGCATGTGCATGAAAAAACGGTGACAACGTTGTAAATATAGAATAGCAGAATAGCATCACATGTAACTATTATAGCAGCGTGCTTAGTATTTCAAGTAATTTTCAAGATAGATTTTTGTCTAAATTCTACGCACAAAAAAAAAAAAGAGAAAGGAAATGTTGGAGGAATAAAAAAGAGATCTCAGCAATGTGGTGCACAGATTGTTTCACGGATGACGACGACAATGTAATGCAAATGTTCTAGTTTTAATGCTTCAAAGTAAACACCCTCGCTCAGTTATATCTACCTGCATAGCCAGTAAAACCTTTTGAATTTCACCCAATTCCTTCTCCAAAATGCCTTCTTGTGCCGCCAACACTCTGGTTGCCTCGGAATTTTTCTGAACTAGTGCTGCAGTCTGAAAGCAACATACGAAAACTGGGAAATTTGTCATGTTTCTTACCTAATAGGCTAATAATACCACTCTGCCCGCAGAAAACACACACACACACACGATTAGGAATGCTAAGGAGGCAAATTTTCCCCAGCAGATCGACATACATGATTCATAATAAGCAAAACTTTGGTTCCTGTTTCCAGACAAAGATCGTGCATGGGTATATATATATACAAACTTACTCACCAACTCCTTATCATATTCTAGATCTTCAATCATAGTCCCAGTAATGAACAATAACGATTACACAACCCACACGACCCAATTGCATTACCTTGAATATTACCACAAAACCAACATGGTCTTATTTCATTAATCACGCAGACAGACAGTATAACAAATCTAAGATAATAAAAAAATGCAGATGTAATCGAGATTCATCTCCTCTTCCAAGAAAGATCAACTTGAACTTGGCATTCATCCGCACTCATAAGACACTCAGGTGAGTCGAATCCGAAAACGCAATCCAAAACATCCTGATTCATCAGACCAATCCACTCAAATTTACAAACGTGCTAGCTAATGATTCCACAAAACAGTAGTCAATTAAGACAAGTTAGTCAATTAAGATGTAAAATATTGATTTATAGTGTTTTTATGACAGCAGATTTTATTCATCTACCAAACACTATCAAATCTAAAGGTTCATCAAAAATCTGATTATTTTTAAAGTTAAGCAGTATCAAATGGGCCTAAAGCGATCTTTAAAACCTCAAAGAAGGTGAGCGAGCTAAGACTAAGAGTGCTAGAACGCGAGCTAAGGTCACAACCCACATTCCCCAAAGAATCACTTACGAAATGAGAATCCCAATTACATGAACTTACCTCAGCAATGGGTTCCTTGAGAGCCTTTCGGGTGACCCTGAACCGAATCCCTAGCTTCTCAAGCCGTCTAGCCAAAGCCTGAATGATCTTAGTAGAGCCAACCAAATCCTCCTCTAATCTCTCGACCCTATCCAACAAATTAGCAGCCCCATAAGAAGCCGGGCCTCTCGAAAATCCAACACGGCAAATCCTCCCCCATTGCCGCCGCCGTATCACCGCCCCAGCCGCCAAGCCGCTCACCAACACCACACACTGCCACACTAAAATCTTGCTACCCAACAACCCTAAACCTCCGCCACCATTCTGTATCCCGCATCTCACGGCGATGTAGACAGAAACCGCCGCCGAGGAAGCGAGGCTGAGGAATTCGACAGCAGATAGGAAAGCATCGAGATTTGCTCCACTGTTTGCATTGACTTGGTCCTGCGAGACTCCATACGTTTCTCCGGAAGAGGCATGTATTTTTGCGGCGGGGAAACGGAGACGTTGGATTGTAAAATATCTTCTCAAATTTCTTAAATGGGTTTTTGAACCTGGATATGGGTAAGGAAATTTAGGGGATCTCGAGAAATTGGTCGAGGAGAGAACGGGATTTTTGTTTAGGAAGATGGTGCCAAGGGCGAGCGCCATTGTCCTACAATGAAGTTGTGTTTATTGTTGATTAATGACCCGTTGGGCAGCATTAGAACTAGGCTGCAAGATCGTGTAGAATTGCATGATTTTGCCAAGGGTGAAGGGGCTTCAGTGAACTCTCTGTTGTTTGTGTGTGTGTGTGTGTGAGAGAGAGAGAGAGAGAGAGAGAGAGAGAGAGGAATGGAGCGATGCGTTCGATGGTTGGCGATGGAAATAGAATTACGCGCATATTTGGTTTGGTTTGGTACCCGGCAAACGGGTCATTCGGGTCGGATTCGGTTCAGGTCATTTTCAACGGTAGAATTTGAGTATCGAATATATATACTGTTAAGTGCGAGAATTGCGAGAACCACATTTTGTACTCCTAATAATACATAATGTACATCATGTCAATGCATACAACCCCTATTGATCATAACCCCTACTATATAGTAGGAGTTATATATAGTAGGAGTTATCATCAGTATCGGCTATTATAGTAGGGGTTATCATCAGTAGGGGCTATCACCCGTAATAAAAATTGTATTTTACTATAATACTCTTTTGAATTAATAATATTTTTTAATATTTAAAAAAATCTCATTGGTTTCTCGCAGTTCTCGCACTTAAAAAAGTTCTGAAAATAAAGCTCCTATATATATATATATATATATATATAGGGATAGGTTCAGGTAGGAAAGCTTTTTTCCGTAAGAAATAAGAATGATTCTGGGCCCTTGATCTTTGATGATTAATGGCTGCGATTTGTGCGTTGTCTTTAAAGAGTTAAGCTAAGTGTCTTCTGTGGGATATTTTGAGGGGATATTTTTGTAATTATACAGATTTTATGTTTGGTATTTCCTACAATCATGGGATTTCATATCCCACTTCTTATCTCTTCCCAAATTTTAGCACCTTTGATAATATTGTTTTGATAATTATTGTGATGTCATTTATGTGATAGTTAGCACTTAAATCTGTAAAATTTTGCATTGTTAATACATTTTATTTCTGTTAATGTTTTAATAGTAGAGTTTAGCATTAAAATGTTATTTGTATTAGCACATTTAATAGGTAATACTAGCATATATGGTATGTAATACTTGCATAGGAGTTTATGGGATTTACAAATGGAGTCTTATTGTATTTATTGTATTTTTTTAGTAGAAAATCATTTTGTATCTATACTTGAAAACGAGTATGATTATTTATCTTCCAAAAAAATAAAGCACAACACATTGTATCAAAATTAACTGTATTGTACACAATAAAGCATAACAAAAAAAATCACATAATTGGAATATAACCAATCGCTCTATTTTCCAATTTACGACACACAAAACAAATGGTTAAGCACGATTAGATTTTTAAAAATAAAAATCAAATAGAAAAAAAGATAATGTTAGTTTTTAAAAAATAAAAATAAATACACCAAAAATATAAAATATTTGAACGACTAAAAATATGAAATCTCATAAAAAATAGATATTAACCAAAAATATGAAATCATGAATATAGGAACTTACATGATTTTAGTAACTTCCCATAAGATAAATTAATCAAATTACATTAGTACTTCAATAATTAAATTCGTTAAGACTCTTGGTTTAAGGTGTTAGCAAGACACAAGAAATGCGGGTCATTAATCTCCAAGGATTAATGGCTCACAATCATTCCTATTTCTTACACTTATATCATTTCACTCCATAACCCACACCTATATATATATATATATATATATATATATATATATATATATATATATATATATATATATATATGGTTCGAGTTTGGATTTGGACTCGGACATACTTTGATTTGGATCTTATTTGTGCATGTCCCACTTCGAGTCTGGTACATTACGAGTCTGGTTGCTTTCAGTTGGGTAATTATCCAGGTCAGTTCTCTATTCGGATGAATATGAGTCCAGCTTCAATTTGATGGGGATTTTTTAGAATTTGTTCTGCATCGGTTTTTACTACGAATGTCAATAGATCGAATTATATAGGTCCAAAACAGATCATTAGTTTTTAGATTATATTTTAAGTATAATTTAAAATGAGATATTTTACCTTTAAATCTAAGGCGTGTACTCGCAACTTATGACGAGACCGTAAATTAGATTTCTTACAAATTGTATTGTTTGTTAGAAAATACAATATTATTAAAGTCATTAAAAATATAAATAAAACCTTGATAAAATTATATTTATTATGCTATCATCGCTAATGGTCCGATCAGTTTAGCTTTTAAACTTTTTATTATTGTTTCGGGAATTATTATTCTAATGTTGTGTCTTATCTAATATTGATTAGACTATGTATTATAGATGGTAGGCATTCTAAATCTTTCTAGAGGTAGTAGGTTTCTACTTAACTTTCCTTGTAAGGAATCCTATGTATGGAAGAAGTCTCATTGTAAAGCCTATACAAAGTCCTTCTATCAGTGTTATCAATACAATGGTCTATATCTTTTACTTTCTACTGCTTTTCCTGAAACCCGTTATCACCATATTGCTCTAGCAGTAGAATTTTTCTTCCATTCTCAATTTTCGAAATTCCAAAAAAAAAAAGGATCGCGTTTTCCATGCGTCAATTTTCTACACTGCGAGGACGTGCGAAAATTGTGTTTTCCGCTTCGTTAACCATCAGATCAACCTAAAATTTTGACATCATGGTAATAATAGACAAAACTATAAGTGCAACGGTGGAGATCCGATTTGGAACAATATTTTTTGACGGAACAGTACATGAACATAAATAGACTTTTACAAGAAAATTTGGAGATCCGACCTGATCCAGCACCAAGCTGCGCCGCCATGCCCATGCCCGATCCCATCTGACCTGCCCGGCCCTCGCCGCTGCCGCCAACTCAATTGCCTGGACACCGTAGAACGAGCCTTGATCCCATCTGACTTGCCCGTCAGCCGCCACCGTTGAAATTGTCTGGCCACCACAGAACGAGCCCCAATCCCATCTGCCCGCTCTCGCTGCCGACTATGACCTGATCACGCCACCCGGCTGCCGCAGCCCACTATCCTAGCCGCTGCCGCCCTCAACTAGGCAGCCCGCAAGTCGCGACCCAGCCGGAACCCGCCGCACCCAACCGCCGCGAACTAGCCCGGAATCCACCGCAGCTTGTAGTCGCAACCCAGCTCGACATGGCTCGACCCAGATAGGACCGACCCATATCTGTCCTGGCCCGTGTCACAACACTCGATCTCTTTTCGGCCAATTATCGACCATAATATCTCTTTTCCCGGGCGTTTCTCAGCTCTCTAACTTTTCCTAGTTAATGATTCATTTACTCACGAATTTATATATTTATGAATCTAACTGTGCTTATGCTTTACGTGGCATAAGGAAAAATATATTGCTCATGACGATATGCACGCTATGGATATAAGCCATATTTAACATCTCATTCAATGATCAAAGCAAATATGGAACAAAGTACACACGTAAGATTTTACTAAAGTTCCCGCTTTTTCAATCCCTCTCTATTGGGATTTTTTGGGGAATTGGGTATTTATGTTCTTTACCTCCCATGTTACTTTGCGGTGGATGAAACTATGAGAGCTGATATCACTCTCATATGCCAAAGTAAACCGTGTGACCGTTCTGGAGGAGTCACGGATTATTGTTGAAAGTCGATATTTGTGGTTGTTGCATACACCATGTTTTGGGTGCGAGTTGAGGTCGCTGTTTTGTCGATTTTAAACCAATAATTGAAAAAAAAATGAACATTATCAGTAATGATAAAGTTATGACTTGTTCACGAGTAGTCATGGATTTCTGACGTTTAAATGGGACAGACATCGATTGTGACAGATATGTCATGGTTAAAATTGATTTGTGACGGATTTGTCATGTTGAATTGAGGGACCACCACATTGGTCTTAACCCATTCCCATACTTGGAAAACTCCGTCTTTCATCTTGTTAAAGCTAAATATTGCATGTGGGTGTAGTCATGCACTGTCTCCTAGCATATGATACATGAAAGAATGTAAGAGTAATTCTCATGAATTTTTGCATGTAAAGCAATGACATATTGTGGTAAATACATGAATTCCTTGACCTCGATTTTAGTTTGCGTAACTATAGATCTGGATATTTTTCCAAGTATTTGTAAAGGCATGCGCCTTATAAATTTGACTATATTTAGTCGACCGTATTGGATGGTCAATACGGATTGGTTATAGTATATTCATTATGTCTCATGCTTGAAAATACTTAATTATGATGCACCGAGTTGCATCCACATAACATGGCTGTTATGACATATACTTGCAAAATGAGAATTGAATTACTTGGTTGATGCTTTTGGTGGATTTTGTCTAAATTTTTTATCAAGACTAGGCGCATCCTCCTTGGTATTTATTTTTGCTTTGAAAGTTCAAACGGACTCAGAGGTTTTTGAATAGCCTTTGTTGTACCGACATTCCTACTTTCTCTGCAAGTCCTCCAAGTTGGAGTTACCGAAAGGGTCATTGTTTTTGACACAAATCAAACACGTCATCATGTTTTTACATGTCGAAAACACTTTGTGGCTGTCATTGCCGTGTTTTCGCATCAACTTATGCCATTGAATATGGTTTCAATCTTATTTCTCACTAAACTCGAGAAACTTAAAGCAGCCACTTAAAACAAGCACTGTAATCTGAGTTTAATGATCCGTATGTTGCACGATCTATACATAAAAATATAGGGAAGTCTAGTTTCCAGAACATCTAACAGTTCGTCCATAGCCTTTCTAACGAGTTATTGTTGTTTTAGTGAACAAAGGTCAAGTTGTGCGGAATTTATTTCCAGCGATTGTGCTAACACAAAATTTTTGGATTCGTATTATAAATCCATTGTGACTATGATGACTAGGGGCCTGTTTACTTTTTTTTCATTAATCTCTGAATGAATTAAGCTGTATGAGTGGATTAAGCTGTCTGATTTGGAAAAATGTCTTGTTGTTTCTTTCTTGTCTGAATGAACTATCTGAATGACAGAAATGACCATTTTGTCCCTCAGTATGAAATAAGTGCTGTTTGATAAACTGTTCGTTATTTTTTAAGCTGAATAGTATTTTTGAATGACATAAACTAGTTAAACATCAAAACATAATGTCAAACTTTATTGATATCAACAAAAACAACAATAATAAGTACTTATAAATAAAATACTTCAACATCTTATTTTGAACAGAATTCTTAAAATTAAGCATTAGAAACCAAACTATTTGCAATTTCATCACGCAAATTAGTCATATATTGTGTGCTATTAGCACCCCATTGTGTTATGTCGAGCCCTTCTTCTCCACTTCCTTCGCCTTCTTCTTCATTGTTAAATATAGTATCCTCATTGCACTCCGAAACAATCGGTCTGAATATTGCATTTCCTGATAAAATTATGTATCGCAAAGCAAGCAACGACCACATTTCTTTGTATTGTAAATGGAAAAGGAGCCATCTGCTTAAGAATTGGAAATCTTAATTTCAAGACACCATAAGCACGTTCAATAACATTCCTAAGCTGGGCATGTGCATGATTGAACAATTCTTCTTTTGTCAAAGCACGTCGGCGTCGGAAATCTGCTAACCAATACCTCGTGTTACGATATGGAGCCAAAAATCCACGGGAATTGGCATATGCAGCATCGCAAAGATAATATTTGTCTGAAAATTAAAAAACATCAAATGTATAACATACAAATAAAAAAGCAAAAGTATATTTTGAGAATGATGTATACCTTGTGGTGGAAAGGGAAAGCCAGAATTCGGGTTAAAAGGAACTTCCCTAAGTACTCTGGAATCATGTGCTATACCTTCCCATCCAAATTCAAACAAAAGTGAATATCATATTGAAATCACAAATTCCCAGAACGTTTTGAAAGCATCGACTACCACCTCTTCCCCTATAAGCAGTCTGATGACTAATCGGCACAACTGCATGTATAAGAGTACCGTCTAGTGCGCCTATTGCCCCCTTGATTAATAAAAAATAAATAAATAAATTACCTTACTAATGTCAAGAATTTTTACCAAACCACAACGGTAAAACATACCGGAAATTTTTCTCTCAAGCGCCTCTGATGATTTGACATGTTCGAAAACAGCAAAACTAGTAAAAAAAATACCAAATAGTGAACTAGTGGTATCCTTGTTTTGCTCCAACCGTTTTTACCCAATCCTTAGCAAACTCTGACGGTATTCCAATCCATGCTTCTCTATTCCGGCTATCCGTAAGAAGAGAAAAAGCAATGCGAAACAATGGATCTTCTTTTCCCCATCCAAGGTCGTTCAATTTTTTCATGCATGCTTCATACGAGAAAGGATCGGGTTTCTCGTGTTTTAATGCCATATTATCTAGAAAAATCATAAGTTTCTCATCTAAATCCGAGGTTACTTCTCTAGCCTTTCTTTTTTTCTTGTCAACATGAGTACGAGAGGAACTAGGTGTTGACGACATGGGATCTTGTTCACTTGATATAGGGTCTTCGAAAGCTGTGAACGCGAAAGGCTCAACGGTTGGCATAGGGTCTTTTGATGTCGGTCCATAGCCTCCAATACCCGTGCACACACCACCCTCAAATAGTTGTGCACACAACTCAGTATAGTAGACTTGACGTCCTCAAATATTCAACATATTTATTGGATCGTGTTAAAAATAAAGTTATCAATATACAAATTAAATAAAAGCGAAAATAAATTGCCAATTATGAATATACCTCACTCTCAATTCCCATTCTTGAGGTGTTAAGTTGAATGTGTTGGTTGAAGGATCATACAAATTGCCGCTTTGTTTTTTAATTTCAACCATGCTCCATATTTCCCCTTTAGATAATCAAATTTATTACGCATCCGCTTCTTGTCAACGGTAAAATTATGAGTTGCTTTGAGGGTTTCAAAGCAACTTTGATCCATGAATTCGGTTTTAATGCACTACCTTCCTTCCCGTTCAATGAAACCTCAAGAATACAACTTTCCAAAAAGGTCTTCATAACATTGGGGTCCCTCCAACTTATCCTAGTTCGTTTATTTGGTTGTGTTTCCCCAATTTGTTCCATACCTAAAACAAGATGAAATTATCAAACCAACTACCAACAAGCAGCCACGGAATCCCTCGAAGAAATGAAAAAAAAAAACTAAATATACATCATAACAAACACTCCCATTGTAACTGATATTTATCTCTACCAGAAATCAAAACAAGATAAAATCACTGGAATCAGAAAAATAAAAAATAGCAGGAAAAATCTGAAAAAAAAAACGAACCTGGAATGAAACAAGCAGGAAAAATAAACAAACAGAAAAAATAAACAAGCAGGAAAAAAAAACGAACCTGGAATGAATCAGAAAAATTTTGGAGAATAGCTGGAATGAATCAAAAAAACTGGAATTGCTAAATTGGAATGAATAGCTGGAAAAATTTCGGAGAATAGCTGGAATGAATAAAAAAAAAAACGAAAATAAACAAAATGAAGAATAGCCACAAAATGAAAATAAACAAGCAGGAAAAAAAACGAACCTGCTCGACGGTGAGGCGGGCGTCGGTGATGCGGGCGTCGGTGAGGCGGGCGACGGTTGGGCGGGCGAGGGCGATGCGGGCGAGGGCGATGCGGACGGTGGAGAGAGAAGAAAAGGGACGGGAGAGAGAAGGGACGTGAAAAGGGACGGGAGAGAGAAGGGGAGAAGAAAAGAGAATGGCGGAGAGAAGAAAAGGGACGGGAAAAGGGAGAAGGGGAGAAGAAAGTGGAGATGAGAAACGGGAGCAAGCCGTGCGGTAGGTGAGGGCAGAATGCGTAATTTGTTGTGCTGAATGGGAAGCACCTTGTTTTTTAGGCTGAATCACAATGCCAATTTTCAGCCCATTCAGCAAAAAGTAAACAAAAAAAATATCTGAGCGATTCAGATGGTTCAGTATTCAGCCCATTAAGTAAAAAGTAAACGGGGCCTAGGTCATCACAATCAACGAGGGGTATAATGCTCAAGATGTTGAAATGGCATTTTCTAGTCACGTATGTTCCATAACAATTGAACCATGTTATGAGTCGATGATATTTATGTCAAAGTGTATCACTCATAGCATCTCATTATGATTTGTGAAAATAAAATCTTATACATCACTTGCATTGGATATGTGAAAGAATATTCATGAGCTAATATGGCCCGACTTGCATCAATCTTTATAACCAGAATATGTATAAGACATTATCTCATTTAGGCTTTAATAGTTTGGAGTTTGGACAGTTTGATGATTCATATATCACGGTATTATCATGGACATCATCATTTATTTGAACAAAGAAGCTAGCTGGATCAAAGACACCAAAGTACATGGTGGAGTCGTGAGCAAGGCTCATGGCCGATGATGACCTTTATGTCATGCGCGTCTTGATTTCATAGCAAATGTGATGCCGAAGACCCCCGATGATCCTTTTTAGCCATGTTCATTGATTAAAGCCTAATCTTTGACTACGATTAGGAGAAGACACCCTCCTATGCAAGGAGAATAATATAGTGACTCGCATAAGCATGATGTTAGGTCGTCCCTTTCACCGAGTCCTTATATATGCATGATCATAAGTGTTAACCTGGGTGGCTTATGATCATATGATGGTTTTCATAAATGGTCGTACTCAAGTGATAACATTTATATGCTATGCGGTTCCTTTGACACTGATTGATAAGTTCATGAAACCTGAGTTTATGGTTGTCCAACTTGTGGACCAGTTACTGTAAAGGCCGATTCACCCACTTTTAGACCAAGTCTTAAAGTGAAATTTTAACTAGTACTACCTAAAATTCAAGGCTACCTTCCCACGAATTTTAGTACCATTTAGGGACTTGGAAGGAGGTAAACCACTCAAATGAAGTCTTCACAGACCACCAGACATTCCAACAGCTAGTTCAATATGTGTTCGACTGGTTTCCGACCACAAGGTCGATGATTTTGGGATCACAACACCCGTTTATACATGCTCACAAACTTTTGTGGTGTTCGGGGCTTGTGAATGGAGTGAACTCTTCAAGAAAGCACTACAGGTTCGATAAAAACAATGGCGTATCATCGTTTCAATTATTTCTTTATGTTCGATCCCGGTGGTGCATGGTGGCAGTTTTGTTGGATTCTCAAGATCAACAGCTACGGTTATGTAGCATAGGTTAACATGTTATATTCACTTGTACCTATCATCATTCAAATGCTTAGTTACAATTGTAACAGTATGCATCTGTTAACCGCATTGTGTTAATAATGAAAAACCCTTATCTACCACATGTTCATGTGCTATAGTGCGTAACCAGTACCCATTATTATGGATTATAAATTCGGAATATGACATGCACTTTTACTCATAGTCCGCTTAAAAGATAACTTGACAGACGATCTCGTAAGTCACTTTGATGAGCCAGACTTCTCGTCGTTAGGGGGCATACGGACGATCATGTTCGAGTAGAATGACTTGGAATTTTCGTAGTTTGTCCCCTTTGTGCCTCACCAAGTTCCCTAACGTGACGAGATTAAATACATGCTGCAAACATGTCTACAAGGATTGTGTCCGGTCATGGATGTCCGTCGCCTATAATTGGTGATATGGTAACACCATGAATTGTGGTAGATGGTGTTACTAGGCCGTGGATCTCATAATATTGGGATTCCGCTTGGTTCGATAAGTACCCTCGCTAAACTATATGCGAGTTTGGTACATGAAACTTGATCATCTGACCTGAACTCATTTGTCTCATGTGATTCTCGATTGTAGTCATCACTGGGGGACGCCTCAATTGTAACACCCCGAGATATTCAAGATTATTACAGCGCCGTAAATCCTCGATATAAGGATTTACAAGGCTAAGAATTTAAAAACAACATTTATTAAATACCAATCATAGAAATGATTATTACATCACCAGTCTAAAACATACAAATTAATCCACACCCGAATACAAACTTCAAAGACGACAAAACAACAGTGTATTCGAGTACTTTATATAAAAACAAAATGCAACAGACAAACCATTCCGGCCATAACATCACTCCGCACCCTCGTCGTCATGCGGCTCAAGTGGTTGCTTCCCCGTCCTCCTGTATCCTGAACATAAAATAAATGTTCACCCACGAAGGGGTTAGCACAACGATGCTAGTACAAGTACGATAATTATACAACAACAGATTATTCAATATCTCGCGAAGAATAATAACAACATCCTCAATGATAATAACAACGAGTCTCTACCATGAGAAGACTCACAATACCATACGCTACATGACAAACATAACATGATACAACATATACATGGTAATTTCGATGATCCAGCGTTCACTGCATAGATCCCAAGATGATCCCGTCGGACCAACACGAGGTGGTAAAACCTGTCCAATGATCCAGCGCATGCTAGCATAGATCCCAAGATGATCCCGTCGGACCAACACGATGTGGACATATAACAACGACACATATGCATGACAACATGTATAATATCAATACATAAAACGTAATTAAAGTACTTGCCTTACAATGACGAGAAGGTTTAAATACTTCGACAATCACCAAACCACTCGAAGGTCCTCCCTTCGTCTAACCACTTGCAAGCCTCGAAGTCGAATCTTAACACAATAATGAAATACAAAGAGTTCAACATGCGTATACGTAACTAGCATACGATCATCTAACGTTTCTAAGCTATGACCGAGTTAAACATCTTACGTAGGGCTGGTTCACGGTTCAACTACTTGACAAAAACTTGGTCGGACTATTAGCGTACCTCATGCGAATCAAATGACCATACTAGGGATAAATTGACGACGTTAACCAATTCACGGATATTCATATCATTACAATTCCATACTCCAATCTCAATTATATGGTTCGACTATTCCAGGATTGATATCAAGGGTATGATTCGAGATGTACGAATTCTAAAACATCATTTCAAAGGAAAACGTATTCAACCGTGTTCTAGGTTAATTCGCCAGTAAAAATCCCGTTCTCCCACGAAGTAGTTCTTCCTACCAACGTTTTACTTCCTATATGTTTGTCATTTACATAAACATCTCATTCTAACCATCGATACAAGAAAGGTTAATCATCCCGTCAATCTCTACAATGAAAAAGTTCTCACTATAGATGAAAGCTTTCATATCTCTCACCTATCAATCATCTATTATGAGTAACATCAACTCCAACTAGTCTAAGTCCCAAGTATTCGAAATCATCAAGGAGAGAACGTGAATATTTATGAAAATTTCATTCTAATACATAATGTAATCACAGGTAAACGATTCATCATCTTCGAAATGAAAAACCTAAGTTTTAGTCATCATAATCTTCCAATATCATGATATCTAGTTCAAGCATGAGTAATAATTCCTTATAACATCATCAACATGTCCAGAACAATCTTCTTGAAATGAGATATGGGCTGAGATGATCGTAACATACCTTTCACGAAAAATAACGATGAAAACGATCGGTAGAACTCGACACCGTAGGCTTGAACACCAATCCAAGATGTCTACGATCTTCCAAACCAGGTAGAGAGGCTAATATAAGGGGTATATTCATTGGAGTAGTTCTTGAGATGGCAGAGGTCGGACAAAAAGAAAATGAAGGAATGTAAGAAATGAAAGGGGTGCTGTCCTATTTATAAAGTCCCGATCTTTACGTATGTTAATATCAAAGCCTTACGTATGTTATCGTCTTAACGTACGCTATCTGAAATCCTTAGCGTACGTTAATGTCCGAAAGTAGCTACTGCCTCATTTCTTGACCTCCTTAACGTACGTTAACCATCACCTTTTACGTACGTAATAAGCTCTGTATAGTATACACTATCTTAATACTTTAACTTACGTTATGCCTCGTTGACTTGCTTTATCAAAAAGCTTTCCGGATCACGCGGGAATCTAATCTATCCGACCCTATCCCAAGATGGCCCATACGCCGACCAACCTGATCTGTTTGACTGCCTGTTACGTATGCTATGCTTCGTCCATAGCGTATGCTATACTCAGCTCATAACGTACGTTAAGCTCATCTGCTATCGTACGTTATGACGTAGCCGAATGCATGAATTACAAAATCTTCCTAATGTGACCATGACTGTTAGAATACAAATACGGGAAAAATCACACTTCGATTATAGATACCATAAAGTCGAATATTACAAGGTTCAAATACAGATGAAAATACTCAACAATTATCCGGATATTACATACTCTCCATCTAAAAGGAGTTTTGTCCCGAAACTTAAGACAAAAATAATTCTGGGTATCTTGACTTCATACTGTCCTCCGTCTCCAAAGTGGCTTCTTTGACTCCGTGTCGCGACCATTGAACTTTGACCAAGGTGATTGTTTTATTTCTCAATTGTTTGACTCGACTCTCGAGTATCTTGATTGGTTTCTCTTCGAACGTGCCATCCTTAGCGACTTCGATCTCGCTGAAATCAATTACATGACTGGGATCTGTTATGTACTTCCGTAACTGAGACACGTGAAACACATTATGAACATGACTCAGCGACGGCGGCAAGGCCAACTATATGCCAACTCCCTAACTCTTTCAAGAATCTCGAATAGTCCGATATATCTCGGACTCAGCTTTCATTTCCTCCCAAAATGAAAAATTTCCCGAGTATGAGAGACCTTTAAAAGCACGTGGTCCCCAATTCCGAATTCTAATGGGTGATGGCGCACGTCTGCATAAGATTTCTGCCGACTCTGGGTAGTCGACAGCCTTTCATGAATCAAAGCTATCTTCTCTTGAGTCTGTACTATCAACTCCGGTTCTGTCCTGATCAGGTCTGACGAATCATCCCAACACAGGGGTGATCTGCATCTTCTCCCGTATAAAGCTTCGAAAGGTACCATCTTAATGGAAGCATGCCAACTATTGTTGTAAGTGAATACAATCAACGGTAGATGAACTTCCCACTCAGTCGACCAATCTAGGGCACAAGCTCTCAGCATGTCTTCTACTATTTGAATAGTCCTCTCGGACCGTCCATCAGTTTGAGAATGATAAGTTGTGCTAAAGTTCAGCTCGGTTCCCAAGGATCTATGAACCGCTTTCCAAAAATGTGACACGAAGCGACTATATCGGTCAGAAATAATGGTCTTCAGTGTACCATGAAATCGGACTATCTCCGCAATAAACACTCGTGCCAACTTCTTTGGTCCCCAAGTATCCTTAATGCCCAGAAAATGAGCCGACTTGGTTAGGCGATCAACTATCACCCAAATCATGTTCATCCCTGTTCTGGTTCTTGCATACTGGTGATAAAGTCCATTGATATATCTTCCCACTTCCATTCAGGAATCGGAAGTGGCTTCAACATTCCGGCGGGTCGCTGATGTTCGATCTTAACCTGCTGACAACTTAAATATTTCGAGACATAATCCGCCACATCTTTCTTCATGTTGCCCCACCAAAAATTCTGCTTCAAATCCTTATACATCTTACTAGTGCCTGGGTGAATAGAATAGGGTGTACTGTGAGCTTCCTTCATGATTGTCTGTTTCAAGACATCAATGTAATACCCGGTTGTAAATTCATTAATTATCATTCACTATATTTTCACTTAGTAATAGTCATTCACCAATCATATTCATTCATTATATTCACCGTCAGAGTAATTCGTATCGTGCATCAGTAATTTATTCGTCATTCAACCTGGTTGGAGAATCGGGCCGAGAATATCATCGTTGTCATCTTTGTAGTGGGATGTGGATGAGGAGTAGCGCACACTACGTACTCTCTTTAGCGCGCGCTAATTGAGTACGGGTAGCGCACGCTAACTCTCAACATTAGTGCACGCTAGTGTGGTTCAGACAGACAGTCCAGAAGGTACTGGACTGGATTGGTGAGATTCATAGCGCACGCTACAATCGGAGTAACGTACGCTAATGGTGTTTGTAGCGCACGCTAATAGAATCCATCAGTGCGCGCTAGCGTATTAGAATAGACAGTCCAGTGGGTACTGGACTGAGATGGAATAATTCATAGCGCACGCTAAGTGTGTGTATATCGTACGTAAGGTTTAGTTTAGTAGCGCATGCTAAAACATCGGGTGGCGCGCGCTAAGGCTCAATCAGACCAGAGGACAGTAGGTTCTGGACTCTAGTATTCAGGACATCAACCATCGGGTAGCGCGCACTAACACAAGTTTAACGCTGTAACAACCCCAAGATATTCGAGGTGTATTACAGCGCCGTGGACCCCTACATGGGACCCACCAAGCTAACACAAGAAAACACCACTCGACTAACCGCCTCGGTTAGCAAGGAAACGATTGTTAACAACAAGAACATAAAACAACACGTCCGGTACAACCGGCATAATAAACATCAACCGAAAAATACAGTAACTCCAACGAAGACCAATCACAATCCGAAAGGAAAAGCCTAAGTACTCGCGAGTACAATCTATAAGTTTACAATTTGGAAAACATCCACATCAAAAGAGACAGTAGGAAATAACAAGACTCAATTGCACATGTCAACAACCTTGGCCGACATCCTCGTACCATCCCAGCCCGCTCAATGCATTGAACATAACCTGAAATCCATAACAAGAATTTCCCCGACAACGGGTCCCCAAAGGGGTTAGCAATTACGCTAGTACAAGTATTCAAGGCAAACCAATCGCTTACACATTTCATAGTACATGCACCAATATCAATTTCAAAAGCCAAAACCAGACATGTCTTTTCCGGAAACAAACAGTCAAACAATTTGCCTTGGGAATAGAGTAATATCATAGATCCCGCCCGAGGCCTCTAAGGACCCTCCCGAGCTGGCCACATTATAAAAACAAAACACGCACATGCATCGCCTTGGGAACAGAGTAATATCATTGATCCCGCCCGAGGCCTCTAAGGACCCTCCCGAACTGGCTAGCTATATAAACTCATGAATCCAGGACTCAACCCTTTGGATTCCCTCCTTGATCCCGTCGGACCAACACGAGGTGAGCAAATCACACACAAAATACATTACCATTCCACGTTAAGCATAAAGGTTTCCAAAAATACTTGCCTTGAATTATTGACGACGCAACGAACGGAAAGGAAAGTCACCGACGAACGCTAGGAACCAACAAAACCGAACCTAACGATTCGAAGAATACAATCACAACCATTTCTAAATGAATACGGAATTCGAATACACCCGAAAACCCGCCTACGATTCATGTATATTCGTATATAAACAACAACGACGGCGGACCACAACCACCCCTCTCGATTCCGTAAAAACCACGAAATATACCATGAATCCGTAGGGAAACTAAGAATACCAACAAGATTAATCATATTCATCATGAATTAATCAACAAAACGGAACGAATCGGACAAAAACGCGAAAACCCCCAAATCTACCCAAAAGTAGGGTTCTAAAGATCTAACCTTGATTCACTGGATCGAAGGATGTTATAGGATGATTGATCGGTGATATAAACTCAGAAACTTCATGGATTTGTTGTTTAACAACATGGCTTCATCTCCTCCAAAGCTCCAGCCGCGGACCGAAGAGAAAGGAAATGAAAAATGAAAAAGTGGCTGGTCTGTCATATATATACTGGGCCGGAACTAGCGTGCGCTAGCCTTCCCGGACTAGCGTGCGCTATCGGCCAGTATCGGCCAGCACTCTCGGCCATGGCCCGCATGACCCGGCACCACCACCCGCCGACCATGACTTGTCCGCCCGACTCCGCTAGCGTGCGCTACGGCCGGAAGCTCGCGCGCTAGTTGACTGTCGATAGCCTCTGGACTAACAAACTCATCCGTGCGTCGCTAGTCGGCCGACGGCGTCGCTACCTCGCCGGTTAGCGTGCGCCCACGGCCAAGCGATGGCGTGCGCTACTGCCGATCCTACCCGAGTCGTAACTTCGAATCCCTCTGCCCGGGCGATAGCGTCTGTTGGTGACTTCGACAACGTGCGCTACACTGCCGAGCTAGCGCGCGGCCCGGCCAGTGGCGTGCGCTTACGCGGTTCTGCCGTGCTGCCGGCGGTGCCCAAGACTTCCGATAACGCACCCGGTCGGCACCGGTACCGCCACGACCCGACGCCTCGATTTCCGAAAACGCACGGAACGAACATGACGAAAAGTTCGCGGACGACATCAACAACTCGAAATGAAAACGAAATGCAACAATTAATCATACGCGGCCAAGAAACGGGTCGAGACAGCAATTACAGATACGGATACCCGTAACTTTCAAGAAATTACAAAATGGCCCAAAACGCCCGGAAATCACGATACGTGATCGAATAACCAAACCGAAGTTCACAACACGTCTAACAAAGTTAAACGGACTTACAGGAAACTCGAAACAGCAGTTTCGGACGAGATTTGCAAGAATCGAACTCAAGTGCGGAAAAGTCGCTAAAAACACGGAACTCAACAAAACAACACCGAAATGAACTCGGATGACAAAAAGTGTAGAATTAATCATTCTCATAATGACGAAACGGTCATGAGCGAGTCGTCAAAACGGACTTCCGCCGAAAAAAAGAAATTACCGGAAATCGAAATTACGGGTATTACATTCTACCCTCCTTAAAAGAAGTTTCGTCCCGAAACTTAAAACAAGTAGGGAGAAGCAATATCTCGCCAGGAAAACTCAACGAGATACGCAAGAAACGCTTAACTAACGCCCAACGGCGAAATGTTACAAACGACGCAACGGAATATAGAGTGTGAAAACACGCTCCACGACGACCAACACAACGTCGCCGTTAGGAATATAATAAAACCAACAAATGACAAGCGTCATCAAATGGATAATACAATCAAGTCAATTATCCGAGCAATCACAAAACACAACGAACGAAAATCAATACGATTGACCAACCCAACGGTTCATCAATCAAAATGCGAGCCAAACGCTGAACAAATACGGAATTCCACCGCCTAAAGGTTGGAAGATCGAAAACAAGAGTAATTTCCCAAACTTAAGGGAATTACGAAGGAGCCTGAATGCTCAACAATCACGAAACGAGAACAAAACCGAACAAACAAACGATCGAGACAACAAAAATCGAACAATCATGTCCGAAACACGAAGGATAATAAAATTCAAACAACAACTCCCAGATGATCTAGTGAGAACTACCAGACATGCATTCCCATAAGATCCGCAGGAAAGGGAATAGCGATTGAAAAGTCACAACGACAAACGAGTTATTCCGAAACAATACCACCCTCGTTCGATCAACAAAAACAAGGGATAGGGAAAGTTCAGAAATGTTAACGAGCATAAACGAGTCGATAGAGCCGAAAATACAGAAGTTCAAAATCCGATCCACTTCGAATAAAAGAACTATTAGAACCAAAAGATGTTACTTCCGAACAAGGTTCACAAGGATCGAACCGAATTCGGAAAAGTCACAGCGATAACTAGATCGACTCAAAATCAGATTACAGCTCGTTCGAACGATGAAACCAAGGTACAGAACAAGTTCAGAAGGTATCAATGAACACGAGCGAATCGATAGACTGGAGAAAGAGAAGATATAGAAGTCAAAATAGTACGGGTATTACCTTTGACCTCGCCCCCGAAACTCACAACAACGGAACCAAGGTAACAATACAACAAGCAATCGACACAATGCACAACAATCACCGATGCACACAATCATACCAACCCGAGCTCTAACAGCTCGCATATATGCGATAACGCATAAACCGCCAATACCAACATCACACCCCTCACAGAGGCTACCACGACAATTGTGTGGCGAACGACTCAACGCTCACACCACCGATTCAACCACAACTCGGGGGTTAACACCCTAACAAGAGTACGAACATTACACATATATTCTCGGACCGCAAATAGGAATGATAGGTTTTGAAAACGATAACCACCTTTTGAAAATAATTTGCAAGCACCAGTTGATCTTGAGTATCATATATCAAAAAGTAGTACAAACATCGTCATCGAGACTTTTTTAAAAAAAATCATCTTGCGTTTGATAAAAAAAAATGAAGACACCTTTCTTTAAATTAAAACTTTTCAGCAATATTCGACCTTCGGGTCTAAGCGAATGCGTTTCTAAATCATTAGAAATATCTCAAAATATTTTGATCCTCAAAGTAGAATAATTTTGAAACATAGCGTGGCGCTAGTAGGCATCTTGAGAATACTGTGAGAAAATAATTCATTTTAAAAGTACGTCTCGAGGTTTATTTTCTAAGATACCCAAGGTTTTTCAGAAGTACAATAGGCCAAAATGCCCAAAATTCGCACGTATCAACATTCACTTAAACACATCATATCACACGCATCAAATCATTCAAAATCACGACAGTGATATACAATCCTTAGGATATGTTTAACAACATCGTTAAAACAACAATCGGTTTATCAAAACTGGATGGAAAACGATATCAAGAACAAAACTCCAAAAAGTCAACTCTAGGGATTCAAGAAAATACCTAGATTCGGCGAAGAACAATGGATTAGATGATGTTAAAAATCATCTAGGATACTCCAAAACACCTTTGGATGGAAGAAAAATCAGCCGAGATGCGAACCCTAGTCCCTACGTCTCAAACTCATGGAGGAAGAAGAAGAAATGAAGAAAAATGCAACTTCTAGACTGGTGTCCAGTATTTATACTGGACACAATTAGCGTGCGCAAATCATTAAGGTTAGCGTGCGCTATCACAGCACCAAACAAAACTCCTGACCAAAAATACACTATTAGCGTGCGCTAACCCCAAGTGTTAGCGTGCGCTAACGAGAACTTCAGACCTAGTCCAGTAGCTCCTGGACTACCCTGAACTACCAGGTAGCGTGCGCTATCCTCCCCTTAGCGTGCTACCAACGCACTCTCGCGCGCGCTAGCCGCAAAGCGTAGCGTGCGCTAACGACCCACAGAGACAACAACAGAACATATCAGAAAAATTACATGCCGTAAACCTTTCTCACACGGGTTTACCAGGCTAAGCACAATTTCCCATGTCATTTCGAAAATGCTAAAAAGACCAATGACGGTAATATTTTCCAAAGCTCACAAAATCATTTGTCAAACCATCATGAAATGTTCAAGGCCAAAATGCCAAAACTTGATTCAGGGAATCGGTTTTACGAAATAAAACTCGGTTGCAAAATGCCGAAAGCCGTTTTGAAAGAACTCACGCAATGGATAAAATGCGGTTCGAAAATACATCAAGAAGGATTTACACTCCTCGTATAAACCAAATACGAGAGTCTAATAAACACATATCGTGAAATCAAAATCCACAGAAGGATTCCATCATTTAACGACTAATCATACAAATAACTCGTGTCACACGAGGCACAACACAAGGAAGGGAGTTTTACATCCATAGGTCGCACGTAAGTGACGACCGCCCCTCGATACTAATCACGACCAATGATCTCAAATGACGCGTCGCGATGCGACTAAGTCAGACAAAATCCGACGAGACAAAACTCAACAAACACAACTTGACTCGACAACCTAGGTTTCCCAGCTAACTGATTTTAAAATCGTATACTCTAGTTATTCAAAATAAAACCGATAAGTTAAAAATCGCTTTCAAGACCCTTTCAAACACGACAAGGGCTTAACAATGTAGCATTTTATAAAATGTCCTAAACACTTTTATACAGACCTTTAAATACCGACACAAGGTTTTATTTGAAAATACAAGGCTCGCCCAAATTCATGTCACTTTTCAAAACCCACAATACGATCAAGTCTAAGAAATTTTCAAGCATGCACGCCACATGTATTATTATTAATAGAAACACATTGGTTGTAAATATTAATAATTAGCCAAGTACCATCAATTCCCGAACACACGCATATACGGCATTCAAAATCACCACTCAACAAGCGCAACTCGGAAATACTAATTCCAAGCATATGTCAAACTATCTCTTCAAGTTTAATAGTATAACTAATGAACACCGATTCGAACACACGTCGAAACCATCTATGTGAGTTTCTCAACAAACTCTGCCATCGATACCTTTACCGGAACATATCAATGTTCAAAACATTCACATCACACTGCACCCCTCGGTGTCCAAACCATCAGTACGTTCGGCTCAACATACATTTAGTATATCGCAATTACCAAACACAGATTCCATCATACAACAAAAGACTAGAGGGTCAAGCCCTCTCACAGTATACCACGGAGCAAATCTCGGATCTTTCGATCACCAACGATCCCACCAACGCTAGGAAGTTTAGCGATGGAAGGCTCGCAAGACGACAAACGGTCAAGCCTTAACGGCGCACATACTCCGTGAGAGATAAAGGATCGCGCAATACTAGAATCAAAAGTACACGAACCGGATGGATCGAAAAACAACTCGACGATAAGTACGAGAGAGGCAATCACAGTTCAAGAAGTGGAAATTCAATACGAGAAAACAAGAGGATCGAGTAAGGAAAACTTACGAGCACTGGATGTACTGAGATGCCGGCAGCGGTGTGACAATGAGCAAAACAAAACATAACTAGACCCAAATAACCGACAAGCCTAGGTATCCATAAACCTAGAGCTCCGATACTATTTTCTGTAACACCCCCAAGATATTCGAGGTGTATTACAGCGCCGTGGACCCCTACATGGGACCCACCAGGCTAACACAAGAAAACACCACTCGACTAACCGCCTCGGTTAGCAAGGAAACGATTGTTAACAACAAGAACATAAAACAACACGTCCGGTACAACCGGCATAATAAACATCAACCGACAAATACAGTAACTCCAACGAAGACCAATCACAATCCGAAAGGAGAAGCCTAAGTACTCGCGAGTACAATCTATAAGTTTACAATTTGGAAAACATCCACATCAAAAGAGACAGTAGGAAATAACAAGACTCAATTGCACATGTCAACAACCTTGGCCGACATCCTCGTACCATCCCAGCGCCCGCTCGTCTGGTCAACATAACACGAAATCCATAACAAGAATTTCACCGTCAACGGGTCCCCAAAGGGGTTAGCAATTACGCTAGTACAAGTATTCAAGGCAAACCAATCGCTTACACATTTCATAGTACATGCACCAATATCAATTTCAAAAGCCAAAACCAGACATGTCTTTTCCGGAAACAAACAGTCAAACAATTTGCCTTGGGAACAGAGTAATATCATAGATCCCACCCGAGGCCTCTAAGGACCCTCCCGAGCTGGCCACATTATAAAAACAAAACACGCACATGCATCGCCTTGGGAATAGAGTAATATCATTGATCCCGCCCGAGGCCTCTAAGGACCCTCCCGAACTGGCTAGCTATACAAACTCATGAATCCAGGACTCAACCCTTTGGATTCCCTCCTTGATCCCGTCGGACCAACACGAGGTGAGCAAAGCACACACAAAATACATTACCATTCCACGTTAAGCATAAAGGTTTCCAAAAATACTTGCCTTGAATTATTGACGACGCAACGAACGGAAAGGAAAGTCACCGACGAATGCTAGGAACCAACGAAACCGAACCTAACGATTCGAAGAATACAATCACAACCATTTCTAAATGAATACGGAATTGGAATACACCCGAAAACCCGCCTACGATTCATGTATATTCGTATATAAACAACAACGAGGGCGGACCACAACCAAACCCTCTCGATTCCGTAAAAACCACGAAATATACCATGAATCCGTAGGGAAACTAAGATTACCAACAAGATTAATCATATTCATCATGAATTAATCAACAAAACGGAAAGAATCGGACAAAAACGCGAAAACACCCAAATCTACCCAAAAGTAGGCTTCAAAGGATATAACCTTGATTCATGGATCAAAGGATGTTATAGGATGATTTATCGGTGATATAAACTCGAAACTTCATGGATTTGTTGTTTAACAACATGGATTCATCTCCTCCAAAGCTCCAAACCATGACCGAAGAGAAAGGAAATAAAAATGAATGAAAAAGTGGCCGGTCTCATATATATATAGTGGCCGGAACTAGCGTGCGCTTAGCCTTCCTGACTAGCGTGCGCTATCGGCCAAGATCGGCCAGACTCTCGGCCATGGCCCGCATGACCCGGCACCACCGACCACCCCGCCGACCATGACTTGTCCGCCGACTCGCTAGCGTGCGCTACGGCCGTAAGCTCGCGCGCTTAGCCGACTGGCCCAAGAGCCTCCGGACTAACAAACTCATCCCGAACGTATGTTAGTCGGCCGACAAGGCGCTACCCCCGCCGGTTAGCGTGCGCCACGACCGACAGAGCGTGCGCTACCCGCCGATCCTACCCGAGTCCGTAACTTCGTAATCCTCCGCCTGTGCCCGAGGCGACATTGGCTGGCCGATTGACACAGGCGCTTACATCGCTGAAGCGCGCTGCAGCCCGGCCAGAGCGTGCGCTTACGCGGTTCATGCCATGCCTGCTCGGCTGCGGCCCAAGACTTCCGACAAGCCGCACCGGTCCGGCCACCGCCACCCGCCATGACCCGACGCCTCGATTTCAAAACGCACTAACGAACACGACGAAAAGTTCGCGGACGACATCAACGACTCGAAATGAAAACGTAATGCAATAATTAATCATACGCGGCCAAGAAACGGGTCGAGACAGCAATTACAGATACGGATACCCGTAACTTTCAAGAAATTACAAAATGGCCCAAAACGCCCGAAAATCACGATACGTGATCGAATAACCAAACCGAAGTTCACAACACGTCTAACAAAGTTAAACGGACTTACAGGAAACTCAAACAATAGCTGCATTTGAGATTCGCAAAAATCGAACTCAAGTGCGGAAAAGTCGCTAAAAAGCACGGAACTCAACAAAACAACACCGAAACGAACTCGGATGACAAAAAGTGTAGAATTAATCATTCTCAGAATGACGAAACGGTCATGAGTGAGTTGTCAAAACGGACTTCCGCCAAAAAAAAGAAATTACCGGAAATCGAAATTACGGGTATTACAAACGCACGCTAATAAGAAGACATTATCGCACGCTACCAAGGTTCGTAGCGCACACTAACGATGCAGACAGCGGGTACTGGACTACCCGGTAAACCCACTAGCGCACGCTAAGCACAGGAGCTAGTGCGCTAAACTGGGTTTACTATATATAGGACACTTCAGTCCGGTTTTCGTCATTTCATCATATCTTTTCCTCCTCCCGTCGATTTTGGGAAATTTTGGGCATTTCGTGAAGTGTTCTTCGAGCTGTATTCAACTATCATCATTTTCAAGCTTCTAGTTCGGATTATTCATCATCTAATCCTCTCCAACACACCAAATCAAGGTAAATATTTCTTGAATCTAGAATTTTGGGATTTGAGTGTTTTCCTTCCGATCTCTTCGTGTTAGCTTACTATTATGTTAGAATATATTAGATATGGATTATCTACCTTGGATACATGTATTCCTATGTATTTATTGATGTATATTTCGGATTTGATGAATGTTTGGGGAATTATTCAAGAACACCCTAAGGGTTGACTTTGGGATTTTTTGGGATATCGACTAGATGTTGTCGTAATCTCGAATGGAGTATTCCTATTGGATTATTTGATTGTATTGATGATGCTTTATTGGAGTTGAACTACTCATTGAGAGGCTGGTTTCGATATATTTGGGGTTAGTTATAAATAATAGGAGATTGTTTACAAAGTGGTTGTCGTAATGCCCCAATGAATTTGGATTTGTTGTATCGACCTTTTAAGTTGGTACGTATATTGAGCGATTGTTGGTAATTATGTTATTCAAGATTGTTAGAGTGACCGATATCTCCATTAAGAACGTTTGTTCGTGAGAGGATATTTCATCACCGGTATTGAGTAAGTTAATTCTTACTCAGTTAAAAGGATACTCATTCCTTTCGTTGTTGTTCATGCATACATATAATTCATTCATAATATATCAATCACGTTGAGACTTGTAATTATCAAGCTAGTCATTTAATTCATGAGGAACAACGGTTCCAATCATCTCATTTGAAGTTATCACTCATTGCACCATTATTCCATCTCGGTAAGTCATTCTTGACCCTTGACGGATTTTTATCCATTATTCTCCATCTCGGTCGCTTTTGTTCTTGTGACCTTCCGGGATTGTATTACGTTGCCGGGTGGTGGATGTGTGGAATTTTTAGTCAGGCACACGATGGTCATGTGTATATGCGGGACTCCGGACACATTGGACTGTGCACACGGTAACGTGCCTCCGTGAGACTAATTAGGCCAAGTTGCAGGTGTATATGTGGGACTCCGGACACTCAGCTACTTGTGCACTTGCACATTCCATTTGGACGTACTATGATGCCCATCATTCAACTCAATTTCTTAATTCATTCATGTGATTATTGTATTTTATTCAACTCTTGAGGATTGTTGTTCTGTTTAACTGACCCCGTTGGGGGATATTGTTTTCAGGTCATGGCAAGGCAAAGGCACGGGTAGAGAACATTGATGGCGAGGAGTTCCAGTAATACTAGTAGGGGGCCCCAGTCCATCTATTTATTCATGTTTTCTTGTTATGTACTTTCCACTGCACTTCCGTTTGGATTGTCATTTATTGAGTGTTGTATATTTCATCTTCACATGAAATATATATGTCTTCGGTTCTCCTGAGTGTGTTGTACTTGAAACTCTTCATCAGAGTAATTAATGATGTAATGTGGTTCGGTACTACATTTGCACTGTGTAATTCATTAATTTCCACTCGCCTGGTGGGTCCCAGTCGGGGGTCCACGACACTGTAATATCCGCCAAGTTTGGGGTGTTACAGAGTTGGTATCGGAGCGTAGTTTTGAATACTACCTTCCGAGTCATGTCTCATTGAAATCATCATTCATCATACTAGTATCATTGAACTTTCGCATCACGTGTGACCTGTGCAAGAGCCAAGCCCCTCAGACTAAAAGAACAGTAAGATTTCTGGCGCCATGGTATAATTTCTGGCATTAAGAATCACTCATTCATCATTCATCAGTCAACAATCCTCAACCATCATTTTATTTTTGATTATGTCGATCATGTTAACTCATTAATCATTCAGTCAATTTCATTGCTCAGTTGTTGAGTTTGTGGATCGTATCATCAATCTTGTTAACTTGTTCAAGATAATCATTTCAATAATTTCATTGGATAATCATGTCACCTCAGTTGATCTTTCATGCGATATTCATACGATATCTATAATTATCATGTGTTTCCTACCTTGAGTATCGATCGAGCTGTCAGAGGATGCAGGGGAAGAGGCCGCGGTGCGGGCCGAAACCCGGGAGCTCGAATGAATACTCGTGCGAACACGAGGAATAATGTCAATTCAACTAGCAGCGACGCTGCCACTCATTCACATGGAAATAATCATTCACCGTCAGGAAGCCGTACCCAAGATACAGCTCAATCAGAAGGTGTTCGGGTCGACCCACTCGCTTTTATGCAGGGCATGATGGCCCAAATGACTCAGATGGCACGTCTGGTGGAGACGATGCAGAACTCAACTGCTCAGAATCAGCAGGCTCCTCCACCGCCACCTCAGAGGCAAGAGAGGAGTGTAAGCAGTATCATCAACGACATCTCTCGCCAGAGGCCACCTACTTTCGAGGGCTCATCTGAGCCGGCGGATATTATTCACTGGCTTGAACATTTTGAGAAGTTGTTTGCTATGGTGGAGTGTCCCGAAGGGCACAAGGTTTAGTCGCGACTTACTATCTGGGTAAGAGCGCTCACTCTTGGTGGCTATCTCTGAAGCCCACCGATGGATCTTATACTTGGGACCAGTTCAAGACCCTCATGATGGAAAGATATTATCCGGCCCCACTCAGGGAGGCCAAGTTGTCGGAGTTACTCCGTCCCGACCCCTCAACGGAAAAAGATGTACTTACCATTGCCGAGAAATTTCAGGAGCTACTTCCATTCGCCTCATCCATTATCCACTCCGAGGTGGATAAGATCAAGTATTTCAGTAAGAGGTTGAAACCTCGTATGCGGCTACAATTGCTTAATCATCATTGCACCACTCTGGCCGAATTCATCGAGAAAGCTCTTGCTTATGAGCTTACTGCTAAGAAAATTTCTAAGAATCAAACTTCATCTTCTGGAAAGAAATCAAAGAAGCGTAATCAGTCCGAAGGCAGTCAGGCAACCTTCAAGAAGCCTCGTGCGGGCTCTACTTTTTCTGAGCGACCTCCTATTGTAACACCCCGAGATATTTGGAATAATTACAGCGCCGTAAATCCTTTGTATAAGAATTTACAAGGCTAATTTGAAAAATACGGAAATAGTACAAAAGTGTTATTAATAAAAGGAAATTCAAACCCGTTCGACAATTCAAATAAGTTCATTATTACAAAATGTCCTCAAAACAACAACAACATAAACGTACTCGAATACTGAAATAACCGGAAAATAAGACAACATAATCCACATCACTAAGCCATTTCATCGTCATGTCGGTACTATGGCTGCTTCCCCGCTCCTCGGCTACCGGAACATCAAAACAAATGTACACCCCCAAAGGGGTTAGCAAAACGATGCTAGTACAAGTATCATAATACATAAATCACCGGTGCAACATAAAACATACAAAACGGACTTCCGTCATCGGAATCCAACGATGTGAATCCTCACGATTCCATCAATGCAATACAGGGTAATCCAACGATCCAGCGCCCTTGGTATAGATCCCCATGATGATCCCGTCGGACCAACGCATGGTGGAAAACCCGTCCAACGATCCAGCGCCCTCAGCATAGATCCCCATGATGATCCCGTCGGACCGACGCATGGTGGACATTCGATCCAGCACCCTCAGCATAGATTCTCATGATCCCCTCGGATCATTTACAACACAAACATTACAATTATGCATACATATATGCAAATCAACACGTTCATCGACGTAAATATCATGACAACTCAAAGAATATAGTCTCATGTTCAACAACACGAATAATCGTACACATGATCAATAATGCAATATCAATAAGTTTAAAATACGATACTTGCCTCAAAGATGGCAAGAACTAATAACTCCAATGATCTCCCCACACTCGAAGGCCGTCTCCTTCGATCAATGTAGCAAGCTCCGACCTTAAAAAAAGAAATAATAAAGAATTCATCTCATGTCGTACGAATGCCTAACAATCCGGTCTACGGCCAAAAGCTCTTAAAATGTAATCTGCCTGAACTACTTAGCGTACGCTACGTATTCTACGCAACGTGCGTTAAGCCTACTCGTTAGTGTACGTAAACGACGAAGTCTAGCGTACGCTAACTATGTACTGATAGTCCTCTCTGATCAGCCGACTGACTCGCCTGATGACATAACGTACGTTACGTACCCAACGTAGCGTACATTACTCATTCCCGATAGCGCAGGTTAATATACATATCTTAGCGTGCGGTAACCGTGCATGGCAGTTTACTACTGGTCATCATACTTGATCTAATGGTGACGAAACTCATGAAATATTCAGTGTTAATACATGTCATCTCTATGCATATCATGCTCATACGGTTTATGAATGATCTTTACGGAATAAACGACTTCGAGATACAAGGATACGTATAATCATCACAACACCATAATTCATCTTGATCTTCAAGAAAGTATCTTAAGTTCCATCGATTCTATGTCCCAAAACGTATAATTCCATTATGTAAAAACATAAGAACTGATAATCTTCATAAACTGGTCAAAATCGGTTTTGAAGCTTTGTGAATATGCTAGGAGTTCAAACACTAAAAGGTTCAATGGTTATACGATGAAAAAGTACTGAGACATCGGAAATATCCTTCTAACAACATGATGTTCGACTACGTACGAATTTAACTGACTAGATAATCCCAAATCATGATCCAAACATCCTTTAGAATATTACTTAAATTGGTGAAGAATCACCTACCTCAAAGTAGTGAAGAACAAAGAGGAACTTGAAGAAATCCAACACCGAGGGCTTGAACACCAATCTACAATGATCTACAATCTTCCAACTCGTGCTAGGATGATGATATGAGAGGTTGAAGATGGAGGAGGTAACTTTCTAAGTCTAAGAATCCGGATTTGTGAAGTGAAAATTTTTTTGAAAAATGAAAAAGGGTGTTGTCCTATATATAGAAAATGGTTATTAGCGCGCGCTAGTCCATAATCATAGCGTGCGCTAACGGTCATGCAGTCTACTGACCTCACTGTTCTCAACATTTAGCATGCGCTATCCTCATACCAGTAGCGTGCGCTACAGCGTTGACTCGGCTTTTCCCAAAAGCCGTCCAGGTTCATCCCGACATGATCCGACCAAGATCCGCAGCTGATCTCACCTACCAACACGTCTTAATCATGCTGACTACGTATAGCGCGCGCTAAGGTTCATATATAGCGTGCGCTACTAAACCCAAATTAGCGTACACTACGTCTAGTCGATAGCGTGCACTACATGTGCAAAAATCACAATATTGAACACAATCATGAAATCATCCGCTCAACAACACCGGATCATGAAATACGGAGAATAATACTCAGATCAAAATGCAACAAATACAATATCATAAGGTTCAAATACACATCAGAAATCTCGGGTATTACATCCTCTATCCCTAAAAAGAAGTTTCGTCCCGAAACTTAAGATGAAAACAACTCTGGATATATAGCCTTCATACTGTCCTCCGTTTCCCAAGTGGCCTCTTCAGCTCCGTGTCGTGACCATTGTACCTTAACCAAGTGTATTGGTTTATTCCTCAATTGTTTGATCTGACTCTCAAGTATCTTGATTGGTCTCTCTTCGAAGGTGCCATCATTAGCTATCTCGATCTCGTTGAAATCAATAATATGACTGGGATTTGGTACATACTTCCGTAATTGGGATACGTGAAACACATTGTGAACGTGACTCAGCGATGGCGGTAAGGCCACCCTGTATGCTAAATCCCCAACTCTCTCAAGGATCTCAAATGGTCCGATATATCTCGGACTTAGCTTACCTTTCCTCCCAAAATGGAAAATTCCCCGAGTAGGAGACACCTTCAATAGTACATGGTCCCCAATCTCAAACTCCAGTGGGCGACGGCACACATCAGCATAAGACTTCTGTCGACTCTGGGCAGTCAACAGTCTTTCCCGAATCAAAGTTATCTTCTCCTGAGTCTGAACTATCAATTCCGGTTCCGTCCCGATCAAGTCCGAAGAATCATCCCAGCACAGGGGTGATCGGCATCTCCTCCCGTACAAAGCTTCAAATGGTGCCATCTTAATAGAAGCATGCCAACTATTGTTGTATGTGAATTCAATCAATGACAAGTGAACTTCCCAATCAGTTGACCAATCCAAAGCACAAGCTCTAAGCATGTCTTCTACTGTTTGTATAGTCCTTTCGGACTGACCGTCCGTCTGAGGATGATAATCCGTGCTAAAGTTCAGCTCGGTCCCCAAAGCCCTGTGAACTGCCTTCCAGAAGTGCGACACGAAGCGACCATCTCAATCTGAAATAATGATCTTCGGCGTCCCATGTAATCTGACTATCTCTGCAATAAATACTCGCGCCAATATCTCGGGTCCCCAAGTATCTTTAATTCCTAGGAAATGAGCCGACTTGGTTAGTCGATCAACTACCACCCAAATCATGTTCATTCCCGTCTTGGTCCTTGGCATACTGGTGATGAAATCCATCGAGATATCCTCCCACTTCCACTCAGGGATCGGAAGTGGCTTCAACATTCCGGTAGGTCGCTGATGTTCAATCTTAACCTGCTGACAAGTCAAACACTTCGAAACATATTCTGGTACGTCCTTCTTTATATTTCCCCACCAAAAGTTTTGTTTTAGATCCTTATACATCTTACTGCTACCCAGGTGAATAGAATAGGGCGCGCTGTGAGCTTCCTTCAGAATTGTTTGTCTCAAAACATCATCATTGGGAATGCAAAGTCGACTCTGAAATCTCAGAACTCCATCATCCTGTATCACGAATCCTGGGGCCTTCCCTTTGTTCACTTCATCACATAATCGAAGAATCATAGAATCATCCAACTGCTTAGATTTGATTTCTTCAACCAACGACGAAGTTAGTTCCATCACACACAATTGCCCTTGGACTCCTGGTGCCCATACTTCAATCCCTTCTCGGATCAGTTCTCGTTGAATGCTGGTTTGGGACGTAAGCGCTTCCAACACTCGAAGAAAAGCAGGTTTACGGCTCAGTGCATCAGCCACTACGTTTGCTTTACCCGGATGATAGAGGATTTCCAAGTCGTAATCCTTAATCAATTCCAGCCACCTTCTCTGCCTCATGTTTAATTCCTTCTAACTGAAAATATACTTGAGGCTCTTATGATCCGTAAAGATCTGACAATGAGTGCCGTATAAATAATGTCGCCAAATTTTCAAAGCAAAGACCACAGCTGCTAACTCCAGATCATGAGTCGGGTAATTAACTTCGTACGGTTTCAACTGTCGAGAGGCATAGGCAATCACCTTATCCTTTTGCGTCAACACACATCCCAGACCCTGATTTGAAGCATCGCTGTATACCATGAATCCATCAGTTCCATCTGGTAACGCTAATATAGGCGCTGTCGTCAGTCTCCTCTTAAGTTCATCAAAACTAGCCTGACATTTCTCATTCCACACGAATTTTTGGGTTTTCTGTTACAGCTGAGTAAGTGGACGAGCGATTTTGGAAAATCCCTCTACAAAACGGCGATAATATCCAGCAAGTCCTAAGAAGCTTCGGACTTCTTTCACATTATTAGGAGGTTCCCATTCCAAGATTGCTTCGACTTTCTTCGGGTCCAGCTGAACTCCGTCAGCTGATACCACATGCCCAAGGAAGGTTACTTCCCTAAGCCAGAACTCGCATTTGGAAAGCTTCACATAGAGCTGCTCATTCCTCAAGGTGCTCAAAACCACACGCAAATGGGCATGCTCTTCTGTGTCTTTCGAATAGATCAAGATGTCATCAATGAAAACGACCACAAACTTATCTAAGTATTCTAGGAATACCCGATTCATCAATTTCATAAACACCGCAGGAGCATTGGTAAGTCCGAATGGCATTACCACAAATTCATAGTGTCCGTATCGGGATCTGAAGGCAGATTTTGGTATATCCAATTCCTTAATTCTCAACTGATGGTATCCTGATCGCAAGTCAATATTTGAGAATACCCTTGCCCCTTGCAGTTGATCAAACAAGTCGTCGATCCGAGGTATATGATACTTGTTCTTGATCGTCACCTTGTTTAGCTCCCTGTAATCGATACATAATCGAAGGGATCCATCTTTCTTCCGGACAAAGAGAACGGGTCCTCCCCAAGGAGAAACGCTAGGTTAAATGTAACCCTTCTACAATAATTCCTCCAGTTGCTTCTTTAGTTCATACATCTCGGTTGGCGCCATACGGTATGGTGCTCTGGAAATAGGAGCGGCTCCAGGCTCTAATTCGATAGTGAACTCCACTTCTCTCTGCGGAGGTAACCCAGGTAGTTCTTCAGGGAATACATCTGCGAATTCATTCACAACTGGAATAGATGAGAGCTCTACTCCTCCTTCTTTCCTCATGGCGTAGCACCAAAATCCGTGACAACCCTGCTTCAGTAATTTCACCGCTTTCATAGCCTTGATCAATTTTCCCGAGCTTCCCGATCTCCACCCTTTGAATAAATGTTCAGATCCATCATCGGCAATGATAGAAATAACTCTCTTTCGGTAATTCAAAATAGCTCCATAACGGTTGAGCCAATCGTCTCCGAGAATTAGATCGTCACCACGAACGTCGACTACAATAAGATTTGATGGCCAATCTCTCCCTCCTATAGTCACTGGAAAATCTCTAGTTTCTAGGGTTCCCACGAGTTTCTCTCCGCTCGGTAACCCCACAACATAAGGTTCACAATCATACAAGCACGAGATTTTCAAACGATTAACACAGTTCAAAGATATGAAAGAATGCGTAGCTCCTGAATCGAATAAGACACTAACTGGTTGCAAAAGGATCTGAATCATACCTGATGCAACAGCCGTGTTCTGATCGTTTGACTTCTTCATCTCGTAAATACGCGGAGGAACGGACCCAACGCTGGATGCCTCTCTTTTCCCAACATTCTGCTGTTGGAAACCACTTTGCTGCGTCTGGTTTACACTAGTGTCCTTCGAAACCTGTGCAGGAGTGTGAGTACCAAAATATCGAGTCGCATTTCCACAAAATGTTGCGCGATGTCCTTCCTGTCCACAAATAAACAGTCACAAGAAAGCAAATGATCACATCGAACATGCCCCGTTTTGCCACAGTTATAACATTTCTTCCCTGCGTCTGAAACGGTTGGTGCTGCCCGGAACTTCTTTCCACCTCGAGAAGGATGCGGAGGCCTCATGGATGAATGAAATGAGGACTGGCCCTTGCGGGGCCCACTACTCTTATTCTCCGTGAAGTTGCCAGACACTTTCTGCTTCTTTGCTTCCGTTGACTTTTCTACTACCGCCTCTTTCATATCATAGGCCAGTGCTTTGTCCTGATACTATCGCAAGGTGGTACATTCAAATCCGGACATATACTGCTGAATTTCCGGCTTCATCCGCATGTCGAAATGGAAAATCCTCTCCGCCTCGGTCCTGACCAAGTGGCGCACATAAGTCAGCTGGTGATTAAAAGTCTTAATCACGTCATCACGTATGCCTCTCAATTTTGTGATGAGAAAACTCCTGACTCGGGCCTCTCTAATCGGGCGAGGACAATATTGCGCTTCCATCATTAATTTGAACTCCGTCCGGCCAAGATTATGATTCTCGTGTCGAATGGCCTCCCACCGCCGAAAGCCTCCCGGTCGGGAGATACTGGCTATCGGAACCTTTCTGGCCGTCAGGCGCTTAATCCTGGAAAGATCTTTTCTAACTCCTTCACCTGGTCCCAAGTAATTGTCTCAAAGAACTGGCCAAATTTTGGAGGGTGCAATTTGACCACCTCAGTAAGCCATTTGTCCCCCCGATTATCCTCGTTATGCTGCTGTCCCATCGCCATCTGCATGCGATCAACAACCTGAGCAAACTGGTTTATCTGAGCAACCACCTGTTGAAGCACTCCGGGCACGTTAGGATCTGCATTATTATTTGCTGATCCCTGCTGTCCTCCAGAATGGGAATCAATTCGACTAGCAGTTAATTCTGGGGTAGACATCGAATCTTCCTGTCTCGCATATCCACGTCCGCATCCACGACCACGTTCGCGTCCACAACCTCCCCTCAACATACTGTAAACACAAATACTCAATATCCAGGGCAAACTTTTCTAAAAGAAAGTCCGTCAATACTCACAAAATAGGAATTAAATAAAACGTTAATATTTGAGATTAGGAGACTTACAACTGTTGGGATTCCGAAAACAAAATGAAAAACGCAGCGGAAATAAATACGAATCCCAAACAGGATCGATCAAGTAACGTATATACGAAAAAAAAATACGAAGATAAAGGATCATACCCTTGAAGCATTTGAAATAAATCTTCGTAAAATGGATGATGATCACAAACCCCGTCACGAACACGAAATTCCTTCGTTCCAAGCACCGAAAATACGACGCTTCTACTTCACACGCGTCGGAAGTTGCCCGGAAAAATTCGATAGTAATCCGTTCTATAAGAACACGGCTAGGAATTACTATAGGAATTTACATCTCACTTTTTCTTGAATTTTTCTCAACTTAAAGTGAAAGAAAAAAAAACAAGAAAACAATAAAACTCTCTCTCCCTCCTCAAAACTCTCGGCCAGGAGCTTCTTTGCATAAAGATGATTGAAGTATCTTTTCATGTCATTATAAGTGTTGTTATATAATAACATAACAACTCATCAACATTGAAAAATAATGTGAGGAATCTCAACCATTATTTACAAGACTACAACAACCTAACATGCAAAAAGGAATGGCCATGTGAGGTGGGGGGGGGGGGGGTGCCCATAAGGAAGCTTCCTAGAAAACGAGCCGATCCACTCGGCTCGTGTACCGGACGTTCGTCAAACAACTCTGTTAAATACACTCCGTTTAATTATAAGTGTATTTATATTAATTAATTAATCTAATTAATTAATTATATCAAATACAAATATATTTCTCTAAGAAATATAATTTATGAATTAAATTAATTACTTGGTAACTTAATTTTAATTCATAAGACCGTTATTTGATTTATCCAATAAATCATAATTAGATATCCAATATCTAATATTAATAGAGAGATAATAAATTCACATTTATCCGTCAACGCTCCTGATGCGCGACTCCGTAGGTCCGTCTCAGCCGGCATTGGGAGGAACCAATGAGTGCGGGCAGCACTGTAAACCCCGACTGAGAACGAATGAAGGATCATTCCAGAACCATTTTGTCGTGAATACTATATACGTATAGACCCTTCATCAGATGTCCCGGTCAAGTCTTCAGGTCACGGTAAAGTCAAACCCTACTGTTGACTAAGCTCTATACATGTGTTAACCGAGACCGATTGATTAATAGTGTATCTAATACGATTATATCAGAATGCTTTGGCCAAAGACTTATGATCTTATTTGCTATTAACCGTATAGGACATTCGCCTGCTCACTAACAGGAGATAGAATCCTTTCTTGGCGTACAGTAAAGACTGCTACCTACCCGTATAGTCCGCACTTCGAGGTCGACTCAGCAATTAAGCAAATGAGTCTAATTACTCTAATGACAAACTAAACGTCACAGGCACATCTTCTACTGAACCCTCAAGTCAAAGGTCCACGTATACTATCACAAACTTTCGATTCGTCATCGACTCTCCGAGAGTGAATACCGTGTGACTGAATCGAGTATGAGTCGTGTTCGAGTATCCTGGACCCACCAATATACTTATAACTATGCTATCAAGACGTGCACACGTCCTAGCATCAGTTATACAATTCGTATTAAAACTTAATGCCCATTTTAAGTTTATTGACTTGCGAACAATTTACGTAAATAAACTTTAAACACTTCAAGTGCATTTTCTCTTATCCCATAACGAGAATGGAATGTTGGATTTATTTACATGGACTTCACTTCAATGTTTACCAAGTCAAGAATGCAATTGAAATACAATAAACAATGAATGAATCGTATTGCCTTTTTATTAATTATTCCATAATTACAAGTACAATGCCCTTACTCTCTCATCCTCTGAGTGGCATTCGAGGGCATATTCCTAACAACAACCACGGTCCACACGACGATGCTGGCTCAGCAGTGATGTTACAAACGACCAATAATCAAATAACGTAAACAGACCCAACTAACCCGACTGCCAAGATATCCATGAATCTTAGCTCTGATATCATATTCTATAACACCCCGAGATATTCGGAATAATTACAGCGCCGTAAATCCTTTGTATAAGAATTTACAAGGCTAATTTGAAAAATACGGAAATAGTACAAAAGTGTTATTAATAAAAGGAAATTCAAACCCGTTCGACAATTCAAATAAGTTCATTATTACAAAATGTCCTCAAAACAACAACAACATAAACGTACTCGAGTACTGAAATAACCGGAAAATAAGACAACATAATCCACATCACTAAGCCATTTCATCGTCATGTCGGTACTGTGGCTGCTTCCCCGCTCCTCGGCTACCTGAACATCAAAACAAATATCCACCCCCGAAGGGGTTAGCAAAACGATGCTAGTACAAGTATCATAATACATAAATCACCAGTGCAACATAAAACATACAAAACGGACTTCCGTCATCGGAATCCAACGATGTGAATCCTCACGATTCCATCAACGCAATACAGGGTAATCCAATGATCCAGCGCCCTTGGTATATATCCCCATGATGATCTCGTCGGACCAACGCATGGTGGAAAACCCGTCCAACGATCCAGCGCCCTCAGCATAGATCCCCATGATGATCCCGTCGGACCAACGCATGGTGGACATTCGATCCAGCACCCTCAGCATAGATCCTCATGATCCCCTCGGATCATTTACAACACAAACACTACAATTATGCATACATATATGCAAATCAACACGTTCATCGACGTAAATATCATGACAACTCAAAGATCTCATGTTCAACAACACGAATAATCGTACACATGATCAACAATGCAATATCAATAAGTTTAAAATACGATACTTGCCTCAAAGATGGCAAGAACTAATAACTCCAATGATCTCCACACACTCGAAGGCCATCTCCTTCGATCAACGTAGCAAGCTCGAACCTTAATAAAAGAAATAATAAAGAATTCATCTCATGTCGTACGAATGCCTAACAATCCGGTCTACGGCCTAAATCTCTTAAAATGTAATCTTCCTGAACTACTTAGCGTACGCTACGTATTCTACGTAACGTGCGTTAAGCCTGCTCGTTAGCGTACGTAAACGACGAAGTCTAGCATACGCTAACTATGTACTGAAAGTCCTCTCTGATCAGCCGACTGACTCGCCTGATGACATAACGTACGTTATGTACCCAACGTAGCGTACATTACTCATTCCCGATAGCGCACGTTAATATACATATCTTAGCGTGCGCTAACCGTGCATGGCAGTTTACTACTGGTCATCATACTTGATCTAATGGTGACGAAACTCATGAAATCTTCAGTGTTAATACATGTCATCTCTATGCATATCATGCTCATACGGTTTATGAATGATCTTTACGGAATAAACGACTTCGAGATACAAGGATACATATAATCATCACAACACCATAATTCATCTTGATCTTCAAGAAAGTATCCTAAGTTCCATCCATTGTATGTCCCAAAACGTATAATTCCATTATGTAAAAACATAAGAACTGATAATCTTCATAAACTGGTCAAAATCGGTTTTGAAGCTTTGTGAATATGCTAGGAGTTCAAACACTAAAAGGTTCAATGGTTTATACGATGAAGAAGTACTGAGACATCGAAAATATCCTTCTAACAACATGACGTTCGACTACGTACGAACTTAACTGACTAGATAATCCCAAATCATGATCCAAACATCCTTTAGAATATTACTTAAATTGGTGATGAATCACCTACCTCAAAGTAGTGAAGAACAAGGAGGAACTTGAAGAAATCCAACACCGAGGGCTTGAACACCAATCTCCAATGATCTACAATCTTCCAACTCGTGCTAGGATGATGATATGAGAGGTTGAAGATGGAGGAGGTAACTTTCTAAGTCTAAGAATCCGGATTTGTGAAGTGAAAAAAATATGAAAAATGAAAAAGGGTGTTGTTCTATATATAGAAAATGGTTATTAGCGCGCTAGTCCATAATCATAGCATGCGCTAACGGTCATGCAGTCTACTGACCTTACTATTCTCAACATTTAGCATGCGCTATCCTCATACCAGTAGCGTGCGCTACAACGTTGACTCGGCTTTTCCCAAAAGCCGTCCAGGTTCATCCCGACATGATCCGACCAAGATCCGCGGCTGATCTCACCTACCAACACGTCTTAATCATGCAGACTACGTATAGCGCGCGCTAAGGTTCATATATAGCGTGCGCTACTAAACCCAAATTAGCGTACGCTACGTCTAGTCGATAGCGTGTGCTACATGTGCAAAAATCACAATATTGAACACAATCATGAAATCATCCGCTCAACAACACCGGATCATGAAATACGGAGAATAATACTCAGATCAAAATGCAACAAATACAATATCATAAGGTTCAAATACACATCAGAAATCTCGGGTATTACAACTATGCACCGAAAGCTGCGGAATCTCAGTCCCGAGCGGCCAGTACGACCATCACCTGTTTCAACTGTGGAGAGCAGGGCCATTTCAGCACTAAGTGTCTGAGGCAGACTGTCACGTGTAAAAACTGTGGGATTGTCGGGCATAAGGCCCGTTTTTTCCCGAAGAGACTCCAAACCCTACTCCGGTGACATCTCAGGCCCCGAAGTAGTCAGCGATTCAGAATCAGGCCACTCAGTCTGCGTCATTTAAGATGATGGGAGCAAACAAAGGCGGAACCCACATCTATCAGACGGGAGCATCCGGTTCCGGGGCTGGCAAGCCCCGAATTTATGAGATGAAGAGAGACAACGATCCGGAGGCCCGAATGATCTCAGGTACACTCGAAATTTTATCTCAACCTGTGTGTACCCTTTTTGATACTGGTGCATCACATTCATTCATTTCCGAGTCATGCTTGAGTAGACTTCATCTGGATAGTGCTACTAGCTGTGAACATTATATCATCGGGCTACCTGATGGTAGAAGAATTACTGGAGATCGTGAGATTAAGAATTGTCCGATTCAGCTTTATGGCCGTGATTGGTTGGCAGACCTGATCGTGGTATATTTACCTAGAGACGATGTTATTTTGGGTATGGATTGGATGGATCGTCACGATGCCATCCTTAGTGTCCGTAAGCATATGGTTCACTATTATTTCAGAAGATGGAGTCGAGTATGTATTTCAGGGGGGTAACCCCAGCCGTTCCGGAAAAGTTATTAATATGATGAAGGCAGTGAAGTTACTTAATCGGGGGTGTGTAGGTTATTGGTGCTATATGACCAAGACCGAGAAATCATCAGTGATGTTGATAGATATTCTTGTAGTGAGAGAATATGCCGATGTATTTCCAGACGAGTTACCTGGTTTACCTCCGCAGAGGGATGTGGAATTCACGATAGAGTTGGAGCCTGGTACATCTCCAATATCGAAAGCACCATACCATATGGCCCCGACCGAAATGCAGGAACTGAAGAGCCAACTGGAGGATCTGACCGAGAAGGGTTATATCCGACCAAGTGCATCCCTGTGGGGAGCACCAGTGTTATTTGTCAAGAAGAATGACGGTTCATTTCGCTTCTGCATTGATTATCGAGAGTTGAACATGGTGATGATCAAGAATAAATATCCCCTACCCCGTATTGATGATCTCTTAGATCAACTTCAGGGAGCTTCAGTGTTTTCCAAGATCGATTTAAGATCCGGGTATCATCAGTTGCGAATTCGAGAGTCAGATAACGTGAGGACAACATTTCGGACACGCTATGGACCTTACGAGTTTGTGGTGATGCCGTTAGGGTTAACTAATGCACCTGGTGTATTTATGGAGTTGATGAACCGAGTTTTCATCGACTATTTAGACCGGCTTGTGGTTGTTTTCATAGACGACATTTTGATTTATCCTCGTGACCGAGAGGAGCACGGATTTCACCTTCATTAGGTTCTCGACGTTTTAAGACGAGAGCAGCTCTATGGAAAGTTTTCCAAATGTAAATTCTGGATGTCCGAATTGACGTTTCTCGGACATGTGATTTTATCAGACGGAGTACGTGTCGACCCTTAGAATACGAAGGCTATCTGAGATTGGCAACCTCCAAAGAATGTTTAGGAAATCCGAAGCTTTCTAGGATTAGCTAGTTATTATCGGCGATTTGTGGAAGATTTTCTAAAATCGCTCAACCTATGATGAACCTTTTGCGGAAGGATAAGAAATACACGTGGACTGACGCGTGTCAACGGAGTTTTGAGGAGCTCAAGAGTTGTTTAATCTCAACGCCTGTCCTTTCCTTACCACAAGGGACGGAAGGATTCGTGGTTTATAGTGACACGTCCGGACAAGGTGTCGGATGTGTATTAATGCAGAACGGTAAAGTGATTGCCTATGCTTTGCGGTAACTGAGACCTTATGAGGTCAAATATCCGCCCCATGATCTGGAGCTAGCGGCTATGGTATTCGCGTTGAAGATTTGGCGTCATTATATATATGGCGTCACCTGTCAGATTTTCACTGATCATAAGAGTTTGAAGTATATATTTACTCAGAAGGAGTTAAATATACATCAGAGATGGTGGTTAGAACTGATTGAAGATTATGATATTGAGATTCAATATCACCCGGGTAAGGCGAATGTTGTCGCCGATGCCTTGAGCCGTAAGTCCGTTCAGGAGCAAATGCTTGCTCGATTAACTATTCAGAAGGAACTTCAACAGGAATTCCTAAGGCATGAGATCAAGGTTTGGTTACAGCGTGTACAAGGACAGTTATGTATGCTGGAGATTTCATCGCCACTTGAGGAGGCGATCAAAGTGAATTAGGGTTCAAACCCAATTTTATTGCGCATTCGAGATGATGTGGCTCAGGGGAAAGCCCCTGGATTTGTGGTCCACGAGGATTGACTTTTGCGATTTAAGAACCGGTTATGTGTTCCGACGGATGATGAGTTGAAAAACTTGATTTTGAGAGAGGCCCATGCTACCCCTTATTCTATTCATCCGGGGTCTAGCAAGATATAAAAGGACTTGAAACAAAATTACTGGTGGAGTAATATGAAACGAGAAGTCGCAGAATTTGTTTCGAGATGTTTAACCTGTCAACAAGTCAAGGCAGAATATCAGCGACCGACGGGTATGCTGAAACCTCTCCCTATTCCAGAGTGGAAGTGGGAAGATATTTCAATGGACTTCATCACGAGTTTTCCGACGAGTCGTCGTTGTATGAATACAATTTGGGTAATTGTGGATCATCTAACTAAGTCAGCCCATTTCCTTGAGATTAAGGATACGTGGGGTCCCGAGAGACTTGCCCAGTTGTTCATCAAAGAGATAGTGAGACTGCACGATACTCCTAAGAGTATTGTTTCTGATCGTGACGGGCGATTCGTGTCGCATTTTTAGAAATCTGTTCATCGTGCCATAGGAACTCAGCTCAATTTCAGCACGGCTTTTCACCCTGAGTCCGACGGGCAATCAGAGAGAACTATTCAGACGTTGGAGGACATGTTGAGGGTATGCATCCTCGATTGGAAAGATGATTGGGAAGCCCAATTGCCGTTGATCGAGTTCACGTATAATAATAGTTGGCATGCTTCGATTAAGATGGCACCTTACGAGGCCTTATACGGTCGCTGTTGTCGATCTCCCTTGTGTTGGGATGACTTAACAGAATCAATCGGCACCGAGCCCGATATGCTTATAGCCGCCCGCGAGAAGGTAGCTTTGATCAGGAGTCGTTTGTTGACCACTCAGAGTCGACAAAAGTCATATGCAGATAATCGTCGTCGACCATTAGAGTTCGAGGCAGGTGACCACGTTTTGGTCAAGGTATCCCCGAGCCGAGGTATTTTCCGTTTCCAGAAGAGAGGTAAGTTGAGTCCGAGATTCATTGGACCATTTGAGATTTTGGATCGAGTAGGCGAGCTGGCTCATCGTTTGGCCTTACCTCCGGCGTTGAGCCGAATTAATAATGTGTTTCATGTCTCTCAGTTGCGGAAGTATGTTGCCGCCCCAAGTCATATACTTCAGTTCAATGAAATCGAGATTGCGGATGATCATACGTACGAGGAGCGTCCTGTACGAATATTAGAGCAGCGAATCAAACAATTGAGGAACAAGACGATTCCTTTGGTTAAGGTTCATTGGTCTAGACATGGAGTCGAAGAGGCTACTTGGGAAATCGAGGATAGTATGCAGGAGAGTTATCCCGAATTGTTTGACCCTTAGTTTCGAGGACGAAACTCTTTTAAGGGGGGTGTATGTAATACCCTGTTGTAAATTCATTAATTATCATTCAGTATATTTTCACTCAGTAATAGTCATTCATCAATCATATTCATTCATTGTATTCACCATGAGAGTAATTCGTATCGTGCATCAGTAATTTATTCGTCATTCAACCTGGTTGGAGAATCGGGCCCAGAATATCATCGTTGTCATCTTTGTAGTGGGCTGTGGATGAGGAGTAGCGCACACTACGTACTCTTTTTAGCACGCACTAATTGAGTACGGGTAGCGTACACTACCTCTCAGCATTAGCGCACGCTAGTGTGGTTCAGACAGACAGTCCAGAAGGCGCTGGACTGGATTGGTGAGATTCATAGCACACGCTATGATCGGAGTAACGTACGGTAATGGTGTTTGTAGCGCATGCTAATGGAATTGTTGGTAATTGTGTTATTCAAGGTTGTTCGAGTGACCGATATCTCCATTAAGGACGTTTGTTCGTGAGAGGACATTTCATCACCGGTATTGAGTTAGTTAATTCTTACTCGGTTAAAAGGATACTCATTCCTTTCGTTGTTGTTCATGCATACATATAATTCATTCATAATATATCAATCACGTTGAGACTTTTAATTATCAATCTAATCATTTAATTCACGAGGAACGACGGTTCCAATCATCTCATTTGAAGTTATCACTCATTGCACCATTATTCCATCTCGGTAAGTCATTCTTAACCCTTGACGGATTTCTATTCATTATTCCCATCTCGGCCGCTTTTGTTCTTGTGACCTTCCGGGATTGTATTACGTTGCTGGGTGGTGGATGTGCCGAATTTTTATTCGGGCACACGATGGTCATGTGTATATACGGGACTCCGGACACATTAGACTGTGCACATAGTAACGTGCCTCCGTGAGACTAATTAGGCCAAGTTGTGGGTGTATATGCGGGACTCCGAACACTCGTCTACTTGTGCACTTGCACATTCCATTCGGGCGTACTATGATGCCCATCATTCAACTCAATTTCTTAATTCATTCATGTGATTATTGTATTTTGTTCAACTCTTGAGGATTGTTGTTCTGTGTAACTGACCCCGTTGGGGGATATTGTTTTCAGGTCATGGCAAAGCAAAGGCAAAGGAAGAGAACGTTGACGGCAAGGAGTCCCAGTGACACTAGTAGGGGGCCGCAGTCCATCTATTTGTTCATGTTTTCTTGTTATGTATTTTCCGCTGCACTTCCGTTTGGATTGTCATTTATTCAGTGTTGTATATTTCATCTTCACATGAAATGTACATGTCTTCGGTTCTCCTGGGTGTGTTATACTTGAAACTCCTCATCGGAGTAATTAATGATGTAATGGTGTTCGGTACTACATTTGCACTGTGTAATTCATTAATTTCCACTCGCCTGGTGGGTCCCAGTCGGGGGTCCACGACACTGTAATATCCGCCAAGTTTGGGGTGTTACAATCAATATCAGGGACACAAAGTCGATTTTGAAATCTCAAAACTCTGTTTTCATGAATTACAAATCCTGGGGCTTTTCCCTTGCTCACTTCATCACGTAACCGAATCATCAGAGGATCATCAAATTGCTTAGATTTGATTTCTTCGATTAATGACGAAGTTAATTCCATCACACACAGTTGCCCTTGGACTCTTTACAACTATACATGAATTCCTTCACGAATCAACTCTCGTTGAATGCTGGGCTGGGACGTGAGCATTTCCAGCATTCGAATGGAAACAGGTTTGCGGCTTAGTGCATCATCCACTACGTTCGTTTGCCTGGGTGATAAAGAATTTCCAAGCCGTAGTCTTTAATCAATTCCAGCCATCTCCTCTGTCGCATGTTTAACTCTTTCTGACTGAAGATGTATTTTAGACTCTTATGATCTGTGAAAATCTGAGTGAGTCCCATACATATAGTGTCTACATATCTTCAAGGCGAAAATAACAGCTGCCAGCTCCAAATTATGAGTTGGATAATTTACTTCATATGGTTTCAACTGCCGTGAAGCGTAGGCGATCACTTTCTCATTATGCATCAGTACACACCCGATACCTTGGTTTGAAGCATCACTGTAAACTATGAATCCTTCAGTTCCTTGTGGTAGTGCTAAAATTGGTGCCGTCATCAATCTCTTCTTCAATTCATCAAAACTGGCCTGACACATATCGTTCCATTCAAACTTTTGGGTTTTCTATAGCAATCGAGTAAGTGGATGAGTAATTTTGGAAAACCCTTCCACGAACCGACGATAATACCCAGCAAGTCCTAAGAAACTTCTGACTTCCTTCACGTTCTTAGGAGACTTCCAATCCAAAATTGCCTCGACTTTCTGGCGATCTACTCGGACTCCTTTCACTGATACCACATGACCGAGGAACATCACTTCTTTTAGCCATAATTCACATTTAGAAAGTTTGGCATACAATTGCTTGCTTCTCAAGAGGTCCAAAATGATCCGTAAGTGGTGCGCATGCTCTTCCGGGCTCTTGGAATAAACCAGAATATCATCAATAAACACAACTACAAATTTGTCCAAATACTCTATGAACACTCGATTCATTAACTGCATAAATACAACAGGCGCATTAGTGAGACTAAACGGCATCACCACAAACTCATAATGTCCGTAGCGAGTTCTGAATGCTGACTTTGGAACATCGGATTCCTTAATCCTCAACTGATGATATCTCGATCTCAAATCGATTTTGAAAAAAACTGCCGCTCCTTGCAACTGGTCAAACAAATCATCAATCCGTGGCAACGGGTACTTGTTCTTGATCGTCATCTTTAGCTCCCGGTAGTCGATACACAATCGAAGCGATCCATCTTTCTTTCGAACAAAAAGAACTGGTGCACCCCAGGGCGAAACACTTGGCTGAATATAACCTTTGTCCAGTAACTCTTCTAGTTGTTTCTTCAATTCATACATCTCAGTAGGTTCCATACGATACGGCGCCTTAGAAATCGTTGTAGCTCCTGGTTCTAGCTCAATGGTACACTCTACATCTCGTCGTGGAGGTAGTCCAAGTAATTCATCGGGGAATACCTCCAAAAATTCATTCACAACGAGAATGGATGAAAGCTCTACTTTTCCTTCTTCTTTCTTCATCGCGTAACACCAATACCCAGTACAGTCCTGTTTTAGCAGTTTGACGGCTTTCATAGCTTTGATCATTTTTCCTGAGCTTCCTGGCCTCCATCCCTCGAAGAATAATTCAAAACCATCTTCGGCTATCATCGAGATATTCCTCTTTCGGTAGTTCACAATAGCTCCATATCGTCTAAGCCAATCATCTCCAAGAATCAGATCGTCTCCTTGTATCTCTATCACAATCAGATTTGAGGGCCACTCTTTGCCTCCAATTGATACCAGAAAATCTCTAGTTTCAAATTTCCCCATAATTATTTCCCGACACGGTAAACCCACAACCGCTCACATTCATGAAAACAAGAAATGTTCAAGCGATTAACATAAGACAAAGATATAAACGAATGTGTAGCTCCTGTATAGAACAAAACACTAACTGGTTGAGAAAGGATCTGAACGGTACCTGATGCGATAGTTGCATTTTGATTGTCTGCCCTTCTCATCTCATAAAGGCGTGGAGGAGCGGACCCTGCACTCGATGCTTTTTTTCGGTTATATTGTCCTCTGCCTCTTCCTCAACCGAAATTCTGGGGCAGCTGAACACTCTGTTGCGTCTGAGGGACGCTCGTCTCTTTCGGGACTGGCTGTGAATTACGAGCTCCAAAAGATTTCGTAGTATCTTCACAGAACACCGCACGATGTCCTTCTCGTCCACAATCATAGCACATCCCGGCAGGGAGTGAGCAATCACGTCGATAGTGTCCTGTCCGACCACAGTTAAACACTTCCTGACTGCATCTGTCATGGCTGATACTGCTCTGGAGTTCTTCCCACCCTTGGATGGATGTGGAGGCCTCTTGAATGACTGAAAGGATGACTGGGCTTTGCGGGACCCATTACTCTTGTGCTCTGTGAAACTACCAGAGACTTTCTGCTTATTGGACTCAGAGAACTTTTCCATAGCTGCTTCTTTTATTTCATACGCCAGAGCTTTGTCTTGATACTGGCGGAGAGTGGTGCATTCGAAACCTGACATGTACCTCTGTATCTCCGGCTTCATTCTCATATCAAAGTGAATCATCATTTTTGAGTTGGTTCTAATGGTGGACTCGGTTCCATTTGGTTCGGTTTTTGACCGAAACCGAGAATCGAACCAAATATTTAGTTTTGGTTTGGTTCGGTTCTTTTTGAAGTTCGGTTCGGTTAAGTTCGGTTTTATAAATATTCGGTTCGATTTCGATTTGGTTTGATGTTTTTTCGGTTCTTCACAATATAAATTCAAATATTATATGCAATAGAATAAGTTATAAATAACAACAAGCCAACAAGAGTTATATATATGTTCAAGATAAAAGTTAGGTTGCATAGCAATTTACAAACATTTCAAAACATATAACAATCGTAAATCACAGTAGCTCATTCTCTCAACCTAAATTAATTGAATCACAAATTACATGAGCATATTATCGGTCCTCCTTGGACCCATAAGGGTCTTACAAAAGGAAAACGAATTATACTAAAATTTGAAACACACCAAAATCACAAAAACAAGGTCATTTAATTATGTTGAAATTTGACTTCGGTCCATTTCGGTCCGGTTCAGTTCCGCCCGACCCCGAACTGAGAACTGAACCAAATTAGTTCGGTTCGGTTCTGTTTTTTTGTTTTTCGGTTCGGTCTTCTTCGGTTTCGTTTTTTCTATTCTTTTTTCGGGTTTTTTCGGTTCGGTTTTTGATTTTTGGTTCCGAAATGCCATCCCTAGTTGGTTCTAACCAGGTGTCGAACAAACGCCAGTTGTTGATTAAATGTCTTAATTACCTGAGCTACCGGCACATCCGAAGGCTGTGCAGAAAAAAATTCTCGAACCATACCTTCTCTCACCGGACGAGGGCGGTACTGAGCTTCCATCATAAGTTTGAACTTTCCCCAATTGGCATCATTATCAACAGGTAGAATGGCTTCCCACCACTCGGACGCTTCTCCTGTTAGAAAATACTAGGTAATGGGGGCTCTCCGGTCATTTGGGCAGTTAATCCTGGAAAATACTTTCTCCAGTTCTCTCAACCAGTGATCCCATGTCGGTGTCTTATAAAAACCATCGAATTTCGGTGGGTGCATATTAGCCACCTCCTAAAGCCATCTGTCTCCTCGATTTCCCTAGTCTGGGATGCCTTGCTGTCTTTCCACCGGCTGCAATCGTACCGACACTTGCATTCTGTCAACTACTTGTGCAAATTGAGTCATCTGGTTGACCACTTGGCGTAGTATGTTGGGAACGTCAGGATTGGCATTCGTCTCCACCGTTAGTTCTCGTTCATTGTTAACGTACTCTTGCTGTTCGCTAGAATTGGAGTTAGCTTGATTTGATAGCGAATCAAGAACAGAGGGTGAAGCTTCCCTCTCTGCATTTCTTCGTCCGCGACCACGTCCACGTCCTCCTCTCATCATACTGTAAGCATAAATACTCAATATACAGGGAACAACATCGTACTAACATTCAAAAAGTATAACATGTAAAGGACAAGTTAAAGTTTAGGAAACTTACAACCACCGCTCACATGAAGATGTAGGCAGTACAGTGATGTTATTCGCGGCCGGTTAACTCAAAATGACACATCTGAACCATAATTTAACCTAACGGCCAAGATATCCATATTCTTAGCTCTGATACCATATTCTGTAACATCCCGAGATATTCAGGATTATTACAGCGCCGTAATCCTCGATATAAGGATTTACAAGGCTAAGAATTTAAAAACAATATTTATTAAATACCAATCATAGAAATGATTATTACATCACCAGTCTAAAACATACAAATCAATCCACATCCGAATACAAACTTCAAATACGACAAAACAACATCGTACTCGAGTACTTTATTTAAAAACAAAACGCAACTGACAAACCATTCCGGCCATTACATCACTCCGCACTCTCGTCGTCATCCGGCTCAAGTGGTTGCTTCCCCATCCTCCTGTATTCTGAACATAGAACAAATGTTCACCCCCGAAGGGGTTAGCACAACGATGCTAGTACAAGTACGATAATTATACAACAACATATTATTCAATATCACATGAAGAATAATAACAACATCCTCAATGATAATAACAACGAGTCTCTACCACGAGAAGACTCACAATACCATACGCAACATGATAAACATAACATGATAAAAATACCATTTTCAATTCTTAGCCCCATTTTCAATTTTTTTTTTCTTTTTAAGCATTGTACTTTGGAAGTACAATATTTTAATTGTGTACTATTTTTATTATAAAATAAGGGCTCTACTAATTCCTCCCTTCTTTTACTCCCCCCGCCCTCTTGACAAAAAAGAGCAAAATGTCCTTTTTGTCTCCGCCATATATATATATATATATATATATATATATATAGATAGATAGATATATAGATATATAGATATATATGTAAAGTAAAATAAAAATTCAAAGAAAAAAGAACAAGTGTGTGTGTGGGGGGGGGGGGGGCAACTGTCTGAATACAAAGGATAAAATTGGAAAACAAAAGAAAAAGTGGGGGGGTGGGGGGGAGACAGCTTTCAGGAGGGGGGGAAGCATTCTCTAAAATAATAACACTATTGCACTAGGGTGATTGATTGATGGGAATTGTATACAAATCTCTATGTATTTTTACTAAAGAATGGTGTTAATAACAACACCATTGAACTACTCTACTGCCCCTTGGAGAATGGTATTTCTTTTGACTTTCCTTTAATTTTCTGTCTGCATTTACTTTTTCACCTCTTTGATCCCTAGTTCTTCTATAAATGAACCTCTTTGGTCCCTGGTTCTTATATAAATGAACCTCTTTGGTCCAGGAAATTACACATTTTTATTTCATCATGAGCTCGACTAGAGGTTCAGCTTCTCTTTATTGTCACGAACATAATGTTGTCCGGGACATGTCTAGTCAAGGTTCATGCGATCCTTTATGTGATGAACGCACTTCCAGCATACATCACTACCTTCTAGTTCCACTCAAGGTTCATGCATCTAAACCAATAACTCAACCATTTGCTTTATTACTAGCTCGTTACTTATATTATGTCATACTCCTATATATAACATTTGGTGCTAATGATTAATTGATTTTTTGATAGAATCTTCTGTTCGGATGCATATCAAAGCGAGGGAAGAACGTGAAAGAGATCTTGAAGTGAAAAGAAGTAATGAGAAAGAACGTGAAATGAAGCAAATTGAATTTGAACATGCAAGTCAAGTGATTAGGGGAGAACATGTTGAAGAACGAAAGATGGTGGCAATGGAGGATTTTGTTTAATTGGACCCATGATGTGAAAGATAGTGTTATTTTTTTCATAATGTTTATTAGGCTCTCTTTTTCTTGTTTCTTGAATAAAACTCCTAGTACTTTTTTTATTCTGTTTTTTATGAATTTTTATATTCTGTTTTTTATCCATACGCTTTCCGGATGTTTGTTTCTTATGCAGCAGTTTTTTTCCTTTCCTTCCTTTTTATTCTTTTTTTTTTTCTTTTTGTTTTAGAGAAATGTTTTCTTACAAATTTTTTATATTCGTTTTTTATTCTGTTTTTTATAATGTCTTTCCACAAGAAATGTTTCTTATACACACTAGAAACGATATTTCAAACAGAATAAATATGTACGTGTGTGTGTGTGTATATATATATATATATATAAAGAGTACATCTAATTTACTTTAATAAGTCTAGGGCTTTCTTCTCCCCGCCTCTTTGTGAGTTTTATTTCTCTCTTTTCTCTCTGCTTTCACTCATGTCAACCATAAATTATGTTTCGTTGCTGGAAAAAAAGAATGGGAACTAAGTCTGATCCCCTTTTTGTGTATTTGTTCAACTTCTTTTATTTTGTATTTTTTCAAGATGATAAGTGTAATGAATACTGAATGTGCTCTATGAACTACTTATCTTTGTCACTTTGAGTATTTAATCCGAATGTTCTAGAAGTGTTTCAATTGTCATTGTAATTTTAACCAAAAATCTATGCATATCACCTCTTTATGAATTAGTAAGCTCATCTAATCTTTTTCTTTTTTCTTTTTCCTTTTCTCACTTCCAGAAAGATGTTCTTTAGGCGTCATGTTTAATGCATAAACCAAATAATATAAACTAATCAGCATCATGTTTAATGCACAAACCAAATAATATAAACTAATCAGTAAGGAATAATAGCACCTGGATTAATTGATGATTAATTGTTTTGCCTTTGCCTCAAACATGACTCCAAAATAGTAAAAGATAGCAAAGCCTACAAAATAATACACAAGATAGAATTAAATCAGGTGATTCATATATATTCTAATTTTGAATAAATTAAAATAACAATAAAATCAATTTAATTGCAATAAAATAATCCACAAAACACAAAAAAATAAGAAAAAAAATAAAAAATAAATAAAAGAAAGCAATTGGCGAGAAACTGTTTTATACTTTCTTTACTGCCATCGAAAAGTAACAACATAAGTTACATAACATAATCTAAATTTAATATTGAAAGCAAAAACAGTACATAACTATATTTATATTTAGTCAAAAAGAAAATAAATTAGATAATAGCAACCAATGATTTGAAAATAAATTGTATGAGTTGTCTACGAACGAAAGGAATAAAAATTGCAACCAATGATTTGATAATAGCAACCAATGATTTGAAAATAATAGCAACCAATGTTAAATTAGAAAATAAATTACATAAGTTAGCATTTTCTTTGTCTACGAACGAAAGGAAGCTGTTACTTTGTATGAGTTGAAGGTCCCCTCGAATTTCTCTTCTAATTTACGTAGAGTTGTCCATCATGCAACCAATGATTTGAAACAGTGTAAGTCTCACGATTGGCATTTTCGGTTCTTTGTTGATTCGAACCATTAGCATGTCGTAAAGGAACAAGCTCCAGTTGTATTTGCACATTTTGTCCACATCCGCAACAAATTGGGTGTAGTACCACCCAATGCTGTATCCATTAGTTGGAGCAAGTGCATATGCAAGGACGTACAACACGGCCAAACGGGCAAAATCCGTCACTATCATTAATGAGGGGGTTCTTTACTTAAGCATGAGCATGAGATTGATGTAATTATACACACTATAAGGAGACAATATAGTTGTAGAGAATGAGACTTAACAACAAAATGAGGAATCCACAAGACTCAAACACCCAACATGACAGTACATATTTTAGGATTTGAAGAGGACCTTTTCATTCTATTCTTGTAATTAACCTGAGTTTGCAGACCTGTAGGCAGTAAAAATAAAAATCCCAAGGATACAATGTTCAGTTCTGAGAATAAAGAGAATGTAGTATGGGGCTTATTTCCTTAAATTAATATGATCCTGCAGTGTGGGTCTTATTTCTTTTCTGTTTTGTTTTCCACAGGGCCAAGAGGAAACCCATTTATTCTCCGATTTGCTCAGAGATTGAACTGTGTCGCATCGGGAAAAAATGGCGACGGTGGTGATAGAGACTCGGCAGTCTGATGTGTTGGGATATCAAAGGATCATTATAATGAATTACCTCTGATTTGAGAGAAAAATATTTATTCTATTATCACTCAAGAATAGATACAAACTCACAAAATAGAAAAACTCTCAACCTCACTCAATCACTTCTTGGATTGTTATTTCCTCTACTTGGGATTTTCACTCTTGGAGATGGGATGGTTACAAATGCTACAAACATGCCTTATTTATAGGTAGTAAACATGGTGTGAAATGATGGTGTGAAGGGATCAACCATGGTGGGTATTGTGAAGTTTCCCATCATTTTCTTGTCAAACTTGCCAACTAATTGTTCAACTGTAGATGGCTTCTAGATGTTGATTTTGTTGATGACCTTCTAGATGATGTTGATTTTGTTAGGTGGCAATGACCATCAACACTCCCCCTCATTGCCGACACTCCTGATACGTAATACCATTCCAAGTAGGTCTCGGAATTTGAAAATCCTTTTTGCAGATAAGCTCTTCGTAAATATGTCTCCAATGTAATATCCGGATTTATTACTATGTATTTTACCTGTATTCGAATCCTGTATTATTCGGAATTGTAATCTTGATGATTGGAGTATGATATTTCTTACATTGATATCTTTGTACATAAGTATAGCAACATGCAAAATTTCTCATGCAAACTCGTGATAGCGCACGCTAAGAATGTAGCTTAACGCGCGCTATCGAGCTACTACTAGCGCACGCTATGTATGTAGGAGTTGCGTGCGCTAAGCACTCAATTATTGAGCGGGACGGCTAGCACATGCGCCAGCCGGGACATGGGTCCGGATAAGATTCCCGCGGACGAACCTGGACAGTTTTGAAGTCAACTCTTATTAGCGCGCGCTAAGGAATGCTTAGTAGCGTGCGCTAATTAGCTAAAGTGCAGAATATTATAAATGAGACAACAACCCGTTTTGGCTCACATTTCATTCGTCCATTCTTCATTCTTAGGAGGCCAGAGAGCTATATTAATCCTTCTACACACTTAGAACACATCGTATTGATCCTTGTATATTGGTTATCACTTGTGAGTGATCATTAAAGTGGAATAGCACCTTGGAGTGGCATACAACCAACCGAAGTCGGATTCTACCTTACGGTTCAATGATTTTCGTCATATTAAGGTATGTTCAACCTATCTCCAGACTTAGAGTTGGATTCTAAAGAATTAGATGATCATGTTAACAAGATATTGAATTTTCATTAGTGAATTATTCAACATGCATCATGTTTGGAATATAGAGATGGTTATGCCTCAAGTACCTTGATTATGAACATCATGATTCGAATCTTATTACAATGAACAAGTAGAGAAAGCTTCTATCATCGGTAATCCAAATCTAGTAGATGACTCCATAGCAATCATGGACTTGACTTTAACATCATTATTGTTAGATGAATCTAAGGGATTGATCATGGAAGGATTTATCTAGTATAGATAGAATGTTAAACAACTACAGTATGATAATTTTGATTGATATAAAGGTGTCGATATCAACCGTTAAGCCTTTCGAATTGTCGTATGAAGATTGTAGTCGGAATGGAAGATGGTTTCATAATAGTATACATATCCTTGAATCCGAAATTGTTGTTATCCGTAAGATCATTCATAGCCATATAAACATGATATTCATGGAGGTAACATGAACTAACACTGAGGATTTCATTTGGTTTGATCATGTTGAGGTCCATCTACTGCCCAGTAGTACACTGCCATGCACAGTTAGCGCACGCTAAGCTATGTAGATTAACGTGCGCTATCGAGCACGAGTTAAGGTACGCTACATTCTGTACGTAACGTACGCTAGGCCATCAGACGAGTCAGTCAGCTGATCAGTGAAGTACTAACCATGCATAGTTAGCGTACGCTATGCTTTGTTGTTTGCGTGCGCTATCGAGCAGACTTAACGCACGCTACACATAGTACTTAGCGTGCGCTAAGAAGTTCAGACAGATTGCATTTTATGAGCTTTTGGCCATAAATCGAATTGTTAGACATTCGTACGACGTGAGATAAATCCTATATTATTTATTTTGTTAAGGTTTGAGCTTGTTACGTGATTGATTGAGGAGGACGACCTTCGAGTGTTCGTTTTCGTGGAAGTATTGTTCTTATCTTCGAATCGAGGCAAGTACCTTATTTGTTTTACGTATTGATGTTATACATATTGTCATGCATGTATGTCGTTGTTGTATGTCCACCTCGTGTTGGTCCGACGGGATCATCGGGGGATCTATGCTAGCGTGCGCTGGATCATCGGACGGGTTTTTCCACCACGGGTTGGTCTGACGGGATCATCGTGGGTTCTAGGCAGTGAACGCTGGATCATCGGAATTACCATGTGTATGTTATGATATCATGTTGTGATTATCAGTTGTGTATGTTATGTTTGAGTTTCTCGCAGGAGAAGACTCGTTTGACATTTTATCATTTACGTTATTATTATTATTCTGCATGTGACGTTGAATAAAATATTGTGGTACTTGTACTAGCATCGTTGTGCTAACCCCTTCGGGGGTGAACATTTTGTTTATGTTCAGGATCCAGGAGAGCGGAAAACAACCACTTTGGAGCCGCATGATGACGAGGGTGCGAGTGATGTTCGTAGGGTTTATTTGTGCATTGTTTATTGGTTATTTCAATAAGTACTCGAGTACGAAGTCATTTATGATGAATTTGAATTTGGTGATGTATTATTAAGTTCTGTTGAACAATTGTACTTTCGGTATTTGGTGAAGCTGTTGTATCTTAATCCGATATTTCCATTCGTTAGTATTTCTTAATGTCTGTTCAATTCTTGACCTTGTAAATCCTTATGTAAAGGATTTACGGCTATAATATTCTGAATATATCGGGGTGTTACGAATATGGTATCGGAGCTAAGATTATGGATATCTTGGCCGTTGGGTTAAAATAGGGGTCATTTATGTCTTTTGAGGTGACCGCCGTGAATGACATCACCGCCTTTGCCACGTCTTCATGCGAGCGGTGGTTGTAAGTTCCTAAACTCTATCTCGTTCTTTACATGTTGTGTCTCTTTATACTTGAATATTAGAACGATGTTGTTTCCTGTATATTGAGTATTTATGCTTACAGTATGTTGAGAGGCGGACGTGGACGTGGTCGCGGTCGTGGGCCGCGACGAAGAAATCTTTGAAAGGAAGCGTCGCCTTCTAATCGGGCCGATCATAGCTCGGGCGAGCCGCAACAATCTATTAATAACGGAACCTGCTGTGCAGAGATCCTTCGTCAAGTGGTGAACCATATGACTCGGTTCGCCCAAGTCGTGGACCGAATGCAAGTGGCGGTGGGACTACGGCAGGAGAGAGACAACAAGGGATCCCGGACATGGGAAATCGAGGTGACCGGTGGGCGCAAGAGGTAGCGAAGATGCAACCACCCAAATTCGACGGTATTTCGAGACTCCCACAGGACCATTGGTTGAAGGAACTGGAGAAAATCTTTGCGGAATTAACTACCCAGGGCAATAGGAGAGCCTCTATCGCGCAATACTTTACGATAGGGAAGCGTCCGAATGGTGGGAAGCCATCGGCTGTAGACCATGATCTTGATTGGACGAGTTTAGATTGATGATGGAAGCTCGATTGCCCTCGTCTGTGAGGGAAGCCAAAGTTCGGGAGTTTTTCTCCGCTCAACCTTGAGATGTGCGGTATCCTGCAATTAAGACGTTTAACCGGTGGCATTTGTTCGACATCGGTCGAGCAGGATGCGAAATGATGATCCATTTCGATATGAGGATGAAACCAAATCCAGAGGTACATGTCGGATTTGAATGTACCACACTCCGTCAATACCGAGGATAAGGCGTTGGCGTATGAGATCAAGGCGGCTATGGAGAAATTTTCTAATCCAAGAAAGAGAAAGTCTCTGGTACTTTTACAGAGCACAAGAACAATGGGCCCCGTAAGGCCCAGTCATCCTTTCACTCCTTCAAGAAACCTCCGCACCCAGCTAGGAGCGGAAAGAACTTCGGAGTGACATCAACTATTACCGATGTTACCAGAAATGTTTTAATGCGCCCAGACGGCACTATCGACGGAATTGCCCCCTACCTGCCGTGACTTGTTTTGATTGTGGACGAGAGGGACATCGGGCGGTGTTTTGTGAAGAGGCTGCAAAGTCTTTTAGAGCCCGTACCCGGCCCGGTCAGAAGGAAACCGATATCAGCAGACGCAGCAAAGTGTTCGGATGCCTCAAAATTTTGGCCGCGGACGAGGCGAGAGGACAATGGGACCGAAGGGGACATCGAGTGCGGATCTGCTCCCCACGTCTGCGAGATGAAGAGGACAGCGATCGAGATCTTCTTTGTCGCATCAGTCTTGTCCGAGATCCTTTCCCAGCCAGTTAGCGTTTTATTCGATACAGGAGCTACGCATTCTTTTATATCTTTATCTTGTGTAAATCGTTTGAATATTTCTGGTTTTCATACTTGTGAACCTTATGTTGTTGGTTTACCGAGTGGAGAGAGGATTGTCGGGAACTTAGAAACTAGAAATTTTCCTGTATCATTTGGAGGCAGAGAATGGTTCTCAAATTTGATTGTAATAGAAATGCAAGGAGACGACCTGATACTCGGAGACGATTGGCTTAATCGATATGGAGCAATTGTAAACTACCGAAGGAGGAATATCTCGCTGATCGCTGATGATGGTTCCGAAATATTGTTCGAGGGTGGAAACAGGAAGCTCGGGAAAATTGATCAAGGCGATGAAAGTCAAATTGTTGAAACAGTGTATCGGATCTTGGTGCTATGCAATGAAGAAAGAAGACGAAATTGTGGAACTTTCATCCATTCCTGTTGTGAGCGAATTTCCGGATGTATTTCTGACGAGTTACGGACTACCTCCACGAAGGGATGTAGAATTTACCATTGGTGGAACCGGAGCTACACCAATTTCTAAGGCGCCGTATCGTAAGGCACCTCTTGAGATGTACTGGCCGAAAAGCAGTGGAGGAGTTCTTGGACAAAGGCTATATTCAGAAGCGTTTCGCCACAGAGCGCCGATTCTTTTGTCCGAAAGAAGGATGGATCGCTTCGACTGTGTATTGACTATCGAGAGCTGAACAAGATGATGATTAAGAACAAGTATCCGTTGCCACAGATTGATGATCTGTTTGACCAATTGCAAGGGGCAACAGTATTTTCTAAAATTGATCTGAGATCAGGGTATCATCAGCTGAGGATTAAGGAATCTGATGTTCCGAAATCAGCGTTCAGAACTCGCTACGGACATTATGAGTTTGTAGTGATGTCGTTTGGTCTCACTAACGCACCTGCTGTATTTATGCAATTGATGAACCGAGTGTTCATCGAATTTTTGGATAAATTTGTGGTCGTGTTCATTGATGACATTCTGGTGTATTCTAAGAGCCCGAGAGAACATGCGCAGCATTTGCGGATTGTATTGGAACTTTTGAGAAGCGAGCAATTGTACGCCAAACTTTCTAAGTGTGAATTCTGGATAAAGGAAGTTGGTGTCATCTAAAGGAGTCCGAGTAGATCCTCAGAAGATCGAAGCAATTATAGATTGGAAACCTCCAAAGAACGTGAAAGAAGTCCGAAGCTTCTTAGGACTTGCTGGATATTATCGTCGATTCGTGGAAGGGTTTTCTAAAATCTCCCGCCCACTTACTCGACTCCTGCAGAAAACTCAAAAGTTTGAGTGGAATGAGTTGTGTCAGGTTAGCTTTGATGAATTGAAGAAGAGATTGACGACGGCACCGATTCTATCACTTCCACAGGGAACTGGAGGATTTATAGTTTACACTGATGCTTCGAACCAAGGGCTCGGATGCGTATTGATGCAGAATGATAAGGTGATCGCTTATGCGTCGCGACAGCTGAAACCTTATGAAGTGAATTACCCAACACATGATTTGGAGCTAGCAGCAGTAGTTTTTGCTTTAAAGATCTGGAGGCATTATCTGTACGGGACTCACTGTCAGATCTTTACGGATCACAAGAGTCTCAAATACATCTTCAGTCAGAAAGAATTGAACATGCGGCAAAGAATATGGTTAGAACTGATTAAGGACTATGACTTGGAGATTTTGTTTCATCCAGGCAAAGCGAATGTAGTGGCCGATGCACTCAGCCGCAAGCCTGTTTCTATTCAGATGCTGGAGACTCTGACCTCCCAACTTAGCCTTCAACGAGAGATGATTCGAGAAGGAATTGAAGTGTGGTTACAAAGAGTCCAAGGACAACTGTGCGTGATGGAAATAAATTCATCATTAACCGAAGAAATCGAATATAGACAGGCAGATGATCCTCTGATGATTCGGTTACGTGATGAAGTGATCAAGGGAAAGGCCCCCAGATTCATAATTCATGATGATGGAGTTTTTAGATTTCAGAACCGACTCTGTGTTCCCGATGTCGATGTTCTGAAACAGACAATTATGAAGGAAGCTCACAGTTCGGCCTATTCTATCTACCCAGGCACCAATAAGATGTATAAGGACTTGAAGCAGAATTTCTGGTGGGGCAACATGAAGAAAGATGTAACGGACTATGTTTCGAAATGCTTGACTTGTCAGCAGGTTAAGATCGAGCATCAACGGCCTGCCGGAATGTTGAAGCCACTCCCGATTCCTGAATGGAAGTGGGAGGACATATCGATGGACTTTATCACTAGTATGCCTAGAACCAGGACAGGAATGAACATGATTTGGGTGATAGTTGATCGTTTAACCAAATCAGCTCATTTTCTGGGCATTAAGGACACGTGGGGACCAGAGAGGTTGGCACGAGTATTTATTTCGGAGATAGTTCGATTGCATGGTACGCCGAAAACCATTGTTTCTGATCGAGACGGCCGTTTTGTGTCTCACTTTTGGAAAGCGATTCATAAGGCCTTGGGGACCGAATTGAACTTCAAGATAACTTATCACCCGCATGATCGACGGACAATCGAGAGGACCATTCAAATGGTGGAAGATATCTTTGAGGGCACTGTGCCTTAGGTAGTCAATCGATTGGGAAGTTCATCTGCCGTTGATTGAATTTACCTACAACAATAGTTGGCATGCTTCCATTAAGATGGCACCGTTTGAGGCATTATACGGGAGGAGATGTAGATCGCCCTATGTTGGGATGATTCATCGACTTAATCGGGACGAGAACCCGAGTTGATCGTACGGACTCGAGAAAAGATAGCCTTGATTCATGAAAGGCATTGACCGCCTGCAGTCGCCGAAATCTTACGCAGGCGTCGCGTCGCCCATTGGAGTTCGATCGAGACCACGTACTTTTGAAGGTTTCTCCTACTCGGGGAATCTTTCGTTTCGGAAGGAAAGGAAAGCTGAGTCCGAGATATATCGGACCATTTGAGATCCTTGAGAGAGTTGGGGAGTTGGCATACAGATTGGCATTGCCGCCGTCATTGTGCCATGTTCATAACGTGTTCCACGTATCCCAGTTACGGAGGTATATACCAGATCCCAGTCATATCATTGATTTCTGCGAGATCGATGGGACATTTGAAGAAAGACCGGTCAAGATACTCGAGAGACGAGTTAAGCAGTTGAGGAACAAACCAATCGTTTTGGTCAAAGTTCAATGGTCACGTCACGGAATGGAAGAAGCCACATGGGAAAGCAGGCGGTATGAAGTCCAGATATCCCGAGTTATTTTCGTCTTGAGTTTCGGGACGAAACTCCTTTTTAGTAGGAGAGTATGTAATATCCGGATTTATTACTGTGTATTTTACCTGTATTCGAATCCTGTATTATTCGGAATTGTAATCTTGATGATTGGAGTATGATATTTCTTACATTTATATCTTTGTACATAAGTATAGCAACATGCAAAATTTCTCATACAAACTCGTGATAGCGCACGCTAAGAATGTAGCTTAACGCGCGCTATCGAGCTAATACTAGCGCACGCTATGTATGTAGGAGTTGCGTGCGCTAAGCACTCAATTATTGAGCGGGACGGCTAGCACATGCGCTAGCCGGGACATGGGTCCGGATAAGATTCCTGCAGACGAACTTGGACAGTTTTGAAGTCAACTCTTATTAGCGCGCGCTAAGGAATGCTTAGTAGCGTGCGCTAATTAGCTAAAGTGCAGAATATTATAAATGAGACAACAACCCATTTTGGCTCACATTTCATTCGTCCATTCTTCATTCTTGAGAGGCCAGAGAGCTATATTAATCCTTCTACACACTTAGAACACATCGTATTGATCCTTGTATATTGGTTATCACTTGTGAGTGATCATTAAAGTGGAATAGCACCTTGGAGTGGCATACAACCAACCGGAGTCAGATTCTACCTTACGGTTCAGTGATTTTCGTCATATTAAGGTATGTTCAACCTATCTCCAGACTTAGAGTTGGATTCTAAAGAATTAGATGATCATGTTAACAAGATATTGAATTTTCATTAGTGAATTATTCAACATGCATCATGTTTGGAATATAGAGATGGTTATGCCTCAAGTACCTTGATTATGAACATCATGATTCGAATCTTATTACAATGAACAAGTAGAGGAAGCTTCTATCATCGGTAATCCAAATCTAGTAGATGACTCCATAGCAATCATGGACTTGACTTTAACATCATTATTGTTAGATGAATCTAAGGGATTGATCATGGAAGGATTTATCTAGTATAGATAGAATGTTAAACAACTACAGTATGATAATTTTGATTGATATAAAGGTGTCGATATCAACCGTTAAGCCTTTCGAATTGTCGTATGAAGATTGTAGTCGGAATGGAAGATGGTTTCATAATAGTATACATATCCTTGAATCCGAAATTGTTGTTATCCGTAAGATCATTCATAGCCATATGAACATGATATTCATGGAGGTAACATGAACTAACACTGAGGATTTCATTTGGTTTGATCATGTTGAGGTCCATCTACTGCCCGAGAGTAAGCGCCATGCCAGTTAGCGCACGCTAAGCTATGTAGATTAACGTGCGCTATCGAGCACGAGTTAGCGTCGCTCGTTGCATGCGTAACGTCGCTAGGCCATCGACGAAGTCGATCGGTGATCGGTGAAATCGACCATGCATAGTTAGCGTACGCTATGCTTTGTTGTTTGCGTGCGCTATCGAGCAGACTTAACGCACGCTACACAGAGTACTTAGCGTGCGCTAAGAAGTTCAGACAGATTGCATTTTATGAGCTTTTGGCCATAAATCGAATTGTTAGACATTCGTACGACGTGAGATAAATCCTATATTATTTCTTTTGTTAAGGTTTGAGCTTGTTACATGATTGATTGAGGAGGACGACCTTCGAGTGTTCGTTTTCGTGGAAGTATTGTTCTTGTCTTCGAATCGAGGCAAGTACCTTATTTGTTTTATGTATTGATGTTATACATATTGTCATGCATGTATGTCGTTGTTGTATGTCCACCTCGTGTTGGTCCGACGGGATCATCGGGGGATCTATGCTAGCGTGCGCTGGATCATCGGACGGGTTTTTCCACCACGGTTTGGTCTGACGGGATCATCGTGGGTTTGTATGTTATGATATCATGTTGTGATTATCAGTTGTGTATGTTATGTTTGAGTTTCTCGCAGGAGAAGACTCGTTTGACATTTTATCATTTACGTTATTATTATTATTCTGCGTGTGACGTTGAATAAAATGTTGTGGTACTTGTACTAGCATCGTTGTGCTAACCCCTTCGGGGGTGAACATTTTGTTTATGTTCAGGATCCAGGAGAGCGGGAAAACAACCACTGGAGCTGCATGATGACGAGGGTGCAGAGTGATGTTCCGGCCGGGTTTATTTATGCATTGTTTATTGGTTATTTCAATAAGTACTGAGTACGAAGTCATTTATGATGAATTTGAATTTGGTGATGTATTATTAAGTTCTGTTGAACAATTGTACTTTGATTTTGGTCGAATCTGTTGTATCTTAATCCCGATATTTCCATTCGTTAGTATTTCTAAATGTCTGTTCAATTCTTCAGCCTTGTAAATCCTTATGTAAAGGATTTACGGCGCTGTAATATTCCTGAATATATCGGGGGTGTTACATCCAACCTGGTCTTCGGTCATGACTGTCTTCATGTCAATGTCTTCTTTAAGTACTTTCTCAGTAAGAAATGATAGTGTACTTCCACATGTTTGGTCCGAGCATGAAATACTTAATTCTCAGCCAAATGAACTGCTGACAGATTGTCACAGTGTAATGCAACTCCATCTTCTATTGGTTGGTTCAAATCCTTAATGAGTTGAGTCAACCAAGCACACTCTTGTGCTGCAATCGCCCCTGCTCTATATTCTGCTCCAGTAGTTGAAAGAGAAACGGTAGGTTGTCTCTTACTGCTGTAATACCCGAGAATTTTGTTCCGGGTTCGTTGAGTTTTTGGGGCTTGATCGGATTGTTATTGCCCTCATCGTTGGAATTTTGTGCCATGTTTGGGTGTGCCTTATTGGGACATGTGTTTGGAGACGTTTTGGATCACTATGTGAGTTTTTGGGTTTTTGTAGTGTAGCGCACGCTAATGCTTGTGGCATAGCGCACGCTACGGCGTTGTGGTTAGCACACGCTACCGAATGTGTAGCGCACGCTAACTAGCAGTCCAGAGGCAGTCCAGGAGCTACTGGACTGGGACTGGGGCTTTGTTAGCGCACGCTAAGGTCTATAGCTAGTGCACGCTATCGACTGCTTAGCGCATGCTCTTCCTTCTTTCTAGCGCACGCTACCCGGTAGGTGCAGTTCTGTCCAGAGGCCACTGGACTGGTTTCGTGACCCGTTAGCGCGCGCTATGCTCATGGGTCTAGCGCACGCTAACAGTGTTATTCGGTAAGTTCTGGGCATTGACCTCGTTAGCGCGCGCTAATGCTGTCTGGTTAGCGCACGCTAATTACTGTCCAGTATAAATACTGGACAGCAGGCTTCACTTCGTCATTTCTCTTATTTCTTCATCCCTTCCGACGGGAGCGAGCTCCAGAGGCGATTTTGAGCGACCTTCTTCCTCAAGCTTCATCTCGGAGTAGATTTGTAGGTGTTTAACAACATCTAATCATCTACTTTGCTCAAATCAAGGTAATCTCTTCTTAGAACCCTAGCTTCTTGAATTTGGGGTTTTTCCTTAGATTTGTGATTCTTAACCGATCTCATCCGATCGGTTGTATATTCTTTTTTGTCTTGACCGTAATCTTCAGATGTTGTTAACCATTCATCGATTTTTATCGCCCAGATCAATGATTCTTGATTTCTTTGATAACACTTAGATCCCAATTGTTTTTAGGATCATTTCGGATATCGATTAGTGTTATTGATTCGTGGTGATGTTATTTTCGTAGTATTCGTGGGATTGCCGAATCCTTGGTCATTTTTGGAAGTTCGAGAACTATCTGACCGTGTTCGTTCATTGTTCGGTTACTCGTGGTATCGAGGCAAGTATCTTGTCCATACGTTTCATGTTTCGTAGGCGTAATTATTGAGAATGGTTTTTATGCGAAACCCAATGTTTAATGAACGTAAAAAGGGATCGGTATGTTCTCGATAAATGTTGTCTTTCAATAATAATTCGTGTACTTCGTGAATATATGTGTTCTCGGAATATGTGTGTTGGTTTTGTATGTTGAAAAGATGCTAGGATCACTTTGAGTGAGTTAAATAGACCGTAATCCTTTGCCGGGGATTACGTAATGTTATGTGTACTTGTTTGGTAAGAACGTATTGTGTGTGATATTAGCTGTTACTCCTTTAAAAGGAGGTTGTGATGTTTAAGTGTTTCTTGGCTTGATGTTCTGCTCATTGTTATGTGATCGTTGAAAGTGATGTGCCTCCGGGTAGGATTATTATATCTCCGGGATCCATACTTGCTAGTATGGGTCGGGCGTGACCGTAGGGTTATCCAATCCGGGCATGTCTTGCGGGGACTCCGAGGTTCGGGGCTTGCTTGCCCGATGCCGGGATAACTTGTGGGGGTTATCATCGGGTATGTCTTGCGGGGACTCCGAGGTTCGTGGCATCTTAGCCCGATGCCGGGATAACTTATGGTTGTGGTTTGGAATGGTTCCGTGACTGTTGTCACGAGGACATGTGATTTGGTATGGTTTCCTATTGGGTTATTCACTCGGGTATGTTCTACGGGAGCATCTGAGGTTCGTGGCTTGTTAGCACGGGACGCGAATAATCCTTAGGAACATGTGTTATGTGATATGGGTCGTGGACCCTGTGGCTTATGATTTGGGTCTTAGACCCCGTGTGTTGTGAATTGAGTTGTGACTCCGCATTTTATTATTGGAATCGTATTTTGGAAAGATGATTTTGGGCTGTGTCCCCAAGTGTTTTCGAAAGACTTGAGAATTCCTTAATTCCAAATGTTTTTAAACTCCCGAGACCGTAAAATATTTTGTATGAGATTCATGGTTCTATTCCTACCTTTTATAAATCAAACTGTTTTGATTAAGTGAATTATCTCGGGAAATATATTCAAGATTTTTTTATATTCTTGGAGTATGTTGCGTATGGCTTGTATTTCTGTTTTATACTTGCACTAGCAAAACAGTGGAGTTTTGCTAACCCCCGAGTAATCGGGGGGTGGATGCTGTATTGCGTCCAGGTACTTGCAAGTTGTTGGGGAGCGAATCACAGGATCGATACGAAGGATGATGGAAGACGACGATACTAATCACATGAAGACCATTCGTTGAGTATTTTGGTAGAGTCTCAGTATTTGGCTCTCCGTTGTGTAGTTTTCCCGTTTTATGAGTATATTGATGTATTCCAACCCCTGCATGGGTATGAGTTTTAAGTCGAGTTGTATATGTTTGATGTATGATATTGTGGTAAAAGACCAAATCGGTCTAGCAGCTCATTATGTAGCTATGTCGGCATGTAATGTGAGGTATTGTTTTTGTTTTTAGCCTGGTAGATCCTCACAGAGAGGGTCTGCGGCGCTGTAATATTCCCAAGCAGTTGGGGGTGTTACAGAATATGGTATCAGAGCTTTAGGTTGAGAAAACTGAGGCTGTCGGGTTGAGTTGTGTGTTATCGGGTCTTGTCTTGTCAGATTAGGTCTGACTGAGTGGTGTCGCAACGCGTCGTCTGAGTTGTCCGTCGTGATTAGTATCGAGGCGCAACCATCATCTTCGTGCGATCTGTGGATGTAAGTCTCCCCACTTTGTTGTGTCTCGTGTTATACGAGTTTATGTGATTCTGTGTTATTATGTGGAGTTTAATTGTGCCTCGTGAATACTTACTCCATACTTGTTTGATTCTCGTATTGTGTTGGAATAAAGAGTAGTACCAGTATGTATGTATATATGTATACATCTTTGTGTGAAATCGTTTTTACAGGAGTGATGTTTTGGATTGGTTACTCAATAAAAGTTTATCAATGTGGTATTTCAATTTCAAATGTTTTGGGGAAGTCACGTAAATTCTATTTAAAAACATCCTTCGAGGAGGAAAAATGATTTGATTTTCGTATGATGACCTCGAGACCGAAGATTTTGAGAATTCAACTACATATATTTTATTTTCATCTTGTATTGAAAATTTTCAAAATTCGATTTTTAAATGCTTAAACGAGGTCTACCAAAAGTTTACTTGAGACGTGACTTTCGCCTTCAACTTTTCGGATAAAAGATATGTAGTGAGGATGTAAATTGTTGGCGTTTGGATTAGTATGTTGTTGATTACTTGTAACCTTCGACTTTTGATTTTACTTGGTATATGTTCATGAATGTGTGCTGGATTGGAATAGCTAGCGTGCGCTAACGTGGTATTGCTAGCGCACGCTAAGTCTCTGTTAAATCATATACTAAATGGTCTGATCAGAAGCCCGGAAATTGCATTCTGGCCATCGGTCTAACTTTTGTGATTGTTAGGCTGACCATTTGGGACCGTACTCTATGTGTGTTGTTCAGGAATAACAATTGTTGTGTGTGGTTATGTGTAATTTGAACTGTGTTCTTGTCCGCTGCGTGTGTAAAGTTCAAAATGATTTTTTTTTGATACTTTTACCAGGTAGTGTGTGTTTTAAAATGACCTTTTGGGTTCGTAAATTTGAGTTATTTCGTTGACCCTTTTTCCTAACTCTTTTGTCGAGTGACTTAACGTATATTTTGAAACTATCGAGTTTTGGCGTCTTTGCCTTGTAATTTCAAATGGTATTTTATGACGGAAATTGATATTTGGAAAATGACTTTTGGTGAGTATTTGGAAAGTATTACCGTCATCGACCTTTTTGGCATTTTGAAACATTTTTTTTTTTAAAATGGTTTTCAACTTGGTGAGTTCCGACGCGGAACCCGTATAGAAAATGATTTTGATATAATTAATGACTTTAATTTCATTGCATTTGTAAGTCACATAACAACGACATTATAAATGAAGATTGTCGGGATAATAGTTTGTATATTGTGCACTAGCCTGAATTAAATCATAATATGTATATGATTGAATGGTGTTTGATTAAAGACGGAGATGTGAATATCTTGCTATATGTTATGATCTTTCGTTGCCATAGGTTGTTGTGTGTTTGTATGCCGAGGGGCAGAGGTCGTGGTCGTAACCGTGGTGCTGATGGCCACGGGGATCAGATGCGGAATCGAGAGAATGTCGTTGAGAATGATTTTAGTTTGGGTGTTGCTACTATATTGCAACAAGTAGCGACTCAGATGACTCAGTTGACCCAGGTGGTTCAACGTAGCATTGACGCGAGTCAGAACGTTGGTGTAAATCAATGGCTTCGCGAGGTAGTTCGTATGAATCCCCCTCGTTTCGCCGGTGCTGCGGATGCGTTGGGCTGGGATGGTTGGATTTTCCAGTTGGGAAAGATTTTCGAGGCTGTCGGATGTCCTGAAGAGCGGAAGGTACCTATCGCTCAGTACCTTCTTGACAAAGATGCCGCTAATTGGTGGGAAGCTGTTAAACCTCGTGATCGTGATGTCACGTGGGCGGAGTTCCAGGCATTTATGGAAGCTGAGTTCTGTCCGAAACCGATTAGAGAGCAGAGGATTCACGAATTCTACTTGGCAGAACCGCAAGATATATCGGTGTCGCAGGCTATCATCAATTATAGCAAACAACTCAGTTATGTGCGAGATCGGGTGAGAACCGAGGAAGAGAGGATCCTTCACTTTGACAGATGTATGAAGCCGGATATTCGCGTGTATATGTCGGGATTCAATTGCACCTCGTTGAGGGACTATCAAGATCGAGCATTAGCCCGTGAACTAGCTTCGTTATCGTCGGAGCGTGTACCCGAGTCGAAGAAGCAGAGGAAGTCCGATGACCGTGTGGACAGTGCAGGAGTTGGTGTTTCTAGTTTTCAATGTCGTAGCCTTTCCGCTGTGAAGCTCCATCGCTCGATGCGTGGAACTGAGAGTTCCAAGTCATCTGCTCTGACTCCTGGTAAAGCCAGGAGATGTTTTAACTGTAATTTGGCGGGACATGTTCGTGCACATTGTCCTTCTCCGCCAGTAACGTTTTACAGGTGCGGACTCGAGGGACACCGAGTTCAGTTTTGCGAGATGGTTACCGAGCCTTCCGGGGCACGGACTTGAGCACCGATATCTGGATCGACTCCGAGTAGTCCCGGAGGGGCGTGGTCTATCAGTTGTATGTTGAGTTATTTCCCTTGCTTTGTTGTTTCGAAATTCGGAGATTAACTTCTTTTATTTGAAGTGGATCGGATTTTGAACTCTGTACTTTCGACTATGTCGACTCGTTTATGTTCGTTGACATTTTCTGAACTTGTCCTGTCTTGTGCTTTTGTTGATCGAACGAGTTGTGGTATTGTTTCAGAATAACCCGTTTGTCGTTGTGACTTTCTAATTGCTATTCCATTTCCTGTGGATCTTATGTGAATGCAAATCTTGTTGTCTTCATCGGATCGTATATTGTCTCGAGTCGAGATGTGAACTTTTGGGGTTGTTGTTTGAGTATTATTGTTCGTCGTGATTCGAACATGATGGATCGACTGTTGTTGTCTCGATCGTTGAAATTCAATCGTTTGATTGATCGGTTTTGTTGATCTCGTTTCGTGATTGTTGAACGTTCGAACTCCTTCGTAATTTCCATAAGTTTGGGAAATTAGTTTTTTTTTTGTGTTCGATCTTCCAACCCTTGGGCTGTGGAATTTCGTATTTGTTCAGCGAATAGCTCGTGTTTTGATTGATGTACTGTTGAGTTGTTCAACCGTATTGATTTTCGGTCGTTGTGTTTTGTTATTGTCGGCAGTGGATGTCGCGTGTTATCTGAGTTTGTTTTGCGTTGTTCGTTCTATGTTTCAAGTTTCGAGGACGAAACTTCTTTTAAGAGGGGTAGAATGTAATACTCGAGAATTTTTTTCCGGGTTCGTTGCTTTTTCGGGGCTTTATCGGATTGTTATTGCCCTCATCGTTGGAATTTTGTGCCATGTTTGGGTGTGCCTTGTTGGGACATGTGTTTGGAGACGTTTTGGATCACTATGTGAGTTTTTGGGTTTTTGTAGTGTAGCGCACGCTAATGCTTGTGGCATAGCACACACTACGGCGTTGTGGTTAGCACATGCTACCGAATGTGTAGCGCACGCTAACTGGCGGTCCAGGAGCTACTGGACAGGGACTGGGGCTTTGTTAGCGCACGCTAAGGTCGATAGCTAGCGCACGCTATCGACTGCTTAGCGCAAGCTCTTCCTTCTTTCTAGCGCACGCTCCCCGGTAGGTGCAGTTCTGTCCAGAGGCCACTGGACTGGTTTCGTGACCCGTTAGCGCGCACTACGCTCATGGGTCTAGCGCACGCTAACAGTGTTATTCGGTAAGTTCTGGGCGTTGACCTCGTTAGCGCGCGCTAATGCTGTCTGGTTAGCGCACGCCAATTCTTATCGATATAAATCTTTGGGCCAAGAGCTTCACTTCGTCATTTCTCTTTTTTCTTCATCCCTTCCGACGGGAGCGAGCTCCAGAGGCGATTTTGAGCGACCTTCTTCCTCAAGCTTCATCTCGGAGTGGATTTGTAGGTGTTTAACAACATCTAATCATCTACTTTGCTCAAATCAAGGTAATCTCTTCTTAGAACCCTAGTTTCTTGAATTTGGGGTTTTTCCTTGGATTTGTGATTCTTAACCGATCTCATCCGATCGGTTGTGTATTCTTGTTTGTCTTGACCGTAATCTTCAGATGTTGTTAACCGTTCATCGATTTTTATCGCCCGGATCAACGATTCTTGATTTATTTGAGAACACTTAGATCCTTGTTGTTTTTAGGATCGTTTCAGATTTCGATTAGTGTTATTGATTCGTGGTGATGTTATTTTCGTAGTATTCGTGGGATTGCCGAATCCTTGGTCATTTTTGGAAGTTCGAGAACTATCCGACCATGTTCGTTCGTTGTTCGGTCGCTCGTGGTATCGAGGCAAGTATCTTGTCCATACGTTTCATGTTTCGTAGGCGTAATTATTGAGAATGATTTTTATGCGAAACCCAATGTTTAATGAACGTAAAAATGGATCGGTATGTTCTCGATAAATGTTGTCTTTCAATAATAATTCGTGTACTTCGTGAATATATGTGTTCTCGGAATATGTTTGTTGGTTTTGTATGTTGAAAAGATGCTAGGATCACTTTGAGTGAGTTAAATAGACCGTAATCCTTTGCCGGGGATTACGTAATGTTATGTGTACTTGTTCGGTAAGAACGTATTGTGTGTGATATTAGCTGTTACTCCTTTAAAAGGAGGTTGTGATGTTTAAGTGTTTCTTGGCTTGATGTTCTGCTCATTGTTATGTGATCGTTTAAAGTGATGTGCCTCCGGGTAGGATTATTATATCTCCGGGATCCATACTTGCTAGTATGGGTCGGGCGTGACCGTAGGGTTATCCAATCCGGGTATGTCTTGCGGGGACTCCGAGGTTCGTGGCATGTTAGCCCGATGCCGGGATAACTTATGGTTGTGGTTTGGAATGGTTCCGTGACTGTTGTCACGAGGACATGTGATTTGGTATGGTTTCCTATTGGGTTATTCACTCGGGTATGTTCTACGGGAGCATCTGAGGTTCGTGGCTTGTTAGCACGGGACGCGAATAATCCTTAGGAAAATGTGTTATGTGATATGGGTCGTGGACCTTGTGGCTTATGATTTGGGTCTTAGACCCCGTGTGTTGTGAATTGAGTTGTGACTCCGCGTTTTATTATTAGAATCGTATTTTGGAAAGATGATTTTGGGCCGTGTCCCCAAGTGTTTTCGAAAGACTTGAGAATTCCTTAATTCCAAATGTTTTTAAACTCCCGAGACCGTAAAATATTTTGTATGAGATTCATGGTTCTATTCCTACCTTTTATAAATCAAACTGTTTTGATTAAGTGAATTATCTCGGGAAATATATTCAAGATTTTTTTATATTCTTGGAGTATGTTGCGTATGGCTTGTATTTCTATTTTATACTTGCACTAGCAAAACAATGGAGTTTTGCTAACCCCCGAGTAATCGGGGGGTGGATGTCTGTATTGCGTCTAGGTACTTGCAAGTTGTTGCCGAGCGAATCACAGGATCGATACGAAGGATGATGGAAGACGACGATACTAATCACATGAAGACCATTCGTTGAGTATTTTGGTAGAGTCTCAGTATTTGGCTCTCCGTTGTGTAGTTTTCCCGTTTTATGAGTATATTGATGTATTCCAACCCCTGCGTGGGTATGAGTTTAAGTCGAGTTGTATATGTTTGATGTATGATATTGTGGTAAAAGACCAAATCGGTCTAGCAGCTCATTATGTAGCCATGTCGGCATGTAATGTGAGGTATTGTTTTTGTTTTTAGCCTGGTAGATCCTCACGGAGAGGGTCTGCGGCGCTGTAATATTCCCAAGCGGTTTGGGGGTGTTACAACTGCACCATGATATAGCTCCCGAACCAAGATTGAATATATATCCTGTAGTCGATCTCCTGGTATCATGGTCTCCGGCATAGTCAGCATCACAATAGCCGCTGACCTTGCTTTGTTCTCCCTTCTTGTGGAAAAGTCCCCAATCAAATTTTTAATACCAAATCATAAAATTAACAAGTTTTATATCCCCATTCATAAGAGTATAAGCTTTTAGTACCATTTTGAGTAAAAAGACTAAAATGTCCTCCCAAAAGTTGTAATGTTGACTTTCTCTTTTCTTTTTGTATTTTATTTAATTTAAACTACTTTTCTTTTCTTTTTTCTTTTTCATTTTCCTCATCTGCTCAAAGCCGATCATTAATGTCCAACAACCAAAATTTAACTACAACATATACATCAAAACAACACAACCATTTTTGACAAAGGGTCTCTCAAAAATCTTATAAAAATCACAAGATTATTCGAAAAGAAAAGTTGACGTTCAAATAGGACTTCATTTGTCGTGCTTCTAGGTTCATAACGAAGGTATGCATCAATATTTTACCGCTGGAAATTTTTTTCCCCGACAATTTCTTACGGACACGATCACTGCACATGATGGGAAGCCACCGTGTGCGACGATCGTGTACAACGGCCGTGTCCAACGGCCTTGACATCGTGCGCACAACTAACGTGTTCATGATTGTTTAACACGATCGTCCATAATTGTGCGCAGCGATCGTGTTCATGGCCAGAAACTTGCACACGATCGCTGCACACGGTAGCATACGACCGTGTGCATCAGTCGTGTCCAAGGCAGACCATTTTAGAATATTGTTTGCTCAGTTTTCTGAATAGTTATTCATCTTTTTGTAATCAGATGTCGTGGCAGCATATTTTGATACATCACGGTGGTTATTGGGAGCGATCGACATATGTAGACGGGGACTCCTTTTTTGTCTACATCGACACGAGCAAAGTTAGTCGTGCAAACCTCGTGGTGGTTATCAGAGAGGGTTTGGGTGGTCCAAATGAGTCCGATTACAAATTATGGTACTTGACACACATGGACAAGGGAAACAAAGTAGAAGTATTATTACGGGGCGATACCGAGATACTTCGATTACTAGTAGAATACAAGGAGGATCCTGAGGTCTATGTTGAGAATGGCAGCTCCTCTACTCCCGAGGTTAATATGGGATGTAGTAGCTCGAGAGTAGAGCCCGGCAACATAAATTATGACATGCCTTCCAAAGATTATCAATACGAGGAAGATGAGGAAGACGAGGAAGATGAGGAGGTGCATACATCCGAAGATGAAGATTGTTGTAAAGACTTGCTTGAGTCACTATCTGTAGAATTTCTTGCTTGGGTTCGCCAACCGGCCTAAATGGATAGGATTATGAGTCGTCGGAACTTCTCATCCGACCATCAATCTGCGAGCGAGCATGAGCATCTACAATCAATGCGTAACTGGATCATTCCACATGTTCGTTGCACTCGGACAGAGTATTAGGGCATTTGATACGTGCCTTCGACCGGTGATTATAGTTGATGGGACCTACCTGAAAGGAAGGAATAAAGGAAATCAATTTGCGGTAATCACATTTGACGGTAACGAGTAAGTATTTCCTCTTGCAGTTGGTCTCGGTCCGATAGAGAACGATGAGTCATGGACTTATTTTCTGTATAACCTGCGCAGATGCTACAATCTGACAGAAGATTTACTGATTGTGAGTGACCAACATAAGAGCATTCAGAATGCTGTTCGAGTCGTCTATCCGAATGCATTCCACGGGTTGTGCTATCACCATCTTGCAAAAAATATGACCTCCTATGGTGCTCATGCTATAGGACTCTTTAGAACTGCTGCTTACACGCACTGTGAAGAAGTTTTTGAAAACTTCTTTTCGAAACTACATATTGAAAGCCCTAATGGGGCTCACATGCACCTTTCTGAAATTGGGCCAGAGAGATGGGCTAGGTCAAAGTGTCTGGTATGACGCTATAACTTCTTGATGTCTAATGCTGTTGAATGCTTTAATAATCGTATGTTGTGGGTGAGGCGTTTACCTTTTTGCTCGTTACTTGAGATATTTCGCCTAATTTTAGAGAATTGGTTTGATGAGAAGCGGGGAGAAGCTACATCAAGAGACCATGAGTTCACAATGCACACGTTTGAAGAGCTCTCTAACTCTGTGCAAGCCAGTCCGACTCTTATCATTCGAGCTACCACCCCACTTGTTTATAAAGTCGAAGAAAACAAAGTTTCTTATGAGGTCGACCTTCGAACCTGGATATATTGTTGTCGTGATTTTGATTTGGATCAGATTCCATGTCGTCATGCTGTTGCCACTATAAGGTAATTGTTTTGCTCTAATGTGCAAATCATTCAATGTTTTTGTCTATGCTGTCATGTGCACACGGTCATGGCCGTGGGCAATATGCACACGATCGTAACCCACGATGGGCACGATCGTGTGCTGCCATCGTGTGCATGATGGTGTGCATAAGGTCATGCAGTATGCACACGAGATCAGCAGCCCATGACCGTGGGCAAGATGCACAAGATCGTAACCCACGATGGGCACGATCGTGTGCTGCCATCGTGTGCAACACAGGGCTGGTCCTAGATTTCCAACATAATATATCTGGATAAAAAAGTAAAATACATACTCATAAGTGTCAAAAATACATTATCCCACACCACATCCTTGACATAATTGCTTATTGTAACAGGTGCACCGGCAATGGTTTGTCTGTGTATGATTTTGTTAGTCGTTATTTCAAGCAACAAGGCCTTAGAGAGACTTATAAGGAGCATATTAATCCTATCCCACATCCTGATGAGTAGAATGTCCCACCAGAGATCTCATTCGTCGTTTGCTTACCTCCAGAGGGGGTACGACAAGCCGGCCGACCAAGGATGAGTCGTGCACGGTCCGCTGTTGAAAATTTGCCCGCAGGTGGACGGCCTCAGGTGTGCGGTAGGTGTAAAGGAATCGGCCACAATAGAAAATCTTGCAAAGCATTGATTCCCATAGGTGGTGTGGATTTGAATATCCCTCCAGAAGAAACTCAAGGAATGGATGAACAAACGAGGCAAAGGCGCCGACAGAAGAATAGGTGTAGCATTTGTGTAATGATGACCATGACATAAGGGGATGTCCCTACCATGAAACTTAAATTGCTTAAGTATTTTTATATTTTGTGACTTACTAGCAACAATCATGTGCTGATATTTTGATCCTCGATAGACCATGTATTGATTCATTATTCTGATTATTAGTTGAAATACATAATTTTGTGTCTATTTTCTTTATCTTTGAATTGAAATTTAAGTGTTCAGTGATGTAAAGCAAATAAAGCTGATTATGGAGGCAAACACTAACCATAACAAGGTAGCTCACTTTAAAGAGCATTAGTTTACACCAAAAGCATATAACTTTACATAACAAAAGTTCATCACTCGGGTCACCCGAGTAGCTCAAGAAGCTGCCGAGTCTGACTCGCTCGAGTACACTCGGGTCACCCGAGTAGCTCGTCGAGTCGGGCGAGTTGGGTCGGGTCGGGCTGTACCTATTTTTTCATCATTTTCTGCAGATTTTTCTGCATAATTCAAATCTTTTTGCTGGGCCGAAAAGGGCGGTCTCGGGTGAGTAAAACGGGTCACGGGTCGAGTCGAACATGGGGGAGACTCGGGTAAACAATTCGAGCAGTCCGTCGGGTAGTCGGGTACACTCGACCAGACCCGACTAAGAAATCGAGAACCTAGTGACAGCCGACCCTGACCTGTTCGCACACACAGAACCGAGTCGAACGCACACAAAATGGGTTGAACCTGGGTCGAACCCGACCGACCGATTTGACAGCTCTAGCTGTACTAAATTGAAAGAAGATCGTAAATCTCGGATAATTATTATTTCTTAATTCTAAGTATATAATATTTAATTATGTATTTATAATATTTATTGTTTTGATTTATCATGGGTGAGAGTCACAGTGATTGACTCAATAAGCTTTGTATCTTGGGCAATATTATTTATATGACAATTATTATTATACTAGAAATCGTTTCCCGACTCGTGTGGTTGATGATGTCCTCTTGAGGAGCCCGATAATGATTATTATATTAAACCTTACAGGTGGATTTAATTATGATATAATAAGGTTCGAGTGGTACTACAATTGGATAAGAAATTAATTAATTAAAGCTGTCAGTAGTTTAAATTAATTAATTAATGGATATTCGATATCTTAAATACGGAAAATAATATATTTAAATAAGGAGCCCGATTTCTTAAATTGGGATTTGGGTTGTAAGTGCAATATTAATTCTTTAGTGGATTGAATTGATATTAGTGAACTCAACCATATTTGGAAGGGCTTAATATGGAAAGTTGGGTTACACTTGTAATATCCGCAATTTCGAATTTCGGTAATTTTCTTTTTCCGGAGGAAGTTCGTTTTGACAACTCTATCATGACCGTTTCGTCATTCCGAGAATGATTTAATTCTGCACTTTTTGTCAACCGAGTTCGTTTCGGTGTCGTTTTGTTGAGTTCCGTGCTTTTTAACGACTTTTCTAAGTATGAGTTCGACTTTGTAAAGTCACCATTAATTTTTGGTAACTCCAAAAATTCTGAATCTTTTCAATATTATAGAGCATCGAATTAGCTTTCCAATGGTTCAAACGGTGAGTCAATCGGAGTCCGGACGAGAGAGTTATGGTCGTTTTAGCTCACCCGCTCGTTATTGGCGATCACGCGGCCGAACTCGGCCGTGTCGTCCGACACGGCCCGTGCCGTACTCGTCCGGAAATGCCGGAGTCTCTGCCTCAGGACCCGACCGTGTCGTCTGGCACGGCCGAGTCGAACTCTTCCGGATAGGCCAGAACCGACTGCCCAGACGCCCGACCGTGTTCCAGGACACGGTCGAGTCGTGCCGAGTCGCTGTCGGACGGGTCACTATCGGAAGGCCCCTACGCGCCGCGACCGTGTCTAGCAGGACACGGTCGAGTCCCTGCCGGTCAAATGCGCGCCACGACCGTGTCAGGCGGACACGGTCGAGTCAGTCAGCCTATAAAAGGCCCTGCAGACGTTTTTCTCGCCATTCTTCACCTTTTTCTTCTTCTCTTCCGCAGCTGGGAATGTTCTAATCTTGAAGCCATGTTGTTTAACAACAAATCCATGAAGTTCTTGAGGTTATATCATCAATCATCCGTCCTATAACATCCTCCGATCTACCGAATCAGGTCAGATTTCCTAGAAATCTAGTTTTGGGGAATTTGGGGGTTTTGGTTGTTTTCGTCCGATTAATCCGATTTAACTTAGGATTTTGATGGATTGATGATTATTTAGATGTATTATATCATTTCCCTTGTTATTCCATGGTTGGATCGTATCGATTCGTTATTTGGGTCGAGTTCTTGACCGACGCCTTGAAGGTGTCCGGTGAAATGTCTTAGAGGGGTTTTCGGGCGTTCTACGATTATTCTTCCTCGTATGATCGATGATTTAATGATTATATATTGTTAGGGTCGAGTTTCTTGCGAAGAAACCGAGTTGAACCCTTCCGTTCGTCGTCGTCTTCCGTTTCGATAGCATCGGGTGTTTCGAAGCTTTCCGGTTGAGCCGTGTTCGTCGGAATACTTGCGTGCCTATTTTGAGGCAAGTACCTTGTCCATACTATTCTTGTTTTGTGAATATCATAATTGGTGATCGTCTTTATATATTGTTTGATTGTTTAAAACGAGTTTTCAAAAGATTCGACTAGCCTCGTTAAAGGCTCACTTTCAAAACGCGTGTGTTTGTAAATTGTGTGGGTTGTAAGTGACTATGTGAATCCTATGGATATGTTTGGTGTTGATGTTGCGCTTCATAACACGTGTGTGCATATATTATCTCATTTTCGGTGTGTTATGATTTGACGATTATGTCGTGCTTTGTGTTTGTTGCCTTTGGTGGATTGTATGAATATCCTTGTTGTGACGTGTTAATTGTGTGAATGTATTTCGCTCACCTCGGGAGGGTCCGACGGGATCACGGAGGGAGTCCAATGGTATAGCCCTGGATTCACGAGTTGGTGTTGTATTTTTGGTGACCAAGGTTTACGTATCTTGGGCGATTATATTGTTTTGATTTTATGTCCGTCGAGGACACGTGACGTGGGTTTTAACCCTGTGAACTGTTGTCGGTTTTCTATTGGCGAAAACAAAACATTTGGGCTGTGACCCTATTGATTTTTGGAAAGAGAAGGATTTTATAATCCTAAATTGTTTTCTATTAAAACTCTCGATGGCATTTTAAACTGTTTTGTAAATTGTTTCCCTTATTTGCGATTTTTCGGTTTTGGAAATGTTTACTCAAACTCTTGCCTCGGGAAGTACTTTTCTTTACGTTTGGATCTTTGAGGATTCCTGATTATTATTGTTCTTGGAACTTGTATTGTATGGCTCGTATTTTTGCACTTGTACTTGCACTAGCAAAACAGTGGAGTTTGCTAACCCCAGTATTCGGGGGTGGATGTCTATTTTGCATTCGTGTTTTGGAGCATAGCACGGGGTCGGCACGAAGGATGATGAAAGATGAACGATACTAATCACACGAGGATCCGTTCACGCTGTCGTTTTGGTCTAGTTGTATTTTCTTTTCCGCCGCAAGATCTTTTCCGTTGTACGGAGTTTATTGTATTTTGACCCCGTGTGGGTATGTGTTTGGAATTGAGTTGTATGTTATTATTGAAAGACCAAGTCGGTCTCTTGAGTCATTTTAGCCTTAAAGGCGAGGTTTAGATGTTTGATTTTAGTTATCGGCTGGTAGATCCTCGAGGAGAGGGTCTACGGCGTGTAATATCCCCGAGCGGATTGGGGTGTTACGAATGGTATCGAGCTTAGGTTGTGGAAACCTAGCCGTCGGTCAGTGGTGTCTATTGAGTTTTGTCTCGTCGGATTTTGTCTGACTGAGTCGTGTCGCGACGCGTCGTCTGAGTTTGTTGGTCGTGATTAGTATCGAGGGGCGATCATCATCTTCGTGCGACCTGTGGAAGTAAGTCTCCCTTCTTTGTGTTGTGCCTCGTGTGACACGAGCTATTTGTTTGATTTTGTGTTAAGTGATGGAACCTTCATGTAGATTCTTGGTTTCGTGATGCGTTCGTGTGATTCTCTTGTTTCGTTTGTATGAGGAGTGTTGTCATTAATTATGTCTTTTTGACTGTGATAATTGACTGTTTGCCTTCCCGGTAAAAGACACGTATTGTCCTGACTTTGTACGATTTGATGCATATATTATAATATGTTTAAACGAATATTGTTACATGAGTATTTTTGGGCATTCTATCCCATTGAATTATTTTTGAAAACCTTGAGTATCTTAGAAAATAAATTTCGAGACGTACTTTTAAAATGAATCGTTTTCTCGTGGTACTTCCAAGGTGCCACAATATGTTTCCAAATTCTTCTACCTCGAGGACCAAAATATTTTGAGATATTTTCAATGTTTTAGAAACACTTATACTTAGACCCGAGGGTCGAATATTCTGAAAGTTTTCACAAAAAGGAAAGTGTCCTCGTTTTATCAAACGCAAGATGGTTTTCAAAGTCTCGACAATGATTTTGTTCAACTTTTTGTAAAATGATACTCAAGATCAACTGGTGTTTCCAAACTGTTTTCATAAGGTGGTTTTCGTTTTTAAAACCCATCATTTCCTGCTTGTGGTCTGGGAAGGTGGGATGACGATCTTTAATGTTGTCATTTCGTGGGGGCTTGCGTGTTATCGCACCTGTGTGAGTTGTTAAAGCTTGAGTTTGTACGTTTGCGTACATGTGTGATTGTTTCATGATGGTTGTAATTATGTCTTTGGTTAACGTTCGGTCGTTGAGGTCGCGAACGATACCGTCGTTGTTGTAGTGTTTGTGTGTATTACTTTACGATGGTAATCGTTGTGTATGATATGTGTTATGATTCTTTGTTGCGCTGAGTTGGCATCTCCGGTTTGTTGTTTTGTGATGTTATGTTCCATTGTACCTAGCATTTGTATTTTCGGTATGCCGAGCCGAGGCATTTCAACCGTGATGTGTTGGGAATGTACGTGCATTTTGTCCTTCTCACAAGAACACATTTCGAGTGTGGACTCGAGAGACACCGACCAGATTCGCGAATTGGCTCACGAGACTTTCGGAGTTCGCGCTTGACAAGATCATCGGAATCGGCTTTGAGAGGCCTTTGAAGGATGTTTCGTCGGTTGCTTGTTGTGTCGTCCCCTTGATTTATTGTTGTGAGTTGCGGGGCGACCTTCTTTATAAGAGGTCGAATGTAGTACCCATGTTGTTTTTAGACTCTGCATTTTCTCTTTCTCGAGTCTATCGACTCGCTCGTGTTCGTTGATACTTTCGAACTTGTTCTCGTATTTCGGTTTAAATCGAACGAGCTGTGATCTTGTTTTGGGTCAATCTGGTTATCGCTGTGACTTTTTCAAGTTCGGTTCGATTCTTGTGAACCTTGTTCGGAAGTGACATCATCTGGTTTTACTAGTTCTATTATTCGAAGTGGATTAGATTTTGAACTTCTATATTTTCGACTCTGTCGACTCGTTTATGTTCGTTAACATTTTCTGAGCTTGCCCTATCCCTTGCTTTTATTGATCGAACGAGTGTGGTGTTTCAAAATTACTCGTTTGTCGTTGTGACTTTTCAATCGCTATTCCCTTTCCTGTGGATCTTATGGGAATGCATGTCTTGTAGTTCTCACCAGATCATCCTGGGAGTTGTTGTTTGAATTTTATTATCCTTCGTGTTTCGGACATGATTGTTCGATTTTTGTTGTCTCGATCGTTTGTTTGTTCGGTTTTTGTTCTCATTTCGTGATTGTTGAGCGTTCAGGCTCCTTCCTAATTCCCTCAAGTTCGGGAAATTAGTCTCGTTTTCGATCTTCCAACCCTTGGGCGGTGGAATTCCATAGTTGTTCAGCAATTGACTCGCGTTTTGATTGATGTACCGTTGGGTCGGTCAATCTTATCGATTTTCGTTCGTTGTGTTTTGTGATTGTTCGAATAATTGACTTGACTATATTAACCGTTTGATGACGCTTGTCATCTGTTGGTTTTATTATATCCCCAACGGCGACGTTGTGTTGGTCGTCGTGGAGCGTGTTTTCACGCCGTATATCCCTTGCGTTGTTTGTAACATTTCGCCGTTGGGCGTTAGTTACGCATTCTTGTGTGTCTCGTTGAGTTTTTCCTGGCGGAATATTTCTCCCCCCTACTTGTTTTAAGTTTCGGGACGAAACTTCTTTTAAGGAGGGTAGAATGTAATATCCGCAATTTTCAATTTCCGATAATTTCTTTTTTTTCAGTGGAAGTCCGTTTTGACGACTCGCTCATGACCGTTTCGTCATTCTGAGAATGATTAATTCTACACTTTTTGTCATCCGAGTTCGTTTCGGTGTCGTTTTGTTGAGTTCCGTGCTTTTTAGCGACTTTTTCCGCACTTGAGTTCGATTCTTGCGAATCTCGTCCGAAACTGCTGTTTCGAGTTCCCCGCAAGTCCGTTTAACTTTGTTAGACGTGTTGTGAACTTCGGTTTTGTTATTCGATCACATACCGTGATTTCCGGGCGTTTTGGGCCATTTTGTAATTTCTTGAAAGTTACGGGTATCCGTATCTGGAATTATTGTCTCGACCCGTTTCTTGGTCGCATATGATTAATTATGGTATTATGTTTCCATTTCGGGTCGTTGATGTCGTCCGAGAACTTTTCGTCGTGTTCGTTCCGTGCGTTTTCGGAAATCGGGTCGTCGAGCCCTGGCGGTTGCGGATCGCCGGACGGCCAGGGATCGCCGGACGATTGCGGGCACCGCCGGACAGATGCGGGCAGAACCGCGTAGCGCACGCCTTCGCCGGAAGGCTGCGCGCTAACCGGCAGTGTAGCGCCGCTAGCTGTTCGACCAACGCACGCCATCGGGCCGGGACAGTGGGGTTTCGAGGTTCGGACTCGGTCGGGATCGCGAGTAGCGCACGCTACGCCGAGCGTAGCGCGCGCTAGTCGGGCAGCGTAAGCGCAAGCCGGCCGGCTAGCGACGTTACTGGCCGGGCATTCGATCCGGTGGCTCTTTGGACAGTCGGGCGCGCGCAGAAGCTTCGGCCGTAGCGCACGCTAGCGGGAGTCGGGCGACGAGTCATGGTCGGCGGGGTGGTCGGTGGTGCCGGGTCATGCGGGCCATGGCCGAGAATGCTCGGCCGATCTTGGCCGATAAGCGCACGCTAGTCCGGGAAGGCTAGCGCACGCTAGTTCCGGCCAAGATATATATGACAGAACCCACTTTTCACTTCGTTTTCATTTCCTTCCTTCTCCTTCCGCGGTGGCGATTCATGGGCGACGAAGCCATGTTGTTTAACAACAAATCCATGAAGTTCTTGAGTTCATAACATCAATCAATCATCCGTTATCATCCTTTGATCCATAATCAAGGTAATCTTCCTTAGAACCCTAATTAGTGAATTTGGGGTTTTTGCATTTTTGTTCGATTCGTTCCGTGTTGTTGATTAATTCATGATGGGTATGATTAATCTTGGTAGTATTCTTGTGTTTAACATCATTTAATCCATTGTTCTTCGTCGAATCAAGTATATTTCTTGTTTTCCTTGAATTGACTTTTTGGGGGATTTGTCCTCGATCTCGTTTTTCATCCGTTGATGGATCGATTATGGTTAAATGATGTTGTTAAACATATTCTATGGATTGTATATCCATATTTCAACTTGGAATTCCGTTTCGGGTTTTGACGGACGAATCGTGTTCTTGGCCGCTTTGGGGAAATCCTTGAACCTTCGTCATTTGTTCTTTGAATTCAATGCTTTGGGTCGTACTTTGGAATTCATTTTCGTTGTTATTGTTTTCGTTCGTAGTTCATTGTTGTGGATTGTCTTTCGGTGGAGTCGGCGAGTTCGTAGTCGGTTCGTGCCAACCTACTTGGCCGATTCTCCGCGTTGTGGTCATTCGAGGCAAGTACCTTGTCCATACTTTTCTTGTTTCGTGGATATGATAATTGGTGATCGTCTTGGTTTGTTTGTTTGTTTGAAATGAGTTTTCAAAAGATTTGGTTAGCCTCGTTAAAGGCCTCTTTCAAAACCGTGTGTGTTTTATGATTGGTGTGGTTCGTGAATAACTATGTGAATTCTACGTATATGCTTGGTGTTCATGTTGCACTTGGTATTGTGTGTGGACGTATATTATTTCATTTCGGTGCGTTGTGGATTGACGTGGTGTTTTGCTAAGTGTTTGATGCCTCTGGGCGAATTGTTTGAATATCCTTGATGTGATATGTTATTTGTGTGAATGTGTGGATATGGTTGAAGGTCTACGGTGGCACATGGCATGTGATCATGTGGCCAGGATGCAACAAGTGATTGATCCAACCGTGAGAGCCTGAGATAATCTACGGTGGCACATGGCATGTGATCATGTGGCCTGGATGCAACAAGCGATTGATCCAACCGTGAGATGTGTGTGATTTGTTTCGCTAGCCTCGGGAGGGTCCTTCGAGGCCTCGGGTGGGATGTCGGTGGTAGCGTCCGGTCTAGGCGATGCGCGTGTGTGATTATGTTTCGTTGATTTTACGTCCGTTGAGGACACGTGATGTTGGGCTCTGACCCTGTAAATTGTTGGTGGTTTCCTATTTGCGAAAACAAAACATTTGGGCTGTGACCCTATTGATTTTTGGAAAGAGAAGGATTTTATAATCCTAAATTGTTTTCTATTAAAACTCTCGATGGCATTTTAAACTGTTTTGTAAATTGTTTCTCTTATTTGCGATCTTTCGGTTTTGGAAATGTTTACCCAAACTCTTGCCTCGGGAAGTACTTTTCTTTACGTTTGGATCTTTGAGGATTCCTGATTATTATTGTTCTTGAAACTTGTATTGTATGGCTCGTATTTTTGCACTTGTACTTGCACTAGCAAAACAGTGGAGTTTTGCTAACCCCCGAGTATTCGGGGGGTGGATGTCTATTTTTGCATTCGGGTTTTGGAGCATAGCAGGTCGGCACGAAGGATGATGAAAGATGAACGATACTAATCACACGAGGATCCATTCACGTCGTTTTGGTCTAGTTGTATTTTCTTTTCCACGCGAGATCTTTTCCCGTTGTACGGGAGTTTATTGTATTTTGACCCCTGCGTGGGTATGTGTTTGGAATTGAGTTGTATGTTATTATTGAAAGACCAAGTCGGTCTACTGAGTCATTTTAGCCTTAAAGGCGAGGTTTAGATGTTTGATTTTAGTTATCAGCCTGGTAGATCCTCGAGGAGAGGGTCTACGGCGTGTAATATCCCTGAGCGGATTGGGGGTGTTACAGAATGGTATCAGAGCTTAGGTTGTGGAAACCTAGGCTGTCGGGTCAGTGGTGTCTATTGAGTTTTGTCTCGTCGGATTTTGTCTGACTGAGTCGTGTCGCGACGCGTCGTCTGAGTTTGTTGGTCGTGATTAGTATCGAGGGGCGATCATCATCTTCGTGCGACCTGTGGAAGTAAGTCTCCCTTCTTTGTGTTGTGCCTCGTGTGACACGAGCTATTTGTTTGATTTTGTGTTAAGTGATGGAACCTTCATGTAGATTCTTGGTTTCGTGATGCGTTCGTGTGATTCTCTTGTTTCGTTTGTATGAGGAGTGTTGTCATTAATTATGTCTTTTTTGACTGTGATAATTGTTGTTTGCCTTCCCATTAAAAGACACGTATTGTCCCGACTTTGTGCGATTTGATGCATATATTATAATATGTTTAAACGAATATTGTTACATGAGTATTTTTGGGCATTCTATCCCATTGAATTATTTTTGAAAACCTTGAGTATCTTAGAAAATAAATTTGAGACGTACTTTTAAAATGAATCGTTTTCGTGGTACTTCCAAGGTGCCACAATATGTTTCAAATTCTTCTACCTCGAGGACCAAAATATTTTGAGATATTTTCAATGTTTTAGAAACACTTATACTTAGACCCGAGGGTCGAATATTACGAAAGTTTTCACAAAAGGAAAGTGTCCTCGTTTTATCAAACGCAAGATGGTTTTCAAAGTCTCGACAATGATTTTGTTCAACTTTTTGTAAAATGATACTCAAGATCAATGGTGTTTCCAAACTGTTTTCATAAGGTGGTTTTCGTTTTAAAACCCATCATTTCTGCTTGTGGTCGGGAAGGTGGGATGACGATCTTTAATGTTGTCATTTCGTGGGGGCTTGCGTGTTATCGCACCTGTGTGAGTTGTTAAAGCTTGAGTTTGTACGTTTGCGTACATGTGTGATTGTTTCATGATGGTTGTAATTATGTGCTGGTTAACGTTCGGGTCGTTGAGGTCGCCGAACGATACCGTCGTTGTTGTAGTGTTTGTGTGTATTACTTTACGATGGTAATCGTTGTGTATGATATGTGTTATGATTCTTTGTTGCGCTGAGTTGGCATCTCCGGTTTGTTGTTTTGTGATGTTATGTTCCATTGTACCTAGCATTTGTATTTTCGGTATGCCGAGCCGAGGCATTTCAACCGTGATGTGTCGGGGAATGTACGTGCATTTTGTCCTTCTCGTCAGTAACACATTTCGAGTGTGGACTCGAGAGACACCGAATTCAGATTCGCGAATTGGCTACCGAGACTTTCGGAGTTCGCGCTTCAGCACAGTCATCGGAATCGGCTTTGAGAGGCCTTTGAAGGATGTTTCTGTCAGTTGCTTGTTGTGTCGTCCCCTTGATTTTATTTGTTGTGAGTTGCGGGCGACCTTCTTTATAAGAGGTCGAATGTAGTACCCGTGTTGTTTTTAGACTCCTGCATTTTCTCTTTCTCGAGTCTATCGACTCGCTCGTGTTCGTTGATACTTTACAGACTTGTTACGTATTTCGGTTTAAATCGTTCGAGCTGTGATCTTGTTTTGGGTCAATCTGGTTATCGCTGTGACTTTTTCAAGTTCGGTTCGATTCTTGTGAACCTTGTTCGGAAGTGACATCATCTGGTTTTACTAGTTCTCTTATTCGAAGTGGATTAGATTTTGAACTTCTATATTTTCGACTCTGTCGACTCGTTTATGTTCGTTAACATTTTCTGAGCTTGCCCTATCCCTTGCTTTTATTGATCGAACGAGTGTGGTGTTTCAAAATTACTCGTTTGTCGTTGTGACTTTTCAATCGCTATTCCCTTTCCTGTGGATCTTATGGGAATGCATGTCTTGTAGTTCTCACCAGATCATCCTGGGAGTTGTTGTTTGAATTTTATTATCCTTCGTGTTTCGGACATGATTGTTCGATTTTTGTTGTCTCGATCGTTTGTTTGTTCGGTTTTTGTTCTCATTTCGTGATTGTTGAGCGTTCAGGCTCCTTCCTAATTCCCTCAAGTTCGGGAAATTAGTCTCGTTTTCGATCTTCCAACCCTTGGGCGGTGGAATTCCGTAGTTGTTCAGCGATTGACTCGCGTTTTGATTGATGTACCGTTGGGTCGGTCAATCTTATCGATTTTCGTTCGTTGTGTTTTGTGATTGTTCGAATAATTGACTTGACTATAATAACCGTTTGATGACGCTTGTCATCTGTTGGTTTTATTATATCCCCAACGGCGACGTTGTGTTGGTCGTCGTGGAGCGTGTTTTCACGCCGTATATCCCTTGCGTTGTTTGTAACATTTCGCCGTTGGGCGTTAGTTACGCATTCTTGTGTATCTCGTTGAGTTTTTCCTGGCGGAATATTTCTCCCCCCTACTTGTTTTAAGTTTCGGGACGAAACTTCTTTTAAGGAGGGTAGAATGTAATATCCGCAATTTTCAATTTCCGATAATTTCTTTTTTTTCAGTGGAAGTCCGTTTTGACGACTCGCTCATGACCGTTTCGTCATTCTGAGAATGATTAATTCTACACTTTTTGTCATCCGAGTTCGTTTCGGTGTCGTTTTGTTGAGTTAGTGCTTTTAGCGACTTTTTCCGCACTTGAGTTCGATTCTTGCGAATCTCGTCAAAGCTATTGTTTGAGTTCCCCGCAAGTCCGTTTAACTTTGTTAGACGTGTTGTGAACTTCGGTTTTGTTATTCGATCACATACCGTGATTTCCGGCGTTTTGGGCCATTTTGTAATTTCTTGAAAGTTACGGGTATCCGTATCTGGAATTATGGTCTCGTCCTGTTTCTTTGTCGCATATGATTAATTATGGTTTTTTTTTTCCATTTCGGGTCGTTGATGTCGTCCGAGAACTTTTCGCCGTGTTCGTTCGTGCGTTTTCGGAAATCGGGTCGTCGAGCCACAGCGGTTGCGGGATCGCCGACAGGTGGGGATGGCCGGACGATTGCAGGCACCGGCCGGACAGAATCTGGCGAGAACCGGCGTAGCGCACGCTTCTGCCGGAAGAGGCTGCGCGCACTAACCGGCGAGTGTAGCGCCTGTGCTTTGTTCGACCAACGCCGCCATCGGGCGGACGGTGGGGTTTCGAGGTTACGGACTCGGTCGGGATCGGCGAGTAGCGCCACGCTACGCAGCGTAGCGCGCTAGTCGGCGGGCGTAGCGCCGCGGCGTCGGCCGGCTAGCGTCGTTACTGGCCGGCATTTGATCCGGTGGCTCTTTGGGCCAGTCGGCTAGCGCGCGAGCTTCGGCCGTAGCGCACGCTAGCGGGAGTCGGGCGGACGAGTCATGGTCGGCGGGGTGGTCGGTGGTGCCGGGTCATGCGGGCCATGGCGAGAATGCTCGGCCGATACTAGCCGATAAGCGCCACGCTAGTCCGGGAAAGGCTAGCGCCACGCTAGTTCGGCCCGATATATATATGAGACGGCCACTTTTCACTTCGTTTTCATTTCCTTCCTTCTCCTTCATTTGGCGATTCATGGGCGAAGCCATGTTGTTTAACAACAAATCCATGAAGTTCTTGAGTTCATAACATCAATCAATCATCCGTTATCATCCTTTGATCCATGAATCAAGGTAATCTTCCTTAGAACCCTAATTAGTGAATTTGGGGTTTTTACATTTTTGTTCGATTCGTTCCGTGTTGTTGATTAATTCATGATGGGTATGATTAATCTTGGTAGTATTCTTGTGTTTAACATCATTTAATCCATTGTTCTTCGTCGAATCAAGTATATTTCTTATTTTCCTTCGAATTGACTTTTTGGGGATTTGTCCTCGATCTCGTTTTCATCCATTTTCGATGTATCGAATATGTTTAAATGATGTTGTTAAAAATATTCTATGGAGTGTATATCAATATTTCAACTATGAAATACGTTTTCGGGTTTGTGGAGACGAATCGTGTTCTTGGCCGTTTTGGGGGAAATCCTTGAACCTTCGTCATTTGTTCTTTGAATTCAGCGGCTTTGGGTCGTACTTTGGAATTCATTTTCGTTGTTATTGTTTTCGTTCGTAGTTCATTGTTGTGGATTGTCTTTCGGTGGAGTCGGCGAGTTCGTAGTCGGTTCGTGCCAACCTACTTGGCCGATTCTCGCGTTGTGGTCATTCGAGGCAAGTACCTTGTCCATACTTTTCTTGTTTCGTGGATATGATAATTGGTGATCGTCTTGGTTTGTTTGTTTGTTTGAAATGAGTTTTCAAAAGATTTGGTTAGCCTCGTTAAAGGCCTCTTTCAAAACCGTGTGTGTTTTATGATTGGTGTGGTTCGTGAATAACTATGTGAATTCTACGTATATGCTTGGTGTTCATGTTGCACTTGGTATTGTGTGTGGACGTATATTATTTCATTTCGGTGCGTTGTGGATTGACGTGGTGTTTTGCTAAGTGTTTGATGCCTCAGCGCGAATTGTTTGAATATCCTTGATGTGATATGTTATTTGTGTGAATGTGTGGATATGGTTGAAGGTCTACGGTGGCACATGGCATGTGATCATGTGGCCAGGATGCAACAAGTGATTGATCCAACCGTGAGAGCCTGAGATAATCTACGGTGGCACATGGCATGTGATCATGTGGCCAGGATGCAACAAGCGATTGATCCAACCGTGAGATGTGTGTGATTTGTTTCGCTAGCCAGCTCGGGAGGGTCCTTCGAGGCCTCGGGTGGGATGTCGGTGGTAGCGTCCGGTCTAGGCGATGCGCGTGTGTGATTATGTTTCGTTGATTTTACGTCCGTTGAGGACACGTGATGTTGGGCTTTGACCACCGTAAATTGTTGGTGGTTTCTATTTGCGAAAACAAAACATTTGAAATTGACCTATTGATTTTGGAAAGAGAAGGATTTTATAATCCTAAATTGTTTTCTATTAAAACTCTCGATGGCATTTTAAAGCTGTTTTGTAAATTGTTTCCCTTATTTGCGATCTTTCGGTTTTGGAAATGTTTACCCAAACTCTTGCCTCGGGAAGTACTTTTCTTTACGTTTGGATCTTTGAGGATTCCCGATTATTATTGTTCTTGAAACTTGTATTGTATGGCTCGTATTTTGCACTTGTACTTGCACTAGCAAAGCGGTGGAGTTTTGCTAACCCAGTATTCGGGGTGGATGTCTATTTTTGCATTCGGGTTTTGGAGCATAGCACGAGTCGGCACGAAGGATGATGAAAGATGAACGATACTAATCACACGAGGATCATTCACGTCGTTTTGGTCTAGTTGTATTTTCTTTTCCGCCGCAGATCTTTTCCCGTTGTACGGGAGTTTATTGTATTTTGACCCCTGCGTGGGTATGTGTTTGGAATTGAGTTGTATGTTATTATTGAAAGACCAAGTCGGTCTCTTGAGTCATTTTAGCCTTAAAGGCGAGGTTTAGATGTTTGATTTTAGTTATCGGCTGGTAGATCCTCGAGGAGAGGGTCTACGGCGTGTAATATCCCTGAGCGGATTGGGGGTGTTACAGAATGGTATCAGAGCTTAGGTTGTGGAAACCTAGGCTGTCGGGTCAGTGGTGTCTATTGAGTTTTGTCTCGTCGGATTTTGTCTGACTGAGTCGTGTCGCGACGCGTCGTCTGAGTTTGTTGGTCGTGATTAGTATCGAGGGGCGATCATCATCTTCGTGCGACCTGTGGAAGTAAGTCTCCCTTCTTTGTGTTGTGCCTCGTGTGACACGAGCTATTTGTTTGATTTTGTGTTAAGTGATGGAACCTTCATGTAGATTCTTGGTTTCGTGATGCGTTCGTGTGATTCTCTTGTTTCGTTTGTATGAGGAGTGTTGTCATTAATTATGTCTTTTTATTGTGATAATCGATGTTTGCCTTCCCATTAAAGACACGTATTGTCCTGACTTTGTGCGATTTGATGCATATATTATAATATGTTTAAACGAATATTGTTACATGAGTATTTTTGGGCATTCTATCCCATTGAATTATTTTTGAAAACCTTGAGTATCTTAGAAAATAAATTTCGAGACGTACTTTTAAAATGAATCGTTTTCTCGTGGTACTTCCAAGGTGCCACAATATGTTTCCAAATTCTTCTACCCCGAGGACCAAAATATTTTGAGATATTTTCAATGTTTTAGAAACACTTATACTTAGACCCGAGGGTCGAATATTCTGAAAGTTTTCACAAAAAGGAAAGTGTCCTCGTTTTATCAAACGCAAGATGGTTTTCAAAGTCTCGACAATGATTTTGTTCAACTTTTTGTAAAATGATACTCAAGATCAACTGGTGTTTCCAAACTGTTTTCATAAGGTGGTTTTCGTTTTTAAAACCCATCATTTCACCTTGTGGTCGGGAAGGTGGGATGACGATCTTTAATGTTGTCATTTCGTGGGGCTTGCGTGTTATCGCACCTGTGTGAGTTGTTAAAGCTTGAGTTTGTACGTTTGCGTACATGTGTGATTGTTTCATGATGGTTGTAATTATGTGCTGGTTAACGTTCGGGTCGTTGAGGTCGCCGAACGATACCGTCGTTGTTGTAGTGTTTGTGTGTATTACTTTACGATGGTAATCGTTGTGTATGATATGTGTTATGATTCTTTGTTGCGCTGAGTTGGCATCTCCGGTTTGTTGTTTTGTGATGTTATGTTCCATTGTACCTAGCATTTGTATTTTCGGTATGCCGAGCCGAGGCATTTCAACCGTGATGTGTCGGGAATGTACGTGCATTTTGTCCTTCTCGTCAAGAACACATTTCGAGTGTGGACTCGAGAGACACCGAATTGATTCGCGAATTGGCTACCGAGACTTTCGGAGTTCGCGCTTGGCCAGATCATCGGAATCGGCTTTGAGAGGCCTTTGAAGGATGTTTCGCGGTTGCTTGTTGTGTCGTCCCCTTGATTTCATGTTGTGAGTTGCGGGGCGACCTTCTTTATAAGAGGTCGAATGTAGTACCCGTGTTGTTTTTAGACTCTGCATTTTCTCTTTCTCGAGTCTATCGACTCGCTCGTGTTCGTTGATACTTTCGAACTTGTTCTCGTATTTCGGTTTAAATCGTTCGAGCAGTGTGATCTTGTTTTGGGTCAATCTGTTATCGCTGTGACTTTTTCAAGTTCGGTTCGATTCTTGTGAACCTTGTTCTAAGTGACATCATCTGGTTTTACTAGTTCTCTTATTCGAAGTGGATTAGATTTTGAACTTCTATATTTTCGACTCTGTCGACTCGTTTATGTTCGTTAACATTTTACGAGCTTGCCCTATCCCTTGCTTTTATTGATCGAAGCAGTGTGGTGTTTCAAAATTACTCGTTTGTCGTTGTGACTTTTCAATCGCTATTCCCTTTCCTGTGGATCTTATGGGAATGCATGTCTTGTAGTTCTCACCGGATCATCCCGGGAGTTGTTGTTTGAATTTTATTATCCTTCGGGTTTCGGACATGATTGTTCGATTTTTGTTGTCTCGATCGTTTGTTTGTTCGGTTTTTGTTCTCATTTCGTGATTGTTGAGCGTTCAGGCTCCTTCCTAATTCCCTCAAGTTCGGGAAATTAGTCTCGTTTTCGATCTTCCAACCCTTGGGCGGTGGAATTCCGTAGTTGTTCAGCGATTGACTCGCGTTTTGATTGATGTACCGTTGGGTCGGTCAATCTTATCGATTTTCGTTCGTTGTGTTTTGTGATTGTTCGAATAATTGACTTGACTATATTAACCGTTTGATGACGCTTGTCATCTGTTGGTTTTATTATATCCCCAACGGCGACGTTGTGTTGGTCGTCGTGGAGCGTGTTTTCACGCCGTATATCCCTTGCGTTGTTTGTAACATTTCGCCGTTGGGCGTTAGTTACGCATTCTTGTGTGTCTCGTTGAGTTTTCTGTGAATATTTCTCCCCTACTTGTTTTAAGTTTGGACGAAACTTCTTTTAAGGAGGGTAGAATGTAATATCGCAATTTTCAATTTCCGATAATTTCTTTTTTGATGGAAGTCCGTTTTGACGACTCGCTCATGACCGCTTCGTCATTCCGAGAATGATTAATTCTACACTTTTTGTCATCCGAGTTCGTTTCGGTGTCGTTTTGTTGAGTTCCGTGCTTTTTAGCGACTTTTTCCGCACTTGAGTTCGATTCTTGCGAATCTCGTCAGCTATTGCTTCGAGTTCCCCGCAAGTCCGTTTAACTTTGTTAGATGTGTTGTGAACTTCGGTTTTGTTATTCAATCACATACCGTGATTTCCGGGCGTTTTGGGCCATTTTGTAATTTCTTGAAAGTTACGGGTATCCGTATCTGGAATTATTGTCTCGACCCGTTTCTTGGTCGCATATGATTAATTATGGTATTATGTTTCCATTTCGGGTCGTTGATGTCGTCCGAGAACTTTTCGTCGTGTTCGTTCCGTGCGTTTTCGGAAATCGGGTCGCCGAGCCACAGCGGTTGCGGGGCGGCGGACGGCTGCGGGATCGGGCGGACGATTGCAGGCACCGGACAGATCTGGCGAGAACCGGCGTAGCGCACGCCTGCCGGAAGAGGCTGCGCGCTAACCGGCAGTGTAGCGCCGCCTAGCTGTTCGACCAACGCACGCTATCAGGCCGGACAGTGGGGTTTCTGAGGTTCCGGACTCGGTCAGGATCGGCAGGTAGCGCACGCTACGCCGAGCGTAGCGCGCGCTAGTCGGCAGGCGTAGCGCACGCTGTCGGCCGGCTAGCGTACGTTACCTGGCCGGGCATTTCAGTCCAGTGGCTACTGGACAGGTCGGCTAGCGCGCGCAGGCTTCCGGCCGTAGCGCACGCTAGCGGGAGTCGGGCGGACGAGTCATGGTCGGCAGAATTGGTCGGTGGTGCCGGGTCATGCGGGCCATGGCCGAGAATGCTCGGCCGATACTGGCCGATAGCGCACGCTAGTCCGGGAAGGCTAGCGCACGCTAGTTCCGGCCCAGTATATATATGACAGACCAGCCACTTTTCACTTCGTTTTTCATTTCCTTCCTTCTCCTTCCGCGGCTGGCGATTCATGGGCGACGAAGCCATGTTGTTTAACAACAAATCCATGAAGTTCTTGAGTTCATAACATCAATCAATCATCCGTTATCATCCTTTGATCCAGCGAATCAAGGTAATCTTCCTTAGAACCCTAATTCCGTGAATTTGGGGTTTTTTGCATTTTTGTTCGATTCGTTCCGTGTTGTTGATTAATTCATGATGGGTATGATTAATCTTGGTAGTATTCTTGTGTTTAACATCATTTAATCCATTGTTCTTCGTCGATTCGATGTATATTTCTTGTTTTCCTTCGAATTGACTTTTTGGGGGATTTGTCCTCGATCTCGTTTTTCATCCGTTTTCGATGGATCGATTATGGTTAAATGATGTTGTTAAACATATTCTATGGATTGTATATCCATATTTCAACTTGGAATTCCGTTTTCGGGTTTTGACGGGACGAATCGTGTTCTTGGCCGTTTTGGGGGAAATCCTTGAACCTTCGTCATTTGTTCTTTGAATTCAGCGGCTTTGGGTCGTACTTTGGAATTCATTTTCGTTGTTATTGTTTTCGTTCGTAGTTCATTGTTGTGGATTGTCTTTCGGTGGAGTCGGCGAGTTCGTAGTCGGTTCGTGCCAACCTACTTCGGCCGATTCTCCGCGTTGTGGTCATTCGAGGCAAGTACCTTGTCCATACTTTTCTTGTTTCGTGGATATGATAATTGGTGATCGTCTTGGTTTGTTTGTTTGTTTGAAATGAGTTTTCAAAAGATTTGGTTAGCCTCGTTAAAGGCCTCTTTCAAAACCGTGTGTGTTTTATGATTGGTGTGGTTCGTGAATAACTATGTGAATTCTACGTATATGCTTGGTGTTCATGTTGCACTTGGTATTGTGTGTGGACGTATATTATTTCATTTCGGTGCGTTGTGGATTGACGTGGTGTTTTGCTAAGTGTTTGATGCCTCTGGGCGAATTGTTTGAATATCCTTGATGTGATATGTTATTTGTGTGAATGTGTGGATATGGTTGAAGGTCTACGGTGGCACATGGCATGTGATCATGTGGCGAGGATGCAACAAGTGATTGATCCAACCGTGAGAGCACGAGATAATCTACGGTGGCACATGGCATGTGATCATGTGGCCGAGGATGCAACAAGCGATTGATCCAACCGTGAGATGTGTGTGATTTGTTTCGCTAGCCGACTCGGGAGGGTCCTTCGAGGCCTCGGGTGGGATGTCGGTGGTAGCGTCCGGTCTAGGCGATGCGCGTGTGTGATTATGTTTCGTTGATTTTACGTCCGTTGAGGACACGTGATGTTGGGCTTTGACCACCGTAAATTGTTGGTGGTTTCCTATTTGCGAAAACAAAACATTTGGGCTGTGACCCTATTGATTTTTGGAAAGAGAAGGATTTTATAATCCTAAATTGTTTTCTATTAAAACTCTCGATGGCATTTTAAGCTGTTTTGTAAATTGTTTCCCTTATTTGCGATCTTTCGGTTTTGGAAATGTTTACCCAAACTCTTGCCTCGGGAAGTACTTTTCTTTACGTTTGGATCTTTGAGGATTCCTGATTATTATTGTTCTTGAAACTTGTATTGTATGGCTCGTATTTTTGCACTTGTACTTGCACTAGCAAAACAGTGGAGTTTTGCTAACCCCCGAGTATTCGGGGGGTGGATGTCTATTTTTGCATTCAGGTTTTGGAGCATAGCACAGGGTCGGCACGAAGGATGATGAAAGATGAACGATACTAATCACACGAGGATCTGTTCACGTCGTTTTGGTCTAGTTGTATTTTCTTTTCCGCTGCAGTATCTTTTCCCCGTTGTACGGGAGTTTATTGTATTTTGACCCCTGCGTGGGTATGTGTTTGGAATTGAGTTGTATGTTATTATTGAAAGACCAAGTCGGTCTACTGAGTTATTTTAGCCTTAAAGGCGAGGTTTAGATGTTTGATTTTAGTTATCAGCCTGGTAGATCCTCGAGGAGAGGGTCTACGGCGTGTAATATCCCTGAGCGGATTGGGGGTGTTACAATTGTGTGGGTTGTAAGTGACTATGTGAATCCTATGGATATGTTTGGTGTTGATGTTGCGCTTCATAACACGTGTGTGCATATATTATCTCATTTTCGGTGTGTTATGATTTGACGATTATGTCGTGCTTTGTGTTTGTTGCCTTTGGTGGATTGTATGAATATCCTTGTTGTGACGTGTTAATTGTGTTAATGTATTTCGCTCACCTCGGGAGGGTCCGACGGGATCACGGAGGGAGTCCAATGGTATAGCCCTGGATTCACGAGTGTGGTTGTTTGTTTTGTGAATGTATTTGCTCACCTCGGGAGGGTTCGACAGGGCCACGGAGGGAATTCCAATGGTATAGCCCTGGATTCACGAGTAAAACTTCACGCATTGGTGTATATGATTTCAAAAACGCATTCTACTCACCTTGGGAGGGTCCGACGGGGCCACGAAGGGAATCCAATGGTATAGCCCTGGATTCACGAGTTGGTGTTGTATTTTTGGTGACCAAGGTTTACGTATCTTGGGCGATTATATTGTTTTGATTTTATGTCCGTCGAGGACACGTGACGTGGGTTTTAACCCTGTGAACTGTTGTCGGTTTTCTATTGGCGAAAACAAAACATTTGGGCTGTGACCCTATTGATTTTTGGAAAGAGAAGGATTTTATAATCCTAAATTGTTTTCTATTAAAACTCTCGATGGCATTTTAAACTGTTTTGTAAATTGTTTCCCTTATTTGCGATTTTTCGGTTTTGGAAATGTTTACTCAAACTCTTGCCTCGGGAAGTACTTTTCTTTACGTTTGGATCTTTGAGGATTCCTGATTATTATTGTTCTTGGAACTTGTATTGTATGGCTCGTATTTTTGCACTTGTACTTGCACTAGCAAAAGCGGTGGAGTTTTGCTAACCCCAGTATTCGGGGGTGGATGTCTATTTTGCATTCGGGTTTTGGAGCATAGCACGGGGTCGGCACGAAGGATGATGAAAGATGAACGATACTAATCACACGAGGATCCGTTCTTTGTCGTATTGGTCTAGTTGTATTTTCTTTTCATTGCAGTATATTTTCCCGTTGTACGGGTGTGGTTGTATTTTGACCCCTGCGTGGGCATGAGTTGTATTTGAGTTGTATGTATTTGTTGAAAGACCAAATCGGTCTACTGAGTCATTTTAGCCTTAAAGGCGAGGCTTAGATGTTTGATTTTAGTTATCAGCCTGGTAGATCCTCGAGGAGAGGGTCTACGGCGTGTAATATCCCTGAGCGGATTTGGGGGTGTTACAACACTAGGAGTCCTAACCCTAATCCTCCTTAAAGATCTCTAGAGTAGTCCAAAGTCTATAAATAAGACTTCAAAGTGGATGGTTCAGCAGTGACATCTTATGTACTCTTGAGAGTTCGATTTTTTCTTCTTATGTTTAATTATAGATCTTGATTTGTGTCTTTGATTCTATAATTTAGATAGCACATTAATTTTCTAAGAGTGTTTACATAATACTAGAAAAGAAAGAAAATCGAGTGGCTCCCAAGTAAGAACAAGTTCGGTCGATCCCAGTTGAAGTTCCAGCAAGTTTCAATAGCTCGTTGCCCACACAACGTCCGAATTAAGGCGGGATCACACTCTAGAAGATTTTGAGGAAGAAATCAAGGTAGCAACCACTATGCTTCAAAAGGTAAATATCATATGATCTTTGATCTAAATTAGGATATTGAATTTACCAACACTATTATTTAATAAATAAATAATATTTAAATTGCTTATTAATCTTAGCAGTTAATTAATTAGCATGCCTAAATAGGTTTTGCGCTCGTGGATACGTAAGACACTTTATTCAATCTTAACAATTTCGCTTCCACTGCATTTTATTTCCAACAATTGGCATCGGAGATAGAATTTTAGGTTTTTGCTATTTTAATTAATTTTGCTGATTAATTGATAGCAGTTTAAATATTCATGTAATTTGATATTGGAATATTTTGCTAGACATGTTCTTGCAGGGAATATGATCTAATTATTATGGTTATATGAATGATTAAGGCCCTATTTTTTTTCGACTTAATTTTCAATTTTGATTCGATTCGATTCGATTCGTTCGAGTCCATTCGATTCGATTCGATTAAGTTGATTCGATTCGATTCGATTCGATTCGAGTCCATTCAATTGATTCGATTCGATTCGATTCTTCTTCTTCTTCTTCTTCTTCTTCTTATTATTATTATTATTATTATTATTAATAATAATAATAATAATAATCTTAATTATTATTATTGTTATTATTATTACTAATATTTACTATTATCGTTATTGTTGTTGATTGCTATTATTATTATTTACCATTATTATCAGTATTATTATTATTATTAATCTTAATTATTATTATTGTTATTATTACTAATAATATTTACTATTATTATTAATAATATTTATTATTATCGTTGTTGTTGTTGATTACTATTATTATTATTATTATTTACCATTATTATCAGTGTTATTATTATTATTATTATTATTATTATTATTGTTGTTATTATTTTTTTAAAAAAGCTAAACATATTTTTATTATTATTATAGATGAAAAACAGTTTACAAGAAATTAGTGGGCAACCGAGATACTATCTGGGTTATTATTATTATAGTTATTATTGTTATTGTTATTAATATCATTAATATTATTATAATTTATCCTTATCAAATAGATCTCAACCTATCATTTATATTTTATTATATTATTATTTTATTATATTTATTATTATTATTATTATTATTATTATTATTTACCCTTAATTATATTTCAGTTCAGTTCAGTTTAGATCCATTCAGTTCAGTTCAGTTCAGATTCATTCAGTGCAAAAGAACAGAGCCTAATTCTATTATTATTTATGCATTTTTTGGTTTGACCCGATTTTGAGGCATGTAATGGTCTTTCCCGTGAGAAAATCCATGGGTAGATCTATGATCTTAATTTTTCTTTTAAACTGTAATCGAATTCGGAGAAGACAAATCACGAAGAAATAGAGTAGCACCGGGACAATCGGATCTTGGGCTGGCAATGATCGGCGACAACGAAGCTTGCCGGCAAAGACGATTACTGCCGAGCATCACCGAACCTGCCTGTCGGGGGCCGCGGGCAGCCTGTTCCGAGCCGGTTCGCCTGTTCGGGTCGGGTTGTATAGTTTTTGGTCTTGTACGTTTCATCGTCGTTCGTTGCGTCCACCAGAGAGTCAGGATTTTAAAATTAATTTTTTTATGCAATTAATTGCGCATAAAAGTGGAAAATTTTAATTTTGGAAATACACGGCCCGACCGAGGAGGAGTGACGAGATGCTTGATCCAGTGAGAGATATTGAGTCGAAGATTTTTTCGGATTCAATTTGGGGATGAAGACCATGATAATTGGATAATTTTATTATCATTGCATTTACTTTTGGATCTATGATACGTATGAATTATGCGTGATATTTTTTCTTGCATGCTAGGACGAGAAATTAAAAACCTTAAGGCTAAAATAACTAAGTGGCTAAATTGATTTATTTTAAAATAAAATCAAATTGGCATCCATAATTAATTTAAATTGTGAAGTAATTGGCATGAACGTTAACATTAGGGCCTTCCTCCATATCAGATGTGCTAATTATAGGTTCACTAGTTTTAAATTTCAAATAATAACAAAAAGTAAATATTATTTTTTATGGTAGGACCTCTCCATCTGTAGGACTATTATTTAAAAGATAATATTTTAAGGTTGGTAAATTCTGGTGTTCACTTATGTGTATTATTAATAAGCTCCCCATCGGAGTCTATGTTAATTAATACATGGCCAAGAGGAACCAACTATTAATTTTACTTGTCATAACGTAAATTGACTGGATAATAAAATTAAATACGTAAAACTCTACTCGAAATATGTGTGTAAACGTCCACACGATCGTGGCTTTCATCTGCAGATTTTTTGAGGTGTTGGTTGCTAGTATATAATTGTGTTTTGAGTTTTTTCAATATATTTTTATATGCATTATGTGATGAATGTTTTAATTTTATCTCAGATTTCTTTCAATCCACTTGCTGTAATTCTCAAAGAAAACAAACTCAATGGCACTAACTTTGCTGACTGGAAATGTAATCTTAATATTTTCCTGACTGTTGAAGAACACAAGTTTGTTCTAACTGAGGAATGCCCATTAGGACCAGATGCGGATTCGATACCTGATTAGGTGAAAGAATGCTGGAAATGGAAGAAATCTGATGAGATGGCTCGCTGTTACATCTTGGCTTCTCTAGCAAATGTATTACAGCATCAGCATCAGAGTATGGGCACGACCACGGAAATAATTAAAAATCTCGGAGAGATGTTTGGTCATCAGAACCTGATGGCTATGTAAAATGCTATGAGGGTCTTGATACCACCCAAATGCCTGAAGGAACCCCGGTAAGAGATCATGTTCTAAAGATGATTTCTCACTTAAACGAACTTGATATCTTAGGGGCTACTATCGATGTGGAAATGCAAGTCGATATAATCCAAGGCAGCTGACCTAGAAGTTTTGAGCAGTTCCGCCTAGATTACAACATGAATCTCAGGGGATATACTTTGGCGGAATTGCTGACAGAACTTCAAGCTGCAGAAGGACTCTTCAGACAAGGGTATCAAGTTATTGCGGCAATTGGTGTTTTAACTTCTAAGCCCAAATGAGGGTAGAAGAAGAAGAAACAAGTGGTCCAGTTGCGGCAACGGTGTTTCAACTTCTAAGCCCAAGTGGGGGAAGAAGAGGAAACAAGTGGGACAGAAGCAAGTGATAACTCTCAAGATAAAAAGCAAGGCTCTTCATCCTGAGGTGAACAAAAAGCAAAAGGGAAAGTGCTACAAGTGCGGTTAGGAAGGACGTTTCAAAGTGGACTGCCCTGCTCTTAAGAAAGGTATGTCTCATGTACTAGTAAAATGTGTTTGGCAACTTATTCTACAACTTCATGGATAGTAGATTCAGGCTCCACTCATCATGTTTGCTTTGACTCGTATAGTTTTCAGGTAATCAAGCAACTTAGTGCGGGCGCGATCACCATCAATTGGGCGGTTATTCCAGGCGTATGGATGTAGTAGTGGGAGTCGTGCAGTTAAAGATTAGTGATAAGCTATTATTGGGATATGATCCAGCATCCTGCCTGCATGGAATTAAAAATACGTGAGGCGCGGCTTGCGATTTGACCTGTGAGATATGCACTAGAAAGTGGTTAAATGAATTGATTTGGACTACTCATACCAACCTATTTTCTAGAAGCCATCTCATAGAAACTCCAAAGTTAAGCGTGCTTAGCCTGGAGTAGTTATGGAATGGGTGACCGCCTGGAAAGTTTTTTAGGGTGCGTGTGAGTGAGGACAAAACGTGCTAGAAAAGACTCGTAATTGTACAGTGAGGATAGTCCGCATCATTCTGGGAACCAACAATTAGTATTGGAGCAGGTCACAAGTGCGGATTCCCTTAGAGTATCCTACAGTCGAGGCTGCCAGAGTGTTGGAACTGAGAGGCGGGCATACAGCAGATGTTGCCACTTGATCGGAACTGATATGCTGGTGCAGTGGAGGTTGTCAGGTGCTGGAGAGCTATGTGATCAAATCTAGTATGCTGGAACTAAGATATTGTCGCAGCAGAAGTAAACAGAGCTAGAATAGATGCTGATTTCAAGTGTTGGAGGACTGTGTGAATGAATCCAGCCATTAGAGGGCTGTGTGATCAAATCTAGTTCGCGGAGGTTTCCAGACTCTAGGGATAAGATGCTGGCACATACTGAGAGGGTAATTGTTGGGATATGATCCAGCATCCTGCCTGCATGGGCTTAAAATTGAGTGAGGCGCGGCTTGCGATTCGACCTGTGAGATCTGCACTTGAAAGTGGTTAAATGAATTGATTTGGACTACTCATACCAACAAGATGCATCTTCTTTTCTGGTAGCCATCTCATATAAACTCCAAAGTTAAGCGTGCTTAGCCTGGAGTAGTTATGGGATGGGTGACCCCTTGGGAAGTTTCTCAGGGTGCGCGTGAATGAGGATAAAACTCGGTAGAAAAGACTCGTGTTGGTACAATGAGGATATTCTTCATCATTTTGGGGACCAACAAATATTAGTCCTTAATAATGTATTATTAGTTCCTGATTTTAGAATGAATTTAATTTTAGTTTCTAAATTGAGTTGTGATGGTTATTCGATTTATTTTGATGGTGATGCTATTATTAGAAGAAACGGTAAATATATTTGCAAAGGTATCTATACTGAGGGAGTATATGTCATTAATACTGCACAAACTCCCATGTATAAATATAAATCACTTAACTCTTTTTCTAAACCTAAAAAGAGAAAAGAGCCTTCAAGTATAAACCGAACATATTTGTGGCATTTACGGTTAGGTCATGTAAACCTTAGAACACTATAAGAATAAACGTCAAAGACTTCAGATAATATCTGAAGTTAAAATATTATAATTACCAAAGTCTATGTTCGTGTAGTAAAAGGTATACTTTAGACTTTGCTTTTTATGCGAAGTCTAATATCCTAATAACCGAAGTCTATCTCAGTTTTTAGAACCCGAATATGGGGGTTTGCGAAGTAAAAAATGTCTTTCGACTTCACTTATCTTACAATCGCTGAAGTGTATATTTCCTATTCGCTTCAGTAAAATATATACAGGTGAAGTGAAATAATGTTATCGACTTCGCTTTTTAATAGGCAACGAAGCTAAAGATATCCCATTTACTTCACTTTTACTTGTTTAGACGAAGCATTACACTCATTTTTACTTGAAGTCTAATATCCTAATAACCGAAGTCTATCTCGGTTTTTAGAACCCAAATATGGGGGTTTGCGAAGTAAAAAATGTCTTTCGACTTCACTTATCTTACAATCGCTGAACTGTATATTTCCTATTCGCTTCAGTAAAATATATACAGATGAAGTGAAATAATATTATCGTCTTTGCTTGTTAATAGGCAACGAAGTTAAAGATATCCCATTTACTTCACTTTTATTTGTTTAGCCGAAGCATTACACTCATTTTTACTTCGCTTATTGTGTTTTATGTCGCTAATTATATATCTCTGACTTTGTTTTTTCTCCGAAGTAAATAACCACATTGCGTATTTCTTTTCAATTTGTAAATACAGAATCCCTATTGTACAAAAACATGATACATCCAATAAAAACCCTCAATTCACAAGATCCCAACAACACAACCTCAAATACATCAATCAACCTCATTAAAAATCCAACAATCTCAAATCACAATATCGCAATTCAATAACATAAGATCATAAGCATTGATAATAGTAATAAACCACACATTTTCATATATAAACGGCGGATTGTCGTACAAAAATGCCAAATATTCAGATTCGTGTGATTCACAAGTTTGCATTGGGCATAACTATAATATTCCAACATCAAATAAACTTCCACAATATCTACGAGACACATGCATAGGTCTAGATAATGGATTGCACATCAACAAAACATTCACCATATTTACCCGATGAAACGACATATTCTGATCTAACTATACCAACAGACATGCACCATTATCACCTGAGAACCAGTAGTATTGCAACCAAGACCATACATATATAGTACTTATTTTAAACTAGACAAAGAACTTTCTGACAATGAAGCCAGCCTAAGCACCATCGACAAACGTGTAGACGAACTCGCTCCACTCGTTCCTGACTTCATCATACTGCTTCTAAGTGTAGTATTGGTCTTTGACTGAACCAGGATACTGAGCAAATCACATTGAAACAAAAAAATAGATTAAGTATGTTCATAAAAGATGAATCAACATCACAAATTTTCAGTACCAAAAGATACTATATAATATAAAAGGATGACAAAATGAAAATTACCATCTTCTCAAGCTGTGGATCTTCGCTTTCAACGATATATTTGATGTAGCGGAGGACACAAAATCCACAATGAAGGGAGACTAGTTCTTGTTTCAGCTTGCCCTATAAAATTTAAAAGCCATGAATCAGTCACTCCATGTCAAATATATATATATATATATATATATATATATATATACCGTTCACAAAATGATATCTCCATACACTTACAGTGATTTGCTTATAACCCGGAGCCTTATTATATCCCCTGGATGCATTGCTGGTTTTCACAGCGCTACATTTAAAAATAGAAGAATTATACCGTTGGAACATTAATGAATCTTCAAGAAAAGAATCAACATATATGCTATATATATATATATATATATATATATATAGGAGGGCTTTATTTTCAGAACTCTCTTAAGTGCGAGAACTGCGAGAACTCCTCTAAACCAATGAGATTTTTTTAAATATTAAAAAATATTTTTAATTCAAAGGGTATTATAGTAAAATACAATTTTTATATTATTTTTGAATTTTTTTTATTAAATATAATAGCCCCTACTGATGATAACCCTACTATATCTATAACCCCCACTATATAATAGGGGTTATGATTAGTAGGGGTTGTATGTATTGACATGATGTACATTATGCATTATTAGGAGTACAAAAGGTGGTTCTCGCAGTTCTCGCACTTAACAGGGTTCTGAAAATAAAGTTACACTATATATATATATATATACCTGATCACAATATTCTTCCATCCATCGTATCGAGTTCTATTGCCGAGGGGATCAATCAGGTAGATCATGTTCTTCTCATCATTGACCACAGTCAGGATCCAATGGTGACCGCGTAATTGGTAAAGAAGCATTAATAATGTCACATATTAATATGATATGCATTATCGATAAGAAAAATAGTATTATTTACCCATTGTTATATGGGATAAGGCAAATGCAGTCCCTCGGTGATGCCATCAAGCGAACAATGATGTGTTTTTCCTGCACACTCTGCTCTAAAGCATGATCCACGCACCCAGGATCCACGAAGAAAAAAGAATACGGATGATTTTTCCCATTCAAGTTATTGAAGAGCTTACTGCATTTGGCTATACGATTACAATTGTATCAAGGCCATAAGTCTACCAGAGATACATAATAAGAGAAAGAAAAAAACATAAGATGCAATTGTATTATCTTATACAGATCTTACCCCATATAAGCCAATATATGCATACCACCGATTGCTTTGATTTCCATGAAGTCAAGGATTACATTTCTCGACAGCCAAACTTTTTTTCCCTCCAAACATTGCCTCATCAAGCACAATGTGCAAGGAAGTATCATTGGTCATGAATCAGTCAACATGAGAATATACAAACATGCAAGCCATGGGTAATGATCTCTCTATTTCCTTCAACTTCGATCGAACAACATCAGCATCCTTATTTCTCGACTTGGTTTTCTTCCCAACCTGATTCAACTCAAGTATATCTTTATGAGCATTAGTCAGATCGATGCACTCATCATGAGCAGCTTCTTTCTGGGGAGAATCAACCTTCTTCTGCACAATATTTAATTAATGTAAGCCATAGTGTTCTGACTATATATTCTTAATATACAAAACATCTATATACCCATTATACGAGAGAATTACCTCTGAACTGTTTAGAATCACCACGTCTTTTGGCCAAGCAACGATAGCTCCAAGGGCATACGCAATAGTTAGTGGACCACTTTTAATGGGAACGGGGAGATCCTCATCATACCCGTCTTCGACGACACCGTCAATAGACACTTTCCAGTTGTCTTTGCCAATTGGTATATTATGGATCACCACATGCGGCCCTCCAACCGACACTACTGTCCCATATGCAATAATATGGTCAACTTCTCCTTTGGCCAGAGTGAGAATTAAACATAGAAGCATATAATAAAAAAATGGCATGGATAATGAAAACTCTAGAGTTGAAAACCTCTATTTCACGTGGATCGACCTCATTCAATTTGGCAATAGGTTGTCTTACTTTCACCTTGTTCTTTTTCCCCTTGAAAGAACAATAAGATAAGAATTAGCTTTCATATACATATGAGGAAATAATATATCGACTTAATATTTATAAGAAAGTCAAAGGACCTTAGGATCTGGAGCTGCTTCTTCAACATCTTTTTGTGCTGGGAGGACCTTGGAATTCCTACCCTTCTATTGACAAAAATATGTTGATAAAAACCAGGTAGATGCTATGAAGTGAATGAAATGTTGAAAGTCTAAGTAATTAAAATTATAAGAAACCTTCGTCTTTGGACCGCCAACCGCTCCATCTTTCCCCACAGATATCTCAGCAGCTTCGATGATTTGTTTCCTCTGTCAAGAATGTATACAATTAAAAAAACAAGAGGAAGAAAGAATGTATACAAGTTCCTACATACATACAAGAATGCAGTGATGTAATACTTTAAATAAATAACCTTCAGCAATCCAGAATTTCCTTCACGGAGAAAGTCTTCCATCAAGTTGCTTTTTGCCTCCTTAAATTCTGTTTAAGATCATTTTTTAGGCCATTTTACCAAATTAACAAAATATATCGTCATCCTAAAGGGTATAACAGTGAATTATCTTTGGCTTTGGAGCATCACAGTCATCCAGTCCCACTTGGTCTGTGTCCAGCACTGGATTGGCCATGTTTGACGATTTCTTTGATGGAGTCGGGCTTTTTGCTTCCTTTTCTGCAGCAAGTTCATCTTTCAATCTGTCCACTTCATCCCTCAAACTAGACACTTCTTCAGTCTTCTCTTTTAGGTTCTCAACCAAGGCCTTTGAAACTGGTTCTCTCGTCTTTCGTGCAGTTCCAAAATAAAATTAGGGTTTAACGAACCCTCCTATGCTTCTTACTCTTCCATATTTATCGTCTGTCACCAACGCTTCAGTTAAAGCATCATGAGATCCTTCTGGAATAAAATCTACCTTAGCTTGTTTCTTCAAGACTTCCTCCTATAACAATCCACACGCCATACATGTAAAAGCAAGTGTTTAGATAATAAGATAAGGCAAATAGAGCAAAAGTATTTGAATTTAAATTAAAAAGCCTAATTAGTTAAAAATACTCACAATATCTGATATCATCGCCGCTGTCTCCTCATCTGCTATAAGACCTTCGTCATCTTGGCGGGCTAAGATCCAAAGCAGCGATCTATCAATTTCCTCATCCTCACCAAGTAATCCCTCATTTCTTTATTTTTTAACGATAAAAAATTATTACCTCACCCAAAGGTTTATAAATATCTGAATAAAAAAAGGGCAGCCCGGTGCACGAAGCGTCCCCGCAAGGCGAGGGTCTGGGGAAGGGTCACACGACAACAACTTTATAAAATCTGAATACGGTGATTAAATAATTTTCTTACTAGCTCAGCTTCCAGACCGCAATAACCCTTTCGAGATGCCTTGTGACGATATTTGATCTGTTTAGTCTGAGCCTTCTGCTCATTGTGTGTAATCTGGCATGATTCCCATATAAGTACATATTTGAGAGATTTAAATACGAAAATATCAACTTTTAATACCTTCCACGAAGGGTCCATTCTTTTATCCACAATCTCTTTCCAAACTTCAGCTGAGATTTGATATTCAGTGGGTGGAGAAGATCGCACCAGAATAGGATTTTTGCAAAATGGCCACACAAACTTCTTAGTCATTTTAGTCTTCCAGTCATGCCATTTCTGGTTCGCGGAAGTCTACACAATCTTCTTAGTTTGTGGCGCTACTTCAAACACCTTCTTCTAATTATCAAAAAATTGTTAATATTTGAACAAAGCATCAACAAATATCTGATATCATATAAAACACATATATAACTTTGCACCATTTAGTCTTACCAGTATCTCTTCCCAAGTCTTATCTTTGATATCCTTTGGAATGAACCTCCAGTTGTCTATGTTGCATGGAACCATGGATCTTGCAGCATGGCCAATATATGACTGCAAGGCCTTATTATCCTCATACAAAGCCCGCCCAAGACTATCGTAATGGACCTTAACCTTATTCCCTCTTGCCCTCAGCTTAACCAACTTCCACATAGATGATGGATCCCGTTTGGTTCTTTTTTGCTTTTGAACAGGTACTTCTTCATCTGTAACTACATGCTGTTTAGCCTCCTCATGTTCAGATGCCCACTTCTCAGAAGCATCAACCATCTTGCTTTGCTGAACACTCATTTTCTTTGTTTTCTTAGGAGCCATCTGCTTTTTTCCTGCAATAACCCATAAAATACATCATATAAGTTTTTCATAATTCAGATAAAAATAAATAATAATGCTTAAAAAGCATATAAAACATTATAATATAACACGAACACATAACAATCATAACATGTACAAGAAATAGACAATAACATAAATTGGTGAACACTTTAAGCAATACATAACAAACTGTTACATCATTTTTTATTTTTCACCACCCAAACACCCTCATCCTTACTACCATCCTTACTACCCGGCCTGACATATCGTTGATGAGTAGGAATACAATGAGTTACCAAGTCATCTAAAGGACGAGAAAGTGGAATGGTAGTAACTTCCTCATTCTCCCCCTCACTATTATTCTTAAGAATTGGTAGAACCACTGACCATCCTTTTCTTAACGGGTCATCAATGTATAAAACCTGACTAACTTGACTTTCTAGCACAAACTCTTCTTTCCTATGACCCCGTTTATTCAAATTGACTAAGGTGAATCCACAATCATCGTTCGTGATTATTCCCTTATCACTTGGAACCCATGTGCACTTGAAAACAGGAAAACTGATGATAGTTTAACTCCCATATCTACTCGATTACTCTATAGTAGCAGACATCTGCAAACAAGGGGTTCTTATATTTTGCACTGGTAACAAGCATCGTGTTTGCCACTTGAGACACCCCACTATTTTGACAAATTCTTTCATCATATCGGGACTTTGTTTGGTACAAACTACCGTTTATCACATAGCTACTGTACTTAATGACTCGCGCACGTGGCCCATGTGCCAACCATGTTAATGTTGACGTCGTCCCCCCATTGCAACTATTGATTTACTCAGCCACCTTTCTTTTGAATCACCCAGTGAACTGCTTGTTGTGAATATCTTGTATCCACTTGTCATCTTTCGCTTTCTTCGGATTCAGCGCTTTCAAATGGGCCTTATGCTCACTGTAGAAGTGTATATACATCACATTATTGTAATATCCTGAATTTATACTATAGTTATTTAATGTTATTTTATCCAAGTTATACTGCACAGTGTGGAATCTGTATAGCAGGGAAAAAAAAGTTGAAGGACTGAGACATCTGTATTGGTAATATTGTCGTACTTGGTCGACAATTGCATTTGAAGATATGATGTGTCAAGCGTATTGTATGAGAATATTATCGGAAGGGATATATGTATTCAGTATGTCGTGTGTATGTATCTAGTATATCGAGACGACGGACGAGAACAGTTGGAATTGGCTAAGTATAGCCGGATTAATCCATGCTAATATTCAAGCATAGAGCAAGCTATTGTGCAGGCTTAGTGCATGCTAAAGGCGAAAGATAGCGCACGCTAGTGCAGAACAGATCAGAGGGAATCTACGTGTGGACCCGGCTACTTTCGACGCATGTTCCAATAAGGTCAACTGATGTTTTTTATGAAGGATTAGCGCACGCTAAAGCATAAGGATTAGCGCACGCTAAATGTAGATCGGTCAAAAGGAAATCTTGGCTTTATTGGTTACTTTCGGCATGTAGGACCCAGGCACCTTTGGGGTAGGTGCAGATTGTTGAGTCAACTATGAGTAGTGACGCTATGCGTGAAAAATAGCGTACGCTAATGAATCTTTTAATGTAGCAAGTCAACATCATTATTACGTACGCTACGGCATGGGTTTAGCGTACGCAAATCATTGTGCGAAGTGAGGCAGTAGCCTCTGGACTACGATAGCGCACACTAAAAAAGTCTGTTAGCGCATGCTATGGCAGGTAGCGCATGCTATTCTGCGAACAGTAGCGCACACTAGTAAGTACAGTATATATATGTGCAGTTGGGCATTATTCTTCATTTCGTCCATTTCGTCCTTTCAACCGATAGAGAGAGTTCCTGGAGGATATCTTGACGTTCCAAACACTTGAGTATTGTGGAGTTAATCGTCCCTAACAACATTGGAGTTGGAAGTGATTGAGAACGGATTCAACCTTGGGATTCAATCCATTTCTTCGAAGAGGTAATTACTCTTCACTTTGGGATTTCGTCTTGGATTGTATATGATGTTCTTGAGTTGATAATCGTCATGAATACGAATTGATATGTATGATTATGAGATGGATTACCGGATTATGATGATGATGTTGTTGATATATGGATATTGATATGATTCTTGTGGTTTTGAATTGTGGTTTATCGCAAAGAGATATATTGATTGATCTCTCATTCCATTTTTGGATTCTTGATGTTGTGTTGTGGTTTAGTTCATATGATGATAAATATGGAAGTGATGTTATGATTCTTGGTGTTCTTGGTACATATCATATCAAAGAGGAATATGTGATAAGATATAAATGGTTTTTGCATATAAACTTGGATTTGATGATTAGAACCAATATTATGTTTATTATAGTGGTCGAGATCGTATGTTATAGGTAAGATACGGATCATGATGATGAGATTGAATTTGGAAAGGTTATGATTGATCTTGGAGTATGATTTCCTTTACATTCGTATTCATCATCGCAACGTGTTGACCGGTACCTATAATACATGCAACTGCATGACGTTAGCGCATGCTATGTAATGCGATTAGCGTACGCTAAGTCAACAAACAACGTACGTATATCGTATTGTGGTTATGGATTCATGATTGATTGATTTGGGTTGCTCGTATTTGTGTTTAGTCGGGATATTGCGAAACCGTTGGGTTTGTTGATCAGTTATATTGATTGTTAATTATGATTATTGAGTTGCGGTTTGTATTGTGGATATGAGTTCGTATTTTTTAAGTTGGATTATTTGGTATTGAATATGATCGAGGTATTGTTGAACCGTTGAGTTTGATTTGTTGGCTATATTGATTATTGATTGTTATCGAACTTGTTGTTTATCGATTATTACAATAGGTTGTGAGAATTGATCGTTGATTAGAATAATATGTTGCGGTCGAGTTCGAGGATGTTCGTGAATTACTATGGTCAGATCCGAGGAGCTTGTAGAAGAAGGAAAAGAAATTGGTAACGACTTTATTATCATCGTATCGATATCGAGGCAAGTTATTACTTGCTCAGTTTATATATTTAATGAATGGTTTCAGTTTCATTTTGTTTATAATGCATATAGCAATGATTATTATTGTGGACTCTGGAGATTGGGGTTGTACGTTGTTTTCTGATTTTGGGAATTAAATCATAATGTATATGATTTACATTTGTTATTGGTATACTTGGGTATCGAGGGTACATCATGGTAAAGACGAGAATATGAGTTATCTATGGTCCGTGGTATTTTGAATCATCGAACACTGAAGATAATCGTCGGTGATGGTTTTGATATCAAGATTGCTCTCGAAGGACTCGGGGCAAGTATCTTAATTTGATTTTGGTTTAATGTTGATGATTTTGATCATGTATATTGTCATTCATGTTATTGAACATGAGGTCGTCCTAGTTGATGTAACACCCCGAGATATTCGGAATAATTACAGCGCCGTAAACCCTTTAGGTAAGGATTTACAAGGCTGTTTTTTAAAAAGAGTGTAAATATAAACCAATCGTACAACTGAAGTTCAAAGACAGATTTGATTCAACCGATCAAGTGAGTTAACTTATACAACCATATCGAAATGACCTTATTAAAACAGACGTACTCGAGTACTAAACGAACCAAGAAGACAAATCACAATATCAATAACATGAACCACATCACTGAGCCATTTCATCGTCCTGTCGGTACTGTGGTTGCCTCCCCGCTCCTCGGCTACCTGAACATCAAAACAATGTCCACCCCCGAAGGGGTTAGCAAAACAATGCTAGTACAAGTATCATAATACAATAAATCATCAATGCATCACAAAACATGCAAACGGACTTCCGCTACCGGAATCCAACGATGCGAATCCTCACGATTCCATCAACACAATACAGGGTAATCTAGCGATCCAGCGCCCTTGGTATAGATCCCCATGATGATCCCGTCGGACCAACGCATGGTGGAAAACCCGTCCAGCGATCCAGCGCCCTCAGCATAGATCCCCATGATGATCCCGTCGGACCAACGCATGGTGGACATTCGATCCAGCGCCCTCAGCATAGATCCTCATGATCCCCTCGGATCATTTATACCATAAATCAATCAACTATGCATACACATATGCATTTCAATATGTTCATCAATACGAACAAATAATCAACGAATATCATGAGAATTTTCAGAAATACATCTCATATTCAACAATATGAACAAAACCACAAGCATGATCAAAGATTCAATATAAATCGAACTCGACATATGATACTTGCCTCGAAAATGGCAAGAACGAAACACTTCGATGATCTCAACACACTCGAAGGCCGCCTCCTTCGATCAACGTAACAAGCTCGAACCTTAACAAAAGGAATGATATATAAATCATCTCAAGTCGAACAATGGCCTAACAATTCGGTCTACGGCCGAAAAGCTTAAAATAAACAATCTGCCTGGATTGCTTAGCGCGCGCTACGTACTCAACGTAACGTGCGCTAAGCCGGACTGTTAGCGTACGCTATCGTTTAAGACTAGCGTGCGCTAGCCACGGACTGGCAGTCTGACTCGGCTGGTCTCATAACGTACGCTACATACGTTTCGTGCGTTAACTGAACCCCGATAGCGCACGTTAACTCACATATGTTAGCGTGCGCTAATCTTGCATGGCAGAATACTGCTAACGGAAAAACTGGGTTGAACGGTGGTGAATTCATGAACTCTATGGTGATAATACAAGTAATCCTCGGGCATATCATGCTAATAAGGTTTGTGGAAGTTCTATGATTATAAGATACAAATATACGGATAGTCATCTCAATATCATAATCCATCTACGATCTTCAAGAAATAATCTAAGTTCCGATCGTCTTACGTTCCAAAACACATGATTCCAACGGGTAAAACGTAGCAACTGGGTAATATCCGATTACTGATCATAAATCGATTTGAACATGCTTAGGAGTCCTTATAATAAGATGGTTCAAAGGTTCATTAGATATATAGTGCCGATACGTCAAAAGTATCCTTCTAACATGTGATGACCGATTATAAACGAAATAACTTGCTATCAAAACATGATCAAACGTCCTTAAGAACATTACTAACATCGGTGAAGAATCACCTACCTCAAAGTAGTGAAGAACACTAAGGAAAATTGAAGCAATCCAACACCGAAGGCTTGAACACCAATCTCCAATGATATATGATCTTCAATCACGAACTAGGACGTTGATATAAAGTGTTTAGGATGAAGGAAGTTATGTTCTAAGTGTAAGAGTTCGGGTTATGGGAGAAGAAAGAACTGAAATCACGAATAGGATGTTGTCCTATTTATAAGAAATGGCCATTAGCGCGCGCTAGTCCCTTCTCGTAGCGTGCGCTAACGGCTCACTGTCTTAACTGTATTCAACACTTAGTGTGCGCTACGCATATACCTGTAGTGTGCGCTAAGGCGTTGACTTGGCTTTTCCCGAAAGCCGTCCAGGTTCATCCGACATAATCCGACAAGGGTCCCCCGGCCAGATCTCACCTACCGCACGTCTCAATCAATTTGACCACGCATAGCGTGCGCTAATGATCCTATGTAGCGTGCACTATGAATCCATGTTAGCGCACGCTACACATAGCCGATAGCGTGCGCTACATGCGCAGAATTACAATCTTTAAATCACATACACGAAATCATACGCTCGACAACATTGGATTATGAAATACGGAGAATATTACTCAGACAGAAGTACAATAATTACAACATCTCAAGCTCTGAATACATAACAGAAATCTCGGGTATTACATCCTTCCTCCCTAAAAAGAAGTTTCGTCCCGAAACTTAAGATGAAAACAACTCCGGATATCTAGTCTTCATACTGTCCTCCGTTTCCCAAGTGGCCTCTTCGACTCCATGTCGTGACCATTGTACTTTAACCAAGTGTATTGGTTTATTTCTCAATTGTTTAATCCGACTCTCAAGTATCTTGATTGGTCTCTCTTCGAAGGTGCCATCATTAGCTATCTCGATCTCATCGAAATCAATGACGTGACTGGGGTCCGGTACATACTTCCGCAGTTGGGATACGTGAAACACATTGTGAACGTGACTCAGCGATGGCGGTAAGGCCAACCTGTATGCTAAATCCCCAACTCTCTCTAGGATCTCAAATGGCCCGATATATCTCGGACTAAGCTTGCCTCTCCTCCCAAAACGGAAAATCCCTCGTGTAGGAGACACCTTCAATAGTACATGGTCCCCAGCGTTGAACTCTAGAGGGCGACGACGTACATCTGCATAAGACTTCGCCGACTGCAGGCGTCAACAGTCTCTCTCGAATCAAAGCTACCTTCTCTTGAGTCTGAATAATCAATTCCGGTTCCGTCCCGATCAAATCCGAAGAATCATCCCAACACAGGGGTGATCGGCATCTTCTCCCGTACAAAGCTTCAATTGGTGCCATTTTAATAGAAGCATGCCAACTATTATTGTAAGTGAATTCGATCAAGGGCAAGTGAACTTCCCAATCGGTTGACCAATCCAACGCACAAGCTCTAAGCATGTCTTCTACAGTTTGTATAGTCCGTTCGGACTGACCGTCCGTTTGGGGATGATAAGCAGTACTAAAGTTTAGCTCGGTCCCCAAAGCCCTGTGCACTGCCCTCCAGAAGTGCGACACGAAACGACCATCTCGATCTGAAACAATGGTCTTCGGCGTCCCATGCAATCTGACTATCTCCGCAATAAATACTCGCGCCAATCTCTCTGGTCCCCATGTATCTTTGATTCCTAGGAAATGAGCCGACTTGGTTAGTCGATCAACTATAACCCAAATCATGTTCATTCCCGTTCTAGTCCTTGGCATACTGGTGATGAAATCCATCGAAATGTCCTCCCACTTCCATTCAGGGATCGTAAGCGGATTTAACATCCCGGTAGGTCGCTGATGTTCAATCTTAACCTGCTGACAAGTCAAACACTTCGAAACGTACTCCGCTACGTCCTTCTTCATATTCCCCCACCAGAAGTTTTGTTTTAAATCCTTATACATCTTACTGCTGCCCGGGTGAATAGAATAGGGCGCGCTGTGAGCTTCCTTCATAATAGTCCGTCTCAAATCATCATCATCGGGAATGCAAAGTCGACTCTGAAATCTCATAACTCCATCGTCTTGTATTACGAATCCTGGGGCTTTTCCCTTCTTTACTTCATCACATAATCGAAGGGTCAGAGAATCGTTCAACTGTTTAGATTTGATCTCCTCGACTAGTGATGAAGTCAGTTCCATTACATACAGTTGCCCTTGGATTCCTGGTGCCCATACTTCAATCCCCTCGCGGATCAGTTCTCGTTGAATGCTGGTTTGGGACGTAAGAGCTTCCAACAGTCGAAGAGAAACAGGTTTTCGGCTCAATGCGTCGGCTACTACGTTTGCTTTCCCCGGATGATAGAGAATCTCCAAGTCGTAATCCTTGATAAATTCCAGCCACCTTCTCTGCCTCATGTTTAATTCTTTCTGACTGAAAATATACTTGAGGCTCTTATGATCTGTAAAGATCTGACAATGAGTGCCGTACAAATAATGTCGCCAAATTTTCAAGGCAAAGACCACAGCTGCTAGCTCTAGATCATGAGTCGGGTAATTAACTTCGTACGGTTTCAATTGCCGAGAAGCATAAGCAATCACTTTATCCTTCTGCATCAACACACAACCCAAACCCTGATTTGAAGCGTCGCTGTATACCATGAATCCATCAGTTCCCTGCGCGGTGCTAATATAGGTGCACGTCGGTCTCCTCTTAAGTTCGTCAAACCACTGGCACTTCTCATTCCACGTGAACTTTTGAGTTTTCTGTAACAGCTGAGTGAGCGGACGAGCAATTTTGGAAAATCCCTCTACAAAGCGGCGATAATATCCAGCAAGTCCTAAGAAGCTTCAGACTTCTTTCACATTTTTAGGAGCTTCCCACTCCAAGATTGCTTCGAATTTCTTCGGGTCCACCTGAACTCCGTCGGCTGATATCACATGCCCAAGGAAGGTTACTTCCTTAAGCCAGAACTCACATTTTGAAAGTTTTGCATACAGCTGTTCCTTCCTCAAGGTGCTCAAAACCACTCGTAAATGTTCAGCATGTTCCTCTGCGTCCCTCGAATATATATCAAGATGTCGTCAATGAAGACGACCACAAATTTATCCAAGTATTCCAAGAATACTCGATTCATCAATTGCATGAATACCGCAGGAGCATTGGTAAGTCCAAATGGCATTACTACAAATTCATAATGCCCATATCGGGATCTGAAAGCAGATTTCGGTATATCCGATTCCTTAATTCTCAACTGGTGGTATCCAGATCGCAAGTCAATCTTCGAGAATATCCTTGCCCCTTGCAGTTGATCAAACAAGTCGTCGATCCGAGGTATAGGATACTTATTCTTGATTGTCATCTTGTTGAGCTCCCTTTAATCTATACACAGTCGGAGGGATCCGTCTTTCTTCCGGACAAAGAGAACGGGCGCTCCCCAAGGAGAAACGCTCGGTTGAATATAACCCTTCTGCAACAATTCCTCCAGTTGTTTCTTGAGTTCATACATCTCGGTTGGCGCCATGCGGTATGGTGCTTTGGAAATAGGAGCTGCTCCAGGCTCTAATTCGATAGTGAATTCCACTTCTCTCTGCGGAGGTAATCCAGGTAGTTCGTCAGGAAATACATCTGAGAACTCATTCACAACTGAAATAGACGAGAGCTCTACTCCTTCCTCTTTCCTCATGGCATAGCACCAAAGTCCCTGACATCCCTGTTTCAGTAATTTCACGGCTTTCATTGCCTTGATCAATTTTCCTGAGCTTCCCGGTCTCCATCCTCGGAATAAATGTTCAGATCCGTCATCAGCAATGATAGAAATGACTCTCTCTCGGTAATTCAGAATAGCTCCATAACGGTTGAGCCAATCGTCTCCGAGAATTAAATCGTCACCGTAAATGTCAACCACAATAAGGTTCGATAGCCAATTTCTCCCTCCTATAGTTACTGGAAAATCCCTAGCTTCTAGGGTTCCCACAATTTTCTCTCCGCTTGGTAATCCCACAACATAAGGTTCACAGTCATACAAGCACGAGATTTTCAAACGATTAACACAGTTCAATGATACAAAAGAATGTGTAGCTCCGGAATCGAATAAAACACTAACTGGTTGCAAAAGGATCTGAATTGTACCTGATGCAATAGATGTGTTCTGATCATCCTTCTTCATCTCGTAAATACGCGGAGGAACGGACCCAGCGCTGGATGCCTCTCTCTTCCCAACGTTCTGCTGCTGAAATCCACTCTGTTGCGTCTGGTTCACACTCGTCTCCTTCGGAACTGGAGCTGGAGTGCGAGTACCAAAAGATCGGGTCGCATTCCCACAAAATGTTGCGCGATGTCCTTCCTGTCCACACTCGAAATAGGTCACAGCAGGCGCGAAACAATCACGTCGAACATGTCCCGCTTTTCCACAGTTATAACACTTCTTCCCTGCGTCTGAAACAGTTGGTGCTGCTCGGAACTTCTTTCCTCCTCGAGAAGGATGCGGAGGTCTTCTGGATGAGTGAAAAGAGGACTGACCCCGGCGGGGCCCGCTATTCTTATTCTCCGTGAAGTTGCCAGACACCTTATGTTTCTTTGCTTCCGTCGATTTCTCTACTGCTGCTTCCTTCATATCATAGGCCAATGTCTTGTCCTGATACTGTCTCAAGGTGGTACAATCAAATCCGGACATATACTGCTGAATTTCCGGCTTCATTCGCATGTCAAAGTGAAAAATCCTCTCCGCCTCGGTCCTGACCAAGTGGCGCACATAAGTCAGCTGGTGATTAAAAGTCTTAATCACGTCCGTCGCAGATGCTTCTGAATTTTGTGGTGAGAAAAACTCCCGAACTCGGGCTTCTCTAACTGGGCGAGGACAATACTGTGCCTCCATCATCAATTTGAATTCCGTCCAGTCAACATTGTGCTCCTCCGGTCGAATGGCCTCCCACCAGTCGAAAGCCTCCCCTGTCAGAAGATACTGGGCGACCGGAACCTTCCTATCGTTGGGACAGTTAATCCGCGCAAAAATCTTCTCTAATTCCTTCAGCCAGTGATCCCAAGAAAGCGTCTCAGCCGAACCATCAAATTTCGGAGGATGCAATTTGATCACTTCGGTAAGCCATTTATCTCCCCTATTTTCCACGTTATGTTGTTGTCCCATCGCTGTCTGCATGCGATCCACAACCTGAGCAAATTGGTTTATCTGGGCAACCACCTACTGAAGCACTCCCGGCACGTTAGGATCTGCATTATTATTTGCCGATCCCTGTTGTCCCCCGGAATGGGAATCCGTTCGACTAGCGGTTATCTCTAGGATACCGACTCTTCTTGTCTCGCATTTCCGCGTCCGCGTCCACGACCTCCTCTCAACATACTGTAAACATAAATACTCAATATCCAGGGCAAACTTTCTAAAAGTACATCCATCAATGTTCACAAATCATGAATAAAATAAAACGGTAGTATTTGAGATTAGGAAACTTACAACCACGGTCCACACGACGATGCTGGCTCAGCAGTGATGTTACGAACGACCAATAATCAAATAACGTAAACAGACCCAACTAACCCGACTGCCAAGATATCCATGAATCTTAGCTCTGATACCATATTCTGTAACACCCCGAGATATTCGGAATAATTACAGCGCCGTAAACCCTTTAGGTAAGGATTTACAAGGCTGTTTTTTAAAAAGAGTGTAAATATAAACCAATCGTACAACTGAAGTTCAAAGACAGATTTGATTCAACCGATCAAGTGAGTTAACTTATACAACCATATCGAAATGACCTTATTAAAACAGACGTACTCGAGTACTAAACGAACCAAGAAGACAAATCACAATATCAATAACATCAACCACATCACTGAGCCATTTCATCGTCCTGTCGGTACTGTGGTTGCCTCCCCGCTCCTCGGCTACCTGAACATCAAAACAATGTCCACCCCCGAAGGGGTTAGCAAAACAATGCTAGTACAAGTATCATAATACAATAAATCATCAATGCATCACAAAACATGCAAACGGACTTCCGCTACCGGAATCCAACGATGCGAATCCTCACGATTCCATCAACACAATACAGGTAATCCAAATGATCCAAAGACCCTTGGTATAGATCCCCATGATGATCCCGTCGGACCAACGCATGGTGGAAAACCCGTCCAGCCGATCCGGGCCCTCAAGATAGATCCCCATGATGATCCCCGGACCAACGCATGGTGGACATTCGATACGCCGCCTCAAAGATAGATCCTCATGATCCCCTCAGATCATTTATACCATAAATCAATCAACTATGCATACACATATGCATTTCAATATGTTCATCAATACGAACAAATAATCAATGAATATCATGAGAATTTTCAGAAATACATCTCATATTCAACAATATGAACAAAACCACAAGCATGATCAAAGATTCAATATAAATCGAACTCGACATATGATACTTGCCTCGAAAATGGCAAGAACGAAACACTTCGATGATCTCAACACACTCGAAGGCCACCTCCTTCGATCAACGTAACAAGCTCGAACCTTAACAAAAGGAATGATATATAAATCATCTCAAGTCGAACAATGGCCTAACAATTCGGTCTACGACCGAAAAGCTTAAAATAAACAATCTGCCTGGATTGCTTAGCGCGCGCTACGTACTCAACGTAACGTGCGCTAAGCCGGACTGTTAGCATACGCTATCGTATAAGACTAGCGTGCGCTAGCCACGGACTGGAAGTCTGACTCGGCTGGTCTCATAACGTACGCTACGTACGTTTCGTGCGTTAACTGAACCCCGATAGCGCACATTAACTCACATATGTTAGCGTGCGCTAATCTTGCATGGCAGAATACTGCTAACGGAAAAACTGGGTTGAACGGTGGTGAATTCATGAACTCTATGGTGATAATACAAGTAATCCTCGGGCATATCATGCTAATAAGGTTTATGGAAGTTCTATGATTATAAGATACAAATATACGGATAGTCATCTCAATATCATAATCCATCTACGATCTTCAAGAAATAATCTAAGTTCCGATCATCTTACGTTCCAAAACACATGATTCCAACAGGTAAAACGTAGCAACTGGGTAATATCCGATTACTGATCATAAATCGATTTGAACATGCTTAGGAGTCCTTATAATAAGATGGTTCAAAGGTTCATACGATATATAGTGCCGATACGTCAAAAGTATCCTTCTAACATGTGATGACCGATTATAAACGAAATAACTTGCTATCAAAACATGATCAAACGTCCTTAAGAACATTACTAACATCGGTGAAGAATCACCTACCTCAAAGTAGTGAAGAACACTAAGGAAAATTGAAGCAATCCAACACCGAAGGCTTGAACACCAATCTCCAATGATATATGATCTTCAATCACGAACTAGGACGTTGATATAAAGTGTTTAGGATGAAGGAAGTTATGTTCTAAGTGTAAGAGTTCGGGTTATGGGAGAAGAAAGAACTGAAATCACGAATAGGATGCTGTCCTATTTATAAGAAATGGCCATTAGCGCGCGCTAGTCCCTTCTCGTAGCGTGCGCTAACGGCTCACTGTCTTAACTGTATTCAGCACTTAGCGTGCGCTACGCATATACCTGTAGCGTGCGCTAAGGCGTTGACTTGGCTTTTCCCGAAAGCCGTCCAGGTTCATCCGACATAATCCGACAAGGGTCCCCCGGCCAGATCTCACCTACCGCACGTCTCAATCAATTTGACCACGCATAGCGTGCGCTAATGATCCTCTGTAGCGTGCACTATGAATCCATGTTAGCGCACGCTACACATAGCCGATAGCGTGCGCTACATGCGCAGAATTACAATCTTTAAATCACATACACGAAATCATACGCTCGACAACATTGGATTATGAAATACGGAGAATATTACTCAGACAGAAGTATAATAATTACAACATCTCAAGCTCTGAATACATAACAGAAATCTCGGGTATTACAGTTGATTTGTCATAATGTCGTTCATGTTTTTGATTCATTTGTTGTTCATGTTGATGAACATATTGATTTGCATATGTGTATGCATAGTTGTATTGATCAGATGGGATCATGTGATCTATGCTGAGGGCACTGGATCAGTTGTCCACCTCGTGTTGGTCCGACGGGATCATCTTAGGATCTATGCTGAAGGCGTTGGATCATTGGATGGGGTTTCCACCTCGTGTTAGTATGACGGGATCATCTTAGGATCTATGCTGAGGGCGGTGGATCATTGGATTACCCATGTGTTGTTGTTATGTATATGTATATTGTTGGTTATCCACCTCGTGTTGATCTAATATGATCATCTTGGGATCTATGCTGTGTACGCTGGATCATCGGATTTCCACTGAGTATACATTGTTGTTATGGTTGTGGGCATATTGATGTCGTCATGTGAGTATGCATTTGTAGGTCACTTGTAGGACCAGGTCCGTATGTTGTTTTGATCTGGTTTCGGATTAGACTGCCGCAATTCGTTGTGGCATTTCGTATCTTGAGGTATGTCCATATTTCCTTTGGTATTTGTCTTTTGATGGACAATCGATTTTCGTGTTGGGACTTGATGATGTCATCCGATGGATCGAATTGGTCAGAGTTGGTATATTTCCGTATTGCGAGTTATGATGATGTTTTGAGAATCTTGGGTATTGTTTGAGGCACAGTATAGATGTTATGTTTGAGTTCACTGGTTAATCGAAATTTCGAGATGTGCAATATGGTAAGGATTATTTTGATGAGGATTATCATCGAGTTGGTAAAGTTATGATGGTAAGATTACAGTAGTAGTATTCTTACTTAGTATTTTCATTGGTATGTAATTATTGACGTGATGTGATCGTTATCATTGTTGAGTATTATGGCTGACCCCGTCGTGGGCTTTCTTTTTAGGTTCTTGGGATATCGAGCTTATAGAGGTCGTGAAGAGATGAGTTTCCTGGAGGATACTAGCTATGGCATGTGTTTGTGAATCGAGTACTTTGACTAGTTGTTGTATCCGTTGCTAGAATATTTTTAACTGTTTGTCTTTTCTGCTGCGTGAGTATTTTTAAATGGCCTTTTGGTTTTGGCAACTTAAGTTATTTTGGAAAATCGTTTTCTAAACTATTTTTGTCGGTACGTGCAAGTGATGGCTTAACGTACACCTTTGAAACTGTTGAGCTTCGGCGTTTTGGCCTTGTACTTTCAAATGAGATTTTACGACGGTATTTATAAATGGATTTTTATAAAGCCTTTGCATATTTTAAAAAGTTGTTACCATCATCATCGCCATTTAGGCATACTTTAAATATTTGTAAAAATGTCTTTTAGACTTGTGGGTTTCGTCTCGGGGCCCACGACACTGTAATATTCCTGGATGGCTCTGGGGGTGTTACAGAATATGGTATCGGAGCTTAGGTTGAAGAAAACTAGGCTTTTGGGTCGAGTCAAGTCGTGTTTTTGTCACATTATTTGAGTTGTCAGTTGGCAAGTATTAGAGCCCTGGGTTTTGCTGTTCACTCGGGCTTGTGTGTTATATGGTTTACCAGTGTGGTACTGCGGTTGTTTTAAGCTTATCCAAATGGTATTAGCGTGATTCTTTGGAAAGAGAGGTGTTGTGTTCTCGAGTGGAACTGATTTTGCAAAATGTATGTTTTGAAAATATCTGTATCGAGTATTTTCTAGAGTTGAGACATGTGTCAGTATCACAGGGAATCGTCAGCTTCACGATTTGTAAGTATTTGGATTTTTGAATTGCATTGAGGCTATTCTCAGTTATAAGTTGACATACTTTGAGAAACTGTCGAAAAGACATTATGTGTTACATTATGAGGTAACAGAATATAATAGTTGGGACAGAACCGATAATCTTGAGAAATTATGGTTATGAAGAATCAATATGTCGGTTAAACTTGGAAAACGGAGTTATGCATTTTGGAGAAATGTTGTGTATTTTTGAGGGGAACATGTAGTCATACTAGTTCATTTTGAGATATATGAAACTATTTTTGAACATCTGAAAATGATACTTTTCAAAATGATATATTTTGAATAAACTATTTTGCTCGCTGTCATGAAAATATATTTTCTTAAATTTTGAGAGACAATTGTTGTCTTTAAAAATATGTTTCATCATGGCATAGTTGCAGTATTGAAGAATGGGATAATGACCGAAGTTGCGAGTCATATGTGGAAAAGATGATTTTAACAAAGTCTATACCACAAGATTTCGGATTCTATCGTGTGATTCTCCAACCGAATGTCAGTGGAATTGGTGACGAGCTGAATTGGTATACATGAGTATGGATGTGGTCATTCATTTGCATAATTTCATTTTATTTAATCATGTGTATTCGAAAAGAATTGTCATCGAATACTTGACATAAGCGAGCCAGTTTAACTTTTTGAAAATTGATTTTTGTAGTCTTACGAATATATATATGTTTTGAGTTTTCATATTCTTGAAGGAACTTTCAAAAATGGATTTTTATATTGACAAGATTATATGACTTCAAACTGTTTTGAAAATATGATTGGTATACGTACAAACGTAGTGCACAATGCATATCATGGTGAAGTTTCGAGTAAGACTCATAAGATGGATAACATATCAAATGGTACGATGAAAAGTGATTCGAACTTCAGTATCGTAGTTTGGTTATCCAGGGATGACTGGTTGGTTGATCAGATAAGAGGAATATGTCGCGTGTTGTAGATTCAGTATAGGATACGATTTTGGAACTTCGGGTTTTGTGAAACCGGGGCATATGTGCTATGGGGATCTATTGGTGTGGTAGTAGCGTGATTTTACTATAGTGATTTTTGACATTTGAGCCACATTGATTGGAGTATGATTGGGTATGTTCGACAGTTTGTGACTGGTTGTTCATATGCCGAGGGGTATGTTCAACAGTCGGGTGTGTTTATTTGAGATCTATTGTATGTGATTTGTATGTCGTTTAGAGACCTTTATTCTTTCGTATATATGTCTCTGTGGTTCTGTGTTGATCATGTTGGAGCTTACCGTGTGAGGGTATTCTCGGTTATTATTGATCGTTCGTTGGTAATATTGGATTTTATCATGTGGATGATATTCTCGGTTGCGTTTTGACCCTTGGTTGGTCGTATTGGATTTTATCATGTCGATGATATTCTAGGTTAATTTATTGGTTGATCATTGTTGGTGATCATCTGAGCGTTTGGACTTTGCGTCAATGTTTCGGATTTGTTGCCATTGTTCTGGGCAGTTGTTTCACAGATGTATCGTGTATTATTTGTTTTCTCAGGATTGGGACTTGATGGTGCGATCAGGCAGACAGGCTTTGACACAGATAGATTATTCCATAATTGAGATATAATGTTGTTTTTATTGAAATTTGTGAAATTGTGATTATAAGCGTATTGAGGCTTTGAAGTGGGGTCACTGCTAGTATCGCAGGAGATCATTGACTTCGCGCACTTGTAAGCATTCTGTTTTGGTTATTTGCGGGTGGTGATGATTGATCGTTGTCGTGATGGTTTTGGGATATTTTGGTTGAACGGTTTTTTTATGACGTATTGCAGTTTCGAGGACGAAACTTATTTTAAATGGTGTAGTATGTAATATCCTGAATTTTTACTATAGTTGTTTAATGTTTTTTTATCCAAGTTATATTGCACAGTGTGGAATCTGTACAGTAGGGATAAAACAATTGAAGGACTGAGACATTTGTATTGGTAATATTGTCGTACTTGGTCGACAATTGCATTTGAAGATATGGTGTGTCTAGCGTATTGTACGAGAATATTATCGGAAGGGATATATGTATTCAGTATGTCGTGTGTATGTATCTAGTATATCGAGATGACGGACGAGAACAGTTGGAATTGGCTAAGTATAGCCTGATTAATGCACGCTAATATTCAAGCATAGTGCACGCTATTGTGCAGGCTTAGCACACGCTAAAGGCGAAGGATAGCGCACGCTAGTGCAGAACATATCAGAGGGAATCTACGTGTGTACCCGGCTACTTTCGGAACATGTTTCGATAAGGTCAATGGATGTTTTCTATGAAGGATTAACGCACACTAAAGCATAAGGATTAGCGCACGCTAAATGTAGATCGGTCAAAAGGGAATCTTGGCTTTATTGGTTACTTTCGGCGTGTAGGACCCAGGCACCTTCGGGGTAGGTGCAGATTGTTGAGTCAACTATGAGTAGCGCATGCTACGCATGGAAAATAGCGTACGCTAATAAGTCTTTTACTATAGCAAGTCAACGTCGATATTACGTACGTTGCGGCATTGGTTTAGCGTACGTAAATCATTGTGCGAAGTGATGCAGTAGCCTCTGGAATACGATAGCGCACGCTAACAAAGTCTTTTAGCGCACGCTATGGCAGGTAGCACACGCTATATTGCAAAGAGTAGCATACACTAGTAATGTACAGTATATATATGTGCAGTTGGACATTATTCTTCATTTCGTCCATTTCTTCCTTTCAACCGATAGAGAGAGTTCCTGGAGGATATTTTAAAGTTCCAAACACTTTAGTATTCTGGAGTTGATCGTCCTTAACAACATTGGAGATTGGAAGTGATTGAGAATGGATTCAACCTTGGGATTCAATCCATTTCTTTGAAGAGGTAATTACTCTTCATTTTGGGATTTCATCTTGGATTGTGTATGATGTTCTTGAGTTTACAATCGTCATGTATATGAATTGATACGTATGATTATGAGATGGATTACTGGATTATGATGATGTTGTTGTTGATATATGGATATTTATATGATTCTTGTGGTTTTGAATTGTGGTTTATCGTAAAGAGATATATTGGTTGATCTCTCATTTCATTGTCGGATTCTTGATGTTGTGTAGTGGTTTAGTTCATATGATGATAAATATGGAAGTGATTTTATAATTCTTGGTGTTGTTGGTACATATCACATCAAAGAGGAATATGTGATAAGATATAAATGGTTTTTGCATATAAACTTGGATTTGATGATTAGAACCAATATTATGTTTATTATAGTGGTCAACTTCGTATGTTCTTGGTAAGATATGGATCATGATGATGTGATTGGATTTGGAAAGGTTATGATTGATCTTGGAGTGTGATTTCCTTTACATTCGTATTCGTGATCGCAAGGTGTTGACCAGTACCTATAATACATGCAACTGCATGACGTTAGCGCATGTTATGTAATGCGATTAGCGTACGATAAGTCAATAGACAGCGTACGTATATCGTACTGTGGTTATGGATTCGTGATTGCTTGATTTGGGTTGTTCGAATTGGTGTTTAGTCGGGATATTGCGGAACCATTGGGTTTGTTGATCAATTATATTGATTGTTAATTATGATTATCGAGTTGCGGTTTGTATTGTGGATATGAGTTCATATTTTTTAAGTTGGATTATTTGGTATTGAATATGATCGAGGTATTGTTGAACCGTTGAGTTTGATTTGTTGGCTATATTGATTATTGATTGTTATCGAACTTGTTGTTTATCGATTATTACAATAGGTTGTGAGGATTGATCGTTGATTAGAATAATATGTTGTGGTCGGGTTCGAGGATGTTCATGAATTACTATGGTCATATCCGAGGAGCTTGTAGAAGAAGGTAAGTAAATTGGTAACGACTTCATTATCATCGTATCGATATCGAGGCAAGTTATTACTTGGTCAGTTTATATATTTAATGAATGGTTTCAGTTTCATTTTGTTCATAATGCATATAGCAATGATAATTATTGTGGACTCTGGAGATTGGGGTTGTACGTTGTTTTCTGATTTTGGGAATTAAATCATAATGTATAAGATTTACATTTGTTATTGGTATACTTGGGTATCGAGGGTACATCATGGTAAAGACGACGATATGAGTTATCTATGGTCCGTGGTATTTTGAATCATCGAACACTGAAGATAATCGTCGGTGATGGTTTTGACATCGAGATTGCTCTCGAAGGACTCAGGGCAAGTATCTTAATTTGATTTTGGTTTAATATTGATGATTTTGATCATGCATATTGCCATACATGTTATTGAACATGAGGTCGTCCAAGTTGATTTGTCATAATGTCGTTCATGTTATTGATTCATATGTTGTTCATGTTGATGAACATATTGATTTGCATATGTGTATGCATAGTTGTATTGTATATGTTGTATTGATCCGATGGGATCGTGTGATCTATGCTGAGGGCGCTGGATCAGTTGTCCACCTCGTGTTGGTCCGACGGGATCATCTTAGGATCTATGCTGAAGGCGCTGGATCATTGGATGGGTTTTCCACCTCGTGTTGGTGCGACGGGATCATCTTGGGATCTATGCTGAGGGCACTGGATCATTGGATTACCCATGTGTTGTTGTTATGCATATGTATATTTTTGGTTATCCACCTCATGTTGATCTAATATGATCATCTTGGGATCTATGCTGTGTACGTTGGATCATCGGATTTCCACTGAGTATACATTGTTGTTATGGTTGTGGGCATATTGATGTCGTCATGTGAGTATGCATTTGTAGGTCTCTTGTAGGACCAGGTCCGTATGTTGTTTTGATTTGGTTTTGGATTAGACTGCTGCAATTCGTTGTGGCATTTCATATCTTGAGGTATGTCCATATTTCATTTGGTATTTGTCTTTTGATAGACAATCGATTTTCGTGTTGGGACTTGATGATGTCATCTGATGGATCGAATTGGTCAGAGTTGGTATATTTCCGTATTGCGAGTTATGATGTTTTGAGAATCTTGGGTATTGTTTGAGGCACAGTATAGATGTTATGTTTGAGTTCATTAGTTAATCGAAATTACGAGATGTGCAATATGGTAAGGATTATTTTGATGAGGATTATCATCGAGTTGGTAAAGTTATGACGGTAAGATTACAGTAGTAGTATTCTTACTTAATATTTTCATTGGTATGAAATTATTGACGTGATGCGATTGTTATCATTGTTGAGTATTATGGCTGACCCCGTCGTGGGCTTTCTTTTTAGGTTCTTGGGATATCGAGCTTATAGAGGCCGTGAAGAGATGAGCTTCCTGGAGGATACTGGCTATCACATGTGTTTGTGAATCGAGTACTTTGACTAGTTGTTGTATTCCGCTGCTAGAGTATTTTTAACCATCTGTCTTTTCCGCTGTGTGAGTATTTTTAAATGGCCTTTTGATTTTTGGCAACTTAAGTTATTTTGAAAAATATTTTTCTAAACTATTATTGTCGGTACGTGCAAGTGATGGCTTAACGTACACCTTTGAAACTGTTGAGCTTTGGCGTTTTGGCCTTGTACTTTCTAATGAGATTTTACAACGGTATTGATAAATAGATTTTTATAAAGCCTTTGCATATTTTAAAAAGATGTTACCGTCATTGCCACTTAGGCATGTACTTGAAATGTTTGTAAAAATGTCTTTTAGCCTTGTGTGTTCCGTCTCGGGGCCCACAATGCTGTAATATTCCTGAATGGCTCTGGGGGTGTTCCAATTATTAATTCAAAGCAACACCATAGTATGTATAGACAATTATAAACAATGAATGTGTAATATTTGCAAATTGAATTAGGCTTACATGATGTAGGGAGACATTTCTTCACTGTTTTCTAACATAATTTTGTGTGCCCTGTGCAAATCAACTTCTGCCACCAGTTTTGCTGCCCGTCCATCTAGGAAACTGGGAGTTTTGGTATTGTGGTCTCTGACTGGAATAGGTATCCCAACAGGATCGAGATCTTTCATATATTCCGAACAAAACTCGACAACCTCTTCTGCAGCATATCGTTGAACAATGCAGCCTTCGGGGTGTTTTCGACTTGCCACATATCATTTATACACCTTCATGCACCTTTTGAATGGATACATCCGCCTAAAGTGAACTGGTCCACATAACTGGACTTCTCGAACAAGGTGGACTATAAGGTGAACCATGATATCAAAAAAAGATAGTGGAAAGTATTGCTCCAACAGGCAAGGGGTCTCAATCAAGTCAGATTGCAGCTTATCTAGCATGAGTACGTCGACGACTTTCGAACAAAGATCTTTGAAGAAGAAGCAAAATCTCATAACAGCATATCTCACATGCTTTGGCAGAGCATCACGTCTAAGTATAGGCAGAAAATGTTGCATTAGCACATGACATTCATGTGACTTTAGGCCCATCAGCTTCAACTCATCGAGGCAAACAATACTTTTCATGTTTGAAGAGAAGCCCTAAGGAACTTTTATATCCATCAATGATGTGCAGAATTGCAGATTTTCTTTTTTCGTGAACGAGCATGCACTAAGAGGAAGAAATGTTCTCTTCTCCCAACTTCGGGTGCTAGTTCTGGCCTGATTCACATCTTCACAAAGTCTAGCCTTGCCTCTACATTATCTTTAGTCTTGCCTTTGACATTTATCAGAGTATTCATCAAGGACTCTAAGACGTTCTTCTCAATATGCATAACATCCAAATAGTGCCTCACATGCAAGTGCTACCAGTAAGGAAGATCGAAAAAGATAGACTTCTTCTTCCAGCATTTTTTGAACTTAGCGTATTCCACAGTCTGCTCGTCGTCTTCCTCTATCTGCTCACTTCTTTTTTTCTTTCTTTTAGCTCCCAAATTGACCTTCTTACCAAACTGAAACTTGATGTGCGACAGTTTCTCGAACAATTTTAATCCAGATAATGGTTTGGGTGCTTCTCCAAGTTCTTCCATGCCATTAAACTCCGTCGCCAGTCTTCGATATGGATGAGACTTTTTAAGAAACTGTCTATGGCCAGCAAACAACATTTTCTTCCCCTTGTTCAAGTGCTTTGCATGTGTATTTACTCCACATATTGGACACGCGAAGTAGCCATGTGTAGCACATCCACTAAGATTTACGTATGCAGGGAAGCCGTTACTTTTCCATAGAAGAACTGATCTCGATGTGAAAAGCTGGTCTCTATATGCATCATACACTCCATCAACTCCCTGCCAAAACAACTGCAAGTCCTCAACTAACAACTCAAGGTAGACATCTATATCATTTCCCGGCTGCTTTGGACCGGATATAAGCATTGTTAACATGATGAATTTCCTCTTCATGCACATCTCTGGAGGCAAGTTATACATGACTAACATTATAGGCCAACAACTTTGTATAGTGCTCATAGTACTGTGAGGATTAATTCCATCAGTAGCAAGCGCCAGACGAAGATTTCTTGACTCCTCCTCAAAATCCTTCCACATATGGTCAACCAACTTCCACGCGGGAGAATCGCATGGATGTCGTAATTGACCAGCAACTTTTGGAGTATCAGCATGCCAGGTTAGGTTCTTTGAAGTCTCCAAAGATTTGAACATTCTTTTGAATCTTGGAATGGGAGAAAAATACCAAACAACCTTGGCCGCGACGCAGATCTTCTCCTTCTTGTTCTTAGTTAGTTTCCACCTGGACACATCACATTTTGGGTAGCGGGTATGATCTGCATATTATTTCATATATAGGATACAATCGTTGGAGCACGCGTGTATTTTCTCGTGCATCAACCCCAAACAACTCAAAGTCTTCTTAGCTTCGTACATTGAGGATGGTAGGTTGTGGTTATCTGGGAACATATCCCCGAAATCGGCTAGTAGATCTGAAAAAAGTTCATCTGTCATCCTATGTCTTGCTTTTGTATTGTAGAGTTTTACATGCGCACTCAACTTTGTATACTGTCAACAGCCTTTATACAAGGGTTTTTCTGCTTCCTTGAAAAATTTGACAAACTCTTCAGGATCTTCTGAGTACTTCTCAAAGGCTGCCTCACACATATCACCCACTTCTTCATTCCTGTCACCGTCAAATGGATATTGGTTGACACTCTCACCATCATTCAAGCTCTGATCCCCATGCCAAATCCAATTGGTGTTAATTGCACTAAAACCATTGAAATAAAGATGCTCTCGCAACATCTTCACTGACCCCTTTTTCATATTGTTGCACTTGCAACACGGACAAGGAATGAAGTTCTGATCAATTTCTGAATTCTCTAAACAATCTCTAATGAACTGTTCGACACCTTCCCCATATACTACACTCCTATCTGATTTAATCTAAGATCTGTCCATTACTAACTACTGAATTCTAACAATAACTTGGCAGATTACGTGCTCTTACCACTGAACTTGTCTTCTGCAAAGTAGTCGGAGATCTTTCTTTCAGCAAGGAAGAAAATCTACATAAATAAATTTGGAAACCAGTTAGATCGAACCAAACTTAATATGAGTAAATAATCCACTTAGCTCCAAGGGACACATTTATGATAATCAATGATACATTCTCTTCAATCTGATCATGCGATACTCTTCAGCTCATGCATTGACAACAAAATATAAAATTTTATCGCATCAACCAAGTACTCTACAACTCATGCATCAAATCTTGCCAACAATCTTGCCAATTAACAAACACACTAAAACTTGCATCAAATCTTGCACAATACTCACATACATACACACTAAACAAACTCAAATAGAATCACCACCAACACTATCAACAAAAACAATATACAGAACCATGATCCCCAATTAACATCACTCACACAGACCCCGAGTAAGATTAACATCACTCAAACACAATATACAGAAACATAATTAACATCACCCAAACATGACCCCCAATTAACATATATACAGAAACAATATACATATACGCATATACCTTGAACCCCCAAAGTAAAATCCCCAAACAATACACTCAAACAATACATATATATTCCACAAAACCCAAAACCAATCCACAGAAAAACCTTTTTTTCAGAATCTGTAAAGAAAACCCCCATAAAAAGACCTTACCTAAGAAACTCAGAAACATGCACAATACTCACATACATACATACATACATACATACATACATACATACATACATACATACATACATACATACATACATACATACATACAGAATCACATACATATACACATATACCTTCAACCCCCCAAAAAAACCCCAAACAATACACTCAAACAATATACATATATTCCACAAAACCTAAAACCAATCCATTGAAAAAATCTTTTTTTCAGAATCTGTAAAGAAAAACCCCAAAGAAAGACCTAAGAAACTCAGAAACACAATACTCACATACATACAGAAACCCCACCACACATATGTAGGTCACAAGTCGTCCAGGAATAAGTCTAGAGGGGGGGGGGGTGAATAGACTTATTGAAACTCTTAAACTCTTTTTCACAAAGAGTAAGTTTCTTAAGCTGATGAATAAACAAATGACTTGGAGTCGTTTGTTCTTAATACGTGCGGAAGTCAGCTGATGACGAATACAAAATAACTAATGAAACACTTAACGATGAATGCAGCAGTTAAGGTATGATGCTATAAAACAATAAAGAACGCAGGCAATTATAGTGGTCTCAGAGGTGGGGTAATCCTCTACTAATCCACTTTTCTCCAAACCAGTTGGAGATGAATTCACTATAATTCTCAACCAGTGATAAATATTACAGTGATTCAACCACACTACAACAGCTTCCAACCAGTGGAAATCCATGCCGTTGTAACACACTTGACTGCCTTGCACCTCTTGATCCTCGATCCTTGGATGCCTTTACAGTCTCTTAACTTCAACCAGTGAAGTACCCCAAACTCAGGATTACAGACAAGAGTTTTTGTCTTCTCCAACTAAGAGCTTCTTCAAGTATGAACTTTTTAGAACCGCTCTTTTCACGATGCTGTATTTTGCTTTTAGATAGCTTGAATGCTTTGTTCGCTTGAAAGTATGTTAGCATTGGTAATTGTTGTATCTGTGAGCTCAGCTTCAAATCTTCGGAAATATATAGGTGGCGATCTCTGAGCTTTTCCTTATAGCCGTTGCAAATCTTTTTAACAAATCCATCCGTTGGAGAGGTAGACTTCATTGTTTTCTTTCTGAACGTTGCAAGGCTGGATTCCCATATTTTAATCTATCTTCCGACCGTTGTGAAGACTTCTGCATGTGATGCGCCGAATCTTTTGAATATAATACGATTAAAGTCTTCAAGGTGGGTCTGGATGATTTATTTAAATCATATCTCTTGCGGGAATCTCTCCAATTTGTCTCTTCACGTTGCATGTGACTTTCTGTAATACTTGAATTTTCAACGCATGCTGACGTGGACTTGGAGTACTTGGCTGATCTCGACTAGGCTGATGTGCAGTTAACTTCTCTGCAGTCTGGACCTCTCTGATGTTCACTGTTTGGAACTCGCCTGATCAGATGACTTGTCTGAGGTATCTTGACTGCAGTCTGGTCAAACACCACTGATGATTTTTGTTGACCAGAACTATTCTGACTTGACTCGGCTGTACCTATCTGATGTACTTAGCTGATATTTAGTACTTAACCGATTTTTAGCCTAACTTATTTTTGGCCTATAGAAGATACTCATTTGGTTCTTCTTTACATTTTGCCAAGTTACTTAACATTATTTGGCCTATGGAAGATACTCATTTGGTTCTTCCTTACATTTTTGCCAAGTAATAAACATTTGAATTTATACTGATGACATCATCAAAATCTAACAAGTATTCCTAACAAATTCCCCCTATTTTGATGATGGCAAAACTTTAAACAAGTAATCAAATGCACAAGTCTGCACTTAGGAGCAAGACACAAACTAAAATCAGTCTAATTTTTGAGACAACTGGGAATTGTCCTTCAAAAAGACTGTTATAAAATTTTCTGTTGATTACAAGTACATGGCTTGAATATAATAAATACAGAAAAATTAATCAATTACAACCATTACAAGTGCAGAGTAAGTAAAAATCATCTGCCTCTTCCTCTGCCTCTTCGAATAGGCTGTTTGGCAGGCCTGGAGGGTTTAGCTCCGATTGGTCTTGACTTGACAGGGGCAAGACCATACTTCCTCTTCACAACAATAGCTGCGAAGGCTTGCTCTTCTTGGGATGAAAACTTGTTCTCAAGACAAAGCTTCTTGATCTTCCTCTGAAGCGCAAGTTCATCCAACGCACCTCCTCTCTCCAAAGTACGAGGATCTTTGGCACTGAATGGAGGGATCATGGGATAAGCATTATGTGCCTCAGCATGTTTCTTCAGAATAGTCCAGAGTTGTGGGTGTGCTTCTTCCATGAAATTGATGAAGATCTGCTGTGGGGAGAGATTATCATCCTGGAGTATTTCCCAGATGTAGAAGTCTCTGATGAATTTCTTTCTTGCAGATCCCCACATGGGCAGAGCTTCATATGGTACAAAATCTTCCACAAACCACAACTCCTTTCCTTCCCACTCTAGAGTAGGCTCAAAACCTCCTCTAGTCCTCCTCTTCTTGCCTGCAGGCTGATCTGCCTGTTCTTCTGGTTCTGCTCCTCCCTTCCTCTTGGCTGAGGATGTCCCAGCAGTGATCATCTGGACATCCTGCCTCTTCTTCGTTCTTAGCTCCTTCCTTATCTCTCCTTGACTGCTACCTTCCCCCTGTATTCTATCTTCCCCCTTTTTGCCAGCATCAACTAAAGTAGTCAATTGCTGCTCTATTCTGCTCATCCAATCAGACATGCCAAATGGCATTCTGTTGTTGGTAGGGGGAGGAGGCTGAGGTACTTCTCTCTGCAGCAAAGTGTCAATCTTTGCATTGATGGTTTGGAGGTCAGGAGTGACCTGAGATGCCAGCAGATCTCCAATGGTATCCTTCACTATTTGCCTGATCAGCTCAGTCATGGCAGGTGAGATCTGAACTGGTGGAGAGTGCTCGCCTGAGCCTTCTGCAATTGAACCACTGGACTGCAAGCTCCTATCTGCAGCTGGTACTCCAGATGGGGTCTTCTATGGGGTCCCTGATCTGGAGTCCTCAGCCAACTCGGCGTCTAGGCTGGTGTACCGGGCAGGTGCCCCAGCCCTGTCTGCAGCCTCTTGTATTGGCTCTGGCTCCGGCTCCCTTTCTCCTTCCTTCTCTTGCTCTTTCTCCTGCTCTTCCTCCTTTTCTTCTTCAATATTTTCTTTTTCTTTTTCTTTTTCAGCTCCTTGATCTCCTCCTTCATCATCATCCGCATCATCATCATCATCATTATCATCATCACCTTTTTTCCCATCTTTTTCTCCTTCTCCCTCATCATCTTTTTCACCTTCATCATCATCATTCTCTCCTTCATCAACTTCCTGTTCTACTTCTTCTCCTTCTTCTTCTTCTTCTTCTTCTTCAATCAACTCTTCTGTTTTCTCAATTTCCTCAGAATGTTTTTCAACTAGAATGTTTTCTTCTTCATTTCTCTCTTCCTCCTCTTCTTCGTCATTTATGACAATGACTTCTTCATTTTCTTCTCCATCTACTTCTTCAATTCTAATTTCTTTCTCTTCTCCCTCTTCTTCCTCTTCTCCAAAGGAACCATAAAAAATACTAAACATAATGGAATGGATGAATTGGTCCATGTTGGTTTTAAAATGAGACATGAACCAATTATCCTGGAGGATCATCATTATGTCTGATTCTTTACAAAAATGAATCAGTACCTCCTCTGTGGCTTGGGGATATTCCAAACCACTGGTTTCAATGTAAGACTGAAGATTTGTAAATGACAGAGATTTGAAAAACTTCCACTATTCAAAAATATTGACAAAAGAGTGTTTTAATGCTTGTGGTTTAACAAGATGTAATTGTTCAATGGATAGGTTGAAAACATTATTCTCTAGCAGGTTAAATGTGTAATTGGCTTCAGGGATTGAGATTATTAGACATGCTTCTTCCTCCTCAGGAATGTAAGCTGGAGTGAGGACAGCCACGATCTGAGTCTCCAGACTGCCTGGAGCAGGCTGGTCTTCTAGGTGAGTAGGTGACCTGGCTGCTGGACTGACATAGTGATCTGACTCCTCCTCCTGACTAAACTGCAGTCTCCTGTGCCTCTTGGGAGAGGGTTCTGGAGATGACTACATGATGGATGGTTCTCCAGGGGCTGGTCCCCTTCTCTTGAATCGGACAGCTATGGGAGTGTTATCTGACTCGGAGTCTGACTCGACTGCAGTTGGGTTCTCGGCTGCAGGTCGGTCCGACTCGCCTGAAGAATAATATCTGGGGTAAGTCCTTATGTCAGGTAGCTCCTTCAACATCTGGGCTGCTCTCCTTGTGCCTCCCAATTTTCTCAACGTCTCTTGGTCCAGATGACCAAGTCTTTTGTTGGGGTGGAAGGGGTCAGTACTTCCCTTCGCCATACCTGTCTTCTCAAGGATCCAGCTCAACTGCGTTCCAAACGCCAGCTTGGATCGGAATCTCTTCTCATCAGAAAGCCATTCGGCTTTGTTGACTTCTCGAACAAGTTGCCTAAAAATGTAATCCGCCCAATCAATTTCCTCATCTTGAATTAGTGCTCCGAGCACCATGAACTTCGCCGACGATAGTTGATCATAACTGCCGGCCATTCCCATAATGATCTTGTTGGTTATATCCAACGCAAAACGATAGACCTTCTTAATCTCACTCCTTTTAGCAGTGAGTTTCAGTTTTTACGGCTGAATCTCCGTCTTGATCTTCTTCGAGGTTTCGGCTGCTGATTGTTTGAGTGCCTCGACAGCTATGCCGCGGTGTTTCATGCCGAAAACTGTACGAATCGACTCTCTCGATATGTCGACTTGTCTTCCGCCAACTGTTCTCCGAATTCCATCTTGAATCAAATAGGCTTCGCGATAGAACGCGTTAACATCTTCCTTGTACAAATGCTGAGGGCTGATGTCCAGGAATGGGTAGATCCCATTTAGCTTCATCGTGCGGATTAGGTCAAGCATGTCGTAATCCTCCAGATTTGCTTCCAATAATCCTTCGAAATCAACGACCAACGAGAAAATAATCTGGTCCTTGACCGCCTTCAAATTAACTCCTTCGAAATAGGATTCCATTTGTGCAAACAAAGGATTTTTTGTGTATTTGGAGTTCAAGAATTTTTCTCTGTAAATCTAGGGTTTCTGGTAAGCGTAAAAGGTAAAGTGAGGATTTTCTTTCCTTATAAAGAAGATGAAAAGACGTTGGCTTAAAATATTATTTCTTTTGAAACGGTGGTACGCCTTTTGAGATTCTATTTAAATTTCAAATTTGAATCGATGGCCCAGGTTTTAATTTTGAATTTTGACGGTTGGTTTTGATTGGCCACCGTGGAGGTCGATTTAACAAGCGATTGCCACGTGTATTTAAATTACCACTTGTGAACCACTTGTGAACCAAAATTAATATAATATTATTATACATAGGGCAGATAATAATTAAATATTCAGAGGTCGGTTATGTTTAGAAAACTTAGCTGGTTTGACTTGTTGACTGTTGACCGCTCTGCATCAGGTGAGTTGACTCCATGGACTTCTCGCCTGAGATTCTGATCAGCTAGGTTCCTTTGTCCGTCCTTCGTCCTCTTGTCTGCATCAGCTAGGATCTGATTTCTTTAATCAGTTGGGTCCGTCCTTTGTCTGAAATGCTTCAGCTTGCTTCTGTACTAGATTCCCAATCTAGTAATCCAAGATCTCTGCTCAGTTCCAAAAACCTTTCTTCTGGCAATGGTTTGGTAAAGATGTCAGCTATTTGGTAGTCTGTGCTGACTCTTTCAACTCTAACTCTCTTGTTAAGCACATGGTCTCTGATGAAGTGGTGCTTAACATCAATGTGCTTCGTCCTCGAATGCAAAACCGGATTGTTGGTTATTGCAATAGCACTATTGTTGTCACACCAGATAGGGACTTCATTGGCAATGATATTATAATCCCTCAGCTGTTGTCTGATCCATAAAATCTGAGCACAACAGCTACCTGCAGTTAGGTATTCTGACTCTGTGGTGGAGATAGAGTTAGAAACCTGCTTCTTGCTAAACCAGGATATCAGTCTGGTTCCTAGGAATTGACACGTTCCACTAGTGCTCTTCCTGTTGATTTTTCACCCTGCGAAATCTGCATCTGAGTATCCTGACAGCTCGAAGTTTTCATCCTTGGGGTACCATAGTCCAACATTGACTGTAGACTTAAGGTACTTTATTATCCTCTTGGCTGCATCTAGGTGTGATTGCTTCGGCTTGGACTGGAATCGCGCACAAACTCCTACGGCATAGGATATGTCTGGCCTGCTTGCAGTGAGGTAAAGCAATGATCCAATGAGTCCTCTTTAGTGGGTTGAGTCCACTAATATGCCTCCCTCATCTGCATCTAAGTGAGTACTTGTGCTCATAGGGATTCTTGCTGGCTTGGCTGATTCCATTCCAAATCTCTTGATTAGGTCTTTGGTATACTTAGCTTGGTTGATGAAAATTCCTTTTTCCATATGCTTAACTTGTAGTCCGAGAAAGAAGTTAAGCTTTCCCATCATACTCATCTCAAATTCTCCTTGCATGAGGTTAGATAATTTCTCACATAGCTCTGGATTGGTTGAGCCGAATATGATGTCATCCACATATATCTAGACTATTAATATGTGGTCTTTGTGCTCCACTCTGAATAGAGTTTTGTCCACCTTCCCTTTACAAAAACCATTCTTCTCAAGAAACACAGACAATGTTTCATACCACGCTCTAGGTGCTTGCTTAAGTCCATAGAGAGCCTTCAACAGCTTATAGACTTTGTCTCATTTGACAAAACCTGGGGGTTGCTCTACATAGACTTCTTCTTCTAGGATTCCATTTAGAAAAGCACTTTTTACATCCATCTGATAGACTTCAAAATCTTTGAATGCAGCATATGCGAGGAATAGTCTGATGGCCTCTAATCTTGCAACGGGTGCATAGGTTTCATCAAAATCTATTCCTTCACACTGTGCATAACCTTTTGCTACAAGTCTGGACTTATTCCTAACAACAGCTCCGTCTTCATCACTCTTGTTTTTGTACACCCATTTGGTGCCAATAACCTTCTTGTGATCAGGTCTGTCTGTTAGTTCCCAAACTTTGTTTCTTTCCATCTGCTCCAGTTCCTCTTGCATAACATTTATCCAAGAATAATTTTCCAGGTCTTGTTCTGTAGTTTTAGGTTCTATCTATGACATAAAGCATGAGAACATAGCCATTCCTGCTGGTAGGGTTGACTGTCTTGTTTTAACTCCATCAGTCAGCTTCCCGATGGTTTGCTGGATTGGATGGTCTTTGAGCCACTTGGGGATATCGTCTTCTTCTGGGTCTGTTCCCCCTGTTGAATTACTCGGGTGGATTTCTGCATCAGCTGGGTTCTGGTCTCCTTAGTCTGCAGCTGGATCAGCTACCGTCTTGTCATCTACAGGTGGTTCTGATCTGCAGATGAGTCTTTGTCAGCTACAGCTGGGTCTTCATAAGCGGCAACTGGATCAGATAGGTTTGGTGATCCTGTTTGATCTGCAGTTGGGTCTTCAGCAGCTATAGTTGGATCTTCAAGCTGGTCTGCAGGTGAGTCCACCATTCCGGTGTCATGTACAATGACTTCTTCAAGGGTCGCTGATTTGAGCTTGTTCTCAATTAGCTCAACTTGCTTCCTGTACTCAACAGTAGATTCATCAAAAACAACATGGGGTGTTTCCTCCACAACTAAGGTTCTTTTGTTAAATACTCTATATGCCTTGCTTCTTTGTGAGTATCCCATAAAGAGACCGTCATCAGTTTTAGCATCAAAGGCATTTAGTTGCGTTTTACCGTTGTTGTGGATGAAACACTTACAACCAAAAACATGAAAGTAAGCAACAGTAGGAGTTCTATTATTCCAAACCTCATAGGGAGTTTTGCCATGTCTCCCTACTATCATACTCCTGTTCTGGGTATGGCAAGATGTGTTAATAGCTTCAGCCCAGAACCTCTTGGGCAGGTCCGCTTCTGCAATCATGGACCTTGCTGCTTCCTTCAGGGTTCTGTTTCTTCTTTCAGCAACACCATTCTGCTGGGGAGTCCTAGCTGCAGAGAGCTCATGCTGGATCCCATTCTGATCGCTGTAATCAGTGATCGCCTTGTTGAGAAACTCTCCTCCTCTATCTGATCTGATCTTGATGATGGATAGGGATTTCTCATTCTAGATCCTTCTCAGCAGCTCAGGTAGCTTGGTCAAAGTTTCACTTTTCTTATACAAGAAGATAATCCAAGTGTACCTTGAATAATCATCTACTACAACAAGTGCATGCTTTCGGCCGCTTAGAGTCCTTGGCTTGATAGGACCAAATAGATCCATGTGGAGTAGATCTAAGATCCTTGTTGTGAGAGTTATAGGCTGGACTGGCTTGAATGATGCTCTGGTCTGCTTTCCTTTCTGACAGGCATCACAAAGCGCTTCCTTCTTGAATGCTTCGTCTGGAAGTCCTCTGACCAGCTTCTGAGAACTGATCTTGTTGATGGCTTTGAAGTTCAGGTGACATAACCTTTTGTGCCACAGCCATCCGTTCTCAGCTACTGTCTTGGATAGAAAACAGGAGTTAGGTGTTCCTGTGTTCCAATCTATCATGTAGACATCTCTCCTTCTGAAACCTTGTAGCTTCACTTCTCCAGATAGGATATCTATCACCATACATTTCCAAATGGTGAAGACTACTAGATTCTTCTCGTCGCAAAACTGGCTTATGCTCAGAAGATTGTATTTTAGCCCTTTGACATTGTGAACTTTGGATATTACAATATTTCCTCGGTGCAGCTCTCCAAAGCCCTTTGTTTGTCCTCTAGAGCTATCTCCAAAAGTTACATCAGGACCTCTTTCTTTGGTGTATTTGGACAGCATCTTCTTGTTCCCGGTCATGTGCCTTGAGCATCCAGAATCTACAAACCATTCTTCACCTCCAAAGTTTGAATTTGTGGAGATGTGGTTGTAGTCCTTCCACCTTTTCTGCAATCAGACAAGCAGAGATTTAGGTACCCAAATCTGTGTGGGTCCTTTGGGGTTAGCTGGTTTCCTGGAGAATTGATTTCTCCTTGGATTGTGAAAGTTGTTATTATTATAACCCTCATAAGGTGTGTAAGGTCGAGGTCTGAATCTCCTGTTGGGATTGTATACTGGATATTCCTCAAAATTTTGATAGTGTGGGCCATTTCTAAATCTTGGCTGAGACCATTTATTAAATCTTTGAGGTCTCCACACTTGTTCATTTTGGAAATTAGGATAACCTTGAGGATTCCATCTGCCCCTCCCATTTTGAAATCTGTTTTTGGGGAGTTGTTGGTAATAGTGGGCATGTTGTCTGGGCTGCTGCTTCTGCCTGGGCCATTGCCTAGTCGCTTGTCTAGGTGGCTGCCTTGTATAACCTGGCTGCAGCCTAGACATGTGACTTGGCTGTTGCCTGTTTTTAAATATCAGTTTATATGTAGGCTCAGCAGTCGAGGCAATTGTTTCTCCCTTGATAAACTTTCTTTTAGAACTAGAGGGAGTGTGAGGATCATATCCAAGGCCTGATTTGGAATATAATGACCTTTTATTGGTATACAATTCTTCCAGAGTTGAAGATGCCTTCAGGGAGGTTATTTCCTGCGCCTGAGTCTTATTTACCTGAGTCAGCTTAGTAAATTCGGCTTTGGCATGAGCAAGTGCAGCTGATTTTTCTTTAAGTAAAACAGTTAGTCGATTTATCTCAGCTGTATTAACATCAGACTGGTTTTTAAAGTCAATTGATTATCTCAACCTTATTCGATTCTAGGTGAGTTTTCAAAATCATTTTTCAATTTGCCTATTCTCATCTTGCAATTTGAGTCTTCTCAGTGATCTGACTAGGTGTGCATATTTAAGTGTCTCAAAATCTTTAAATAGCTGATTTACAGATTCATGCAGATCCATATCTTGTGACATGGCTGAACTATTATTTGAGCTAGAGGGTTTAGAAGTTACCTCTTCATCAGCTAAGTTGGCCATCAGGCAGTCATACTCTTCATCATCATCAGAAAAGAATCCGCTGCTTGATTCTACATGCTCCTGGTCTTCTCCGATGAGGGCCTTTCTTCTATCTTCTTTTCTGCCCACCTCCTTCTTGCTCTCGTCCTTCTTGAGATCAGGACAGTCGATTTGGATGTGTCCTGTCTTGTGACAATTGTAGCACTCCACCTTCCAGCTTCCAGCTTACTGGTTCCTTCTGGGGTTCTCCTTATAATTTTTCTTGTATTTGGAGTAGTTTTTTTGGAAGTTGCTGAACCTTTGCATTATAAACGCCATTTCTTCCTCAAAATCTAATGGATTTGGAGTCTTTACATCAGATAAGCTCTTGGCGGGGGACTCGGCTGCAAAGGCTATTCCCTTCTCTGCGGGCTCAGTTGAGGATGAACTTGGAAGCTCGAACTCATAAGCCTTCAGATCAGAGAACATCTCTTGGATCTTTATCTTATTGAGATCCTTGGACTCTCTCATGGCTACTGCTTTCATACTCCATTCTGGATTGAGAGATCTGAGAACCTTCAGTGCCATTTCTCTATTGCCATAAGTTTTGCCAAGGGAGTTGATCTCATTGATAATCTCAGTGAACCTTGTGTCCACTTGGTCTATGGATTCACCATTCTTCATTTTGAAGTTGTCAAATTTTTGAATAGCAATTGACAACTTATTTTCCTTGATCAGCTTCGTTCCTTCACACATTAAGGCTAATGTGTCCCAGATTTCTTTGGCATTCTTGCAGTTCTTGATCTTGACCATGGTGGATTTGTCAAGAGTTTGATATAGCACATCTCTGGCCCGGTTATCAAGATTGGCCAGCTTTCTTTCTTCGGGAGTCAGCTCTGTCCTCTTCTTAGGGATCTTCTCTGGCTTCCCTGCTGCGATCTCCTCTGCAGTGTTGTCCTTCTCGAAGATGAATGGACCGTCCTCGATGATGCACCACATGTCATCATGGATTGAAGATAAGTGTGCCTGCATCCTTATCTTCCAAAGATCATACTCGTCAACTGAAAACACAGGGAGTCTAGAATGCATGTGTTCCATTATAAACTGAGAGTAAAGATATATCTCTGATATAGATCTGGTTCGTGAGATAAATGAACCAACCTCTCTGATACCACTTGTAGGTCACAAGTCGTCCAGGAATAAGTCTAGAGGGGGGGTGAATAGACTTATTGAAACTCTTAAACTCCTTTTCACAAAGAGTAAGTTTCTTCAGCTGATGAATAAACAAATGACTTGGAGTCGTTTGTTCTTAATACGTGCGGAAGTCGGCTGATGACGAATACAAAATAACTAATGAAATACTTAACGATGAATGCAGCAGTTATGGTATGATGCTATAAAACAGTAAAGAACGCAGGCAATTATAGTGGTCTCAGAGGTGGGGTAATCCTCTAGTAATCCACTTTTCTCCGAACCAGTTGGAGATGAATTCACTATAATTCTCAACCAGTGATAAATATTACAGTGATTCAACCACACTACAACAGCTTCCAACCAGTGGAAATCCGTGCCGTTGTAACACACTTGAATGCCTTGCACCTCTTGATCCTCGATCCTTGGATGCCTTTACAGTCTCTTAACTTCAACCAGTGAAGTACCCCGAACTCAGGATTATAGACAAGAGTTTTTGTCTTCTCCAACTAAGAGCTTCTTCAAGTATGAACCTTTTAGAACCGCTCTTTTCACGATGCTGTATTTTGCTTTTAGATAGCTTGAATGCTTTGTTCGCTTGAAAGTATGTTAGCACTGGTAATTGTTGTATCTGTGAGCTCAGCTTCAAATCTTCGGAAATATATAGGTGGCGATCTCTGAGCTTTTCCTTATAGCCGTTGCAAATCTTTTCAACAAATCCGTCCGTTGGAGAGGTAGACTTCATTGTTTTCTTTCTGAACGTTGCAAGGCTGGATTCCCATATTTTAATCTATCTTCCGACCGTTGTGAAGACTTCTGCATGTGATGCGCCGAATCTTTTGAATATAATACGATTAAAGTCTTCAAGGTGGGTCTAGATGATTTATTTAAATCATATCTCTTGCGGGAATCTCTCCAATTTGTCTCTTCACGTTGCATGTGACTTTCCGTAATACTTGACTTTTCAACGCATGCTGACGTGGACTTGGAGTACTTGGCTGATCTCGACTAGGCTGATGTGCAGTTAACTTCTCTGCAGTCTGGACCTCTCTGATGTTCACTGTTTGGAACTCGCCTGATCAGATGACTTGTCTGAGGTATCTTGACTGCAGTCTGGTCAAACACCACTGATGATTTTTGTTGACCAGAACTATTCTGACTTGACTCGGCTGTACCTCTCTGATGTACTTAGCTGATATTTAGTACTTAGCCGATTTTTAGCCTAACTTGTTTTTGGCCTATAGAAGATACTCATTTGGTTCTTCTTTACATTTTGCCAAGTTACTTAACATTATTTGGCCTATGGAAGATACTCATTTGGTTCTTCCTTACATTTTTGCCAAGTAATAAACATTTGAATTTATACTGATGACATCATCAAAATCTAACAAGTATTCCTAACAACATATGCATACTGTGAAGAATAAAAACCCCAAAGAAAGACCTTACCTAAGCCAATTCGTACAATGTCACCAGCAGACGTCCGATTATGAGCAATTTCGCCAGCAGACATTCGATTATGAAAAGAATAAAAGAAAATGTGTGAGTAAATACTATAATAAAAGCTAGATTGAAAATATCCCCAAAAAAGTCGATGAAACTGAAAAAACCTCGAACCCTAATAATCAGTCTCCACAAGAAAATAGCTTAATCGTGGGCGAAACGGTCGAGTTGCTGCAGTCGTGAAAGAGTTCTATATCCAGCTCCACCGATTCGACGAAAGGGAAAAGAGGCTCAGTGAAAAAGAAATGGAGCGTGAAAAAGAAATTACAAAAAATGGAGCGGGGAAACATTTTGGGGAGGAAATGGTGGGAAGGTCGAGTGTTTTTTGGAGCCAAATGAAAAAAATTGAGGCTTAAAGTATACACTTCACTATTGTAATTTTTTTTGATGATGATACGTGAAGACATGGTTATCTTAATTATGCTGTTTCCAAGAAAAATTGATATTTCAAAATAGTGTTTTGCAAATGATTTCAAAACGAAACGGTTACGATAATTGGTTCATGGTTTTGATTAAATGATCGAGGTATTAAAAGTATTTTCAAAACCTCATTTTGGAGAAATTATAAACTCAAGGATTTTAAAATCTTATCATTTGAATGAATACCTCGGATAATTTTTAAAGAATGTGGTATGTGATTGGTTACAATGATATGTGGTGGTTACGACCGTAGTTGCGTCGGTAATGGTCATAAGATTTCTGTTGATGTGGTCTTCTGATTCATTTACGATTGTAAATTCCATCTGTTAACTTGATAGTTCTTGTGTTCATGTAATTATCCGGAGTGGATAATCGGTCATGTTGCTATTTATTGTCTACGTTGATATGTTATGCTGAATTGGCGTTTGGCATATTGATTTGCGATGTGTGGTGCTGTGTTGGCATATTAGTATGTTGCTCCGCGATGTTATGTTTGTTGTACTTAGTGATTGTATGTTCGGCGTGTCGAGGAATGAGGTTGTGATCGTGGTCGTAGCCATGAGCGTAACAGGGTGGCTCGTCCGTTAGCGAGCACCAATCAGGCCAGTGCTTATGGTCGTGTGGACCATCCGCATGATCAGATGCAAGTAGCTGAAGGGAATGTCGATGTTGGCAGAGACCCAGCGTTCGAGAGGATTATATCATCGACGGAGCCTATGTCTGTGCCAATGAAATAAGGGATGTCTGGAGATTCTTAGAGAGGTAAGAGAAGTGAGGTTTCTAAATCTCGACCCTCACATCGGTATCATTGATTCTCGATGGTGCGCCAAGGTTAACTGTTCTAGCATGGTCAATCGGGACACCAAGCGGCACACTGCGAGTGCGTCGTTGAGATGTTCGGGGACCAAAGTCCCGCTCCTCGTGGAGGGCACAATGGTGCCCAGCGAGGTTATTACGTGTTGTGCGGTGGACTGTTCCTCTTATGGAGATTGCCATTTGATGTTTTTACGTTTGGTACTTGATAACTGATATTTTGGTTTGAATAATTCTGTGTGGGTTCGTAAACCTACGGGGACAGGTGACATTAGATCATGGGGTCACTTGATGATTGAACACTTGTGTTTCATTGTGTAACACTGTGATGCTTTTGTTTTAAGTTTCGGGATGAAACTTATTTTTACTGGGGTAGAGTGTAATACCAGAGATTTTCGTTTCTGGTTATTTTGAATTATTTACCATTTGTGTCGATTATTTTGCCCCGTTGATGATTATTCAGAATTTCTCTTTATTATGGGCGGTATAATGGACCGTGTCGTGGTGTTCGGCAGATACGACTGGTTGTGTAGGTCGTACAGGTCATGTATATGCATATGTGACATGGCATATTGTACTACGTTGCCTTTTCACCTCTCTGAGGGTGTTGTGACCCCTTGTTATCATCCCCTCTCGAGTTGGTTATGTTCTGGGTGCTTTCGGATCTGTGTCGGGCTCCATATTGGTCCCTTAGTGTAGCACACGAGCAGTACACACGAGCAGGTGCTCGTACGTGATTCTCGTGCACAACCAGTGTACCAGACAGTGTAGTCTGGCCAATAAGAGGGACGCATGAGCAATCCACACGAGCAGGTGCTCGTGCGTGCTGCTCGTGCATGATGTGTGATATTGGGCAGTGGCCTAACGCACGACCAGACACACGAGCCTTTGGTTGTGCGTGATGATCGTGCGTCCCTGTTAGTATATAATGGGACAGACGGGTTTTTCACCTCATTTCTTCCCTTGTTCTCTTCTCCTCACGGGTGACGGACGGGTGAGACTAGGGTATGGATTTTTGGTCGATTCCACTCAATTTCAAGGTGTTTTGGAGATTTCTAGGTGACTATAACATCATCTAATCCATTGTTCTTCGTCGGATCGAGGTAAATTCTTGATTTTTCTTCGGGTTGACTTTTTGGAGATTTGTTCTTGATTTCGATCCTAGTCTGATTTTAATGAATCAGTTGGTGTAGTATGATGTTATTAATCGTGTTCTATGAATTATATATACATATCTTCGATTCGTTTAACCCGGTTTATGATCCTAGGGTTCTTGAGGAATTATTGAACATTTAATGTTCGATTAAATGTTCGAATGAGTTTCCTTCGGTAGGTTGATGTGATTTCCGTTGTTGTTGGTCTTGAACCTCGTTTTGATCGTGTTTCCTTCATGTCTTGTGAAGTTGTAGTTTTGGGGCACTTCGGTCGAGCTGTGTTCGTCGGAGTATTTGCGTGCCGATTCCGAGGCAAGTATTTTGTTTATACATTGTGTACCTTGTGAATATGACTTACGTGTTGGAATGAATGATTGTGGTTAGTCTTGATAATCTTGAATGTGTAACATTGGGATATACATGTTGGTTGATGGTGCACTTGGATGTGTATCGTGCTATATGTATTGATCACGAGATATGTGTTTGTGCATCAATTGCTTTGGTGAATTGGATGACGATATTGTGTTGTGTAAAGTATGCAGGATTGCGATAATCTTGTTGATCGGTTGTACACGTGGTCATGCAAGGGGTTGTGTTTTGATCATGAGTTATGCTTGATTATGTGTTATTGATGATGATGGTTAGATTGTTGAAATTGTGTTATGTGCGCATCAGGCGTGATTTCGTGGTGATCAATGTGATTGATTGACCGTGCTCATTGTTGAAGGAATATGAGCGTGAATGTTATGTGTGGTAATGTTAAGTTCACTAGTGCGGGTTCGACGGGACCTACAAGGATTCATGGCAGACGATCATGGGATCGGAACTTAGTATGTGGTGCTGCAGTCCAATCGTGCGGGTCTGACGAGGCCTACGATGACACATGACAGAGGATCATGGGGCCAGGACACAATACGTCCAACCGTGTGGGCTCGATGGGGCCTACGGTGACTCATGGCGGTAGATCACGGAGTCAAGGACTGGTATTTGTGATTATTGTGTTTTGTTAAGGCCGTGCGGGTTGTTGAACCTATGGTGACTCATGGCGGTAGATCACGGAGTTGAGGATTGATATTTGTGATTGATGTGTTTGTCTAAGACCGTGCGGGTTGTTGAACCTACGGTGACTCGTGACGGTGGATCACGGATTCGGAAAGTATGTTTTGATAAACAAGGTGCTTGTAAGAAAGCTTTTATGAAAACTAAATGACTGGGCCGAGACCCAAGCGATTTGTGTAAAGGTTTTCGTGTCGTAAAACCCTTCAGTATTATAATATGATTTTGGGCTGAGACCCTACGGTTTGATAAAGGTTTTTCCAAAACTTAGGACATGAGTTCCTAATGACTCTGGGGTTTTAAAACTTCCGAGATGATGGTTGTTTCATTTAAAGACTCAAATTTGTGTTGTTTTCTAGAGTTCTAAAACTTCTCGGGAGTACTTGATAAATGGTTGTCCTTATCTGATACGTGGTTGTTATTTGCTTGTTACATTTCGTATAGAGATACTTGTACTAGCCATTCGAATGCTAACCCCTTAAATGGGGGAAATGCGCTTCCTGCATTTCAGGTATGTTTGGTTCGTGGGAGCAGTCACAGGGTCGGCATGGGAGATGATGGGCCGCGATACTAATCAAGAGTTATGGAGTTCACTTGTTGTTGCATCATTGTATTGTTCTCAGTCTTCCACTGTGTTGTATTGTTTTTTATTTTGGACCCTGCGGGGGTACGAGTTGTGGGATTGTATTTTGATTATTTTAAGTTGTGTGACCTTATCGGTACGTATTATTATTCTGTTTGACCCTGGCCGGTCAAATATTGGTCATCTGGTTGTGTTCAGACTGGTGAATCCTTGAATGTACGGTCCATGGCGTGTAATATTCCCGGTTGAATTCTAGGGGTGTTACAATGAAGTGGGCAAGGGAAAGGCCCCAGGCGTTGTAATCCATGAAGACGGAGTTTTAAAATTTCAAAGTTGTCTTTGTGTTCCTGATATTGATGTTTTGAAGCAGACAATCATGAAGGAAGCTCATAGTACACCATATTCTATTCACCCGGGCACCAGTAAGATGTATAAGGATCAGAAGCAGAATTTTTGGTGGGGCAACATGAAGAAAGCTGTGGCGGAATATGTCTCGAAGTGTAACTTGTCAGCAGGTTAAGATTGAACATAAACGACTTGCCGGAATGTTGAAGCCACTTTTGATTCCTGAATGGAAGTGGGAAGATATATCGATGAACTTTATCACCAATATGCATAAGACCGGAACATGGATGAATATGATTTGGGTAATAGTTGATAGTCTAACCAAGTTGGCTCATCTTTTGGGCATTAAGGATACTTGGGGACCAGAGAGGTTGGCACGAGTGTTTATTGTAGAGATAGTTCGACTGCATGGTACACCGAAGACCATTATTTCAGATCGAGATGGTCGCTTCATGTCACATTTTTGGAAAGCGGTTCATCGAGCCTTGGAACCGAGCTGAACGTTAGTCTAGCTTATCATCCTCAGACTGATGGACAGTCCGAGAGGACAATTCAGACAGTAGAAGACATGTTGAGGGATTGTGCCTTAGATTGGTCGACTGATTGGGAAATTCATCTATCGTTGATTGAATTCACCTACAATAATAGTTGGCATGCTTCTATCAAGCTGGCACATTTCGAAGCATTATACGGAAGAAGATGTAGATCACCCTTATGTAACGCCCCGACTTTCTAGGGGTAATTATAGGGGAAAATAAGTAAAAAAGGTAAATTTTGACGAAAAATAATTTCTTTTGAAAATATTAAAATTCTCGCCTACAAAGTCGATTCACTACACTGACTGAAATAAATGCCTTTTAATTAAGGCAACAACACGTCATAAATAAGAGATAATAATTGCGGCGGAAGAACAAATTATAAATTGTTAATTTCTAACCAAAGTTTCCCCAAATAAATTTCCAAAACACTAAACATAAAGAAAAAACATCATTTAATAAAATTTCATCATATGCCCTCTCGGCTCGCTCCTTCGTCCATCCGGCTCGGTTTAACCTGCGGGATCAATATTGGTGGGGGTGAGCTTCCTCCAGCTCGTGGAAATCACACATATCACAGTAATATACAATCTCATGGAAAGCATAACATGAATAATCTATCATATCTTTTCCTCAACATGAATACATACACACAATATTACGTATAACATGAATCTAGCACGCATAACACGAATATTGAGGTTGCACAGGTGTCCCCGCAACAACATGAAACATACACACAATACCACGTATAACATGAATCTAGCATGCATAACAAGAATATTGAGGTTGAGCAGGTGTCCCCACACAACATCTTAAGATAGCCTATTTACACGTATACAGGTGAGCCTGATTTACAACATGAATCGTCAATTTTAAACATGAATAGAATATCACATATACAGTCCAATTAAAGCAATTAAAGTGATAGTGAAAATTCCCACTTGAATAAATGATGCTGCTTGACTTGAATATGAAGATGCTCGACTCACAGTCCTAAGCCCGTAAATCCTCGTTAATGTCTACATATAATGATAATTTAATCATTATAAAATATTATGATATAATGACTGAAATTAAAATATATATGCATAAAATCGGACTAATTATTAATATTGATTGGAAGTTAACATTGTAAAGTCTTGGTCAAAATAGGACTGAATTGAAGGTTTTAAAGTTGGCTGGGGTCAAATTGCAAGATCTGAGAAATATGGAGGCTTAATACGAAGGACTGGAAAAGGACTGGGGTTAAAATCGAAGTAATTAAAAGTGTTTAAGGTTAAATTGGAATTCATTAGAAAATGTGGGGGCTAATCTGCAAAACCCTAAATTTTTCGCGGGTATTAATACCCTAACCCTAACTGCTAGCCGACAAAACTCATTCTTCCTTTCTTATTCAGTACCGCCAACCCCTATCGGTCCTCTCTCTCTCTCTCTCTCTCTCTCTCTCTACATTCTGCGCCGATTCGCACCTCTCAAAAGCTCTCTCTCTCGGACTCTCTCTAAAATTCCTCCCCGGTCAGAAGTAAAATTGCAGAAAACACATACTGGAGTCGACGAACAGAAACTCACTCCCACTGACCCAAAGTCGACATTTAAACACTCGATATTCATAGGCACCGGAGACAAGGCGTCGGTAATCTCCAACAGATCGAAGGTGAGGGCTCCGTAATATATTACGGTTTCTAATTCAGGCCGGGTTTTGGGTTACTGAGTTCTGGTTCGTGGTGTTAGGTTTCCGGCTCGGCGGAGCGACGACGGCTGGTTCTGGCATTCAGGTAAGGAATAATATGCTCCATTGAGTGTTGATTTGGGATTAGGGTTGGATTTGGGTTATGGGTCTTGAGATTCAAGTTGGGTATTCCGTTCTGGACTGTGTTCGGCGGTTTGAGTCGGCTGGTGGTTTTGGATGTGGACTACTGATATGGGCAGCGAATGGGTTCGGGCCAATAAGATTTCAAGTTTGGTTTCGATGATTTAAGGATACCGGACAGGGCCAGGTTCAACTATTGGTTCAGCCGAGGGGCTGGGGGCTGGAGTTCAGACGGTATCCCGCGATCAAGGTAAGGAAGGACCGGCGAAGATTGCGTTTGTACAAGAGTTGGATTCAAGACTTGACTGGGATTGGAATCTCGGCTGATTGAACGACCAAGGGATTTCGTTCCAAGTTGGTCGAGAGTTGTAGTTGATTTAGGGCTGGAATCGGCCCTTGAGTTAGAGCTCGGGCTAGAATTATAGGTTATGGTGTTTGTGTAAAAAATCAAAATCAGTGTTGTCGGTAAAATTTGATTGAACCAGTTGTGTACGGTTGAAAATTGTAAAAAAAGAAAAGATTTAGGATTTACCTGTGTAAGTAAGATGATGGTGATCGTTGCAGAATTGGTGTTTGCTTGAAAACTGCTGAACTTGTGTAGTTTAGTGCAGATTTCTCCGTTTCTTGTGTAAAGCTTTCTCTCTTTTTTTCTTCCTTCTGGGTGCTGATCGATGATTGTAAAGAATTGCAGTAGGATTAATAGTGTATTTATAGGTGTAGATTTTTAAGTGTTTTAGTTGGATTAGGATTGTATGTTGGATATGTATCAAGGAGTTTGATAAGGTGAAAACTGTGAGGGACGATCTGGGAAGAGGAGTTCTTAATTATGATTAATTAAGTTTAATCATAGTTGGTTAATTCATAATACATGATTAAATATAAATGATATAATAATAATAATAACAATAATAGTAATGTAAAAATAATAATTTGGTAATGTTAATAATAATATCGAAAAAATAATACTGATAATAATAATAATTAGTACTAATAGAATAGTATATAATATTATTAATAATAAAAATGATAATATTAATAATAGTAGTGTTAGTATTATACTTGGATGTATAATAACACTATTATAAAATATAAACAATGACTACTTGAATATATCTGACAAAATGACTCGGGCTAAAAATTGTGATACGTCGAAATAAATGTTCATGATCCTCTAAATGAAATTAAATAGAATGAATGCATTATAATATTATTATGAATAATAATATTACATTATGAAAATGGCGGGTATTACATCCTACCCCTCTTAGAAAAATTTTCGTCCTCGAAAAAAATGACATACCTCGATTGAAGAAATTCGGATAACGAGCTTGAAGTTCTTCTTCGCGCTCCCAAGTAGCCTAATCTTTACTGTGGTTACGCCATTGGATTTTAAAAAACACATTCTCTTTGTTCATCAACTGCCGGACTGATTGGTCGAGATCACTTCCGGTTGTTCTTCATAAGTAAGATCTTTGTTCACTTCCACGGCGGTATAGTTGATGACGTGGCTGGGGTCGTACACATACTTCCTCAACCACGATACATGGAAAACATTGGGCACAGCCGAAAATTCCGGGGGTAAAGCCAAACGGTAAGCTAACTCTCCAATTCATTCAAGAATTTCGAACGGTCCAATGTATCTAGGCCTCAACTTGCTCCTAGGGCCAAAACGAACAATTCCCTTGGTAGGATATACCTTCAGGAATACCTTGTCGCCAACACATAATTCGAGACCCTTCCTACGCTTATCGGCGTAAGACTTCTAACGATCCTATGCTATGTTGATTCTCTCACGAATCTTATCCACCACACCTACTGTCTATTCAATCATCTCGGGACCCAAGATTCTCCTTTCACCTACTTCGTCCCAATATAGTGGTGATCGATACTTCCTACCATATAAGGCTTCATACGGTGCCATACCGATCGTCGGCTGATAACTGTTGTTGTAAGCAAATTCTACCAAAGGCAACAGTCGTTCCCAATTATTGCCCATGTCTAACACACATGCTCGCAACATATCCTCAAGGATCTGGATGGTCCTCTCGGACTGACCATCAGTCTGAGGATGATAGGCCGTACTAAAATTCAGCTGCGTTCCCAAGACTTCTTGCAAACTTTCCCAAAAACACGATGTGAAACGAGTATCCCTGTCGGATACTATAGAGACTGGCACTCCAGGCAACTTAAATCTCTCTGATGTAAAGTTGTGCATACCGATCCATTCGAAAGTTCATCTTGACTGGGATGAAATGAGCTGACTTTGTCAGTCGGTCCATAACAACCCAAATAGTGTGGTTTCCTCTTTCCGTTTGAGGCAAACCTACCATAAAGTCCATCGTAATGTGTTCCCATTTCCATTCTGGAATATGAAGTGATTTAAGTAGTCCAAAGGGGTGTTGGTGTTCTGCCTTCACTTGTTGACAAACTATACACTTTCTGACAAAGTTTGCCACATTTCTTTTCAAACCTTCCCATCAAAATGTCCCCTTAAGGTCTTGGTACATCTTTGTACTCCCAGGGTGTGCTGTATATGGGGTATTATGTGTCTCTTCCACTATTGCTTCTCTCAGTTTGACAACATTGGGCACACAAATCCTCCCTTCGTAGTACATTGTGCCATCATCGGACACACTGAATCCCTTATCCTCACCTGAAAGAGTATGTTCTTTCATTTTGACCAAAAAGTCATCTCTTCCTTGACCTTCTTTGATCTGCTTCCTCAAGGTTAGCTGTACCACCAAACTAGCCAATAACGACTTAACTGGATTCGATGGTGTAGCCATCTCAAGGTTCATTCTTGCAAATTCCCTTACCAAGCTTTCCTCTTTGGTCAAAAAACAGGCTAGGTCTCCTCTCGCCTTACGTCTCAGTGCATCAGCAACTACGTTTGCTTTACCAGGGCAGTAATGAATTGTACAATCGTAGTCTTTGACCAACTCATATTCAATTCCTTTTGTGTGAAAATATATTTCAGACTTTTGTGGTCTGTATAAATTTCACATTACCTCCTTACAGGTAATATCTCCAAATCTTCAAGGCATGAAGTACCACTGCTAATTCCAAATCATGAGTAGGGTAGTTCATCTCGTGCGGTTTTAGCTGTCTCGAAGCATAGGCAACTACCTTGCCCTCCTGCATCAATACACATCCCAAGCCTTGCTTGGATGCATCACTGTAGATGACGAATTCTCTCGTCGGATCGGGAATGATCAAAACTGGTGCTGCAGTCAACCTTCGCTTAAGTTCTTGGAAACTCTTTTCTCACTTCTCATTCCATAAGAAAACTTCTCCCTTTCTAGTCAATCTAGTCATAGGTGCAGCTATCTTCGAAAATCCCTCGATAAATCTTCGATAATAACCGGCTAATCCCAAGAAGCTGCGAACTTCATTTGCATTACTCGGTAATTTCCAATCATTGACTGCCTGTACCTTAAGCGGGTCAACCTCAATTCCTCTAGAAGTGATCACATGTCCCAAAAATGCAACTCGGTTAAGCCAGAATTCACACTTGTTGAACTTTGCATACAACTTCTCCTTGCACAGTATTTCCAATACTGTTCTAAGATGTTGCTCATGTTCAAACTTGCTCTTTGAATACACAAGTATGTCATCTATGAACACAATGACAAATTTATCCAAATAAGGTTGAAATACACGGTTCATGAGGTCCATGAATACCGTTGGCGCATTAGTCAACCCAAATGGCATCACTATAAACTCATAGTGTCCATATCAAGTTTGAAATGCTGTCTTCGGGATATCGTCATCCTTAATCCTCAGTTGGTGATATCCGGATCTCAAATCTATTTTCGAGAACACTCCTGATCCTCTAAGTTGATCGAATAGGTCCTCTATTCTAGGAAGTGGATATTTATTCTTTACCTTGAGTCGATTAAGTTTACAATAGTCTATGCACATCCTAAAACTTCCATCCTTTTTCTTCACGAAGAGTACTGGCGCACCCCATGGAGAAACACTCGGTTGGATAAATCCAGAGTCGAGCAGTTCCTGAAGTTGCACTTTCAGCTCTTGTAATTTCTCGGGCGCCATTCTATAAGGAGCTTTCGATATTAGTGCCGCTCCTGGCACTAAATCAATCGAGAACTCAACTTGAAGACTCTGTGGAACTCCCGGCAAGTCTTCGAAAAAGACATCTGGATACTCCTTGACGATAGGTACATCAGCTACCGTCTTCTACGAAGTTGTTTTCCCCATCATGTTCACCAGAAATCCCTAGCAACTACGCTTCTTCAACATCTTCACATCTTTCATGGTTGAAATCACTTTGGGGGTACTACTGTGTCTTACTCCCTAGAATACGGTCTTGAAAACAACAGACAGACATAAGGTTACCCTCCTTTTAGAGCATTCAACTACAGCTCTGTGTTTGTCCAACCAATCCATACCCAAAATAACATCAAAATCACTGAGTTCAACTATGTGCAAGTCGGCTAAGAAGTTATGTTCGTTAATCTATATCTTCACATTGTCAGTTATAGAGTCTACACGCACTAATCCCCCCACAGGCATGCTAACTAACAGAGATCTAGGGGCTTTACTACTTCTACAACCAATCATAGTACATAGCTTCCTAGAGATGAATGAATGAGATGCACCCGTATCAAACAACACCAAAGCAGGAATATTTGCAACTGACAACATACCTACATGGTTTTGGGATCTATCCCTTTCTCTTCCTTGGTGTAGGACATCCTCTCATGGCCAGCAGATTGTGATGGATCCAATCACGAAGTCCATCACAAAACTTCTGCGGCTTCATCCCACCAGTCTTAACCATATGTAGTGCAAAATAGCACATGTGGTTGAATTTTATCTCGTAATCTGTCACAATGATGCTACCATGCATCAAGTCTAAGAACTCCCTCTATATCTTAGCCTTGTACACCCTCGGGTAGTACTTCTCCATGACCATCTCCTTGTCCTTGCTACTGGACTCACTATTAGCCATCTCAGCCTCATTCGAGTCACCCATCTGCCCCACATCCAACTCTTCCTCTGGTTCTTCCTTGGGGTCTTCTTCAGGATCCTCCTCAGGGTCTTCTTCGGGATCCTCTTCTGTGCCTTCTTCATCCGTAGAGTCGGAACTTCAATTTGCAGCTGGTATCGTCTCTTGAGCGTACATATCCAATAAACGTCCAGCTACGAACCAAAAATCATCTGCGGTCTCTCGCTCTTCTGGTTATCTCTTTATGGAATCTTTCCAAAGCCGGAAGATGCAATAACTCCAATCATCAGGTAACTTCCCCATTAGGTGTTCCAGCTGTCGCGTGATGGAACCTCGTTTCCCGGACTGCAACCACATGCTCAGCCTATTAATGACATAATGTGGTGCATTTTCTGGTAAACCTGGATCGTCCCACCAATCTTTGCATGTGAGAAGACGCGATCAAATGTAGCAGGAACCCTCTTACGTGGCGTCATCCTAGGTTTGGCCATTCTAACAATTCGTACATACATATACAAGCATGTAAATAAAATGGAATGATATATGCATGAATAATGACTGAAATTTGCTATCCTGGATGGAGTGACGAAGTGGCGAAGCTGAGAGCATATGATACTTTTATATTTTAGCTAGTCTACATAAAGGTAAAACCCTCTCCGATACCACTATGTAACGTCCCGACTTTCTAGGGGTAATTATAGGGGAAATAAGTAAAAAAGGTAAATTTTGACGAAAAATAATTTCTTTTAAAAATATTAAAATTCTCGCCTACAAAGTCAAGTCGCTACACTGACTTAAATAAATGCCTTTTAATTAAGGCAACAACACGTCATAAATGATAATAATTGCGGTGGAAGAACAAATTAATAATTGTTAATTTCTAACCAAAATTTCCCCAAATAAATTTCCAAAACACTAAACATAAAGAAGAAACATCATTTAATAAAATTTCATCATATGCCCTCTCGGCTTGCTCCTTCGTCCATCCGGCTCGGTTTAACCTGCGGGATCAATATTGGTGGGGGTGAGCGTCCTTAAGCTCGTGGAAATCACACATATCACAGTAATATACAATCTCATGAAAAGCATAACATGAATAATCTATCATATCTTTTCCTCAACATGAATACATACACACAATATTACGTATAGCATGAATCTAGCACGCATAACACGAATATTGAGGTTGCGCAGGTGTCCCCGCAACAACATGAAACATACACACAATACCACATATAACATGAATCTAGCATGCATAACATGAATATTGAGGTTGAGCAGGTGTCCCCACACAACATATATCTTAAGATAGCCTCTTTACACGTATACAGGTGAGCCTGATTTACAACATGTATCATCAATTTTTAACATGAATAGAATATCACATATACAGTCCAATTAAAGCAATTAAAGTGATAGTGAAAATTCTCACCTGAGTAAATGATGCTGCTTGACTTGAATATGAAGATGCTCGACTCACAGTCCTAAACCCGTAAATCCTCGTTAATGTCTACATATAATGATAATTTAATCATTATAAAATATTATGATATAATGACTGAAATTAAAATATATATGAATAAAATCGGACTAATTATTAATATTGATTGAAAGTCAACATTTTAAAGTCTTGGTCAAAATAGGACTGAATTGAAGGTTTTAAAGTTGACTGGGGTCAAATTGCAAGATCTGAGAAATCTGGAGGCTTAATACGACGGACTGAAAAGGACTGGGGTTAAAATTAAAGTAATTAAAAGTGTTTGGGGTTAAATCGAAAGTCATTAGAAAAGGTGGGGGCTAATCTGCAAAACCCTAAATTTTCGCGGGTATTAATACCCTAACCCTATCTGCCACCCGACAAAACTCATTCATCCTTTATCATTTAGTACCGCCTCCCCCTCCCGGTCCTCTCTCTCTTTCTACATTCTGCACCGATTCGCATCTCTCAAAATCTCTCTCTCGGACTCTCTCTAAAATTCCTCCCCGGTCAGAAGTAAAATTGCAGAAAACACACACTGGAGTCGGCGAATAGAAACTCACTCCCACTGACCCAAAGTCAACATTTCAACACTCGATATCCACAGGCACCGGCGACAAGGCATCAGTAATATCTAATAGATCGAAGGTGAGGGATCCGTAATATATTATGGTTTCTAATTCGGGCCGGGTTTTGGGTTACTGAGTTCTGGTTCGTGGTGTTAGGTTTCCGGCTTGGCGGAGCGACGGCGGCTGGTTCTGGCATTCAAGTAAGGAATAATATGCTCGATTGAGTGTTGATTTGGGATTAGGGCTGGATTCGGGTTATGGATTTTGAGATTCAAGGCGGGTATTCCGTTCTGGACTATGTTCGGTGGTTTGAGTCGGCTGGTGGTTTTGAATGTGGACTACTGATATAGGCAGCGAATGGGTTCGGGCCAATAAGATTTCAGGTTTGGTTTCGATGATATGAGGATACCGGATACGGCCAGGTTCAACTATTGGTTCAGCCGAGGGGATGGGGGCTGGAGTTCAGACGGCATCCCGCGGCCAAGGTGAGGAAGGACCGGCGAAGGTTGCGTTTGTACAAGAGTTGGATTCAAGACTTGACTAGGATTGGAATATCAGCTGATTGAACGACCAAGGGATTTCGTTCCGATTTGGTCGAGAGTTGCAGTTGATTTAGGGCTGGAATCGGCCCTTGAGTTAGATCTCGGGCTAGAATTATAGGTTATGGTGTTTGTGTAAAAAATCAAAATCAGTGTTGTCGGTAAAATTTGATTGAACAAGTTTTTTTTTTGTGGATTCGATTTCTGGTGTACGATTGAAAATTGTAAAAAAAGAAAATATTTAGGATTTACCTGTGTAAGTAAGATGATGGTGATCGTTGCAGAATTGGTGTTTGCTTGAAAACTGCTGAATTTGTTTAGTGTAGTGCAAATTTCTCCTTTTTTTATGTAAAGCTTTCTCTTTTTTTTTTCTTCTGGGTGCTGATCGATGATTGTAAAGAATTGCAGTAGGATTAATAGTGTTTTATAGGTATAGATTTTTAAGTGTTTTGGTTGGATTAGGATTGTATGTTGGATATGTGTCAAAGAGTTTGATAAGGTGAAAACTGTGAGGGACGATCTGGGAAGAGGAGTTCTTAATTATGATTAATTAAGTTTAATCATAGTTGGTTAATTCATAACACATGATTAAATATAAATGATATAATAATAATAATAGTAATGTAAATATAGTAATTTGGTAATATTGATAATAATATCGGAAAAATAATACTGATAATAAAAATAATTAGTACTAATAGAATAGTATTAATAATATTATTAATAATAAAAATGATAATATTAATAATAGTAGTGTTAGTATTATACTTGGATGAATAATAACACTACTATAAAATATAAACAATGACTACTTGAATATATCTGACAAAATGACTCGGGCTAGAACTTGTGATACGTCGAAATAAATGTTCATGATCCTCTAAATGAAATTAAATGGAATGAAATGCATTATAATATTATTATGAATAATAATATTAAATTATGAAAATGGCGGGTATTACACCTTATGTTGGGACGATTCATCTGACTTAATCGGGACGAAACCAAAATTGATAGTGCAAACTCAAGAGAAGGTAGCTCTGATTCGTGAAAGGTTGTTGACTGCCGAGAGTCGACAGAAGTCTTATGCCGACATGCGCCGTCGTCAGTTAGAATTTGAAATTGGGGATCATGTACTTCTGAAAGTTTCTCCTACCCGAGGAATTTTTCGTTTTGGGAGGAAAGGAAAGCTGAGTCCGAGATATATTGGGCCATTCGAGATTCTTGAGAGAGTTGGGGAGTTGGCGTATAGGTTGGCCTTGCCGCCATCGCTGAATCATGTTTATAATGTGTTTCACGTATCCCAGTTACGGAAGTATGTACCGGATCCCAATCATGTCATCGATTTCGGCGAGATCGAAGTAGCTAATGATGGTACGTTCGCAGAGAAGCCAATTAAGATACTCGAGAGTTGAATCAAGCAATTGAGGAATAAACCCCTCTCTTTGGTTAAAGTTCCATGGTCATGACATGGAGTCAAACAAGCAACTTGGGAGACTGAAGATAGTATGAAGTCGAGATACCCGGTATTATTTTCATCTTAAGTTTCGGGACGAAACTTCTTTTTAGAGAGGGAGTATGTAATACTCGGATATTTGTTAAGTATTTTCGCTCGTATTTGAATCTGGTGGTATTTTATTTTGTCGTACAATTAATCAAACTATGATTTTCCGTATCAGTAATCCATTGTTTATGAATGTGTGTTGTAAAGGATGTTAATTCATGCATGTGTTTGCATGAATTAGCGCACGCTAATATACAGGCTTAGCGTACGCTATACTTTGAGCATTAGCGTACGTTATGTAGTTATGGTAGCGTGCGCTATGTGCAGTCAACATGATTGAGACAAAGGTTGGTAGGTGAGATCGGATCATACTTTGATTTCGGAGAGATCGAAGTAGCTAATGCTGGCACGTTCAAGAAGACGCCAATTAAGATACTCGAGAGTTGAGTCAAGCAATTGAGGAATAAACCCGTCTCCTTGGTTAAAGTTCAATGGTCACGACATGGAGTCGAAGAAGCAACTTGGGAGACTAAAGATAGTATGAAGTCGAGATACCCGGAATTATTTTCATCTTAAGTTTCGGGATGAAACTTATTTTTAGAGAGGGAGTATGTAATACTCGGATATTTGTCATGTATTTTCGCCCGTATTTGAATCTGGTGGTACTTGATTTTGTCGTACAATTAATCAAAGTATGATTTTCCATATCAGTAATCCATTGTTTATGAATGTGTGTTGTAAAGGATGTTAATTCATGCATGTGTTTGCATGAATTAGCGCACGCTAATATACAGGCTTAGCATACGCTATACTTTGAGCATTAGCGTACATTATGTAGTTATGGTAGCGCGCGCTATGTGCAGTCAGCATGATTGAGACAAAGGTTGGTAGGTGAGATCGGATCACGAATCTAGATAAGGATGTGTCGGAATGAACCTGGACGGCTTTTGGAAAAAGCTAAGTCAATGGTGTTTAACGTGCGCTAGAGATTATAGTTAACGCACGCTAAAGCCACGGACAGTAGAGGCAGTAAGCTCCGTGAGGCCGTTAACGTGTGCAAGAATGAGGGTTAGGGTACCTAATCATGGTATTTAACATACGTAATGGCTGTATAACGTATGTAAGGCTGATGTCAGAAAGAGACAGTGGATTGTGAGCCCATTAGCGCACGCTAAGTAGCAATAGCGCACGCTAAGGGTCATTTCCTATAAATAGGACATTACCTTCATTTCATTTCTCACTTTACCCTTCATCCATTATCCAACTTCTTCGACTTGGAGAGTTACCCTCACGACATTAACCCCTCATATCAGCCTCTGAATGTGACTGTTGAAGACGAGGAGCATTGGGGATTAGTGTTCAAGCATCCGACGGTGAGTTTCATCAAGTGTTTCGTTGTTTTCTTCCGTAGTAAGATATGTGATGCTTTAACCACCTGAAATTCATATCTTAGTGTCAATTATGAACATTTTACTGAGATTATCGAGTTTGTTATGAACATTCTGAAACAAACAACAAGTTTAATAAGATTGGACTGGATGAATGTAAGCTTTTCATTGGTAATAGTTGAACCTTGATTATACCTATCATAAGGATGTGATTTTCAAAGATTATAAGCTGCCTTGAGGATGATTTCGTGATGATTATATGATGAACGAATCGTTTATGTTATCACGTAGACTAGGTGAATTCGAGATGATGAACGTAGGGATTGTTCTTCAAGTATGATCCAGGGTTTGTAAAGATTGTTTGGATTGATAATATTCATATGAATGGTTAGAATGATATAATCATGTTATAACAATTGTGGTGAACGTAGAACTTGGATTAGATGAATTTACTTGCGGAAGAACGATAATCATAAGTGGGATTAACTTAGAATTTGGTTGAACATACTTTCATGATTATGAATTCATTTAGATAACCGACACATGCATTAGAAATAGTTGGACAGATTTGTAAGTGAATTGTGACGATTTGATTATGCTGGAAATCCATATACATCAGCGTCTTATCCCCGTTATGACCTTTTGTTTCGCATGTAGTATGGTATTCGTTCGACGTAGTGTTCTTTGAGTAGTTAACTGGGAATCGGCCGAACAATGATGATTGTACTCGGTCACTATTGGAACATTTAGAATGTTCGTGTGATAGTCTTGTTACGTAAGTTGAGTTTTCGTTGTTTCCTTTTGTAAGGTTCGAGGTTTGCGAACGGTTGATCGAAGGGGCGGTCTCCGAGTTTGTTGAAGTCGTTGAAGTATTTATTTCTTGCCATCTTTCAAAAGGCAAGTACTTTAATTATGTTTTATATATTGATGTTATACATGTTGTCGTGCATATGTGTCATTGTTGTATGTCCACCTCGTGTTGGTCCGACGGGAACATCTTGGGATCTATGCTAGCGTGCGCTAGATCATTGGACAGGTTTTTCCACCTTGTGTTGGTCCGACTGGATCATCTTGGGATCTATGCAGTGAACGCTGGATCATCGGAATTACCATGTGTATGTTGTGATTTCATGTTGTGGTTATCATGTTGTGTACGGTATTGTGTGTCTTCTCGTAGTAGAGACTCGTTGTTATTATTGTCGTTGGTGATGTTGTCTTTATTATTCATGAGATGTTGAATAATATGTTGTTGTATGATTATCGTACTTGTACTAGCATCGTTTTGCTAACCCCTTCGGGGGTGGATTGTTTTATGTTCAGGATACAGGAGGGCGGGAAAATAACCACTAGAGCTGCATGATGACGAGGGTTCAGAGTGATGTTACGGCCGGGATGGTTTGTCAGTTGTGTTTTGTTTTAATAAAGTACTCGAGTACGTTGTCGTTTTGTTTGTCTTTTTAGGGTTACTTTCGGGTGTTGGCCGATTTGTACTTTTCAGACTTGTGATGTAATAATAAATTTTAAGGTTGTTACTTAATAATGTTGTCTTTAAATTCTTAGCCTAGTAAATCCTTATATCAAGGATTTACGGCATTGTAATAATCCTGAATATCTCGGGGTGTTACAAGCACGAGGGTTCGGACTTTTTGAGAATACCGAAGGCCAGACCATCACGACGTAGGCAATCACATTAACACTATGGCGAGAAAGTTTGTACGTGTTAGGCAGGATGGAGTTACCGTCTACCTTGTTGTTGTGAAGCTTATGGAGACTCTTCCCCCTCCTTGGAGTGGTTGAGGACGCTACTCCTAAATCTGGTAGACTTTACCTCGACCTCGGATACTCCTGTAATTGACTTTGTGGAGTTCTCTGCCGAGCTACATCGAATGTGGCTTCTTGAACGCTGTGGTCTAGATGAAAATTCCGACAGTGATGAAGATGCAGAAGAAGATCCAAGCGAAGATGCCAGTGTGGCTTCGGCATCTACGGTATAAATTCAAACTCAGTTATAACCTATATTTAAGAATAAATTATGAGTATTTAGTATTTAATTATCGTGGATTTGGCATCCAGTGTTTAACAATCTTATTACTGGGAGCAATAATGTACTTTTATTTTCCACTAAAAAACAATAATCATGCAAATAATAGTGGGATTATATTTACATATATTTATTTTCTTCCCAGTCATAAGTATGGCCTATATTCATAAAATTTTGCAATAATATCTAAACATAGAATCTTACCAGTAATCGAAATTTTGAACATTAGGAAAATGTTTCCGAGGCGGGCATGCACTTGGAGATGAGGAAATGAAGGTGCTATGAATGAAGGCCGTAGAGAACAAGAAAACAATGTTGAGGTACATGCTGGAAACCAGTACCAAGTGGTGGAACAATTTCGTCGCTTTGGACCCCCAACATTCTGGAAAGGAAGAACCTACTTTTGTGGAAGAATGGATTCGATCGTTAGAACGAACTTTTAGGCTGATCGGATGTACGGATGCACAACGAGTAATCTGTGCTGAATATAAGCTTACGGAAGGAGCTGACCGCTGGTATGAGAGCTACTGGAGGACTCGACAGAAGAGGAACGTGAAGCCCTAACTTGGAATGAGTTCAAGGTTATACCTGAGAATAGTATTACCCAAGGCATTACCGTGAACAAAAACAGCGCAAATTTTGGGATCTCAAGCAAGAAGGAATGTCTGTGACCGAGTACAAACAGAAATTGACCGACATGAGCCAATTTGCGACACGGTTTGTGTCCACTGACATGGAAAATTCTTGCAAGTTCCTGGATGGTCTCCAACCAGGAATAAGGCATATTCTCAAGAGCCACAGTAATCTAACTTATGCAGAAACTATCAAGAGGGCTCAAGAGGTTTATTCGAGTCAGGATATGGACCGCAAATAGGTTGGGAGATCTGGAAAGAGGAAGTGTCATGGCCCTAGCCAAAGTAAGACTGGAAATCAGAATGCCAGTCAAGGTCAGAATAAGCAAGGCAGAACTGAAGGAAGGGCGAAGCCCAACGTCAAGGCCGAGAAACCTTCATGTACAAATTGTGGAAAGAACCATGGAGGAGTATGCCTGGCGGGTCAGGGAAAATGTTATCGATGCAAGCAATCAGGGCATACATCTTATTATTGCCCAATCGGAAAGGAAGGTCAGACTTTCGGGGGTAGGGCACGAGTGTTTGCCATGAGCATGAAAGATGCTGAAAGGGACCCAGATACAATGATAGGTATGTTGACAGTATTTAATATAACTCTAGTCTTGCCTGGGGATAAGGAGACTACATTTTTCAGAGCAAAGACTTGTACCTCACATAGGTTTATACTGCCATGAAAGCAATTAAAATGCTTAAAAGAGGTAAATGTCAAGGATACCTGGTGAACATAGTTGGTACAGGATGACAGGAATTGTCAGTCTCAGATGTGTCAATTGTGAAGGAATTTCCAGATGTGTTTCCTGAAGGTTTGCCAGGAATTCCACCTGATAGACAAGTAGAGTTCAGAATTTACTTGATACCTGGAGCAGCACTGGTATCAAAGGCTCCTTATCGGATGGCGCCAAAAGAATTGCAGGAATTGAAGGTTCAACTGCAAGAGTTGCTGGACTTGAATTTTATTCATCCAAGTGTTTCCTATGGGGAGCACCGGTTCTTTTGATCAAGAAGAAAGATGGTACATTAAGGATGTATATATACTATCGTGAGTTAAATCGACTCACAATTAAAAATAAGTATCCGTTGCCAAGGAACAAGGATTTATTTGACCAACTTAGAGGAGCAGGAATTTTCTCTAAGATTTATCTGAGATCGGGATATCATCAAATGAAAATAAAGGAGGATGACATTTCTAAGACGGCCTTTCGGACAAGATATGGGCACTACGAATTTGTAGTAATGCCCTTTGGACTAAGTAATGCCCCAACCATATTTTTGGATTTGATGAATTGAGTATTTCACCAATATTTGGATAAATTTGTTATTGTATTCATTGATGATATCTTGGTGTATTCTAAAGATGAGAAACAACATGAGGAACATTTAAGAATAGTATTGGAGACTCTTCGCAATGAGAAATTATACATGAAGTTTAAGAAATATGAGTTTAGGATTGATCGAGTAGTATTCCTAGGTCATGTGGTGACCGCTCAGGTGAATGAAGTCGATCCAGTCAAGGTCGAAGCAATAAACAGTTGGGAAGCACCTACGAATGCGAATGAAGTTCGAAGTTTCCTAGGTTTAGCCGATTACTACAAGAGATTTATCGAGGGCACCTATGACGAAGTTGACTCGAAAAGGGGGGAAATTCTTATGGAATGATAAGTGTGAAGCTAGTTTCCAAGAATTAAAGAAAAGGTTGACGACAGCACCTGTGTTAACAATTCCAAACCCTACCAAGGATTTTGTGATATACAGTGATGCGTCAAAGCAAGGTCTTGGCTGTGTTCTGATGCAGCATGGCAAGGTGGTTGCATACGCATCCACACAGCTTAAACAACATGAGTTAAACTACCCTACTCATGATCTAGAATTAACCACTGTAGTTCATGCGCTAAAGATTTGGCGGCATTACTTGTACGGAGGAAGGTGCCAGTTCTTTACTGATCATAACAGTTTGAAGTATTTGTTTACTCAAAAGGAGCTAAACATGAGGCAAAGAAGGTGGCTTGAGTTGGTGAAGTATTATGATTGCACGATCTAATATCATCCAGGCAAGGCCAACGTAGTTGCAGATGCCTTAAGTCGCAAGACGAGAGGACAATTGTGCAATATGCTCACTACTCAAGAGCAACTCATTCAAGGTTTTTCGAAAATGAATATTGAAGTTTTTAGACCACCAAAGGGAACAACATCAATTTTATCAGCCCTAGTGGTTCAACCTGTAATATCCGCAATTTCGAATTTCGGTAATTTTCTTTTTTTGGTGTATTTCTTGATCGTAGTGACCCTCGTGTACCTTTCAGTGTGTCCTTCCTGTCAACTATTGAACTGTATTCTCGTTATTGTTGTGCGGAACCGCCGTTTCGGGGTTGCCGCGGATCCATTTCGTGTTATTGGTTCCTAAATATTGATTCCTATCGTTTTATTCTCTTTCCGGATCATTTTCATCATTTTGGGGCCCAAAAGGGGGATGTGGGCCGCGGCACAAGATGTGTGGGCCGCGGCACAAGATGTGTGTGCCGCGGCACACAAATTTCTTCAGTTGTTTGTCGAGCGAACTGTACCGTGTGCCGCGGCACACCCATCCGGTGCCGCGGCACAGTGCCGAGTCAGTGCCGCGGCACACCCGTCCGGTGCCGCGGCACACCCGTGTGACATCTGCGATCAAACCCGCCTGTACCGGGTGCCGCGGCACACGCAAGCCGTGCCGCGGCACACTGCCGAAACCTGGGAGTAAATTTTTGGCCTGTGCCGCGGCACACAAAGCGGTCAACTGTGCAAACTCGTCTTTATTTGACGAAATCGGCCATTTCCACCTTCATTTCACCTGCGCGAGAGAGAGAGATCCAAGGGGGAGAGAACTTCTCAAGCAATCTTCATCCGGGGGTCGATTTTCATCATTTCCCTTCGGTCGTGAGGCTCGGATAATCAATCTAACGCGTGTTCTATGGATCTTAGTACTTGAATCTTCAAAGGTAGTATTTCTAGAACCCTATTTTCGATTAATTTGGGGGTTTTGGGTTTTTCTTCCGATTCGTTCCGTTTTGTTGGTGGATTCATGATGAATACGATTAATATTGTTAGTATCTTTAGTTTTCCTACGGATTCATGGATATTTTGTGGATTTCTACGGAATCGAGAGGGTTTGGTTGTGGTCCGCCCTCGTTGTTATTTTTGGTATGAATATACATGAATCGTAGGCGGGTTTCCGGGTGTATTCCATTTCCATAATCGTTTAGAAGTGGTTGTGATTGTGCTATTCGAATCGTTAGGTTCATTTTCGTCGGTTCCTCGCGGTCGTGCTTGATTCTTCCATTCCGTTCGTTGTCGTCTTCCTTTTCGTTAGCATCGGGCGTTCCGAAGCTTCCCGGTTGAGCCGTATCCGTTCGTGGTTCCGTGCTCGTGGTATCGAGGCAAGTACCTTGCCCATACTTTTCTCGTTTTATGGATATGATGATCGGTGGTCGTCTTGATGTGTTTGTTTGGTTATTTGAAATGAAGTTTCAAAGGATTTCGGTTTGGCCTCGTTAAAGGCTTTCTTTCAAAACGAGTGTGATTTGTGAACGGTGTTTTGAGAATTGATTATGATTTGGTTATTTTGAACGTTGAAGGATTTTATGATGATACTCCTATTGTTTAAGTTATAAAATCGTGTATTCCGTATTTAATCTTGTTATTGTATTTTTGAAGAGTTTGGTAATGGTGTCGAGTTAGTGGCCATCTCTAGTGAGTATTCTTAATGAACTTACATTCTTAGCATATTAGTATTGCATGAGTAACGTGTGTGTGTGTATGCTTACTACGGGTTAGATCCGACGGGGTCTCGGTAGGGGTTCACGGAGGTGTGGATCGACGAGCTTTGCTTTTAACCACTACGGGTTAGATCCGACGGGGTCTCGGTAGGGGTCCACGGAGGTGTGGATCTACGGTTAATTGTGGTGCATTTTGCAAATGTGATTTGATATTGGCATTTCCGGAAATGAGCGCTTTTGAACGGTTTTCATGATTGCATGCATCGACTAAGTGTGTAAGAGGTAAGTTGTTCGTTTGGCTTACTTGACTAGGATGGCACTAGAGTATTTTGTTGTTTGTGCTAAATCCTTTATTTGTGGATTTTGATATTGGGAGACGAATCTTGTGGTCGTTCTTGTGTACTGTGAGTTGATGAGATTGGGGCTAAAATCCCAATGGTTTTGTGAAAGTCGTTTTACGGATTTGGGGCTAAAATCCCAACGGTTTGGTTAATGTCATTTTTCAGAAAGTAAACCTTTGGGGCGGTGACCCCTTTTGTCTTTTGGATTTTGAAAAGTAGGATTTGATAATCCTAAATTGTTTTCTATCAAAACTCTCGATGGCATTCTAAACCGTTTTATAAATTACTTCCATTGATTTATGATATTTCGATTTTGAAATGTTTTCTCAAACCCTTGCCTCGGGAAGTACTTTTCGTTTCGTTTGGATCTTTGAGGATCCGTGGTTATTGTTATTCGTGGAATGTGAATTGTATGTCTCGTATTTGCACTTTGTTCTTGCACTAGCAAAACAGTGGAGTTTTGCTAACCCCCGAGTATTCGGGGGGTGGATGTCTGTTTTGCATTCGGGTTTTGGAGCATAACACGGGGTCGGCCCGAAGGATGATTAAAGATGATCGATACTTAACACACGAGTAACCGTACATCTTGTGTTGGTTCGGTTGTACTTTATTTTTCATTGCTATATTGTTCTCGTTGCAGGTGTGGTTGTATTTTGTCCCCTGCGTGGGCATGAGTTGTATTTGAGTTGTATGTATTTGTGGAAAGACCAAATCGGTCTACTGAGTCATTTTAGCCTTGAAGGCGTTGTCAAGATGTTAAATGTTGTTACCAGCCTGGTAGATCCTCGAGGAGAGGGTCTACGGCGTGTAATATCCCTGAGTGGATTGGGGGTGTTACATAAATGGTATCGGAGCTTAGGTTGAGGAAACCTAGGCTGTCGGGTCAAGTCGTGTTGTTTGAGTCTTGTTTCGTCGGATTTTATCTGACTGAGTCGTGTCGCGACGCGTCGTTTGAGTTTGTTGGTCGTGATTAGTATCGTGGGGCGATCATCATCTTCGTGCGGCCTGTGGAAGTAAGTCTCTCTTCTTGTGTTGTGCCTCGTGTGACACGAGTTGTTTATTTTATGATTATTTGTTAAGTGATGGAATCCTTATGTGGATCTTGATTTCACGATATGTATTTAGTCGACTCTCGTACTTGATTTATACGAAGAATGTCGTCGCTTGTGATGTCTTTTTATTGATGTTTTTGTCCGTTGCTGATGATTTTCGAATCGATTTGCACGTTTTACAAGTTCTCTTGTGGAAGCTTTGTGCTTATACACGTTCGACTTGTTCACTAGCCAGTGCGGGAGGGTCCTTAGAGACCTCGAATGGGGTCAGTGGTTTTGTTCTGAATCCTAGGCGGTCTTCGACTGTGGTATTTTATCGTTTGTTTCCGTTTAAAGACATGTATTGTCTTGATTTTAAACGTTTTGATGGGGGTACTAGGAGTTGTTTTAGTGAACGTCGATATGCGTGAGTTTTGGGCATTCTGGCCTATTGGATTTTTTTGAAAACCTTGAGTATCTTAGAAAAATAAAATTCGAGACATACTTTTCAAATGAGTTATTTTCTTGTGGTACATCCAAGGTGCCACAATATATTCCAAAATTTTTCTACCTCGAGGACCAAAATGTTTTGAGATATTTTCAATGTTTTAGAAACACTTTTATTTAGACCCAAGGGTGGAATATTTTGAAAGTTTTCACTAAGAGAAAGTGTCCTCATTTTTATCAAATGCGAAATGGTTCTCCAAAGTCTCGATAACAATGTTTCACGTTTGTACTTTTTGAAAGGTGATACTCAAGATCAACCGGTGTTCTTCTAAATTATTTTCAAAATGAGGTTTTCGTTTTTAAAACCTATCCATTCCAGTTTGAGAATGGGTATATATGTATGATGTTCGCGTTGTCATTTTGATGTTTGCTCCCGAGTATGACCGAATTGGCGGTGTGAGCGTTGCGTCGTTTTCCACACATTTGTTGTGTTAGCCCTCTGTGAGGGGTGGAATGTTGGTGTTGAATGTTGTCTCCTCGTGGTGATTTCTGCATTGTCGCGCATGTGCGAGCTGTTAGAGCTTGGTTTGGTATGACCGTGTGCATCGGTGATCGTTCCGTTATGTGTCGGTTGTTTAATGTCTTGTTACCTTGCTCCTGTTTTTGTGAATTTCGTGGACGAGGTCGGAGGTAATGCCCGTACTATTTTGACTTCGGTATTTTCTCTTTCTCCAGACTATCGATTCGCTCATGTTCGTTGATACTTTCTGAACTTGTTCTGTATTTCGATTTCATCGTCTGAACGAACCGTGATCTTGTTGTGGGTCGATCTGGTTATCACTGTGACTTGTTCGGGTTCGGTTCGACTCTTGTGAACCTTGTTCGGGAGTGACATCATCTGGTTCTATTAGTTCTTTTATTCGAAGTGGATCGGATTTGGAACTCTTGTGTTTTCGACTTTGTCGACTCATCATGTTCATTGACATTTTCTGAGCTTGTCCTGCCCCTTGCTTTTGTTGATCGAACGAGGGTGGTATTTCGGAATTACTCGTTCGTCGTTGTGACCTTTCAATCATTATTCCCTTTCCTGTGGATCTTATGCGAGTGTGCATCTTGTTGTTTTCACCGGATCATGTTTTGTCTCGAGTCGAGGTGTGAACCTCGGAGTTGTCGGTTGAACCTTATTGTTCTTCGTGATCCGAACATGATCGTTCGATTTTTGTTGTCTCGATCTTTTTGGTTCGATCGTTTGATTGTTCGGTTTTTGTTGATCCCGTTTCGTGATTGTTGAACATTCAGACTCCTTCCAAATTTCCTTAAGTTCGGGAAATTAGTCTCGTTTTCGATCTTCCAACCCCTGAGCGGTGGAATTCCGTATTTGTTCAGCGTGTGGCTCATGTTTTGATTGATATACCGCTGGGTTGGTCAACCGTGTTGATTTTCGTTGGTTGTGTTTTGTGATTGTTCGGATAATCGACTTGATTGTATTATCTGTTTGATGACACTTGTCACTTGTTGATTTTATTATGTCTCTACCGGTGGCATTGTGTTGGTCGCCCTGGAGCGTGTTTTCACGCCGTTTATTCCTTTGCGTTGCTTGTAACGTTTCGCCGATGGGCGTAAGTTACGCATTTCTTGTGTATCTCGTTGAGTTATCCCTGGCGGGGATATTGCTTCTCCCTACTTGATTTAAGTTTCGGGACGAAACTTCTCTTAAGGAGGGTAGAATGTAATATCCGCAATTTCGAATTTCGGTAATTTTCTTTTTTTGGTGTATTTCTCGATCGTAGTGACCCTCGTGTACCTTTCAGTGTGTCCTTCCTGTCAACTGTTGAACTGTATTCTCGTTATTGTTGTGCGGAACCGCCGTTTCGAGGTTGCCGCGGATCCATTTCGTGTTATTGGTTCCTAAATATTGATTCCTATCGTTTTATTCTCTTTCCGGATCATTTTCATCATTTTGGGGCCCAAAAGGGGGATGTGGGCCGCGGCACAAGATGTGTGTGCCGCGGCACAAGATGTGTGTGCCGCGGCACACAAATTTCTTCAGTTGTTGGTCGAGCGAAGCTGCAGGTGTGCGCGGCACACCCATCCGGTCTTGCGGCAGCGAAGTCGGTGCCGCGGCACACACATCGTGCCGCGGCACACCGTGTGACATCTGCGATCAAACCCGCTGTCTGGGTGCCGGCTGCAGCGAGCCGTGCCGCGGACACCTTTGCCGAAACACAGGAGTAAATTTTTGGCACTGTGCGCGGCACACCTAAGCCGTAATGCGGCACACAAAGCCAATCAATGCAAACTCGTCTTTATTTGTGAAATCGGCCATTTCCACCTTCATTTCACTGCGAGAGAGAGAGATCCAGGGGAGAGAACTTCTCAAGAAATCTTCATCCAGGGTCGATTTTCATCATTTCCCTTGGTCGTGAGGCTCGGATAATCAATCTAACGCGTGTTCTACGGATCTTAGTACTTGAATCTTCAAAGGTAATATTTCTAGAACCCTATTTTCGATTAATTTGGGGGTTTTGGGTTTTTCTTCCGATTCGTTCCGTTTTGTTGGTGGATTCATGATGAATACGATTAATATTGTTAGTATCTTTAGTTTTCCTACGGATTCATGGATATTTTGTGGATTTCTACGGAATCGAGAGGGTTTGGTTGTGGTCCGCCCTCGTTGTTATTTTTGGTACGAATATACATGAATCGTAGGCGGGTTTCCGTGTGTATTCCATTTCCATAATCGTTTAGAAGTGGTTGTGATTGTGCTATTCGAATCGTTAGGTTCATTTTCGTCGGTTCCTCGCGGTCGTGCTTGATTCTTCCATTCCGTTCGTTGTCGTCTTCCTTTTCGTTAGCATCGGGCGTTCCGAAGCTTCCGGTTGAGCCGTATCCGTTCGTGGTTCCGTGCTCGTGGTATCGAGGCAAGTACCTTGCCCATACTTTTCTCGTTTTATGGATATGATGATCGGTGGTCGTCTTGATGTGTTTGTTTGGTTATTTGAAATGTAGTTTCAAAGGATTTCGGTTTGGCCTCGTTAAAGGCTTTCTTTCAAAACGAGTGTGATTTGTGAACGGTGTTTTGAGAATTGATTATGATTTGGTTATTTTGAACGTTGAAGGATTTTATGATGATACTCCTATTGTTTAAGTTATGGAATCGTGTATTCCGTATTTAATCTTGTTATTGTATTTTTGAAGAGTTTGGTAATGGTGTCGAGTTAGTGGCCATCTCTAGTGAGTATTCTTAATGAACTTACATTCTTAGCATATTAGTATTGCATGAGTAACGTGTGTTTGTGTATGCTCACTACGGGTTAGATCCGACGGGGTCTCGGTAGGGGTTCACGGAGGTGTGGATCGACGAGCTTTGCTTTTAACCACTACGGGTTAGATCCGACGGGGTCTCGGTAGGGGTCCACGGAGGTGTGGATCGACGGTTAATTGTGGTGTATTTTGCAAATGTGATTTGATATTGGCATTTCCGGAAATGAGCGCTTTTGAACGGTTTTCATGATTGCATGCATCGACTAAGTGTGTAAGAGGTAAGTTGTTCGTTTGGCTTACTTGACTAGGATGGCACTAGAGTATTTTGTTGTTTGTGTTAAATCCTTTATTTGTGGATTTTGATATTGGGAGACGAACCTTGTGGTCGTTCTTGTGTCTTGTGAGTTGATGAGATTGGGGCTAAAATCCCAATGGTTTTGTGAAAGTCGTTTTACGGATTTGGGGCTAAAATCCCAACGGTTTGGTTAATGTCATTTTTCGTAAAGTAAACCTTTGGGCGGTGACCCTTTTGTCTTTTGGATTTTGAAAAGTAGGATTTGATAATCCTAAATTGTTTTCTATCAAAACTCTCGATGGCATTCTAAACCGTTTTATAAATTACTTCCATTGATTTATGATATTTCGATTTTGAAATGTTTTCTCAAACCCTTGCCTCGGGAAGTACTTTTCGTTTCGTTTGGATCTTTGAGGATCCGTGGTTATTGTTATTCGTGGAATGTGAATTGTATGGCTCGTATTTGCACTTTGTTCTTGCACTAGCAAAACAGTGGAGTTTTGCTAACCCCCGAGTATTCGGGGGGTGGATGTCTATTTTTGCATTCAGGTTTTGGAGCATAACACAGGGTCGGCACGAAGGATGATGAAAGATGATCGATACTAATCACCTGAGGAACCGTACATCGTGTGTTGGTTCAGTTGTACTTTATTTTCCGCTGCTATATTGTTCCCGTTGCACGGGTGTGGTTGTATTTTGTCCCCTGCGTGGGCATGAGTTGTATTTGAGTTGTATGTATTTGTGGAAAGACCAAATCGGTCTACTGAGTCATTTTAGCCTTGAAGGCGTTGTCAAGATGTTAAATGTTGTTACCAGCCTGGTAGATCCTCGAGGAGAGGGTCTACGGCGTGTAATATCCCTGAGTGGATTGGGGTGTTACACAACCAACCTTACGGCAAAGAATTAAAAGAGCTCAATCCCAGGATGAGATATTAAGTAGAATGAAAGAGTTGGCCATATCTGAAGATAATAAGGGTTTTAGAATAGCAAGTGATGGTACCTTGATGTACGAAGGGAGAATTTGTGTACCTAGAGATGAGAGTATGATAAAGGAGATTTTAATCGAAGCTCACAGTACGCCATATACTGCCTACCCAGGAAGTACGAAAATGTACCAAGATCTTAAGAAAATGTTTTGATGGAAAGGAATGAAGAATTATATAGGGAAATTTGTGGAGAGTTGTTTGACTTGTCAACAAGTCAAGGACGAACATTAACGACCATCAGGATTACTCAAACCACTTGAAATTCCAGAATGGAAATGGGAACATATAGCCATGGATTTCGTAGTTGGTCTACCCACAACTGTTAAAGGAAATACTGTAGTATGGGTGATTATCGACAGAATGACAAAATCTGCTCATTTTCTGCCAGTCAAGATGACGTTTAAGATGAATCAGTAAGCACAAATATATATCAAGGAGATAGTGAGATTACATGGAGTTCTGGTATCAATAGTGTCAGATAGAGACCCTCGTTTTACTTCAAGGTTTTGGAAAAGTTTGCATGAAGCTATGTGAATAAAGTGAAATTTCAGCACTGCTTACCATCCTCAAACAGATGGTCAAACGGGGCGAACGAACCAAAACCTTGAAGATGTGCTGAGAACAAGCATACTGGATGCAAATGGTGATTGGGAATCACTACTACCTTTGGTTGAATTTGCCTACAATAATAGTTATCAAGCCATAATTGGGATAGCACCATACGAAGCTCTATATGGAAGAAAATGTAGATCTCCATTGTATTGGGATGAAGTTGGAGAAAGGAAAATATTGGGACCTGAGTTAGTTGAGGAAATAGTCAGAAGAATTGATGATCCGCGAGAGAATTAAAATTGCTCAGGACCGATAGAAGTCATATGCTGATAAGCGTAGAAAAGAGTTACATTTTGATGTTGGAGATAAAGTATTTTTAAAGGTGGCCCCAATAAAAGGAACTTTTCATTTTGGAAAAAAAGGAAAACTTCGACCGAGATTTGTTGGACCATTCAAAATTCTTGAACGAATTGGAGATTTGGCATATCGTCTCGCTTTACCACCCGAATTTGCTTCAGTACACAATGTATTCCATGTCTCTATGCTTAGAAAATATGCGTATGATCTGAGTCATGTAATCAGCTATGCGAACCTGGATGTTAACAAAGATTTGACGTATGAGGAGCTACCATGTGCAATACTCGAGAACAAAGCTCACAAATTGAGAAACAAATATATCACATTGATTAAAGTGCAGTGGAATCGTCATGGAAAAGACGAAGCTACTTGGGAATGCGAGGAAGAGTTTCGAGCTCGTTATCCTGATTTCTATAATCAAGGTATAATACTAATTTTCGAGGACGAAAATTTTTCAACGAGGGTAGAATGTAATATCCGTAAATTATTAATATTATTACTATTATTATTATTATTGTTGTTAATTTTCTTTTACACATTTAATTTTAATTGAAGAACCCATTTATTAGTCCAACCCATTAGTAATAATAGCAGACATTTCTCTACATGCGATGGAACCTCTAGTCAGCTCAATTCTGGCTTTTCATCTCCTCAAAGTTTTTATCAGTTTCTCTCCACCATAACATTATTCTTAATCCTAATTAACTCCTAAGCATTATTAACACAATTAAACACATTTAATCATGTCTTGCCCAACACAATATATTCATGGCTTTTAGGTATGTCAATTTACACGATCTTCTGCACTTCACTTCTCTTCTTCAAAAAGGTAAATTTATGTTCTTATTTCTTATTTTCTCGATAAAAAAAAGATGGACAGCCGCGGTTCACCATCACCGTCACATCGTCGTAAACCCGCGGTCAACCACCAGATTTCTTTCAGCCACAAACCACTCACCAAAGATAAACTCTAGCCCAGTCCTGATACCTCCATGCTCGAAATGAGACCCAACCTTTAATCGAGCGCAAATTGACCGAGCCCAGAACCCTAATCGCCACTAACCCTGCCATCACCGCACGCTGGAAGTCAAGGGTTGAAGCCCTTATGCTTTCCACGATTCTGGTCAGTCGGTGCACCTCCAATGTCACAGCCGCCGCTCAGATCGTGTGCATGTGTGCAGGAGGAGCGGAGTATGTGTGTGCAAATGTGTGTGTGTGTTTGAGAGAGAAAAAAAAGAAGAGAGGGAGAAGAACGACTGAAGAAGAAAAGAGAGTATAAGAGAGGAAGCAGCAGCGTCTGGATGGGATCTGACCTAGTGTTGGATTTTATATCCCAATAATTTTAATCCAAATTTCAATTTAACCCCTGAACTCTTTTATCTTTTGATTTTACTCCTGTTCAATTCCTAATATCTCAAATTACATCTTTTTAAATCAAATACAAATATTTTAATCTATTAAGTTCGTGTTATTATATATTTTCATACTTTATTAATAATATTAAATTATTTTATTATAGATTACGACGAGAATTTTGGGCCTAAGATTTCACGATCGAGCATCCATACTTAGTCAAGAGGTGCATTTGAGGTGGGGTTTCATTTTCACTTATTTTCTACAAAATTACATATCTCGTATGTATATTACATGTTATTTGGCATATATTATAAATTATGATGTGATTTATCATGTCATACAGATAGAACAAAAAAATTATACTTCCAGTACAAAGAACATTTAGCCTTCGGGCTCAGATCGCCTCCGGGCTCAGAGTACTCCATGTAGAAATACACGTAAAAACATAACAGAAATATTTATGTGTTCAACGTGATATATTCATATGTGACATGTATAACCTCATTAAGCTCAAGCCTACCCCGAATTTTTATAAAATATTTTCTGGTTAATGGAGCGGGCGTGGTACTGGTGGAAGATGGTATCAATATAAGCATCAAATTTAATTTACGAAGAATCTTTCAATTTGTAATTTGAATATTTTGCGAACGTTAACAATCGCCTTATTTTCTGTAAATTATGAATGATTGGTATAATGTTATCTAATTAGACGTAATATAATTCTGTACTTTATATTTTGGTTGCATTTTAAATTGGAGTCTTCGGTAATGCCTTACATTTATTTAATCACTAAAGTTTACTTTGAATTTTTGTTTATCTAAAAAAAATTAGTTCTTCTTCTAAATGATATTTATGTGATATTATATTATTATATAGCTTCCGCACGTTATTATTTTATTTAAAGGAAAATTTTAAATTAAGATAATTAAAGTTGTTATATATATATATATATATATATATATGTGTGTGTGTGTGTGTGTGTGTGTGTTTTCAAGACTTAACGATAAATTAAAATTAGGATGTTACAATATTAAATGTAAGAAAATAAATTTGTATTGATTTAAATATTAAATAACTATAAATAATAAATTGATAATTATATTTAAATAACTATAGTGTAAGAAATTCATTAACTATTATAATAATTATTTATGTTTAAATATTTCGAAAATTGATTTAATTTGGAAAATAAATTAAATATAAATATTAAATATAGTATAGGTTGTAATATACTTATTGAATGAAAACATAGCTCAGTAGTTAAAGGCCACGCATTTATCACATAGGCGCGGGTTCGATTCCCTTGCCGTCCACTGAGCTATGTTTTTTTATTCCAGTTACCATCTTTAGCGTCACATATGTGACGCCTTTAAGCATCCACCGGTGTCACATATGTGACGCTATGTGTCATTTCCTTTTTTTTTTTGACAGCAACCAGGACAGGCAACAAAACAATATAGCAGCAAAACAGCAAACACAACACACCAGCAATTGAACCAACAAAGCAAGAGAACAACAAACAACATTGTATACCAAACAAATAAAACAATAAAACACCATGCACAATTATAACATTTTATACAATTCAAAATCACAATATATGCGAAATAGAGCAAATACGATCATCAAAACATTCTAACATGCTACTCGTCAGATATTGAATGCATCAACTCATCCTCATCAAAGTCGTCGGAGTCATCATCCTCATCGTTCGCCTGAGATGATGAGGTATCAACCTTCTTCTTTCCTTTGAGTAATCTCAACATGAGTTTATTCATCTTTGAAAATTTGGACTCCATCTTCTCTATCCTTCTTCATCTTCTATCTATCCTTCTTCATTTCCTCTCTAACATTTTTCATCTCCTTGTTATCATGTTTTAATGCCTGGATGGTAGCCTCAAAAGACCAATCGACCTTGATAGGTAGTAATGATACTCATGAATCAACAACACGACGACTTGTGGGTTGGTCGATGACTTCATTTATGATTATCCCCTTTGAAATACCTATCACCCTTCCACCCTGTCTAACTCTGCCAGCCTCCTGAGCCCACAAGTTCGGGTAAAATTTATCTTATCGAGGGGGGTTTGGAGAATATAATGCCTCAACAATCTTATTGTATCGGTCATGTTTCAAGTACTCATAATACAAAAATTGAACAAGCTACATAACTTATAATTTACTGACGTACTCGTAATACAACAAAGTGAACAAGTAAAAGCTAAACTTATGCATCTTTCTGCACTACAGACGTATATTCATTTGGGAATAAAGACTCCGACTCAGCTTCTCCCTCCTCCAGTTGAGCCTCACTACCGCCCTCACCAATTTTCTTTCTTTTCTTTTGATGTTTTTCCATTTCTTTCACATTGGTGATGTGAGTCTTCATGAAGGCCAAAGGATTAAATATTAGGTCCTCTGCCGGCCTCTCCCTCTCGCATGCTGGTCTTTGGTATATCTCAGACGTAGCATCACATGCCTATGCATTAACATAACATATTAACAATATTGATGATGACACATAATTAAAGACAACATATATTATATAATAAAACATTGACAGACATACTATGGAATGAGCATGATCGTACATTCTCATACTACCTCCAGTATATGTACCCGATGACTTTTGCGTAATCACACCGGTATTATCATCATAAAGCGTGACCCTATTTTTAGATTTCTGAAAGGCCTCCTTCTTCTCTTCCGTCTCCCAACGCTTCCACAAGATCTTGAACTCCTTTTCCTTCAACCACTTCCCCGCTGACCAACTGGTTTTTGATATGCTTTGTTTTTGGCGTGCGTAAGCATATCAATAAACCTTCCTGACTATATCAGTCCCAATACCATGCAATTTTCTCATCTGATTTCTGCAACCTATAGCGCATCTGCAAAACTATAACTGTCAGAACATCCAAAAAAATCTAATGTGACAATTGTTACAAGAATATACCTTAAATTCCCGCCACAACTCATTCCTCAGCCGTCTAGAGACCTAGCCCCAATGCTCTTCATTGGAGTAGTACCTCTTAAGTACACCGACTATATCGCTCTAGACCTTCTTCGAACTAAACTAAACTATTTTTGGCGAAGGGCGGAATAGTTTTCGATCATCATACTTCTCTTTCTCCTTGGAGATCTCAGTTAGACCTCTTCCCGATGGTTGTGCTAAAACCTCCTGATCCTCGTCGTACTCAAACTCCGTCGGCTCCTCTAGAATTGAAATGTGATGCACTAATGGACCACCTGATGGGGGAACAGTACTAGGTGGTTGCAATGGTGGTTGATCGCGCGACTTAGTCCTCGACATCCCCACATATGGTCCATGGCCAATCGGTGTGCGCTGTCGTGACTTTTTCCCATTACTCGACCTTTTAGTGTAAAGATCGACAGTTGTCCTTCAAATTGAGGGGAATATAGAACCTCGTTACTCTTTATATAGGTCACAAGTCGTCAGGAATAAGTCTAGAGGAAGGGGTGAATAGACTTACTAAACTCTTTTCCTGAATCTCAGGTGAGTTTACTCAGTTGATAAATTATGCAGCTAACAAAATCTTAAATGCAGATGATAATGCAGAAACAAAGCTGATAACAATACAGGTGAATAATGTCGTCTGCAAGTGACTTATGTCAACTATAAAACTAAGTTATACGGAAGACAGTTGACTGCTAAATGGAACAGTAAAAATGAATGCAGCAGATAAGTATGATGAAATGCAGTAAAACACATAAGCACTTATAGTGGTTTCAGAGGTGGGGTAATCCTCTACTAGTCCACTTTTCTCCAAACCAGTTGGAGATGAATTCAATAAAACTTTCAACCAGTGATAAACGTTACAATGATTCAACCAGCTACAACAGCTTCCAACCAGTGGAAACCCATGGCCGTTGCAACTCCCTTGACTGCCTAGCACCTCCTGAATGAAAACTTGTGGATGCCTCACCAACTCGCAAGTTGTCTATCACATTCCAATCAAGAACCTGTGGATGCCTTTACAGTCTCTCTACTTTCAAGAACCTCGTTCAAGAAAGCAACCCCATACTCAAACTTTTAAGACAAGAGTTTTTGTCTTCTCCAACTTAAGAGTTTCTCAGAATATGATTGTCATGATGCTATTGTTTGCTTTGATTACTTAGATCACTTGTATGTATTGTTCGCATCGTACTTTACTCAATTCTATCTTCAGATATTTATAGTATAAATCCTTTGAGCTTCGTCATAGCCGTTGCATCACTGTGGCAAATCCGTCCGTTAGAGAGTAGACTTCTTTGTTTATTCGTTCATCTCATTGCACGGCTTGATTCCCTTTTCAGTTCTGACTGTCTGAAAGAATTCTTTTGTCCACGCTGCTTTCTTGATTTGTATATTCATAAGTCTTCCTGGCGTGGATCTTAAGGAATATTTTATTCCTAACTTTTCAGGAATCATTCTGTTTGTCTCCTTAAAATCACGTCCGCATGTCTTTCCATTATTGTTGACTTTCAACGCTTTGCTGACGTGGACTGAGAAACTTGGCTGCAGTAATAATTAGTTCAACCTCCTCTGATGTTTGATTTAACCGGAAACCTCAGCTGATAAATAACTCGTCTGTGGTCAACTCTCATCTGATATATTTGTTTGATCGAAGACTTGTCTGCTTTCAGTTGGAGTAATACTCGCCTGATGTGTTAGTTGTCTGAAATCCAGCTCATAACTCGCCTGTGGTCAAACTTCTCTGATATACTCGGTTTGACCAGAACTCGCCTGATATACTTCCTTCTTTAGAATTCAGCTGCAGCTGAGTTTTGGTCAAACCTCATCTGATATTCCCGTTGACCAAAACTCGCCTGATATAGAACTCGTCTAAAAACTCATCTGATATGTTAGTTGTTCTATACTTAACCGATTTTCTACTGAATAACTCTAGACTCAAACTTAGCCTATTCAATGGCTTATAGAAGATACTCATTTGGTTCTTCTTTACAATGCCAAGTACATAGTACATACATTTGAATAAATCATTAATATAGGGATGACATCATCAAATTCTAATAAGTATTTCTACCAAATTTCCCCGATTTTGATGATGGCAAAACTTAAGCGTTTTCAAATATAAGCAAGTTTGCACAAAGTAAAGTGCAAGACAAAACATAAATTCAGTCTTTTTGATACAACTAGTGGTTGTCATTCAAGTTGACTGTTATAAAACTTTCATAGTTTGTTACATTACGGTGCAATTCTTGAATGAAACAAAATACAAGTAAAAATAAAAATTACAAGTACCATAAGAAAATTACAAGTAAATTGAAAAAATTACAAGTATATATAAAATGTTATCTCCCTCTTCCTCTTCCTCTGATTCTTGCTGGAGGGAGTGATCTCAGTGGCTTTGCTCCAATGGGCCTCTGTGTAACTGGTATGAGACCATATTTATTTTTGATGATTAATGAAGCAAACTCTTGTTCTTCAGGAGATGTGTAGTTGTTCTTGATACAGATGTCTCTGATCGCCTTCTGAAGAGCTCAATCATTCAGCTTTCCATTGATGTCAGTTGGAGGATCTTGTGGTCTGAATTTAGGGATTCTGGGATAGGCATTCAGATCTTCTTCAGCTACCCTTTCAGAATATCCCACATATTAGGAAAGTTAATCTCCGTGAAATCAATAAAAATTTGTTGAGGGGTGCAATATGGGTCTTGGAGTATTTCCCAGATATAGTATTTTTCGATAAATTGCTTTTTTACACTCCCCCGTTTATTCGAGGCTTGAACTGGAAGAAACCCTTCAACTTTGTAAAGATCTTTCCCATCCCATTGAAGAGGTATAACAGGGTCTTGTCCAGTTATCTTCCTTTTGGCTGGAGGCAGATCTGATGGTGCAGTTGTTTCTTTCCTTTTCAGATGAGAGGTTCCTGCCTGAATGAGTGGAAGATCTTGTTTTTTCCTTATTTCTTCTCTGCCTTCCCCCTTATTCATTGCTTCCACCTGTCTTCTTTCTTCCCCTTTTTTGCCAGCATCATTAATAAATGCTAGCTGTTTCTCCATCTTGTGCATGAAATCAGACATGCCAAGAGGTATTCTTAAGCTTGAAGGTGTTGGAGAGGGTTCCTTTCTGTTGAGCAGGGTGTCCACCTTGGTATGAAAGGACTGCAGGTCAGGTTTAATATCGATTGCCAGAAACTTTGCAACCATTTCTTCCACAAGTCTTCTGATCAGGTCAGTGACTTCAGATGACAGTTGGACTTTAGGTGATAGTTGGTGAGTATTGTTTTCACCTGAGCCTTCCTGTGCAGTTGATTTTCTGGCTGTAGACTTCTCTGAGGGTACACTTCTATCAGCTGCTTCTTGATCAGAAGGTGTTTTAGCAGCGGTACCTGATTTGTCATCTTCTGTGGGCTGATGAGAGCTGGATACTTGATCAGGTGAATCAGCCTCATCATCTCTCCTTTCCTCATCTTTTCTTTCTCCTTCTTCTTCTTTTTCATCTTCTTTTTCTTCTTCTTTTTCATCTTCTTTATTTTCTTCTTCTCTGATCTCCTCCTCTTCTCCTTCTTTCTTTTTCTCCTCTTCCTCATCCTTCTTTTCAACTTTATCTTTTTGTTCAACTTCTACTATTTCTTTATCAACTTCTTCAATTTCAGTTTTCTCAACTTCAACAATGATGATTTTATTCTATCCTCTTTCTCCTTCTTTTCTTACTCCATCCTCCTCAGTAAAGATTTTCCCTGAAATACATCTTTCATAACCTGGAGGATGAACTGGTCCATGTTTTGTTTAAAGTAAGAGATGATCCAGTTTTCCTTCAGTAATAACTGCACATTTGTCTCATGATAAAAATACATAATAAGTTGTTATATAGCAATAGGGTGATCCCAGGTACTTCTCTCAACAAATTTTCCTAGTTGAGAGAAGGTAAGCATTTTAAGTTCTTTCCATTCTTCATACATGTTTATAAAAGAATAATTTAGAACTTATTTTCTTACCAACTGTAATTGAACTTTGGTCAGGTTCAGAGAGTTATTTTCTCTGAGATTGAAAGAATAGCCTGCTTGAGGTACTTCAATTGTTTCCTCTGCTTCTTCTTCCTCTGTTATGCTTGGAAGAGTTAGTAGGGGAATCACATCTGCCATCAGCCCAGATGGATGCTCAGGTTGATCTTCAGTTTGTGCAGGTGCAGGTGTAGGTGAGATGATCAAGTGCATTTCTTCCTGTGTGTGAGGGATAGTCCACTAGTCCTCTCTGATGTTTGGGAGATGGTACGGGTGAGGATACAATGTAGGAGGGTTTTTCGGGTGACTTCCTTTTTTTAAATATCTTGGTAAGAGGAATGATGTCGCTATCAGAGTCATCTGCAGGTAGGATCTCAGGTGCAGTTGACTTTTGTATCTCAGCTGCAGAGGGAGCTGACGTCATCTCCTCTGCAATTTCCTCAGGTGGGTTTTGTGTAGCTGCATCAGATTGAACTTCATCTGAGTCTGAGGAGATTCTATAGGGTGAGGTTCCACTTCTCATCTCCTTGAGAATCTCAGCTGTTGTGGGCTTGTTCTTTGCTGCAAGCTTCCCCTTTGTCGCTTGGTCCAGATGACCAAGTCTCTTGCTGATAAAGAAAGTTTCTGCTTTTCCTTTGGCTTTTCCAAGAAACTCCACGATCTAACTGATCTGAGTCCCATATGCCAACTTCTGTCTGAACTTTTTCTCGTCATTATCCCAGCTGACTTTATTGACTTTCCGGACCAGTTGCCTGTAAATATAATCTGGCGAGTTGATCCTTTCCTGCTGGATTAATGCTCACATCACTATATACTTGACAGTTGATCGTAACTGCCTGCCATGCCCATGACGATTTTATTAGTGATGTCAAGAACATACTTGTACTCCTTCTTAAGATCTCCTTTCTTTGCCGCGAATTTGACCTTAGGTGATTGGTCAGGCATCCTTATCTCCTCCCACAGCTCGAATGGGTTTGGTTTCAAGGCTTCAACTGCAAGGCCTTGATTTTCCAAGTGAAATGCGTCTGCAATAGTCTTTTTGTTGATGGTGATAGATTCACCAAAAATCGAGCTTTCGATTCCATATGGGGTGACTTGGGCTTCCTTGTAGAAGCAGATAACGGCTTCCTTGAATAGTTGCGATGGGTTGGTGTCCAGGAAATGGTAGATGCCATTTTTCTTCATCTTTCGGATTATATGAGCCATTTCTGCCATGTTGTTCAATTCAAGCAAACCTTCGAAATCGGCAACAATGCTAAAAATGATTTGCTCCTTCACCAGTTTGAGATTGACGCCTTCTAAGTAAGTGGTTGAGTCCAATTCTGCAAAAATAAGATCTTTGATTGAGTGAAGTGAATATTCAGGCAATTTTTCTGCTTTTGGAAAATTAGGGTTCTTGAGCTTGAAGACGATAAGGTTTTTCTGAAATAATTTACGCCGTCTTATATACCCAGTGGAAAAGACGTTTTTAAATTTTAATAGTTAAATAAGTAAGCGGCGGTACAAATTTTGATAAATAAAGAATGACGGTTGGAGTTGATTGGACATCGTGGAGGTAGTGTGATCATATGTTTTTATCCATGTGTAAATTAAATAATATAATAATCTTATGTCGGTCAAGGGATGAGAAACTTAGCTGTTGGCCGTTTGACTTCTTGTCTGCTCTGCATCATGTGAGGTATGTCGCCTGTGGTTGATGTCAGCTAACTTTTACGCCTTAGGTGATGGTTCTTGACTAGTATGATCAAGTCACTTTTCTTCATTGTTCTAATCAGGACTTTCTCATCTGGTCTGACCATGTGGCTTTATTGTCTGGTCTGATCAGGTGGCTTTCTTGTATGGTCTCCTGGTCAGGTGACTTTTCTTCGTTTGTTTTTCAACTAAGTACTAGATTCCCAATCTAGTAATCCAAGATTCCTACTAAGTTCCAGAAACATTGCTTCTGGTAAACGCTTAGTGAATATGTCAGCAATTTGATGCTCTGTGCTGACCATTTCCACTCTTACTCTTTTGTTAAGCACATGATCTCTAATAAAGTGATGTTTGACATCTATGTGCTTTGTTCTTTAGTGCAGAACTGGATTGTTTGTTATAGCAATTGCACTATTGTTGTCACACCATATTGGAACTTCATTTGCTATGATGTTGTTATCCCTTAGCTGTTGTATGATCCATAGAATTTGGGCGCAACAGCTACCTGCAGCTAGGTATTCTGACTCAGTTGTGGATATTGACTTGGATACCTATTTCTTGCTGAACCATGATATGAGTCTGGCTCCAAGGAACTGACATGTTCCACTGTTGCTCTTCCTATCAATCCTGCATCATGCAAAGTCTGCATCTGAATATCATGAGAGCTCGAAGTTGTCATCCTTTGGATACCATAATCCAACATTGATTGTGGAGTTAAGGTATCTGATTATCCTCTTAGCTGCTTCCTGGTGAGACTGCTTCGGCTTGGATTGAAATCTTGCACACACTCCTACTACATATGAAATATCTGGTCTGCTTGCAGTGAGGTATAGAAGTGATCCAATTAGTCCTCTGTAGTGTGTTGGATCCACTGGAATGCCTCATTCATCTGCATCTAGGTGTAGGGATGTGCTCATGGGAACTCTTCATGATTTGGATGAGTCCATGCCAAATCTTTTGATTAAATCCCTTGTATACTTTGCTTGGTTGATGAAGATTCCATTGTCAACTTGTTTGACTTGCAAACCAAGAAAAAAATTAAGCTTTCCCATCATACTCATCTCAAATTCTCCTTGCATGAGGTTTGAGAATTTTTCACATAGCTTAGGGTTGGTTGAGCCAAATATGATGTCATCCACATATATTTGAACAAGTAATATGTGGTCTTCAATTTCAACTTTGAAGAGTGTCTTGTTCACCTTTCCCTTGCTGATCCATATTTCTCAAGAAACACTGATAAGGTTTCATATGAGGCCCTTGGTGCCTGCTTGAGTCCATATAGAGCTTTCAGAAGCTTGTATACCTTGTCCCGTTGACAAATCCAGGGGGCTTCTCCACATAGACTTCTTATTCTAGTACTCCATTGAGAAAAGCACTCTTTACATCCATTTGGTAGACTTAAAAAATCCTTGAATACTGCATATGCAAGGAATAGTCTGATAGCTTTCAATCTTGCTACAGGTGCATATGTTTCATAAAAATCTATTCCTTCACACTGCGCATATCCTTTTGCAACTAGTCTGGCTTTATTCCTAACAACAGCTCCATCTTCATCACATTCGTTTTTATACACCCACTTGGTGCCTATGACTTTCTTGTGATCTGGTCTGTCTGTTAGTTCCCAGACATTGTTACTCTCCATTTGTTTTATCTCTTCTTGCATTGCAATGATCCATGAGTAGTCATCCAGGCAATGTTCAGTTGTTTTGGGTTCCACCTGATACATGAAACATGAGAACATTGCCATTCCTGCTGGTTCTGTAGATTACCTGGTCTTGACTCCATCAGTTAAGTTTGCAATGATTTGTTGGATGGGATGATCTCTGAGCTATTTGGGGGTGTCATCTTCTGGGTTTGTTCCCCCTATTGAATTGCTTTGATGGACTTCGTATCTCTTTGCATCAGCTAGATTTTGGACTTCTTGATATGCAACTGGTTCAACTACGGATTTGTCAGCTGCAGATGGGGATCCTGTCTGCTCTGCAGTTGGGTCTTCATAAGCTGCAGTTCGAACAGGTACAGTTGGATATGCAGTTGGGTCTTCATTCTGATCTGCAGTTGGGTCTCCTGCCTGGTCTGCAGTTGGGTCTTCAGCCTGATTTGCAGTTGGGTCTTCGTATGAGTCCATCATTCCGGTGTCATTTGTAATACCCGAGATTTCTGTTATGTAATTAGAACTTGTGATATTGTAATGATTGTACTTTTGTCTGAGTACTATTCTCCGTATTTCATAATCCGATGTTGTCGAGTGTATAATTTCGTGTATGTGTTTTAGAGATTGAAATTCTGTACATGTAACGCACGCTACAGGCTGAGTGTAGCGTACGCTAACGGGGATTCATAGCGCACGCTACAGAGGGTCATTAGCGCACGCTATGCATGGTCAAATCGATTGAGACGTGCGGTAGGTGAGATCTGGCCGGGGGACCCTTGTCGGATTGTGTCGGATGTACCTGGACGGCTTTCGGGAAAAGCCGAGTCAACGCCTTAGCGCACGCTACAGGTATATGCGTAGCGCACGCTAAGTGCCGAGTACAGTTTAGACTGTGAGCCGTTAGCGCACGCTACGAGCAGGGTCTAGCGCGCGCTAATAGCCATTTATTATAAATAGGACAGCATCCTATTCGAGATTTCAGTTTTCTCTACTCTCATTACCCGAATTCTTACACTTAGAACATAACTCCCTTCGTCCCAAACACTTCTTATCAACATCCTGATTCGTGATTTAAGATCGTATATCATTGGAGATTGGTGTTCAAGCTTTCGGTGTCGGATTGCTTCATTTTCCTCCGTGTTCTTCACTACTTGAGGTAGGTGATTCTTCACCAATGTTAGTAATGTTCCTAAGGAAGTTTGAATCATGTTTGGATAGCTGGTATTTCGTTTATAATCGGTCATCACATGTTAGAAGGATATTTTCGACGTATCGGCACTATATATCGTATGAACCTTTGAACCATCTTATTATAAGGACTCCTAAGCATGTTCAAATCGAGTTATGATCAGTAATCGGATATTTACCCAGTTGATACGTTTTACACGATGGAATCATGTGTTTTGGAACGTAGAACAAATGGAACTTAGATTATTTCTTGGAAATCGTAGATGAATTATGATGTTGAGTTGACTATCCGTATATTCGTATTTCATAACCATAAAACTTCCACAAACCTTATTAGCATGATATGCCCGAGGATAACTTGTATTATCACGGTAGAATTCTTGAGTTCTTCACCATTCAACCCAGTTTTCGGTTTGCAGTATTCTGCCATGCAAGGTTAGCGCACGCTAACATATGTGAGTTAACGTGCGCTATCGAGGTTGATTAACGCACAATACGTGCGTAGCGTGCGTTATATATCGGCAGTGCAAGCGCCGATTCGTAACTAGCGCCACGCTAGTCTTACCCGATAGCGTCGCTTCGCGAGCTGCTTAGCGCCGCGTTACGTAGAGTATGTAGCGCCGCTTAAGCGATCGAGCATTGTTTATTTTGAGCTTTTCGGTCGTAGACGTAATCGTTAGACCATCGTTCGACTTGAGATGATTTGTATATCGTTCCTTTTGTTAAGGTTCGAGCACATTACGTTGATCGAAGGAGGCGGCCTTCGAGTGTGTTGAGATCATCGAAGTATTTTGTCTTGCCATTTTCGAGGCAAGTATCATATGTCGAGTTCGATTTATATTGAATCTTTGATCATGCTTGTGGTTTTGTTCATATTGTTGAATATGAGATGTATTTCGAAAATTCTCATGATATTGGTTGATTATTTGTTCGTATTGATGAACATATTGAAATGCATATGTGTATGCATAGTTGATTGATTATGGTATAAATGATCCGGGGATCATGAGGATCTATCTTGAGGCGCCTGGATCGAATGTCCACCATGCGTTGGTCCGACGGGATCATCATGGGGATCTATCTTTGAGGCGCGGATCGGCTGGACGGGTTTTCCACCATGCGTTGGTCCGACGGGATCATCATGGGGATCTATACCAAGGGCGCTGGATCATTTGGATTACCATGTATTGTGTTGATGGAATCGTGAGGATTCGCATCGTTGGATTCCGAGCGGAAGTCCGTTTTGCATGTTTTATGATGCATTGATGATTTATTGTATTATGATACTTGTACTAGCATCGTTTTGCTAACCCCTCGGGTGGACATTGTTTTGATGTTCGGGTAGCCGAGGAGCGGGAGACAACCACGATCGGCTGTGACGATGAAATGGCTCGATGATGTGATTGATGTTATTGTTATTGTGATTTGTCTTCTTGTTTCGTTTAGTACTCGAAATCGTCTGTTTTAAGAATGTCTTTTCGATATGGTTGTATAAATTAACTCTTTGATCGGTTGAATCAAATATGTCTTTGAACTTCATTTGTACGATTGGTTTATATTTACACTCTTTTTAAAATTAGCCTTGTAAATCCTTACCTAAAGGGTTTACGGCGCTGTAATTATTCCGAATATCTCGGGGTGTTACAGAATATGGTATCGGAGCTAAGATTCATGGATATCTTGGCAGTCGGGTTAGTTGGGTCTGTTTACGTTATTTGATTATTGGTCGTTCGTAACATCACTGCTGAGCCAGCATCGTCGTGTGGACCGTGGTTGTAAGTTTCCTAAATCTCAAATACTACCGTTTTATTTTATTCATGATTTGTGAACATTGATGGATGTACTTTTAGAAAGTTTGCCCTGGATATTGAGTATTTATGTTTACAGTATGTTGAGAGGAGGTCGTGGACGCGGATGCGGTCGTGGACGCGGACGTGTAAATGCGAGACAAGAAGAGTCGGTATCTACCCCAGAGATAACCGCTAGTCAAACGGATTCCCATTCCGGGGGACAACAGGGATCAGCAAATAATAATGCAGATCCTAACGTGCCGGGAGTGCTTCAACAGGTGGTTGCCCAGATAAACCAGTTTGCTCAAGTTGTGGATCGCATGCAGACGACGATGGGACAGCAGAATAACGTGGATAATCGGGGAGATAAATGGCTTACCGAGGTGGTCAAATTGCATCCTCCGAAATTTGACGGTTCCACTGAGACGCTTTCGTGGGATCATTGGCTGAAGGAATTAGAGAAGATTTTTGCGGGGATTAACTGTCCCAACGATAGGAAGGTTCCGGTCGCCCAGTATCTTTTGACCGGGGAGGCTTTCGGCGGTGGGAGGCCATTCGACGAGAGGAGCATAATCTTGGCGGACGAATTCAAGTTGATGATGGAGGCACGATTGTCCTCGCCCGATTAGAGAGGCCCGAGTTCGGGAGTTTTTCTCACCACAAAATTCGAAGCATCTGTGACGGAAGTGATTAAGACTTTTAATCACCGGTGACTTATGTGCGCCACACAGTCGGGACCGAGGCGGAAAGGATTTTCCATTTTGACATGCGAATGAAGCCGGAAATTCAGCAATATATGTCCGGATTTGATTGTACCACCTTGAGGCGATGCTCGGGACAAGGCGTTGGCCTATGATATGAAGGAAGCGGCAGAGAGAAATCGACGGAAGCAAAGGAATGAAGGTGTCGGGCAACTTCGCGGAGAATAAGAATAGCGGGCCCCGCCGGGTCGGTCCTCTTTTCACTCATCCAGAGACCTCCGCATCCTAGTCGAGGAGGAAGAAGTTCCGGCAGCACCGATCAGCTTCGACACAGGGAAGAAGTGTTACAACTGTGGCAAGGCGGGACATGTTCGACGGGATTGTTTCGCGCCTGCTGTGACCTGTTTCGAGTGTGGACAGGAAGGACATCGCACAACATTTTGTGGGAATGCGACCCGATCTTTTGGTACTCACACTCCAGCGCCAGTTCCGAAGGAAACAAGTGTGAACCAGACGCAGCAGAGTGGATTTCAGCAGCAGAACGTTGGGAAGAGAGAGGCATCCAGTGCTGGGTCCGTTCCTCCACGCCTGTATGAAATGAGGAAATCTGATGATCGAACACATTTGTTGCATCAGTGCGATTCGAATCCTTTTGCAACCAGTTAGTGTCTTGTTCGATTCGGGAGCTACGCATTCTTTTATATCTTTGAACTGTGTTAATCGTTTGAACATCTCATGCTTATATAATTGTGAACCTTATGTTGTGGGATTACGGAGCGGAGAGAAAATTGTGGGAACACTAGAAGCTAGGGATTTCCCAGTATCTATAGAAGGAAGAGAGTGGCCATCGCATCTCATTGTAGTTGACATCTACGGTGACGATTTAATTCTCGGAGATGATTGGCTCAACCGTTATGGAGCTGTGCTGAATTACCGAGAGAGTCATTTCCATCATTGCTGATGACGGATCTGAACACTTATTCCGAGGATGGAGACCGGGAAGCTCGGGAAAATTGATCAAGGCAATGAGAGCCGTGAAATTGCTGAAACAGGGATGTCATGGACTTTGGTGTTATGCCATGAGGAAAGAGGAAGGAGTAGAGCTCTCGTCTATTTCAATTGTGAATGAGTTCTCTGATGTATTTCCCGACGAGCTACCAGGGTTACCTCCGCAAAGAGAAGTGGAATTCACCATCGAGTTAGAGCACAGAGCGGCTCCTATTTCCAGAGCACCATACCGCATGGCGCCAACCGAGATGTATGAACTCAAGAAACAAGCGGAGGAATTGTTGCGGAAGGGCTATATTCAACCTAGCGTTTCTCCTTGGGAGCGCCCGTTCTCTTTGTCGGAAGAAAGACGGATCCCTCGATGTGTATTGATTACAGGAGCTTAACAAGATGACGATCAAGAATAAGTATCCTATACCTCGGATCGACGACTTGTTTGATCAAGCGCAAGGGGCAAGGGTATTCTCGAAGATTGACTTGCGATCGGGATACCATCGATTGAGAATTAAGGAATCGGATATACCGAAATCGCTTTGAGATCGATGCAGACATTATGAATTTGTAGTGATGCCATTTGGACTTACCAATGCTCTGCGGTATTCATGCAATTGATGAATCGTATTCTTGGAGTACTTGGATAAATTTGTGGTCGTTTTCATTGACGACATCTTGATATATTCGAGGGACGCAGAGGAACATCTTGAACATTTACGTGTGGTTTTGAGCATCTTGAGAAAGGAACAGTGTATGCTAAGCTTTCTAAATGTGAGTTCGGCTTAAGGAAGTAACTTTCCTTGGGCATGTGATATCAGTACGGAGTTCGGGTGGACCGAAGAAAGTCGAAGCAATCTTGGAATGGGAAGTTCCTAGCAACGTGAAAGAAGTCCGAAGCTTCTTAGGACTTGCTGGATATTATCGCCGCTTTGTAGAGGGATTTTCCAAAATTGCTCGCCCGCTCACTCACTATTCTGAAAACTCAAAAGTTCACGTGGAATGAGAAGTGCTAGGTGGTTTGTGAACTTAAGAGGAGAGGCGCGTCGGCACCTATATTAGCTTGCCGAGAGGAATCGATGGATTCATGGTATACAGCGACGCTTCAAATCAGGGTTTGGGTTGTGTGTTGATGCAGAGGGATAAAGTGATTGCTTATGCTTCTCGGCAATTGAAACCATACGAAGTTAATTATCCGACTCAGGATCTGGAGCTAGCAGCTGTGGTCTTTGCCTTGAAAATTTGGCGACACTATTTGTACGGCACTCATTGTCAGATCTTTACAGACCACAAGAGCCTCAAGTACATTTTCAGTCAGAAAGAATTAAACATGAGGCAGAGAAGGTGGCTAGAATTGATTAAGGATTACGACTTGGAGATTCTCTATCATCCGGGGAAAGCAAATGTGGTAGCCGATGCTTTGAGCCGTAAACCTGTTTCCCTTCGAGTGTTGGAAGCACTTACGTCCCAAACCAGTATTCAACGAGAACTGATCCGCGAGGGGATTGAAGTATGGGCACCAGGAATCCAAGGACAACTTTATGTGATGGAACTGACTTCATCACTAGTCGAGGAGATCAAGTCTAAACAACTGAACGATTCTCTGATTCTTCGATTATATGACGAAGTCAAGAAAGGAAAAGCCCGTGATTCGTGATACAAGACGATGGAATTACGAGATTTAGTCGACTTTGCGTTCAGGGACGATGATTTGAGACGGACAATTTTGAAGGAAGCTCATAGCGCGCCTATTCTATTCACCCAGCGGTAGTAAGATGTATAAAGATTTAAAGCAAAACTTACGGTGGGGAATATGAAGAAGGACGTAGCGAGTACGTTTCAAAGTGTTTGACTTGTCGTGAGTTAAGATTGAACATCAACGACTGTAGGAATGTTAAGACCGCTTCCGATCCCTGAGTGGAAGTGGGAGGATATCTCGATGGACTTCATTACTAGTATGCCAAGGACTAGAACGGGAATGAACATGATTTGGGTTGTAGTTGATCGACTAACCAAGTCGGCTCATTTCCTGGGAATTAAAGATACATGGGGACCCGAGAGATTGACGCGAGTATTTATTGCGGAGATAGTCAGATTGCATGGGACGCCGAAGACCATTGTTTCAGATCGAGATGGTCGTTTCGTGTCGCACTTCTGGAGGGCAGTGCACAGGGCTTTGGGGACCGAGCTAAACTTTAGTACAGCTTATCATCCCCAAACGGACGGTCAGTCCGAAAGGACTATTCAGACTGTAGAAGACATGCTTAGAGCCTGTGCCTTGGATTGGTCAACTGATTGGGAAGTTCACTTGCCCTTGATCGAGTTCACCTATAATAACAATTGGCATGCTTCTATTAAGATGGCCCCATTTGAAGCTTTATACGGGAGAAGATGCCGATCGCCCCTGTGCTGGGATGATTCTTCGGATTTGATCGGGACGGAACCGGAATTGATTATTCAGACTCAAGAGAAGATAGCCTTGATTCGAGAGAGGCTGATCGCCAGTCGGCGAAGTCTTATGCCGATGTACGTCGTCGCCCTCTAGAGTTCGACGCTGGGGACCACGTACTATTGAAGGTGTCTCCTACACAAGGGATTTTCCGTTTTGGGAGAAGAGGCAAGCTTAGTCCGAGATATATCGGAACATTTGAGATCCTAGAGAGAGTTGGGGATTTAGCATACCGGTTGGCCTTACCGCCATCGCTGAGTCATGTTCACAATGTGTTTCACGTATCCCAACTGCGGAAGTATGTACCGGACCCCAGTCACGTCATTGATTTCGACGAGATCGAGATAGATAATGATGGCACCTTCGAAGAGAGACCAATCAAGATACTTGAGAGCCGGATCAAACAATTGAGGAATAAACCAATACATTTGGTTAAAGTACAATGGTCACGACATGGAGTCGAAGAGGCCACTTGGGAAACGGAGGACGGTATGAAGGCTAAATATCCGGAGTTGTTTTCATCCTAAGTTTCGGGACGAAACTTCTTTTTAGGGAGGAAGGATGTAATACCCGAGATTTCTGTTATGTAATTAGAACTTGTGATATTGTAATGATTGTACTTTTGTCTGAGTACTATTCTCCGTATTTCATAATCCGATGTTGTCGAGTGTATAATTTCGTGTATGTGTTTTAGAGATTGAAATTCTATACATGTAACGCACGCTACAGGCTGAGTGTAGCGTACGCTAACGGGGATTCATAGCGCACGCTACAGAGGGTCATTAGCGCACGCTATGCATGGTCAAATCGATTGAGACGTGCGGTAGGTGAGATCTGGCCGGGGGACCCTTGTCGGATTGTGTCGGATGTACCTGGACGGCTTTCGGGAAAAGCCGAGTCAATGCCTTAGCGCACGCTACAGGTATATGCGTAGCGCACGCTAAGTGCCGAGTCTGATTTAGGCGTGAGCCGTTAGCGCACGCTACGAACAGGGTCTAGCGCGCGCTAATAGCCATTTATTATAAATAGGACAGCATCCTATTCGAGATTTCAGTTTTCTCTACTCTCATTACCCGAATTTTTACACTTAGGACATAACTCCCTTCGTCCCAAACACTTCATATCAACATCCTGATTCGTGATTTAAGATCGTATATCATTGGATATTGGTGTTCAAGCTTTCGGTGTCGGATTGCTTCATTTTCCTCCGTGTTCTTCACTACTTGAGGTAGGTGATTCTTCACCAATGTTAGTAATGTTCCTAAGGAAGTTTGAATCATGTTTGGATAGCTGGTATTTCGTTTATAATCGGTCATCACATGTTAGAAGGATATTTTCGACGTATCGGCACTATATATCGTATGAACCTTTGAACCATCTTATTATAAGGACTCCTAAGCATGTTCAAATCGAGTTATGATCGATGTCGGATATTTACCCAGTTGATACGTTTTACACGATGGAATCATGTGTTTTGGAACGTAGAACAAATGGAACTTAGATTATTTCTTGGAAATCGTAGATGAATTATGATGTTGAGTTGACTATCCGTATATTCGTATTTCATAACCATAAAACTTCCACAAACCTTATTAGCATGATATGCCCGAGGATAACTTGTATTATCACGGTAGAATTCTTGAGTTCTTCACCATTCAACCCAGTTTTCGGTTTGCAGTATTCTGCCATGCAAGGTTAGCGCACGCTAACATATGTGAGTTAACGTGCGCTATCGAGGTTCAGTTAACACACAATACGTACGTAGCGTGCGTTATATATCGGCCGGTGCAAACTGTCAGTTCGTAACTAGCGCACGCTAGTCTTACCCGATAGCGTACGCTAACAGGCCTGCTTAGCGCACGTTACGTAGAGTATGTAGCGCACGCTAAGCAGTCCAGGCAGATTGTTTATTTTGAGCTTTTCGGTCGTAGACAGAATCGTTAGACCATCGTTCGACTTGAGATGATTTGTATATCGTTCCTTTTGTTAAGGTTCGAGCCTGTTACGTTGATCGAAGGAGGTGGCCTTCGAGTGTGTTGAGATCATCGAAGTATTTCGTCTTGCCATTTTCGAGGCAAGTATCATATGTCGAGTTCGATTTATATTGAATCTCCGGTCAGCCTCTCTGGCTTCTTCCCTCCTTTTGGCATCATCAAGATCTGATACCTTGGTGTGAATCTCCTGTAGGAGCTTCATGGACTCGTCCTATTTGGTCATCAGATTGTTGACTTTCTCAACCAAAATACCGAGCACCAGAGACAGATCGTCTATCTTGTGATCATGGTCAGTGAGCTTAGTGCCGGTATGATGAAGGGCAGCAACCATTTTGGCCTTGGAAATCCAGAGCTTTTTTTGTTCTTGCATTAGGATTTTCTCCTGATGCTGTTTGAGTTGATTTAGAGCTTGCCACAATGCTGTAGGCATCAAGCGGAACGCATCCTCAACATCGCTGATTGCAGATTTTAATTTTGGAACTCATCCTCGGCATTTTCTCTCATCCAATCGATTTCTTTCCCGACGTTATACCGTGCCTTTATAGCGTCTTGCGGGAATGCTGTCTATCGAATGATGGCATGGAGTTTCTCGATACAGGCTTTGGTGCGCGGGTATCCAGGGTGCTGATCTTGGAATCCTAAGGTTCTCTAAGTTGATGGAGAACCACATGATGACGGGGATGTCGTGGTCTGTCTTCCGGTAAGAAACCATCATTGGTATCTGATTTGGAGCTGATGCAGGAGCATCTGGAGCAGGCTCTTCGGAAGCAGGGGTTCGGAAGGAGGTGCTGTATGATCAGTCTCGGAGATAGGAGGGACTGATTCCTCCTGTTTGGATTGTTCGTCGGAAGTACAGGAGGTACTGAATCCTCCTACCGACTCTCAGCTTCCGCCTGATCTAGAAGAGGGACTGATCCTCTTGGCAGATGGTGCGGGCGACGTCTTCATGTTGCGGGACAAGTTTGGCATCCTGTTCAGGAGCTTCTTGCTCTTCAGAGGTGACATGAGGGACTGATTCCTCCTGTTGTTGGTCGTGAGCAGCTTCCTGTTGCGGGGGAGGGGATTGTTGTCTGTTAGATGTCCCCTGACCCTGTTGGTTTTGGTGATTGACCATCTCACCTTCCCTGGCCTCTTCTCGGCTGATCCTTAGACCGGCCTGTAGGACATCATCGTCGTCATCCGAGTTCGGGTCGGAGTGATGGCTGGTAGATGAAGCTTTTTCACTGGACTGTGACTTCCCTTTTAGTCTAGCCTTTTCTTTCGCCTTGAAATAGTCATATATCAGCTCCTAGCAAAAGTGATCCTACCAGCGGATCAAGACTTCGACGTTCTCGGTGTCCGTGACCTCCAGAGCAATTAATTCCTCGTCCTTCCAGTTAACCCAGTGGTACAGGGTGTCGTATAGGGCGACCCTGTAGGACTTCCAGATTTTGAAGCATTCGAACGCTTACTCGATTTGTACCTGGAGGAGAGTATTATTTATTATGTCAGTTGGGGAGGGACTCCGTACAATAGTTGGGTCTACCGTCCGGATGGGATCCTCAATAGGTATGGAAGCCTATTGTGAAGATGGATCCCGAACAGGGGATGGTACCCTGTGGGGAAAGGAACTCCATACAGGGGTGAGTACCCTGTCAGGAGTAGCAGCTTTTGGCTCCAAAGGGGCAGCCGATTCCCCGGAACCCTCCAGCTTGGCAAACAGTTGATCATCCATCATAGCCGCCACAGGCTCGGGATCTACAGTTCCTACAGCAACTATTTCTTCCATAGGGGTTGCACCCTGTGGGATTGATTCAACGACAGGAACAGAGGGTGCCTCTACAGTAACCGCTGCAGTTATGGTAGGCTCAGCCTAAGAAGACTTCTTGGCCTTCTTCTTCTTCTTCTCGACAGCATGAGGTGACTGACTGTCAGAAGTACTTCTCTTCCTCTTCTTTTATCGCTCGATATCCGCACAGTGATGTCCCTCAAGTCACTTGAGATAGGCATGCTTTGAGGGTGCAGCCTCTTAGCAATCAGGGGTGACTTGTTGAACACTGTGGAAGTCATCCCACCAATGAATTTTCCGAGGCAAATATTCTTGGCATCGGCGGATTGTTTTACTCCGCATTGAGTGAGGATATAGTTCAGGATGAGGCCTAATGATTTCTTTGCAGTCTCAGGTTTGGCAGCCTCCTCCTGTATCCTTTTCAATAGAACCTGACACCAGTTTACCTTTTCTCCGGACATGATGGCCATCATCATTCTGAAGCATAGGTTGGTGCACATTTCGAAAGCTCCTGTCCGGTTCTCAACAACCCAGCAGCAGAAGTCATGAAGGTACACGTACGGCAGGGTGAAATTTTTCTTATGGCAAGAAGGGTGAACGTTCTTATCCCTCTCATCACCGGTGAACAACCTCCAGTAGGCTATCAGCAAACTCTCCGACCCAAAGGTCTCCAATTCTTCCATTTTCAGGCCATCAGATGGTAGATTGTACAGTTTCTCTAGCAGCTCTCTATTCACAGAGACTTCGATCCCTTTAACTGTTGCGGAGATCTCAGAAATATCACTCCTCTTCTCTGAGACGAATATTTGAACGAGGCATCTAAATAAGATTCTTCTACAATATGTTCATCGTACACTTCAGTATGGTAGCTCGCAAGGCGGTACAGCCCTTGCTGTTTCACCCGTGAAACAACTACCTCCATCCCGTCAGAATCTTCTCCTTCAAAATTGATTCTTTCCATCACCACAGATCTGGCGAAGATGCATCCGTCAATGATTGATTCTCTCGTCTTCATGGAGAGGTAAGAAGTCTGGGAAGTTGACATTCTTGTAGAGAAAGAGTTTGTGAGGTAACAAAGAGTTCTATAGAAAATTGCAGGGAATTGCAGAAAATATGTAAACTATTTGGTGAAGACTCGTTTAATTTCCTAAAAGCGTCAAGAGTCTAAGGAAGCAAAATACAGTCCTTTTATAGGGTGCAGGGAAGATTTGGATTTCATACAGTGAACGGTCATATTTAAGGGATGGGAACCGTCATTTTAAAGAATGTTCAGGATGGATTCAGAGTAACTTGTACGACTTATCCATCTGTTTTTGAAATGATGACCGATCCCACTTCTGACATTTCGTCTTCTTTTATTGCATGAAACGACGGTTTGAAATTATTGAAATTGCGGTATTTGAGGCATTGAAGTCCAAGTGTCTTTAAAACCATTAAAGGATAAAACGTTTGAAATGTGAACAGGGCATGTGGACTTGAAATGTTTTCTGTACGAATAGAATTTTAATATAATATTAATTGATATTATACAGTAGATGTGCTGTATCCGCGAACAATACAATGTTCCCCATTAAAAGGTACATACAGGATTCAATTCTTACACCAATATTTGGACTAATATTGTATTCATAGGTCGTACTGTATTCCCCCTTAATTAATGCACATGTCAGCTGTAGGAATGTTTTATGCATTCTTTTTCCTACAGTAAGATCTGACTTGTTCTGAGTGTACACTTAATTAAAGTGGATACTGTATTCTTGGGTCTTACAGCATTCCCCCTCAATTGATGAGTAAAAGCGTAAAAAACTTACAGGGAGTCAGGCTGTAGCATTCCCAATTCTTGACGAAGCATACAGAATCTGGTTGTGCTGAGAGGTTTTGTAAAGATGTCGGCAAACTGAATGTCTGAATGAATCTTCTCGATCCGAGCATCTTTATTCTCAACATGATTCCTGATGAAATGATGCTTCATATCAATATGCTTAGTTCGCGAGTGCAATACAGGGTTGTGTGTTATAGCAATTGCACTTGTGCTATCGCACATTATCGGCATCTCTCTGGCACTAATTCCATAATCTGATAATTGTTGTTGCATCCAGAAAATCTGCATACAGCATCTTCCAGCGACATAGTATTCCGACTCAGCTGTAGAAAGCGAGTTGACCAATTGTTTCTTAATGAACCAGGACACAAGTCTAGGTCTAAGAAAGTGACAACTACCACTTTTACTCTTTCTATCCAACTTACAGCCTCCGAGATCCGAGTCGCTATAGCCAACCAAATCGAATCCTCATTCCTTAGGATACCACAATCCTACATCGACTGTTCCTTTCACATACTTAAGGATTTGTTTGGCTGTAGTGAAGTGTGATTTCTTAGGTGCTACTTGGTACCAAGCACACACTCCTACAGCAAACTGGATATCGGCCCTGCTAGCTGTTAGGTACAGGAGTGAGCCTATAAGCTTCCTGTAGAGTGATTGATCAACCGACTTTCCAGCTTCGTCAGCACTATATTGCGTGGAAGGGCTCATGGGGGTTGACGAGGATTTGGAGTTGTTCATCCCAAACTTGTTGAGCAGCTCCTTGTTGTACTTCTCCTGGTTGATGAAGATTCCTGTAGGAAGTTGCTTAACCTGCAATCCTAGGAAATAACTAAGTTCTCCCATCATACTCATTTCAAATTTACTTTGCATGAGATGAGAGTGTTGGGATTCCGGATACAATATCTAATACGCAGCGGAATAATAATACACAATAAAGAATCCCAAACAGGATCGATCAAGTAACGTATATACGAAAAATAAATCGACGAAGATAAAAGGATCAAAGTCTCATGCCTTTGAAGCCTTTGATATTATCTTCGTAAGTTGATGATGATCACGAACCCGAACACGAACAAAAATTCCCTTTGTTCCAAACACCGAAAGTGCGATGTCTATACGTCACCACGCAACGGAACTTGACCGAAAAATTAACAAGACTCCATTCTCCAAGAACACGGCTAGGGAAACTCGTAGGAATTTTTCTCTCTATTATTCTTATTTTCCTTTCACCTCAAAGATGAAGAATGTTTAAAGAAAAAATTCTCTCCCCACTCTCTAAAATGAGCTCACGGCCGAAAATACTTATAGTGTTGGTGTTGTGTATTGTTTGTTATATAAGACTACATGTTACTAAAAAAATGGAGATATGATATGATATGAAAAGATAAAGCATATCATCACATTTTGGAAGCTAGTAACATGCCTTATCATAACTATAAAACAAAAACACTCCATGACAAATGAGGAGGGAGTGGGCAGCCACATGAAAGATGGGAGGAAACAGGCCGAGTCACTCGGCTCGTGTACCGAACGTTCGTCAAACGACTCCGTTAAATACACTCCATTTTATCACCAATGTATTTATACTAATTAATTAATCCAATCAATTAATTATATCAAATACAGATATATTTCTCTAAGAAATATAATTTATGAATTAAATTAATTAGCCAGTAACTTAATTTCAATTCATAAGACCGCTACTTGATTTATCCAATAAATCATAATTAGATATCCAATATCTGATATAATTAGAGATATAATAAATTCACATTTATCCGTCAACGATCTTGATGCGCGACTCCGTAGGTCCGTCTCAGCCGGCATTGGGAGGAACCAATGAGTGCGGGCAGCACTTAGCCAGCCTAGCGGGCCGCACTGTAAACCCCGACAGAGAACGAATGAAGGGATCATTCCAGAACTATTATGTCGTGAATACCATATACGTATAGACCCTTCATCAGATGTCCCGGTCAAGTCTTCGGGTCACGGTAAAGTCAAACCCTACTGTTAACTAGACACTATACATGTGTTAATGCAAATCAAGACCGACTGATTACTAGTGTATCTAACACGACTAGATCAGAACGCTTTGGCCAAAGACTTATGATATTATTTGCCATTATCCGTATAGGACATTCGCCTGCTCACTAACAGGAGATAGAATCCTTTCTTGGCATATAGTAAAGACTGCTACCTGCCTGTATAGTCCGCACTTCGAGGTTGACCCAGCGATTAAGCAAATGGGTCTAACTACTCTAATGATAAACTAAACGTCATTGGCACATCTCTAACTGAACCCTCAAGTCAAAGGTCCACGTATACTATCACAACCTTTCGATTCGTCATCGACTCTCCAAGAGTGAATACCGTGTGACTGAATCGACTATGAGTCGTGTTCGAGTATACTGGTCCCACCAATATACTTATAACTATGCTACCAAGACATGCACACGTCCTAGCATCAGTTATACAAGTCTTACTCAAAACTTAATGCCCATTTAAGTTTATTGACTTGCGAACGGTTTACGATAAACTTTATGCACTTCCAGTGCATTTTCTCTTATCCGATAACCAGAGTGGAATGTTCGCTCTTATTTACATGGACTTCACTTCAATGTTTACCAAATCAAGAATGCATTTGAAATACAATAAATGGTGAATGAATCATATTGCCTTTTATTGATAATTCTATAATTACAAGTACAATGCCCCTTCTCTCTCATCCCTGAGTGGCATTCAAGGACATATTCTTAACAATCTCCCACTTGCACTCAATGCAACATATCATGGTATCCAATACCCATGTTCTTCAGATGTCTTTCCAAGACAGTCTGAGATAACGGCTTAGTCAGCGGGTCAGAGACATTGTCTTCTGAGTCTACTCTTTGCAACGAAACATATCCTTTTTGAACCATCTCTCGAACAATGTGATACTTTCTTTCTATATGCTTGGTGTTGTGGTTATCCCTTGGCTCCTTGGATTGGGCGACAACTCCATCATTATCACAGAATAGTGATATGGGCAGCTCCGTATTAGGCACCACTTGAAGTTCTTGCACAAACTTCTGCGTCCAAAATGCTTCCTTGCTAGACTCTGAGGCAGCTTGGTACTCTGCTTGGCAGGTGGAATCTGCAGTAGCACTTTGCTTCGAGCTTCTCCAAGATACTGCTCCTCCATTGAGAGTAAACAAATACCTATATATCAACTTAGAGTCGTCCTTGTCTCCTTAAAAATCAGAATCGGTGAATCCAACCACCTTCAGTTCTCCACCACCGTAAGTAAGAACCATATCTCTAGTTCTTCTCAAGTAATTAAGAATGTTCTTGACGGCAGTCCAGTGTTCCCTTCCCGGGTTTGCTTGAAAATGACTTACCATACTAACAGCATAGGCTAAGTCCGGTATCGTGCACAACATAGTGTACATGAGGCTATCCACTGCCGAGGCATAGGGTACCTTACTCATCTCTCTTTTGTCTTCCTCACTTTGAGGACACATTTTCGTGGTGAGATGAATTCCATGTCGCATGGGAAGGAACCCTCTTTTAAATTCATCCATCTTGAATCTTCTCAGGATCTTATCTATATAGAGGGCTTGGGAAAGTTCTATCATTCTTCGCAGTCTATCTCTGTAAAGACGGATACCTAGAATATAGGAAGCTTCTCCCAAGTCTTTCATCGAGAACGTTTTAGAAAGCCAAGTTTTCACAGTGCTGAGCATTGCTACGTTATTTCCTATAAGTAGAATATCATCTACATATAGTACTAAGAACACAATGTTGCTCCCACTGACCTTTTTGTAAACACATAGATCCTCCTCGTTTCGCACGAAGTCAAAGTCCTTGACTGCTTCGTCAAATCGAAGGTTCCAACTCCGAGAAGCTTGCTTCAGCCCATAAATGGCTCGTTGCAGCTTACACACCTTATGAATATTATATTTGGATACAAAACCCTTAGGCTGTTCCATGTAGATTTCCTCCTCGAGGTATCCATTTAGAAAAGCCGTTTTGATGTCCATTTTCCATATTTCATAGTCGTAATGGGCAGCAATGGCAAGCATCATGCGAATCGACTTGATCATAGCTACGGGCGAGAAGGTATCATGATAATCGATCCCTTCCCTTTGGGTATAACCCTTTGCCACAAGCCTAGCCTTATAGGCGTCAACCTTGCCATCCCCATCATTCTTTTTCTTATAGATCCATTTACTTCCAATAGGCTTCATTCCAGTTGGTAGATCTACTAGAGTCCAGACCTAATTGGCATACATCGAGTCTATCTCAGCTTCCATAGGTTCTTGCCATTTATCGGAGTCCACATCCACTATCGCTTGGTCATAGGTGACAGGGTCATCCTCACGGCTATCAGGTACGTTGTGGAGACCCAGTTCCTCGATATGTGTATAGCCATACCTCTTAGGTAAGTGAGACACCCTATCAGACCTTCGAAGTGGATGTTGTGTTACAATAGGCTCGGTTCGTGATCCCTAATCAGATGTCTCCTCAGGACTTTCATTATGCTCTTCCAAAGAGATATTTCTACCCGAGCCACCTTCCTGAATGAACTCATCTTCGGGGAAGTGCGCTTGTAAAGCCACAACGACCCTATGGTCTTCTGGCATGTAGAATAGATAATTCATCGAGTCCTCTGGGTATACAAAACGTCCCTTGACGGACCTCGCTTCCAATTTGTCCACCTTAGCCTTCTTGACATAGGCTTGACATCCCTAAATCCTTATGTCATTAAGACTTGGTTTCTTACCCTTCCACATCTCATGCGGAGTGATAGGAACGGATTTGGAAGGACACTATTTAGGATATAGGAAGCGGTAAGTAAGGCGTACCCCCATAGGTAAATTGGTACATCAGTGTAATTCAACATGGAGCGGACCATGTCCAACAAAGTCTGATTTCTCCTTTCTGAAACACCATTTAACTGTGGGGTTCCTGGCGGCTTGAATTGTGAAAATATTCCATGTTCCTTAAGATACTCATCAAACTCTGTTCTCATATATTCGCCACCTTGATCCGACTGAAGTGCTTTGATATAACATTCAGTCTGTTTTTCAACTAGGGCCATAAATTCTTTGAATTTAGTAAAGTCTTCGGATTTATGTTTCATCAAGTACACAATCCCATACCTAGTATGATTATCTGTGAACGTTATGAAATATTGATATCCATCTCGGGCTGCTTCCAAAGCACCATAGATGTCGGTATGTACCAACCCAAGTTTTTCAGCAGTCCTTTCAAATGTCCCTGTGAAGGGGGACTTGGTCATCTTGCCTCTAAGGCAGGATTCACAAGTTGGATAGGGTTCTACACCCAATGGACTTAAAAGTCTATCTTTCACCATTTTGTGAACCTTGGTCTGACCAACGTGACCATGTTTAAGGTGCCACTTAAGAGCTTGATTAGTATCTTGCCTGCCACGTTTCCTAGTTATAGTGTTCACTGCTGATTTATTTTGTAAGTACAGATGATATAAACCATTCAACAATGTAGCTGTGCCAACCAATTTATTATGAAAATAAATTTTACAACTACCATTGCCAATGAAGAAAGAAAATCCTTTCCGGTCTAAGACTGGAATGGATACAATATTTTTATGCCCCTTGGGCAAAACCAGTACTTCATCTAACGTCAAAATAAAATTGGATTCTAAACCGAGTAGGAGTGATACAATATCGGTTGCCTCGACACTTTGTCCACTTCCAACAGTGATCATCACTTCCCCAACTTCAAGCTGCCTACTTCGTTCCAGATCCTGATTCATAGTACAAATATGAGAAGTAGCACCTGAATCCAGAATCTATGAAGCAGAATATACAATAGCGGAACAATTGGTTTCAAAAACAAAAAGTTCCGTACCTGATGCGCCATTGATCTTGGGACAAGTCCTACGCCAAGCTCACCTCATTTAAGACATTTGTCCATAGGTTTTGGACCGCCTAGCTTCTGAACCTTTTAGGCCTTGCCCTTGCCTTTCTTCACACCTTTCTTGGGTTTATACTACTCGTAGGTCTTTTTCTTCTTGTTCTTGGACCTCCGAGGCCCAGAAGAAATCACAAGAGCAGCCTCTCTCGGTTTAGTCTTCATGTTAGACTGTGCTGTCACCAGTTTATTCTTTTGCCCAGCTAATGTGTATGAAATCTCATTATAGTTGAAATTCATTACAAACTGCATGAAGGAGTCAGGCAGAGATTGAAGGATGAGATCAATATGAAGGGATAAATCCATATGAAAGTTGACCACCTCGAGCCTCTCAATCATAGAGATCATCTTGAGGACGTGGTCTCCCACTTTCTCCCCTTCCTTCATCCTAGCACTGAATAACTGCTTCGATATCTCATATCTAGCAGTCCTACTGTGCTCTCCATAAAGCTCGGTCAAGTGTGCGAGAATCTTCCTAGCAGAAGTCATTTTCTCGTGCGCTCATTGAGCCCATCATAAAGCCATGGACCAGCACATCATCCTTGACCCATTTTTCATGGACGTGAATCTCTTCCTGATTACCCATAGTCCGGACTGGAGTCGGTGGAATGTCCGCCTCCAAGACGTATCTTAGAGACTCCATGATGAATACAATCATCAGATTCCACAACCAGTCAACAAAGTTGGGGCCAGTTAGGAGATTCTTTTCAAGTAGTATTGCAAGTGGGTTCTTTGGCATTTTTAGAGAGAGATAGTTTTGTTTCTCTGCATTGATTTAGACAAGATTGAATTAGTGACTTGTTTTATTATGACAGAGTATAGAATTTAAAGGCTTATATAATTCTTATCTCGTCTCCCACTAATTTTATCGGAATTACACACTCCCATGTTATAACCCAGAAGTCATGGTTAGACCGACTTCTTATTGGTGATCGAGTTCTTTACAAATTTTAACAAACGCAACCTGTCAGGTTTCTTGCCTATTAGTTTCTGTAAAGTGGTGTCCAACACCAACCCGTCTAACGGATGATTCGATCTTCTTTTACCCCTAGTCTTCATTCCCTCAATCTATCAGGTTTCTTGGCAATCCAGACTATCTAAGCTGTTTGACCATCAACGTCTATCAGTCTGACTATTGAATCTCGTCCGGTAACCTATCAGGTTTCTAGGGGCAAAATTTATCACCAACCGAAGGCATCTAATGCACTCAAGAATTTTTCAACCTCTACCAAATGTACTACCCCGATAACTCGGAAGCATAGCACACCGGCTCGGGTATCAATTTTCGGCGAGTTTGATGGAGGGTAGGAAACCTCGTAACTTTTTTCAAACTTAGTCTGTTTGTTGTCGGGAGAATTTCGCGATTAATGTTACACTTTGCACATTAATTCATTTATAAGCACGTTTGTGTTTTTCAATCATTCAAAATGAAAAACAGTAAATAGCAACCTAGTTACTACCAACATATAGCTCATGGACTTTTTTCTAAGTACTGGGCCAGGCGAATGACCCAATAAAGAAAATAAAAACAGTCTTCGATTCTTCGTCTTCTCAGTCGGTTGTCTTCGGTCTTCGTCATAGCCAAATAAATAATTACATCATTGAAAATGAATCATATTATACAAATTTTCTAGTAAAAATATGTAGGCTCAAAACGGCCTTTACAACCCAATCGAATCGAACAAATCAAAACTTAGTCCACGAGCTATATCACCATCACATAAGGATTCCACACAACATGTAACGGCAATGAAATTAAATAATTAATTTTAATATATTAATCCAATTAATCTATAAAATTAATCTCAATTTCTACAATATTAATCCAATTAATATCTGTGGCATTAAAATTAAATAATCAATTAATGTATTAATCCAATCAATATAAAATTAATCTTTTCAATTTTAATGGTATTAATCTAATTAATACTAATAATCGTCATTTCAATTCGTTCGAAGTAATCCGGCCAAAAATAGTATTCACGTTTAATATCTTTCCATTTAAAATAATATTCCAAATATACATTTTAATCAAACTAAATCCAATTTAAAATGTGGGAAAATATTACAACGTAATACATAGACTTAAAAGAAGTCTCGGACAAGTCGGAACGGGCCCAGCCCGCAAACTGAGCCCGAAAAGGAGGCTGGTCGAGGGTGACCCGCTGGAGTGAGTCACCTGCCTACTACTATCCAAGTAGTAGGCAGCCTGTTCGGCCAACCTGCCAGGCACGGTCTGGCAGTGACTCTGGCAGCCTCGGATTGCCGAGTCCGACCTCCGTTCGGCTCATTTTTTGGCTCATTTCCAAAATGTGATGTTTCTAACTTTTATGTAGGACTTATAAATCAATAAAATAAAATTTTACAGATTTATAATTCACATAAAATCATAGAAACCAAATTTACAACGAACAACTAAATATCTCCGATTATACCAGTAATGATTATAAATCATAAACATCGTCCAATAGCATTCAAAATGCACAAATAATCGTATATACGGTATCATTGACCTTGCTCTGATACTACTGTTGGAATTCCGAATACAATATCGAATACGCAGCAGAATAATAATACACAATAAAGAATCACAAACAGGATCGATCAAGTAACGTATATACGAAAAATAAATCGACGAAGATAAAGGATCAAAGTCCCATACCTTTGAAACCTTTGATATTATCTTCGTAAGTTGATGATGATCACGAACCCGAACACGAACATGAATTCCCTTTGTTCCAAACACCGGAAGTGTGATGTCTCTACGTCACCACACGACGAATCTTGACCGAAAAAATCAACAAGACTCCGTTCTCCAAGAACACGGCTAGGGAAACTCGTAGGAATTTTTCTCTCTATTATTCTTATTTTTCTTTCACCTCTAAGATGAAGAATGTTCAAAGAAAAAATTCTCTCCTCACTCTCTAAAATGAGCTTACGGCCGAAAATACTTGTAGTGTTGGTGTTGTGTATTGTTTGTTATATAAGACTACATGTTACTAAAAAATGGAGATATGATATGATATGAAAACATAAAGCATATCATCACATTTTGGAAGCTAGTAACATGCCTTATCATATCTATAAAACAAAAACACTCCATGACAAATGAGGAGGGAGTGGGCGGCCACATGGAAGATGGGAGTAAATGGGCCGCGTCACTCGGCTCGTGTACCGGACGTTCGTCAAATGACTCTGTTAAATACACTCCGTTTTATCACCAATGTATTTATACTAATTAATTAATCCAATTAATTATATCAAATACAAATATACTTCTCTAAAAAATATAATTTATGAAATAAATTAATTACCTAGTAACTTAATTTCAATTCATAAGACCGCTATTTGATTTATCCAATAAATCATAATTAGATATCCAATATCTGATATAATTAGAGAGATAATAAATTCACATTTATCCGTCAACAATCCTGATGCACGACTCCGTAGGTCCGTCTCAGCCAGCATAGGGAGGAACCAATGAGTGTGGGCAGCACTTAGCCAGCCTAACGGGTCGCACCGTAAACCCCGACTAAGAACGAATGAGGGGAACATTCCAGAACCATTATGTCGTGAATACCATATACGTATAGACCCTTCATCAGATGTCCCGGTCAAGTCTCCGGGTCACGGTAAAGTCAAACCCTACTGTTGACTAGACACTATACATGTGTTAATGCAAATCAAGACCGACTGATTACTAGTGTATCCAACACGACTAGATCAGAACGCTTTGGCCAAAGACTTATGATCTTAATTGCCATTATCTGTATAGGACATTCACCTGCTCACTAACAGGAGATAGAATCCTTTCTTGGCGTATAGTAAAGACTGTTACCTGTCCGTATAGTCTGCACTTCGAGGTTGACCCAACGATTAAGCAAATGGGTCTAACTACTCTAATGACAAACTAAACGTCACAGGCACATCTCTAACTGAACCCTCAAGTCAAAGGTCCACGTATACTATCACAACCTTTCGATTCGTCATCGACTCTCCAAAAGTGAATACCGTGTGACTGAATCAATTATGAGTCGTTTCTAAGTATACTGGTCCCACCAATATACTAATAACTATGCTATCAAGACATACACATGTCCTAGCATCAGTTATACAAGTCTTACTCAAAACTTAATGCCCATTTAAGTTTATCGACTTGCGAACGGTTTACGTAAATAAACTTTAAATACTTCCAGTGCATTTTCTCTTATCCGATGACGAGAGTGGAATGTTCCCTCTTATTTACATGGACTTCACTTCAATGTTCATCCCAAACTTGTTGAGCAGATCCTTGTCGTACTTCTCCTGGTTGATGAAGATTCCTGTAGGAAGTTGCTTAACCTGCAATCCTAGGAAATAACTAAGTTCTCCCATCATACTCATTTCAAATTTACTTTGCATGAGATGAGAGAACCTTTGACAAAAGGCAAGGTTAGTAGAACCAAATATAATATCATCGACATATATTTGTACCATTAACAGGTCATCTCCTTCTTGTATCTTAAATAGAATCTTGTCCACATCACCTTTCTCAAATCCATTATTGGTAAGGTATAGGGACAGGGTTTCGTACCATGCTTTTGATGCTTGCTTAAGTCCATACAGAGCTTTCCGTAGTCTGTATACTAGGTCTCCGCCTTCAGCATCGACAAACCCTGATGGTTGTTAAATATAGACTTCTTCGGCGATATCTCCATTCAGGAATGCGCTCTTAACGTCCATTTGATATACTATAAAGCTCTTATGGGCAGCAAAAGCTAGGAATATCCTGATGGCTTCTAGTCTGGCTACAGGGGCAAATGTCTCATCGTAATCTATGCCTTCTTCCTGTCTGTAGCCTTGTGCGACTAGACAAGATTTGTTCCTGATAACAAGTCCATTCTCATCCTTCTTGTTTCTAAATACCCATTTGGTTCGAATTACGGCTTGATGTTCTGACCTGGGTACGAGATACCATACATTGTTTCTTTCGAAACTATTAAGATCTTCTTCCATAGAAGTGATCCAGTGGGAATTACTCAAAGCTTCATTGGTTGAAACATGTTTGGATTGAGCTAAGAATATAGCTAGGGTGCATATAGCTAGTCTCCTAAGTTTTGAGATTTCCATATAGGGCATGCAGATCTCTCATAATCGGTCTCCTCTTGAGCATACAGTACAGTTCCTTATGTACTTTGTATTCTTCTTGGAGTAGATACACCAGCATCAGTATCTCCTATAATCAGCTCTTGTGGGTGATCTCTCAATCATCTTCTGTCAGGTTCGAGTTCAGCATCTCGTACTGTATCTTGTGGTGGTGTAGTCTCCACTTCAGCTTGTACAGCATCGGCTTCGACTACTTCTGATCTTACAGCTGTGGGATTGATTTCTAAGTCTACGACAGGTTCTATTAGAGTTAGAAGGTCATTGATGGAAAGTGTTTGGATATTCTGGGTTAAGTCTTCTACTCCTTTAGGATCATAATGAGGTTCATCGAACACTACTATTGTCAGCTTCCTTTTTTTTAAAGATTCTGAAAGCTTTGCTGACAGAGGAGTATCCTACAAATATTCCTTCATCTGACTTTTCGTCGAAGGTCTTGAGTTGGTCATTTCCATTATTCAGAACATAACACCTGCATCCAAAGATGTGAAAGTATGCATATAATGGAGTTTTGTTGTTCCATACCTTATATGCAGTTTTGTTGTTATGCTTGTTGATAAAACAGGAGTTTTGTGTATAGCATATTGTATTTGTTGCTTCGCCCCAGAACCGCTGCGGCAACTTACTTGCAACAATCATGGTTCTTGTTGCTTTCTTTAGTGTTCTATTCTTTCACTCAGCAACACCATTTTGCTGAGGAGCCTGGGCTGCTGAGTATTCTTGCTGTATTCCATTGTCCGAATAGTATTGCTCAATAAAGCGATTTGTGAATTCAGTACCTCTATCGGAACGAATAGACACGATACTTAACCCTTCCTCATTCTGAAGCTTTCTTAGGTGCTCAGGCAACTTCGTTGTGGTTTCTTTCTTCTTGCTAAGAAAAATTGTCCAAGCATACCTGGAATAATCATCAACAATAACAAGATAGTATTTCTTACCTCCCAAACTTACAGGGTTTACAGGACCATGGAGATCCATGTGTAGCATGTCCAGAATCCTGTGGGTGGACAGGTATGATTTTTTAAGGGTGGTTTTGACTTGTGCCTTTCTGAAAGGGTCCACAGACGCCGTCTTTATGGAATGACACATAGGGCAAGCCTCTAACCATTCCCTGTTTGGCGAGTTTGTTGATCGTCTTGAAGTTGATACGATACATCCTCTTATGCCATAGCCAACTTTGATCTGTAGTGCCTTTGGAAACAAAACACGGAACAGTGGAGCTTGTAGACATCTAGTTTGCAATATACATATTACCTGACCTACTTCATGTGAGAACGATTTCTTTGGTCTTGATGTCCTTCACTATACAGTGGTCTACATAGAATTTGACCGAGAACTGTTTGTCACAAAACTGGCTAATACTAATTAGGTTGTACTGTAAGCCTTTAACATAGGCTACGTCGGTGACTTTGAACTTTCCAACAAGCAGGGTTCCCTTCCCTCTTGTTCTTCCTTTAAACTTGTCACCGAAGCGCACCTTTAGACCACGTCTACATAATTTGACAGCTTGCTGATATCACTTGTCATGTGTCGAGAACATCCGGTGTCAGGGTACCAGATGTCCTTCTCCTTGATATCCTGTAAGCGCAAAATTTTAAGTAGATTTAGGTCCCCTTTGATTGTTGGGTCCATGTATGTTAGTGCCTTTAGGTACCCAAACTTGCCTAACAGCAATTGGTTTGTTGTAGGTCACTTTTGGTCTAGTTTTGCGATGTCTACATGGGGCAGGCACGTAGTTGTTGTAACCTTGATTATCATGCATGTAAAATAGGGTTGTTATTCCAGTACGATTGCCGTCTAGGAGGTGGAGCCATTTTCTTAGGCCTTACAACTTGTCTTATGGATCTCCAGTTGGATTCCCAGAGTTGTTGTTGATGTTGTTTGGCGACCTGCTTTCTAGATAGATAACGGGGCTCTGGTATCCAATATCTAGGCCCACTGACTGTTGGAAGTACTGCGATGCTTTGCCTTTGATATTTGGATACAGCCTTCTGTCTGAATGGCTGCTGGTGCTTTTGATATGCTCGGGCGGCATGTTGTTGATTACACCTTACAGGTCTGGGAGGCTGAGACTTCCGCTGTTTGCGATATGAACTTGGTGGTCGAATCGCAGCCTTTGCTGTACATGGGGAAGCTGTAGCCTTTGTGGGACTTGGAGTCTCTTCAGGTACATGAATGGGTTCCACACCCCTGATGAATATCGTACTAGTTTTTTCCTTATTGGAGAATGAGTTATATCCTAAGCCACTTTTATCATGGGCATGTTGTCAAGTTCTTAAAATTTCGTCCATCCGTTTAGAGATTTCATGAATGATTTCAGGATGGTCTCTAATTCTCCTTCTTGCTTCTCGAGAGTTTTTACTTTGGCTTCGAGTACAGCAAAAATCATTTGTCTGCTCTCATTATGACTCTTAGCCTCATTTAGATGGTGGGCAAGTTGATGATTGCTTTCCATGAGTTTTTCAAATGTGACCTTGCTGTTTTCACAATCAATAGACATATTTTCATAATTATTCTTCAGCAGGTCATTTTCATCTTTCAGCTCTAAGTTTTAGATTTCGAGCTATAAGTTTTCTAGTTTTAAGGTCGCATGGGCCTTTTGAATGTTTTCGAATTCATTCATCATATTTTCAAAGGTATGTGATGCATTTACAGAAATAGTTGAGGTTGAGCTTACTTCATCATCGCTGTCCTCATCGTCCTGTATCTCTTTGACCATAAAGAACATCTATGCTTTATCTTCAATCTCATCGTCGGAGGAGTCGCTGTTAGTGATTGTCTGAAGGCACTCTTCGGTCTTGTTGGATGCTGGCGAGGCTTCTGATTCACCAATCAGGACCTTGAGCTTGTTTTCCAGACACGCCTTCTTTCGTCCTATTCTTGTTGCTCATCTTCTGGCAACTTTTGAACTTTCAGGTGTGGACATATATTCGCATAATGTCCAGGTTTCCTACAGTTATAACATAAGTTAGAATCACTAGAGTAACGAGATTCAGAGCTTACCTTGTGAAAAGGCTTGGGCCTGTAGGGGGTCTTTCCACACTGTTTGATGAACTTTTTGAATTTGTGCATTAACAGGGCCATTTCATCTTGTGACAGGATATCATCATTGTTGTCAATAGTCTTGTGCACAGATTTGGATGTGCTGGGTGCAGAGCTGTGTCTCCTGGCAGATATAGCAGCTAGTGCTGTAGTCTTGGCAGGTGACTCTTCGGCCTTTTCTCTCCTGTCAATATCATACTCAAAGGCTTTGAGGTCATAGAAGAGGTCAAAGGTAGAAATATCATTAAGATTACAGGATACACGCATAGCTGTAGTCTTAATGTCCCATCGGGCAGGTAGTGATCTAAAGATTTTTAAAGTTTTCTCCTTTTGGGTATACACTTTACCCAATGCTTCAAGTTCTCCGACAATGCCGGTGAATCTGAGGTCAAGCACCTCAAACATTTCGGAAGATTTCATTTCAAAATATTCGAATTGCTGAGTAAGTCTAGAAATTTTATTTTCTTTCGAGAGCTCAGTACCCTCGCAAATCAGCTTGTGTTTCTCCCAGATTTCCTTAGCTGTCTTACAGCTCTTTACCTTTGAGAATGTGCCTTTGTCGAGAGTCACAAACAACGCATTCTTAGATACATTATCGAGGTTTGCATGCTTGCAATCGACAATTGTCAATTGCTCGCGCTCCTTTTCGAGCATTTCAACATGAGGTTGTCCTTCTATCCTCGCGGCAGGATTAACCTTCATTATCTTTATTGGACCTTCCTGGCTGACGAATATCATCTCCTCGTACATGGATGCAAGATGAGACTCCATCCTATTTCTGCAATCGTCAAATTCATTAACAGGGAACATAGGAACTTTGTTTATCATAGAGGTGTAGGTCACAAGTTCTCAGGAATAAGTCTAGGGGGGTGGATAGACTTATTCTGCAATCGTCAAATTCATTAACAGGGAACATAGGAACTTTGTTTATCATAGAAGTGTAGGTCACAAGTTCTCAGAAACTCTTTTCCTGAAAGTCAGGTGAGTTACTTCGGCTGTATAATATGCAGCTAAAAAACCTTAGCTGCAGATGAGTAGTGAAGATGACTTATGTCGACTACAGACAGACAATGCGGAAGACAGCTGATAATAATGCAGATCACAAGTTATCGACTGCATATAACTTTCTAATGGAACAATAAATATGTATGCAGCAGTTATGTATGATGTTTAAAGCAATAAATCACACAAGCACTTATAGTGGTTTCAGAGGTGGGGTAATCCTCTACTAGTCCACTTCTCTCCAAACCAATTGGAGATAAATTCACTATAACTGTCAACCAGTGATAAAGGTTACAATGAATTCTTCCTTGTTACAACAACTTCCAACCAGTGGAAATCCGTGGCCGTTGCAACTCCCTTGACTGCCTAGCACCTCTTGATCGAAAAACCTTGGATGCCTCAACAGCTCTCGAGCTATCTATCACCTTCCAATCAAGAACCCGTGGATGCCTTATCAGTCGCGAAACTTCTGAGACCTCGTTCAAAGAAGTACCCCTTACTCAGCTTTAGAGACAAGAGTGTTTGTCTTCTCCAACTAAAGAGCTTCTCAGGATATGACTATTTAGGCTTTGCTCTTTCACGATGCTATAGATCTTTTTGATAGATTTGTTTGCTTTGATTACTTTGTTTGCAGTATTTTTCGCATCGCACTTTGCTCAATTCATATCTTCAGGTATTTATAGAACGATCCTTTGAGCTTTCTTCATAGCCGTTGCATCTTTTGTAACAAATCCATCCGTTGGAGAGTGGACTTCTTTGTTTATTTTCTCATTCTGTTGCACCGCTTGATTCCCTTTTTCATTTCCAACCATTTGAAAGACTTTATTTGTTAGCGCCGTTATTCTTGATTAGAATAATCATAAGTCTTCAGAACACGGATCTCAAAGAATATTTTATTCCTAGCTTTCCAGGAATCTTTCCAATTTGTCTCCTTACGTCTGCATGTGGCTTTTCGTAATTGTTGATATTCAACACTTACTGACGTGGACTGAATTACTTGGACTTGTCTGATATCTCTTGAGTGAGAACTTATTTGATATCTTTTGGTCAAACCTGTCTGATGTGCGGTCAACCTTCTCTGATGTAAACTTCTCTGATATAACTTGGTAGAAGTTCTCTGAGATAAAGATCTCTACTCTAATGACTGAAGTTCTCTGACCTGGTGAATATTTTCTGATCTTATGGTCAAACTTCAGTTGATATTTTGTGTTGACCATTTCTCGTCTGATAACTCAACTGCAGATAGGTTTGTCAAACCTCTCTGATATTCTGCATTGACCAAAACTTGTCTGATATAGTGTCTTCTTAGAACTTAACTGGAGCTTGGTTTTGGTCAAACCTCTCTGATGTTGACCAAAACTTCTCTGATAATGAATTTGCCTGAAAAACTTCTCTGATAAATGGCAGTTCTACACTTAGTCGATTTTCTACTGATCAACATTTGATCAAGACTTAGCCTAACTTTTTAAGGCTTATAGAAGATACTCATTTGGTTCTTCTTTACAATACCAAGTATACATTTGAATAATTAACAGTACAGGGATGACATCATCAAAATCTAACAAGTGTTCCTAACAAATTCCTCCTATTTTGATGATGGCAAAACTAAAGTATTTCAAATGTAAACAATTCTGCACAAAATAAAGTTCAAGACACAAGTAAAACTCAGTCTATTTGAGACAACTAGTGGTTGTCATTCAAGTGACTGTTATAAAATTTTATTGATATTTTACATTAAGTGCAGTTGAATGAAACAAAATACAAGTAAAAATTACAAGTATTACAAAATTACAAGTAAATTACAAAGTAAAAATTACAAGTAAAACTTTATCTTCCTCTCCCTCTTCCTTTTCCTCTGACTCTGGCTGGAGGGAGTGTATTCAATGGTTTGGCTCCAATTGGTCTCTTCGTGACTGGGGCTAGCCCATATTTCTTTATAACCACCAATGAGTAAAATTGCTGCTGCTCTGGAGATGTGAAGTTGTTTTCCATGCATACTTCTCTAATCTCTTCCCGAAGAGACAATTCATCAATTTCATTATTCATCAGTGTTGGTGCTTCTTCAGATCTGAAACTAGAGATCATAGGGTATGCATTGAAGTCATTTTCAGCATGTTTCTTCAATATTTCCTAAAGCTTAGGGAAATTCATCTCCATGAAATTGATAAATGTTTCTTGTGGGGAGCAGTCCTTATCTTGAAGTATTTCCCAGAGGGAATACTTCTCTATAAATTGTTTTCTTGCACTTCCCCACATGTGTTCTGCTTCAGCAGGCATGAATTCTTTAACATATTTCAGTTCTTTGCCTTCCCACTGGTATCTTACTTCTGGAGTGTATCCAGTTCTTCTTTTCTTGGCAACAGGTGGGATCTCAGGTGCAGGTGCCTCTTTTCTTTTCAGGCTGGAACTTCCTGCCTGAATCAGAGGGAGGTCTTGTTTATTTCTTGCTTCTTGCTTCTCTTTACCCCTGTTCCCATCTTCCCCCTTTTTGCCAGCATCAAGAATTCTGGCGAGCTGTTCCTCCACCCTAATCATGAAATCAGACATGCCAAGAGGCATTCTGGAGCTTGAGGGTGGTGGGGAAGGTTCCTTTTTGTTGATGAGAGAGTCCAACTTATCATTTAGGGATTTTAGCTCAGGATGGACCTCGGTAGCCACGAACTCAGCGACAGACTCTTTTACAATGCCTCTGATCAGCTCAGTGATATTTGGAGGGAGCTGAAACACAGGTGGCTCTGCACGAACAAAGTTCTCTCATGAATCCTCTTGTGCAGTTGGCCTTTGAGCAATGGATTTCTCGGATGAGACCTGCTTGTCTACTGGTTCCAGATCAGATGGGGTCTTCTCAGGAGTTCCTGATTTGTCATCTGATAGGTCCTTATCTGCAGGGGACTTTCTCTCTACAGATGGCTTTTCCTTTTCTTAAGAGGACATTTGCGCTGCAGATGACTTTTTGCTTCGGGTGGGTTTTGCTCAGGCTGTGTACCCTGATTATCTCCTCCAGCTTCAGATTTGGTTGAACCAGGAGCATGATCATGTTCCTGCTGATCATGATCCCTCTCATCATCTTCTTTTCTTTTTTCTTCTTTCTTTCCTTCATCATTATCCTTCTCTTGTTCTTCTTTTTCCTTTTCTTCTTCAGTCTTTTATTTTTCTTTTTCTTCCTCCTTTTCCTCATCCTTCTTTTCAACTTCATCTTTCTGTTCAACTTCTATCTTTTCTTTTTCAACTTCTTCAGTTTCAGCAATGATAATTTTATTTTCTCCTCTTTCTCCTTTTCTTCCTTCATCCTCCTCAGCAAAGATTTTTCCCTCAATTACATATTTCATGACCTGAAGGATGAACTGGTCCATGTTTTGTTTAAAGTGAGAGATGGACCGGTTTTTCCCCAGTAACTTCCCCACCTCTAAATCTTCCTCAGCAGCTCAGGTAACTTTGATAATGTTTCACTCTTTTTATAGATAAAAACAAACCATGTCAATCTTGAGTAGTCATATACTACTACTAGGGCATGCTTCCTTCCACTCAATGTCCTTGGCTTGATGGGCCAAAGATATCTATATGAAGTAGATCTAATACTCTGGTGGTGACAGTGGTAGGCTGAACAGGCTTGAATGATGCTCTGGTCTGCTTTCCTTTCTGGCATGCATCACAGAGAGCTTCTTTCTTGAATACTTCTTCTGGAAGTCCTCTGACCAGCTTTTGAGAGCTTATCTTGTTGATAGCTTTGAAATTCAGGTGACATAATCTCTTGTGCCATAGCCATCCATTCTCACCAATTTTCTAGATAGAAAATAGGTGTTTGGAGTGCCTGTATTCCAATCTATCATGTAGACATCTCTTCTTCTGAATCCTTGTAGCTTCACTTCTCCAGATAGGATATCAATCACCATGCATTTCCAAATGGTGAAGACTACTAGATTCTTTTCATCACATAATTGGCTTATGCTCAACAGATTGTATTTGAGCCCTTTGACATAATGGACTTTGGATATGGTTATGTTTCCTCTGTGTAGTTCTCCAATTCCTTTTGTCTGACCTCTAGAGCTATCTCCAAAGGTTACATCTGGACCTCTTTCTTTGATGTAGTTTGAGAGCACCTTCTTATTCCCTGTCTTGTCTAGGTGGCTATCTGGTAAACCTTGGCTGCTGCCTAAACTTTTGACTGGGCTGCTGCCTATTTTGAAATACAAGTTTATATGTAGGCTCAGCAGTCTGGACAATTGTTTCTCCCTTGATAAAAGTGGATTTTGAACTAGAGGGAGTGTTAGGGTTATATCCAAGGCCTGATCTTAAATAACGTGGCCTCTTGTACATACACAGTTCATCCAAGGTTATAGATGCCTTTAAGGATGTTATTTCCTTAACTTGTGTCTTACTTTGCTGTGTCAGTTTGGCAAACTCAGATTTGACATGAGCAAGTGCAGCTGATTTCTCACTGTTTAAGACAGATAGCCTTTTAATTTCAGATGTAGTATTATCAGCCAGGTTTTTTAATTGTCTTCAGTCTGTTTTTTAAATTCAGATTTGATTTTTGTTAACTCTAGGCTGAGTTTGTCAAAGTCATTTTTCAGTTGGACTTTTTCATTCTTCAGCTGTGCATTCTCAGTTGTAGCAGTTAGGTGAGCTGATTTAAGGGCTTCAAAATCTTTTAGAAACTGATTTACAGATTCATATCTTCAGACATGTCAGAGCTAAAACCCTTTGTAGTTTGAGGTTTGGAGGTTACCTCTTCATCAGCTAGGTTGGCCATCAGACAACTATATTCATCATCATCATCAGAGAAGAATCTACCACTTGATTCTACTCTTTCTTCAATCTGGTCTTCCCAATGAGAGGTTTTGTTTTGTCCTCCTTTCTGCCCACTTCTTTCTTGCCTTCATCTCTCTTGAGTTTTGGACAGTCAAACTGGATGTGTCCGGTTTTATGGCAATTATATATTCCACTTTCCAGTTGCCTGCCTTCTGGTTCCTTCTTGGATTGTCCTTGTAATTCTTTTTGTACTTTGAATAATTCTTTCTGAAATTACTGAACCTCTACATGATGAAAGCCATCTCTTATTCAAAATTCAGAGGACTGGGGGACTGACTTCAGCTTGGCTCTTTGCATATGATTCTGCTGCAAATGCTATCCCTTTCTCTGCAGGTTCATTAGATGATGAATAAGGCATCTCGAACTCATATGCCTTCATATCAGAGAACAGCTCTTGGATCTTTATTTTGTTGAGATCATTCAACTCTCTCATGGCCACAGCTCTCATGGTCCATTCAGGATTGAGAGATCTTAAAACTTTTAGGGCCATCACCTGTTACCATATGTCTTTCCTAGGGAGGTTATTTCATTGATAATCTCAGTGAATCTTGTGTCCACCTGGTCAACTATTTCACCATTCTTCATCTTGAAGTTGTCAAACTTTTGAGTGGTAATTGACAACTTATTTTCCTTAATCAACTCGGTTCCCTCACACATTACAGCTAATGTGTCCCAAATTTCTTTGGCATTTTTGCAATTCTTGATCTTGATCATGGTTGCTTTGTCAAGGGTCTGGTACAGCACATCTCTGGCCAGGTTTTCAAGATTGGCCAGCTTCCTTTCTTCAGGAGTCATCTCTGTCCTCTTATTGGGAATCTTCTCTGGCTTCCCAGCAACAATTGCTTCTGGTGTATTATCCTTATCAAATATGAAGGGTCCTTCCTCAATCATACACCACATGTAATTATGAATAGATGACAGATGAGCCTGCATTCTTATTTTCCATAAGTCATATTCATCAATAGAGAATACAGGTCATCTAGAGTGCATGTGTTGCATGTGTTCCATTCTAAATGGGAGATTAATATATATGTAAAAATTGAAACAACTCTCGGATACTGTAATACCCGACAGTAATTTCTTATCTACTATTGTATCATTCGGATAATCCGATTATCATTGTAGTCATGTTGCATTTAATTGATGTTTATTGATGTCGGGATATATCATAATAGACTTGAATATAACCATCATTCGCATTGTGATTGATTTCTTGACGTGGTGTAGATTGTTACATTTTTGGGTTAGTTTTTATGTGTTTAACGTACGCTAAGGACTTAGCTTAACGCACGTTAAATGGTTGGCTTTACGTACGCAATGGAGTTTAGGTTACGTACGTAATGCTTGTAGTCTTATCCGATCTCAACTTTCGGCGTGGGGGCCAGACGTGATTCGGATATTAGACCTTTTTGAGGCAGCCTAGTTGACCAATATTACGTACGTAATGCTCAAAGCAATAACGTACGTAATGATGGTTGTGTTTTGAGTCAGTAGCCTCTGGAGACCGATTACGTACGTAACATTTTTGGTGTAGCATACGTAAAGGGGTTGACGTACGTTATCTTCATTCGATAATGTACGTAACGAGTTGTGCAGTTATAAAAAGACAGCTTGTGTCTTTCATTTGCACGTCCAAACTCCGATTTTTCTCTCCAATAATCATCCCCCTGCCTCCCTAGACCGACTTTACTTCCTTCCAACTTGTGTTTGAGCTTTGCATATTGGATTGGAGCTTGTTGATTGGAAGTGTAGAATTGTTATTGTAGCATGAAGTGTGTTCTTGTGTTCTTGGTGGTTGTGTTTCGTTTCTGAATGTATGTTGTACGATTTTACTCTATATTTTCATAGTTATTATGTTAGTAATATAGTATACTACACCTAGTGTTGAATTAATCAAGTAAAACATGTTTGTAGTTGAGCTTTTTAACACTTATTGATGAATATTGTAATTAAGGGTTTGGAATGAGACGTTCTATATGTTTTAATGGTAATGATCATGTTTATTAGAATCCTACTCTTCCTGCTAGATTATTAACATCATTAAGACAATAATAATCCTTAGTTTCATCATAGTTCAGTATAATCAATGGAATTGTTGACATAAAGTGTATTAGAACACCTTGATGAATGTTAGAAATTGAAGTGTTGTTCTTGAACCTAAACTTCAACTTCATTTTTGTTTTTGGTTTAGCCAAGCCTTTGTAAGGTGATAAAAGATGATGTTAAAGACAACTAAACTCTTATGTGTTCATAAAATCGGTCGTATTGATGCCTTAGGGATATATTGAACATCATAACGAGTTGATAATATACTTGGGAAGATATTGTTGATCATTGGTGATATTCTTGGAAGGTTAAACGATATAAGATGAGACGAACAAACATAAATGATTGTTTAACATGTTCTTGATAAATTCTTATTCATAAAGAATCATGCGAGTATTTGAGAATATCTTATAAACCGAACATAAGAATGAATTGAGGTAAATAGAGTTCTTGGAATATAATTTTGATATCTTGTGATAGTTGAACTATTCCAATCGAATTTAAGGTGTCGTCTCACTGAATTCGATATCAATGATTATATGGATGTGTTATTGAGTGAAATGTATTTCATTCAAGGTTGATTGTTCGAGTAACCGATATTAGTCGAGGACCATCTGTTCGTTCAACAAGGGAGGACTATTCTCATCTCTGTATTGAGGCAAGTTATCTTGCTTGGTTATAATGATGATTAGATTCTTGTGATGATTATACGTTTCGTGTATATGAAACGCTTATGAATTTGTGACTCGTAATTTGATATTATTCTTGACGTTGTTCCATTTTTCATCATGGGATTGCATGCTCAAGTTCATTATCTTTGAATCATTGATCTCGTTGATCTTTATCGTCACTTCGGTGAGTTTCTTGATCCTTAATCGGTTATGGGATTTATTGAATTCATTGTCACGTTGTATCATGAGTTATCCGGAATCATATCTACGTTATTGTGTAGGATTTTTAGCCAGGCACATATATAGTCATGCGTGGATGTTTCCGTATTGGACTGTGCACACGAGACGTAGTTCGTGAGGCTAATTAGGTACATTGTCCCATGTATATTCTGGATTCCGTATACGGGGTGGACATGTGCACTGACACATCTCTGGATCGGGCGTACTGTGATGTCCATCTTGAGCCATATTGTTTTGGTCGTTCATAGTCCATGTATGATTGGATATGTTTGATATTTTGTGAGTGATTGTTCATGCGCTCGAGGGGTATGTTCAGTAGTCGGGTTGCTTTCTTGAGATCTAATATATGTGAATTGTATAATGTCTTGAGAATTATTATCATGTATATCTGACCCTGTGGTTTGGGCGAAATACTTGTGTTGTATTTTAGGTCGTGGAAAAGGCAAGGCACGGGAAGAGCATGGTGACAGCAAAGGGTTCGAAGGATACTAGTTCGGGGGGCCCAAGTCTTTTGTTGTCCGGTTGTGTTTAAACCGTGTAATGTTATATTTCCGCTTCATGTAAACTATTTGTCAATTGTATTGTTTATTGAGGTATATTCCATCTCCATATGGTTTATACTTGTATTTTCGGATCCTGTGTATGTTTAGGCCGTCGGCCATACTATTTGTAAATTTTAATCGGAGTAAAGACTATTTATTATGGTTTGGTATCACAAAGTATTACGTATTTAATCCGTATTTTTGGTATCGCCTGGTGGGTCCCAGTGTGGGGTCCACGGAACTGTAATAGCCGCCTTTTGGGGTGTTACAGAAGATGGTATGAGAGAGAGTATGTCGTTTCTTTTAAGAGTTGTTGTGAAATGAACTAGTATCAATAGACCTTCGTGTCACGTGTGACCTGTGCAAGCGCCTGACCCGACGAGCCAAATATGGTTTGTACTTTATGAGCCATGTTTTAATTACTGGCGTAATATTGATATCGATATGGATCTCTTTGTGATTTTGATATTTCGGGGATCTATGGCAGGATTTATCTAATTGATATTTCGAGGTAAATTCTGGATTGATTTTGTGATTGAAACTGTTCGACTCGATGTCGATATGATATTCTGTGTAGCACTCGTAGTGTCGATAATTCTTTATGAACTGTTTTCTTGAATATGTAGTGCCTTGTTACTCTTAACTTAGCATGAATTTTGATTGGTCATAACGACAGTCATGAACTGTACTTATGGTTATTATTATTATTTGGTTATTTCAGTATGGAAAGAAATCTGAGAGGCCGTGGCTGAGGGGGACGAGGCCGCGGAAGGGGCCGAATCCCGAGACCTCGAGCCAACACGCGTGCGAATGTGGAGCAAAGTTCCGCAGGCAGTGATTCGCCTTCTATGGACCAATCGCACCACACTGGACATGAGAATGCGCGTGTCGATCCTTACGTTGTTATGCAGGGCATGATAGCTCAGATGATCCAGATGGGTAAATTGATGGAAACAATGCAGAGAGATACTACTGGCCAGCACCAGGGGCCGCATCCACCACCTCTTGTACATGGCGGACCCGTGAGTCGGATCATCAGCGACATCTCTCGCCAGTGACCCCCGACTTTTGAAGGCTCCTCTGAGCCTACTGATATTGTACATTGGATTGAACACTTTGAGAAATTATTCGAGATGGTGGACTGCCCAGAAGAGAATCGCGTCTCCGTAGCAGCTTACTATCTTAGCAAGGGCGCCCACACTTGGTGGATTTCGGTGAGGCCAGCTGATGGTGTATGTACTTGGGAGGAATTTAAAAACCTCATGTTAGACCGTTACTATCCAGGCCCTCTCCGTGAGGCCAAGCTGTCATAATTGCTGAATCCAAACCCATCTGAAGACGATGATGTACTATCTGTTGCCGAGAAATTCCAGGCACTTCTTCCTTTCGCCTCGTCGATTGTCCGAATGGAGGCCGATAAGATCAAATATTTTCTCAAGAGGCTTAATCCCCGAATGAGAATGCAGCTGTTGAATCATCACTGTACGACCCTACTGGAGTTTATCGAGAGAGCTCTGGAATACGAACTTACCGCGAAAGAGATTTCCAATAAGCAACCGCAGTCCAACAACAAGAGATTCAGGAACCAGAACCAGACTGACAGTAACCGAGGGACGTTCAAGAGGCCCCAATCAGTGTCGAATCCTTCTGAACGGCCACCCATGGAACCTCGAGCGGTCAGTTCATCTATTGTATACTATAACTGTGGGGACCAGGGGCACATCAACTCCAAATGCCCGAAGCTGGCCGTCGCATGCCATACTTGTGGGAAGAGTGGACATCATGCTCGTTATTATAGGAATGGAACGGGACGTGCTCCAATGGCATCTCATGCTCTAGTTCAGTCTTCTGTCCAGGACCGCGTACCTCCGTCCGCTTCTTATCAGACTACCGGGGCAAACAGAGGGATGGGCCATGGAAACCAAGCTAGTGCATCTGGTACTGGGGCCGCAACGAGATGAAGAAGTTCGATGATCCCGAAGCCAGCATGACTGCAGGTACTCTCGAGATCCGACCTCAGCCCATCTGTGTTCTTTTTTATACTGGTGCTTCACACTCCTTTTTATCTGTTTCTTGTTTAAGTCATTTGCAATTAGATCATGTTACCAATTGTGAACCTTATGTAATTGGTCTACCCGATGGTAGAAGAATTGTTGGGAATCGTTAAGTGCAGAACTGTCCGATTCGCATGAATGACCGTGAGTGGTTGTCAAATTTAATTATGGTCGATTTACCTAAAGACGATGTGATCCTGGGTATCGATTGGATGGATCATCATGATGCCATAATTAGTGTCCGCAAGAGGATAGTGACTGTCATAGTTGGCGATGGTGTTGAGTGTATTTTTCAGAGTGATAATCCCAGCCGTTCCGGGAGAGTCATCAGTGCTATAAAAGCAGTGAAACTGCTTAATCAAGGGTGTATTGGTTATTGTCGTTACATGACCAAAACAGCAAAACGACCAATTGATTTGGCTGATATTCCGGTAGTCCGAGACTACCAAGATGTATTTCCAGATGAGTTGCCGGGCTTACCTCCGCAGTGTGAGGTACAGTTTAATATTGAGTTAGAGCCAGGTACGTCTTCGCTTTCGAAAGCACCGTATCGTAAGGCTCCGACTGAGATGCAGGAGTTGAAAGGATTTATCGGAGAAGGGCTATATTAGACCTAGTGCGTCCCCTTGGGGAGCACCAGTGTTATTTGTACGAAAGAAGGACGGATCTCTGCGATTGTGTATTGATTATCGTGAGTTGAACAGGGTAACCATCAAGAACAAATATAAGTTGCCTCATACTGATGATTTATTGGATCAACTTCAGGGAGCTGCCATGTTTTCCAAGATCGACTTGAGGTCCGGCTATCATCAGCTAAGGATTCGAGAGTCTGACATTTCGAAGACCACTTTTCGTACTCGCTATGGGCATTACGAGTTCGTAGTGATGCCTTTTGGACTGAGTAATGCACCAGCGATATTTATGGAGTTGATGAATCGGGTTTTTAATAATTATGTGTATCGCTTTGTAGTTGTTTTTATTGACAACATTCTGATTTACTCTTGTGACCATGAAGAGCATGAGCATCACCTCCATCAGGTTCTCGGTGCGTTGAGGCGGGAACAGCTTTATGGGAAATTTTCTAAATGTGAGTTCTGGATGAGTGAGGTTATCTTTCTCGGACATGTGATATCAGATGATGGGGTGAGAGTAGACCCACAGAAGACAAAAGCTATCCGAGACTGGCTACCACCTAAGAACGTGAAGGAAGTTCGCAGTTTCTTGGGGATAGCAGGTTATTACCGACGGTTCGTGGAAGGTTTTTCTAAGATTGCCCAACCGATGACTAACCTGTTGAGGAAGGATAAGAAGTATTTGTGGTCAGAGGCATGTCAACGAAGTTTTGATGAACTCAAGAGTCGATTGATTTCAGCACTTGTTTTGGTTCTACCAAAAGGAACGGAAGGATTCGTGGTGTATAGTGACGCATCAAAACAGGGCCTTGGATGTGTGCTAATGCAGAACGGGAAGGTGATCTCCTATGCATCAAGACAGTTATGACCTTACGAGGTCAGCTACCCCACCCATGATTTGGAGCTTGCAGCCGTGGTATTTGCTTTAAAGATCTGGCGTCACTATATGTACGGAGTTACTTGGCTTTTACTGATCACAAGAGCCTGAAGTGCATCTTTACTCAGAAAGAGTTGAACATGAGGCATAGAAGGTGGCTGGAATTAATCAAATGATATCGAGATCCTTTATCATCCGGGCAAAGCAAATGTGGTTGCCGACGCCTTGAGTCGCAAGACAGTACAGGAGCAGATGCTTGCCCGCTTGACAGTCCAGAGGGAATTGTAGTTAGAGTTTGTGAGACGGAAATTGATGTTTAGTTACAGCTTATTCAGGGACAACTTTCCACACTTGAGATGTCATCGTCCCTTGATGATATAATTAGATCGAAGCAGGTTATGGATCCATTCTTATCTCGAGTTCGGGATGAAGTAACTCAACGGAAATCCCCTGGATTTGTGATCCAAGAGGATGTATTGATACGCTTCAGGAATCGAGTTTGTGTACCCGCAGACGATGAGTTGAGAAACTCTATCCTAATGGAGGCTCATGCTATCCCGTACTCCATTCACCCGGGGTCTAGCAAAATGTATAAGGATTTGAAGCAATATTATTGGTGGGGGAATATGAAACATGAAGTTGCAGAGTTCGTTTTGAGGTGTTTAAACTATCAACAGGTTAAGATTGGGCATCAGCAACCCGCAGGAATGCTAAAACCGCTCCCGATTCCCGAGTGGAAATGGGAGGACATATCGATGGATTTTATCACTAACTTATCTACAAGTCGTCGTGGGATGAATACGATTTGGGTGATTGTGGATCGTCTGACCAAATAAGCCCACTTCTTGGAGATTAAAGACACATGGGGACCCGGGAGATTGGCCCAGCTATTTATCAAAGAGATTGTAAGATTACATGGTACCCCCAAGAGTATTGTATCGGATCGTGATGGGCGATTCGTGTCACACTTTTGGAAGGTAGTTCATCGTGTAATGGGCACTCAACTGAACTTCAGTACGGCATTTCATCCGCAGACTGATGGTCAGACTGAGAGGACTATCCAAACTCTAGAGGATATATTGAGGACATGCGCTCTTGATTGGAAGGACGATTGGGAAGCCCAACTACCTTTGGTGGAATTCACTTATAATAACAGTTGGCACGCTTCGGTTCAGATGGCACCTTATGAAGCATTGTATGGCCGTCGTTGTAGGTCTCCTTTGTGCTGGGATGATCTATCTGAATCTTTGGGTACGGAACCCGATATGTTGTTAGCAGCCCGTGAAAAGATCGCTCTGATTAGGAGTCGTTTGTTAACGGCTCAAAGCCGATAGAAGTCTTATGCAGACAACCGTCGACGACCACCTGAGTTCGAGATTGGCGACCATGTGCTAATGAAGGTGTCCCCTACTCGAGGTGTTTTTCGTTTTGAGAAGAGAGGCAAGCTGAGTCCAAGGTATATCGGGCCGTTTGAGGTTTTGGAACGAGTAGGCAATATGGCCTATCGTCTGGTGTTGCCACCAGCTCTGAGTCGGATTCATAACGTGTTTCATGTCTCCCAGTTGAGGAAATATGTTGCTGATCCGAGTCATATACTTCAGTTCGATGAGATTGAGATAGCGGAGGATCATTCGTATGAGGAGCGTCCCTTACACATACTTGAGAGGAGGATCAAACAGTTGCGGAACAAGACGATTCTCGTGCTGAAGGTTCAGTGGTCACGACACGGAGTCGAGGAGGCTACGTGGGAGACGGAGATCAGCATGCGAGAGAGGTATCCCGAGTTATTTACCCCTTAGTTTTGGGGACGAAACTCCTTTTAAGGGGGAGTATGTAATACCAGACAGTAATTTCTTATCTACTGTTGTATCATTCGAATAATCTGATTATCGTTGTAGTCATGTTGCATTTATTTAATGTTTATTGATGTCAGGATATATCATAATAGACTTGAATATAACCATCATTCGCATTGTAATTGATTTCTTGACGTGGTGTAGATCGTTACATTTTTGGGTTAGTTTTTCTGTGTTTAACGTACGCTAAGGACTTAGCTTAATGCACGTTAAATGGTTGGCTTTACGTACGTAATGTAGTTCAGGTTACGTACGTAATGCTTGTAGTCTTATCCGATCTCAGCTTTTGGCGTGGGGGACCGGACGTGATCCGGATATTTGACCTTTTTGAGGCAGCTTAGTTGACCAATATTACGTACGTAATGCTCAAGGCAATAACGTACGTAACGATGGTTGTGTTTTGAGTTAGTAGCCTCTGGAGACCGATTACGTACGTAACACTTTTGGTGTAGCGTACGTAAAGTGGTTAACGTACGTTATCTTCATTCGATAACGTACGTAACGAGTTGTGCAGTTATAAAAAGATAGCTTGTGTTTTTCATTTGCACGTCCAAACTCCGATTTTTCTCTCCAATAATCATCCCCCTGCCTCCCTAGACCGACTTTACTTCCTTCCAACTTGTGTTTGAGCTTTTCATCTTTGAGTGGAGCTTATTGATTGGAAGTTGTTCTTGTATCTTGGAGTGTGTTCTTGTGTTCTTGGTGGTTGTGCTTCGTTTCTGAAGGTATGTTGTACGATTTTACTCTATATTTTCATAGTTATTATGTTAGTAATATAGTATACTACACCTAGTGTTGAATTAATCAAGTAAAACATGTTTGTAACACTTATTGATGAATATTGTAATTAAGGGTTTGGAATGAGGTGTTCTTGATGTTTTAATGGTAATGATCATGTTTATTAGAATCCTACTCTTCCTGATAGATTATTAACATCATTAAGACAATAATAATCCTTAGTTTCATCATAGTTAAGTATAATCAATGGATTGTTGACATAAAGTGTATTAGAACACCTTGATGAATGTTGGAAATTGAAGTGTTGTTCTTGAACCTAAACTTCAACTTCATTTCTGAGTGATCATTGGTCATATTCTTGGAAGGTTAAATGATATAAGATGATACGAACAAACATAAATGATTGTTTAACATATTCTTGATAAATTCTTATTCATAAAGAATCATGCGAGTATTTGAGAATATCTTATAAACTGAACATAAGAATGAATTAAGGTAAATAGAGTTCTTGGAATAGAATTTTGTTATCTTGAGATAGTTGAACTATTCCAATCGGATTTAAGGTGTCGTCTCACTGAATTTGATATCAATGATTATATGGATGTGTTAATGAGTGAAATGTATTTCATTCAAGGTTGATTGTTCGAGTAACCGATATTAGTCGAGGACCGTCCATTTGTTCGACAAGGGAGGACTATTCTCGTCTCCGTATTGAGGTAAGTTATCTTGCTTGGTTATAATGATGATTAGATTCTTGTGATGATTATACGTTTCGTGTATATGAAACACTTTGTGACTCATAATTTGATATTGTTCTTGATGTTGTTCCATTTTTCATCATGGGATTGCATGCCCAAGTTCATTATCTTTGAATCATTGATCTCGTTGATCCTTATCGTCACTTCGGTGAGTTTCTTGATCCTTAATCGGTTATGGGATTTATTGAATACGTTATCATTTTGTATCGTGACATATCCGGAATCATATCTACGTTCCGATTGGTTATTGTGTCGGATTTTTAGCCAGGTACATATATAGTCATGCGTGGATGTTTCCGTATTGGACTGCACACGAGACATAGTTCGTGAGGCTAATTAGGTACATTGTCCCATGTATATTTTGGATTCCGTATATGGGGTGGACATGTGCACTAACACATCTCCGGATCGGGCGTACTGTGGTGTCCATCTTGAGTCATATTGTTTTGGTCGTTCATAGTCCATGTATGATTGGATATGTTCGATATTTTGTGAGTGATTGTTCATGCGGCCGAGGGGTATGTTCAGTAGTCGGGTTGCTTTCTTGAGATCTAATATATGTGAATTGTATAATGTCTTGAGAATTATTATCATGTATATCTGACCCTGTGGTTTGGGCGAAATACTTGTGTTGTATTTTAGGTCGTGGAAAAGGCAAGGCACGGGAAGAGCATGGTGACAGCAAAGGGTTCGAAGGATACTAGTTCGGGGGGCCCAAGTTTTTGTTGTCCGGTTGTGTTTAAACCGTGTAATGTTATATTTCCGCTTCATGTAAACTATTGGTCAATTGTATTGTTTATTGAGGTATATTCCATCTCCATATGGTTTATACTTGTATTTTCGGATCCTGTGTACGTTTAGGCCGTCGGCCATACTATTTGTAAACTCCTAATCGGAGTAAAGACTATTTATTGTGGTTCGGTATCACAAAGTATTACGTATTTAATCTGTATTTTTGGTATCGCCTGGTGGGTACCAGTGTGGTGTCCACGACACTGTAATAGCCGCCTTTTGGGGTGTTACAGATACCACTTGTAGGTCACAAGTTCCCAGGAATAAGTCTAGATGGGGTTGAATAGACTTATTAAACTCTTTTCCTCAAAGTCAGGTGAGTTACTTCAGCTGCATAATATGCAGCTAACAAACCTTAGCTGCAGATGAGCAGTGCAGATGACTTATGTCGATTGCAGACAGATAATGTGGAAGACAGCTGATAATAATGCAGATCACAAGTCATCGACTGTAGATAACTTTCTAATGGAATAGTAAATATATATGCAGCAGTTATGTATGATGTTTAATGCAGTAAATCACACAAGAAATTATAGTGGTTTCAGAAGTGGGGTAATCCTCTACTAATCCACTTCTCTCCAAACCAGTTGGAGATAAATTCACTGTAACTGTCAACCAGTGATAAAGGTTACAATGAATTCTTCCTTGTTACAACAGCTTCCAACCATTGGAAATCTGTGGTCGTTGCAACTCCCTTGACTGCCTAGCATCTCTTGATCAAAAACCCTTGTATGCCTCAATAACTCTCGAGCTGTGTATCACCTTCCAATTAAGAACCCGTGGATGCCTTATCAGCCGCGAAACTTCTGAGACCTCATTCACAGAAGTACCCCTTACTCAGCTTTATAGACAAGAGTGTTTGTCTTCTCGAACTAAAGAGCTTCTCAGAATATGACTGTTTAAGCTTTTCTCTTTCACGATGCTATAGATCTCTTTAATAGCTTTGTTTGTTTTGATTACTTTGTTCGCTTGTAAGTATTGTTCGTATCGTACTTTGCTCAATTCATATCTTCAGGTATTTATAGAACGGTCCTTTGAGCTTCCTTCATAGCTGTTGCATCCCTTGTAACAAATCCATTCGTTGGAGAGTGGATTTGTTTGTTTATGTTCTCATTCCGTTGCACGGCTTGATTCCCTTTTTCATTTCCGATCGTTTGAAAGACTTTCTTTGTTAGTGCCGTTATTCTTGATTAGAATAATCATAAGTCTTCAGAACGCGGATCTCAAGGAATATTTTATTCCTAGCTTTGCGGGAATCTTTCCAATTTATCTCCATACGTCTGCATGTGGCTTTCCGTAATTGTTGACTTTCAACGCTCGCTGACGTGGACTGAATTACTTGGACTTGGATGATATCTCTTGACTGAGAACTTATCTGATATCTTTTGGTCAAACCTGTATGATGTGCGGTCAACCTTCTCTGATGTAAACTTCTCTGATATAACTTGGTAGAAGTTCTCTGCTCTGATAAAGTTCTCTGCTCTGATGACTGAAGTTCTCTGACTTGATGAATATTCTCTGATCTGATGGTCAAACTTCAGTTGATATTTTGTGTTGACCATTTCTCGTCTGATAACTCAACTGAAGATAGGTTTTGGTCAAACCTCTCTGATATTATGCGTTGGCCAAAACTTGTCTGATGTAACGTCTTCTTAGAACTTAACTACAGCTTGGTTTTGGTCAAACCTCTCTGATGTTTTGCGTTGACCAAAACTTCTCTGATAATGAATTTTCCTGAAAAACTTCTCTGATAAATGGCAATTCTATACTTAGTCGATTTTTTACTGATCAACATTTGATCAAGACTTAGCTTAACTTTTTAAGCCTATAGAAGATACTCATTTGGTTCTTCTATACATTGTTTCTTTCGAAACCATTAAGCTCTTCTTTCATAGAAGTGATCCAGTGAGAATTATTCAAAGCGAAATTGGTTGAAACAGGTTTGGATTAAGCTAAGAATACAGCTAGGGTGCACATAGCTAGTCTCCTAAGTTCAGTTTGAGATTTCCATACAGAGCATGGATATCTCTCAGAATCGGTCTCTTCTTGAGCATACAGTACAGTTCCTTGTGCACTTTGTATTCTTCTTCGAGTAGATACACCATCATCAGTATCTCCTATCATCAACTCCTGTGGGTGATCTCTCAACCATCTTCTGTCAGGTTCGAGTTCAGCATCCCGTACTGTATCTTGTGGTGATGTAGTCTCCGGTCCAGCTTGTACAGCATCGGCTTCGACTAATTCTGATCTTACAGCTGTGGGATTGATTTCTAAGTCTACGACAGGTTCTGTTGGAGTTAGAGGGTCATTGATGGAAAGTGTTTTGATATTCTGGGTTAAGTCTTCTACTCCTTTAGGATCATAATGAGGTTCATCGAACACTACATGGATAAATTCCTCTATTGTCAGCTTCCTTTTGTTAAAGATTCTGAAAGCTTTGCTGACAGAGGAGTATCCTACAAATATCCCTTCATCTGACCTTTCATTGAAGGTCTTGAGTTGGTCATTTCCATTATTCAGAACATAACACCTACATCCAAAGATGTGAAAGTATGCAACTAATGGAGTTTTGTTGTTCCATACCTCATATGCAGTTTTGTTGTTATGCTTGTTGATAATACAACGGGTTTGTGTATAGCATACTGTATTTGTTGCTTCGCCCCAGAACCGCTGCGGCAACTTACTTGAAACAATCATGGTTCTTGTTGCTTTCTTGAGTGTTCTATTCTTTCACTCTGCAACACCATTTTGCTGAGGAGTCTGGGCTGCTGAATATTCGTGCTGTATTCCATTGTCCGAATAGTATTGCTCTATAAAGTGATTTGTCAATTCAATACCTCTGTCGGAACGAATGGACATGATACTCAACCCTTTCTCATTCTGAAGCTTTCTCAGGTGCTCAGGCAACTTCGTCGTGGTTTCTTTTTCTTGCTAAGAAAAATTGTCCAAGCATACCTGGAATAATCATCAACAATAACAAGATAGTACTTCTTACCTCCCAAACTTACAGGGTTTACAGGACCGTGGAGATCCATGTGTAGCATGTCCAGAATCCTGTGGGTGGACAGGTATGATTTTTTAAGGGTGGTTTTGACTTGTGCCTTTCTGAAAGGGTCCACAGACGCTGTCTTTATGGAATGACACATCGGGCAAGCCTCTAACCATTCCCTGTTTGGCGAGTTTGTTGATCGTCTTGAAGTTGATACGAGACATCCTCTAGTGCCATAGCCAACTTTGATCTGTAGTGCCTTTGGCAACAAAACACGGAACAGTGGAGCTCGTAGACATCCAGTTTGCAATATACATATTACCTGACCTACTTCATGTGAGGACGATTTCTTTGGACTTCATGTCCTTCATTCTACAGTGGTCTACATAGAATTTGACCGAAAACTGTTTGCCACAAAACTGGCTAATACTAATTAGGTTGTACTATAAGCCTTTAATATAGGCTACGTCGGTGACTTTGAACTTTCCTACAAGAAGGATTCCCTTCCCTCTTGTTCTTCTTTTGGACTTGTCACTTAAGTGCACCTTTAGACCGCATCTACATAATCTGACAGATTGTTGATATCACGTGTCATGTGCCGAGAACATCCGGTGTCAGGGTACCAGATGTCCTTCTCCTTAATATCCTGTAAGCGCAAAATTTTAAGTAGATTTAAGTCCCCTTTGATTGTTGGGTCCATGTATGTTAGTGCCTTTAGGTACCCAAATTTGCCTAACAGCAATTGGTTTGCTGTAGGTTACTTTTGGTCCAGTTTTGCGATGTCTACATGGGGCAGGCACGTAGTTGTTGTAACCTTGATTATCATGCATGTAAAATAGGGTTGTTATTCCAGTACGATTGCCGTCTAGGAGGTGGAGCCATTTTCTTAGGCCTTACAACTTGTCTTCTGGATCTCCAGTTGGATTCCCAGAGTTGTTGTTGATGCTGCACGGCGACCTGCTTTCTAGATGGATAACGGGGCTCCTGTATCCAATATATAGGCCCACTGACTGTTGGAAGTACTACGATGCTTTGTCTTTGATATTTGGATATAGTCTTCTGTCTGAATGGCTGCTGGCGCTTTTGATATGCTCGGGCAGCATGCTGTTGATTACACCTTACAGGTCTGGGAGGCTGAGACTTCCGCTGTTTGTGATATGAACTTGGTGGCTGAATCGCAGCCTTTGCTGTACATGGGGCAGTTGTAGCCTTTGTGGGACTTGGAGTCTCTTCAGGTACAGGAATGAGTTCCACACCCCTGATGAATATCGTACTAGTTTTTTCCTTATTAGAGAATGAGTTATATCCTAATCCACTTTTATCATGGGCATGTTGTCCAGTGCTTAGAATTTCTTCCATCCGTTTAGATGATTTCACTAATGATTTCAGGATGGTCTCTAATTCTCCTTCTCGCTTCTCAAGAGTTTTTACTTTGGCTTCGAGTACAGCAAAAATCATTTGTCTTGCTCTCATTATGAGTCTTAGCCTCATTTAGATCGTGGGCAAGTTGATGATTGTTTTCCATGAGTTTTTCAAATGTGACCTTGCTGTTTTCACAATAGATAGACATATTTTCATAATTATTCTTCAGCAAGTCATTTTCATCATTCAGCTCTAAGTTTTAGATTTCGATCTATAAGTTTTCTCGTTTTAAGGTCTCATGGGCCTTTTGAAAGTTTTCAAATTCATTCATCATATTTTCAAAGGTATGTGATGCATTTACAGGAATAGTTGAGGTTGAGCTTACTTCATCATCGCTGTCCTCATCGTCTGGTATCTCTTTGACCATAAAGAACATCTATGCTTTATCTTCAATCTCATCGTCGGAGGAGTCGCTGTTAGTGATTGTCTGAAGGCACTCTTCGGTCTTGTTGGATGCTGGCGAGGCTTCTGATTCACCAATCAGGACCTTGAGCTTGTTTTCCAGACACGCCTTCTTTCGTCCTATTCTTGTTGCTCATCTTCTGGCAACTTTTGAACTTTCAGGTGTGTACATATATTCGCATAATGTCCAGGTTTCCTACAGTTATAGCATAAGTTAGAATAACTAGAGGAACGAGATTCAGAGCTTACCTTGTGAAAAGGCTTGGGCCTGTAGGGGGTCTTTCCAGACTGTTTGATGAACTTTTTGAATTTGTGCATTAACAGGGCCATTTCATCTTGTGACAGGATATCATCATTCTTTGTCACAGCCTTGTCTTGTGATTTGGATGTCTTGAGTGCGGAGTGTATCTGGCGGATACAAGCCTAGTGCTGTAGTCCTGGCAGGTGACTCTTCAGCCTTTTCTCTCCTGTCAATATCATACTCAAAGGCTTTGAGGTCAGAGAAGAGGTCAAAGGTAGAAATATCATTAAGATTACAGGATACACGCATAGCTGTAGTCTTAATGTCCCATTGGGCAGGGAGTGATCTAAAGATTTTTAAATTTTTCTCCTTTTGGGTATACACTTTACCCAATGCTTCAAGTTCACCGACAATGCCAGTGAATCTGAGGTCAAGCACCTCAAGCATTTGGGAAGATTTCATTTCAAAATATTCGAATTGATGAGTAAGTCTAGAAATTTTATTTTCTTTCGAGAGCTCAGTACCCTCGCAAATCAGCTTGTGTTTCTCCCAGATTTCCTTAGCTATCTTACAACTCTGTACCTTTGAGAATGTGCCTTTGTCGAGACTGACAAATAGCACATTGTTAGATACATTATCGAGGTTTGCATGCTTGCGATCGTCAGTTGTACATTGCTCGTGCTCTTTTTCGAGCATTTCAGCATGAGGTTGTCCTTCTATCCTCGCGGCATGATTAACCTTCATTATCTTTATTGGACCTTCCTGGCTGATGAATATCATCTCCTCATGCATGGATGCAAGATGAGCCTCCATCCTAATTCTCCAGTCATCAAATTCATTAATAGGGAACATAGGAACTTTGTTTATCATAGAGGTGTAGGTCACAAGTTCTCAGGAATAAGTCTAGAGGGGGGTTGAATAGACTTATTAAACTCTTTTCCTAAAAGCCAGGTGAGTTACTTCAGCTGAATAATATGCAGCTAACAAACCATAGCTGCAGATGAGTAGTGCAGATGACATATGTCGACTGCAGACAGATAATGCGGAAGACAGCTGATAATAATGCAGATCACAAGTTATCGACTGCAGATAACTTTCTAATGGAATAGTAAATATGTATGCAGTAGTTATGTATGATGTTTAAAGCAGTAAATCACACAAGCGCTTATAGTGGTTTCAAAGGTGGGGTAATCCTCTACTAATCCACTTCTCTCCAAACCAGTTGGAGATAAATTCACTATAACTGTCAACCAGTGATAAAGGTTACAATGAATTCTTCCTTGTTACAACAGGTTCCAACTAGTGGAAATCTGTGGCCGTTGCAACTCCCTTGGCTGCCTAGCATCTCTTGATTGAAAATCCTTGGATGCCTCAACAACTCTCGAGCTATCTATCACCTTCCAATCAAGAACCCATGGATGCCTTATTAGTTATGAAACTTCTGAGACCTCGTTCACAGAAATGCCCCTTACTCAGCTTCAGAGACAAGAGTGTTTGTCTTCTCCAACTAAAGAGCTTTTCAGAATATGACTTTTTAAGCTTTGCTCTTTCCCGATGCTATATATCTCTTTGATAGCTTTGTTTGCTTTGATTACTTTGTTTGCTTGTAAGTATTGTTCGCATCGTACTTTGCTCAATTCATAGCTCCAGGTATTTATGTAACGTTCCTTTGAGCTTCCTTCATAGCCGTTGCATCTCTTGTAACAAACCCATCCGTTGGAGAGTGGACTTCTTTGTTTATCTTTTCATTCTGTTTCACGGCTTGATTCCCTTTTTCATTTCCGACCGTTTGAAAGACTTTCTTTGTTAGCGCCGTTATTCCTTATTAGAATAATCATAAGTCTTCAAAACGCGGATCTCAAGGAATATTTTATTCCTAGCTTTCCAGGAATATTTCCAGTTTGTCTCCTTCGTCTGCATGTGGCTTTCCGTAATTGTTGACTTTCAACGCTTGCTGACGTGGACTGAATTACTTGGACTTGGATGATATCTCTTGATTGAGAACTTATTTGATATCTTTTGGTCAAACCTGTCTGATGTGCGGTCAACCTTCTCTGATATAAACTTCTCTGATATAACTTGGTAGAAGTTCTCTGAGATAAAGTTCTCTGCTCTGATGATTGAAGTTCTCTGACCTGATGAATATTCTCTGATCTTATGGTCAAACTTCAGCTGATATTTTGTGTTGACCATGTCTCGTCTGATAACTCAACTGCATATAGGTTTTGGTCAAACCTCTCTGATATTCTGCATTGACCAAAAATTGTCTGATGTAGCGTCTTCTTAGAATTTAACTGCAGCTTAGTTTTGGTCAAACCTCTCTGATGTTTTGCGTTGACCAAGACTTCTCTGATAATGAATTTGCCTGAAAAACTTCTCTGATAAATGGCAGTTCTATACTTGGTCAATTTTCTACTGATCAACATTTGATCAAGACTTAGCCTAACTTTTTAAGGCCTATAGAAGATACTCATTTGGTTCTTCTTTACAATGCCAAGTATACATTTGAATAATTAACAATACAGGGATGACATCATCAAAATCTAACAAGTGTTCCTAACAAATTCCCCCTCTTTTGATGATGGCAAAACTAAAGTATTTCAAATGTAAACAAGTCTGCACAAAATAAAGTTCAAGACACAAGTAAAACTCAGTCTGTTTGAGACAACTAGTGGTTGTCATTCAAGTGACTGTTATAAAATTTTATTGATGTTTTACATTACAGTGCAGTTGAATGAAACAAAATACAAGTATTACAAAATTACAAGTAAATTACAAAGTAAAAATTACAAGTAAAAATTTATCTTCCTCTCCTCTTCCTTTTCCTCTGACTCTGGCTGGAGGGAGTGTCTTCAGTGGTTTGGATCCAATTGGTCTCTTCGTGATTGGGGCTAACCCATGTCTTTTTTACCACCAATGAGGCAAATTGTTGCTGCTCTGGAGATGTGAAATTGTTTTCCATGCATACTTCTCTAATCTCTTCCCGAAGAGCCAATTCATCAATATCGTTATTCATCAGTGTTGGTGCTTCTTCATGTCTGAAACTAGGGATCATAGGGTATACATTGAAGTCCTTTTCAGCATGTTTCTTCAAAATTTCCCAAAGCTTCGGGAAATTCGTCTCCATGAAACTGATAAATGTTTCTTGTGGGGAGCAGTCCTTATCTTAAAGTATTTCCCAGAGGTAATACTTCTCTATAAATTGTTTTCTTGCACTTCCCCACATGTGTTCTGCTTCAGCAGGCATAAATTCTTTAACATATTGCAGTTCTTTGCCTTCCCACTGGTATCTTACTTCTAAAGTGTATCCAGTTCTTCTTCTCTTGGCAACAGGTGGGATCTCAGGTGCAGGTGCCTCTTTTCTTTTCAGGCTGGAACTTCCTGCCTGAATCAGAGGGAGGTCTTGTTGATTTCTTGCTTCTTGCTTCTCTTTACCCCTGTTCCCATCTTCCCCCTTTTTGCCAGCATCAAGAATTCTGGCGAGCTGTTCCTCCACCCTAATCATGAAATCAGACATGCCAAGAGGCATTCTGGAGCTTGAGGGTGGTGGGGAAGGTTCCTTTTTGTTGATGAGAGAGTTCAACTTGTCATTTAAGGATTTTAGCTCAGGATGGACCTCGGTAGCCAGGAGCTCAGCAACAGACTCTTTTACAATGCCTCTGATCAGCTCAGTGATATTGAGAGGGAGCTGAAACACATGTGGCTCTGCACGAACAAAGTTCTCTCGTGAATTCTCTTGTGCGGTTGGCCTTTGAGCAATGGATTTCTCGGATGAGACCTGCTTGTCTACTGGTTCCTGATCAGATGGGGTATTCTCAAGAGTTCCTGATTTGTCATCTGATAGGTCCTTATCTGCAGGGGACTTTATCTCTGCAGATGGCTTTTCCTTCTCTTAAGAGGACTTTTGCGCTGCAGATGACTTTTTGCTTTGGGGGGGGGTTGCTCGGGCTGTTCACCCTGATTATCTCCTTCATGTTCAAATTTGGTTGAACCAGGAGCATGATTATATTCTTTTCTTTCTTCTTCTTTCTTTCCTTTATCATTCTCCTTCTCTTCTTCTTCTTTCTCCCTTTCTTTTTCAGTCTTTTCTTTTTCTTTTTCTTCCTCCTTTTCCTCATCCTTCTTTTCAACTTCATCTTTCTGTTCAACTTCTACCTTTTCTTTTTCAACTTCTTCAGTTTCAGCAATGATAATTTTATTTTCTCCTCTTTCTCCTTTTCTTCCTTCATCCTCCTCAGCAAAGATTTTTCCCTCAAATACATCTTTCATGACCTGGAGGATGAACTGGTCCATGTTTTGTTTAAAGTGAGAGATGAACCGGTTTTCCTCCAGTAACTTTCCCACCTCTCTCTTGACATAAATATAAAATGAGCTGTTCTACAGCAATGGGATGCTCCCAAGTACTTCTCTCCACAAAAATTTTTAGTTGAGATAAGGTGAGCAATTTAAGTTCTTCCCATTCTTCATATATGTTTATAAAAGAGTAGTTTAGAACTTTCTTCCTTACCATCTGTAGTTGAGCTGTGGTCAGGTTCAGAGGGTTGTTTTCTATGAGATTGAAAGAGTAGCCTGCTTGAGGTACTTCAACTGTCTCCTCTGCTTCTTCTTCCTCTATTTGGCTTGGAAGAGTTAGGAGGTGAACCACATTGGGCACCAGCTCAGATGAATGTTGAGGATGATCTTCAGATTCTGCAGGTGCAGTTGATGAGGAAGGTTGCACCTCTTGTTCTTCGTCTGAGGGATAGTCCACCAGTCCTCATTGTCTCTTTGGGGACCGATCTGGTGAAGAAGTGATGTGGACAACTTTCTCTGCACCAGGTGACTTTCTTTTTAATAGATTTGATAGAGGAATGTTGTATGAGATAGTGTCATCTGCAGGTAGTTTCTCATGTGCAGGTGACTTTTGAGAAGTTTCAGCTGCAGCTGCATCTGACTGCTCTGATTCAGAGTCTGAAGGCCCTCTGTACTCGGATGTCCCAGATGTCATTCCCTTTATTTTCTCAGCTGCCTTTTCTTTCTTGTCTCCGATATGCTTCAGGGTTTCATGGTCCAAGTGACCAAGTCTCTTGCTGAGGTGAAGGGGGTCTTCCCTTCCCTTGGCCTTTCCCAGGAACTCCAAGATCCAGCTTATTTGAGTTCCATATGCCAGCTTCTGCCTAAATTTCTTCTCTTCCTCATCCCATCTCACTTTGTTAATTTCCCTGACTAACTGCCTGTAAATGTAGTTAGGCCAGTTAATCCTCTTCGGCTGTATAAGGGCTCCCATCACGACATATTTGGCAGAGGATAACTGATCATAGCTTCCTGCCATGCCCATGACAATTTTGTTATTTATGTCCAGGACATATTTGTATGCCCTTTTAAGGTCATTTTTCCTCGCCGTGAGTTGGACCTTAGATGTCTCTTTTGGTAGCTTGATCTCACACCAAGTCTCAGTTGGGTTTTGCTTCAGGGCTTCGACGGTGATGCCCCTATTCTCCATCTGGTATGCTTCAGCGATGGTTTGAGAGGTGATGTTGACTTCTTCTCTAAAAATAGAGCTTGAGATACAGTGCTCGGTGACTTGTGCCTCCCTGTAGAAGCATATTACAGCCTCTTTGAAAAGCTGTTTCGGGAAAATGTCCAGAAATCGGTAGATGCCATTTTTCTTCATCATACGGATCACATATGCCATTTCATCCGAGTTGTTTGTTGCCAATAACCCTTCAAAGTCGAAAACAATGCTAAAAATGATCTGTTCCTTCACCATCTTGAGATTGACACCTTCGAAGTAAGATTCCATTTCTGCAAAAAGATTTTCGCTTGAGTGTAGTGAATATTCAAGGAGTTTTTCTGCTTTTTGAAAATTAGGGTTCTTAGAGCTTGAAGACGGTAAAGTTTGTGAAATGATTTCCGCTGTCTTTAAATACCCAGTTGAAAAGATCTTTTGAATTTTAATAATTAAACAATCAAGCAGCGGTCCGACTTCTGATAAACATAGAATGGCGGTTGAAGTTGATTGGATGTTGTGGAGGTAGTGGGATTGTCTACGTGGAAGTAGTGTGATCGTGTATTATTAGCCACGTGTTAAATAAATAATATAATAATTAAGTCGGTCGAAGAGTGATTAGTTGGTTGAGCATTTTACTTCTTGTCTGCTCTGCATCAGGTAAGTTGTGTCGCCTGTGGTTGACGTCAGCTAACTTTTCCTTGTCTGTTCTGATCAGGTAGCTTTCTCGTCTGGTCTCCACATCAGGTAGCTTTCTGCATCAGGTAGCTTTTCTACATTAGGTATCTTTTCATCGTCGGGTCTTCACATCAGGTAGCTTTTTATTTATCTTCAGATCAGATGCCTTTTCTCGTCTGTACTAGATTCTAAATCTAGTAGTCCAAGTTCCCTGCTTAGCTCCAGAAACCTTTCTTCTGGTAAAGGTTTTGTGAATATGTCAGCAATTTGGAACTCAATGCTGACTCTTTCCACTCTAACTCTCTTGTTTAGCACATGGTCTCTGATGAAATGATGTTTGACATCTATGTGCTCTGTTCTTGAGTGAATACTGGATTGTTTGTTATTGCAATTGCACTGTTGTTGTCACACCATATTGGAACTTCATTTGCAGTGATGTTGTAGTCCCTTAGCTGTTGTCTGATCCATAGAATTTGTGCATAAAAGCTGCCTGCAGCTAGGTACTCTGACTCGGTTTTGGAAATTGAGTTGGATGCCTGCTAATTGTTGAACCAAGATATTAGTCTGGTTCCTAGAAACTGACATGTTCCATTGGTGCTTTTCCTGTCAATTTTGCATCCTGCAAAGTCTGCATCTGAGTAGCCTGATAACTCAAAATTATCATCCTTGGGATACCATAATCCAACATTGATCGTTGATTTAAGGTATCTGATTATCCTCTTGGCTGCTTCCTGGTGAGACTGCTTCGGCTTTGACTGAAATCTTGCACATACTCCCACTGCATATGAAATGCCAGGTCTGCTTGCAGTGAGGTATAGAAGTGATCCAATAAGTCCTCTGTAGTGGGTTGGATCCACTGAAATGCCTCCTTCATCTGCATCAAGGTGTAGGGGTGTGCTCATTGGTACTCTTGCTGGTTTGGCTGAATCCATGCCAAATATTTTGATTAAATCCCTTGTAAACTTGGCTTGATTGATGAAGATTCCTTTGTCCATTTGCTTGACTTGCAAACCAAGGAAGAAGTTTATCTTTCCCATCATACTCATCTCAAATTCTCCTTGCATGAGATTTGAGAATTTTTCACATAGCTCAGGATTGGTTGAGCCAAATATGATGTCATCCACATATATATGAACAAGCAATATGTGGTCTTCATTTTCTACTCTGAATAGGGTCTTGTCCACCTTTCCTTTGCTGAATCTATTCTTCTACAGAAACACAGATAGTGTCTCATACCATGCTCTTGGTGCTTGCTTGAGTATATATAGAGCCTTCAAAAGCTTGTATACTTTGTCTCCTTTGACAAATCCAGGGGGTTGCTACACATAGACTTCTTCTTCTAGAACTCCATTGAGAAATGCATTTTTTACATCCATTTGCTAGACTTCAAAATCCTTGTATGCTACATATGCAAGGAATAGTCTGATAGCTTCAAGTCTTGATACAGGTGCATAAGTTTTATCAAAATCTAATCCTTCACATTGAGCATATCCTTTTGCAACGAGTCTGGCTTTATTCCTAACAACAGCTCCATCTTCATCACATTTGTTTTTATACACCCATTTGGTGCCTATGACTTTCTTGTGATCTGGTCGGTCTGTTAGTTCCCACACATTATTTGTTTCCATCTGGTTGAGCTCTTCTAGCATTTCAATTATCCATGATGAGTCCTCCAGTGCTTGATCTGTTGTATTGGGTTCCATTTGGGACATGAAACATGAGAACATTGCCATTCCTGCTGGTTCTGTGGATTGTCTGGTTTTGACTCCATCAGTTAGGTTTCCAATTATCTGTTGAATGGGATGATCTCTGAGCCATTTGGGGATATCTTCTTCAGGGTTTGCTCCCCCTGTTGAGTTGCTTTGGTGGACTTCTTATCTCTCTGCATCTGCTTGGTTCTGGCCTTCTTGATCTGCAACTGGATCAGCTACGGTCTTGTCATCTACAGATGGGGGTCCTGTCTGGTTTGCAGATGCGTCTTTGTCAGCTACAGTTGGGTCTTCATATGCTGCAGTTGGATCAGCTAGGTTTTGGGATCCTATCTGATCTGCAGTTGGGTCTTCTGGCTAATCTGCAGGTGAGTCCATCATTCCTGTGGCATGAATGATAACTTCTTCTAGGGTGGCAGATTTGAGCTTTTTCTCAATCGATTCCACTTGTTGCCTGTACTCAACAGTTGACTCATCAAACACAACATGAGATATTTCTTCCACAAATAATGTTCTTTTGTTAAATACTCTGTATGCCTTGCTTATTTGTGAGTATCCCATAAAGAGACCATCATCAGTTTTAGCATCAAAGGCATTCAGTTGGGTTTTACCATTGTTGTGGATGAAACACTTACAACCAAATATATGAAAATATGCAACAGTTGGTGTTTTGCCATTCCAAACCTCACAGGGAGTTTTGCCACATCTCCCTATAATCATACTCCTATTCTGAGTATGGCATGCTGTGTTGACAGTTTCAGCCCAGAACCTTTTTGACAGGTCAGCTTCAGCAATCATTGACCTGGCAGCTTCTTTCAAGGTTCTGTTTCTTCTTTCAGCAACACCATTTTGATGTGGTGTTCTTGCGGCAGAAACTTCATGCTGGATTCCATTCCAATCACTGTACTCAGTGATTGCTTTGTTGAGAAATTCTCCTCCTCTATCTTATCTGATCTTGATGATTGAGAGAGATTTCTCATTCTGAATCTTCCTCAGCAGCTCAGGTAACTTTGATAATGTTTCACTCTTTTTATAGAGAAAAACAACCCATGTGAATCTTGAGTAGTTATCTACTACTACTAGGGCATGCTTCCTTCCACTCAATGTCCTTGGCTTGATGGGGCCAAAGTGATCCATATGAAATAGATCTAATACTCTGGTGGTGAGAGTGGTAGGCTAAACAGGCTTGAATGATGCTCTGGTCTACTTTCCTTTCTGGCATGCATCACAGAGAGCTTCTTTCTTGAATACTTCTTCTGGAAGTCTTCTGACCAGCTTTTGAGAGCTTTTCTTGTTGATGGCTTTGAAGTTCAGGTGACATAATCTCTTGTGCCATAGCCATCCATTCTCAGCAATCGTCTTAGATAGAAAATAGGTGTTTGGAGTGCCTGTATTCCAATCTATCATGTAGACATCTCTTCTTCTGAATCCTTGTAGCTTCACTTCTCCAGATAGGATATCAATCACCATGCATTTCCAAATGGTGAAGACTACTAGATTCTTTTTATCACAGAATTGGCTTATGCTCAACAGATTGTATTTGAGCCCTTTGACATAATGGACTTTGGATATGGTTATGTTTCCTCTGTGCAGCTCTCCAAATCCTTTTGTCTGACCTCTAGAGCTATCTCCAAAGGTTACATCTGGACCTCTTTCTTTGATGTAGTTTGAGAGCACCTTCTTATTTCCTGTCATGTGCCTTGAGCACCCATAATCTACAAACCATTCTTCACCTCCTATTGTTGAACTTGAGGAGATGTGGTAGTAGTCCTTCCACCTTTTCTGCAATCAGACAAGCAGAGATTTAGGTACCCAATTTGTGTGGGTCCTTTGGGGTTAGTAGGTTTCTTGGAGAATTGGTTTCTCATTGGATTATGGAAGTTATGTTGATTGCCCCTATAAGGCATGTGCTGTCTGGGTCTATATCCTTGGTTAGGATTGTGTACTGGATATGCCTCATAAAATCTGTAGTGTGGGCCATTTCTAAATCTTGGCTGGGACCATTTGTTAAATCGTTGGGGTCTCCACATCTGTTCATTTTGAAAGTTTGGCTAACCTTGAGTGTTTCCATTTGCCTCTCCCATTTTGAAATCTGTTTTTGGGGAGTCTTTGGTAAAAGTTGGCATAATGTTTTGACTGCTGCTTCTGCCTTGGCCATTGCCTAGTCTCTTGTCTAGGTGGCTATCTGGTAAACCTTGGCTGCTGCTTAAACTTTTGACTGGGCTGCTGCCTATTTTGAAATACAAGTTTATATGTAGGCTTAGCAGTCTGGACAATTGTTTCTCCCTTGATAAAAGTGGTTTTTGAACTAGAGGGAGTGTTAGTGTCATATCCAAGGCCTGATCTTAAATAACGTGGCCTCTTGTTCATACACAGTTCATCCAAGGTTATAGATGCCTTTAAGGATGTTATTTCCTTAATTTGTGTCTTACTTTGATGTGTCAGTTTGGCAAACTCATATTTGACATGAGCAAGTGCAGCTGATTTCTCACTGTTTAAGACAGTTAGCCTTTCAATCTCAGCTATAGTATTATCAGCCGGGTTTTTTAATCTGCCTTCAGTCTGTTTTTCAAATTCAGATTTGATTTTTGTTAACTCTAGGCTGAGTTTGTCAAAGTCATTTTTTAGCTGGACTTTTTCATTCTTCAGCTGTGCATTCTCGGCTGTAGCAGTTAGGTGAGCTGATTTAAGGGCTTCAAAATCTTTTAGTAACTGATTTACAGATTCATATCTCCATACATGTCAGAGCTAAAACCCTCCGTAGTTTGAGGTTTGGAGGTTACCTCTTCATCAGCTAGGTTGGCCATCAGCCAGCTATATTCATCATCATCATAGAAGAATCCACCACTTGATTCTACTCTTTCTTCAATCTAGTCTTCTCCAATGAGAGCTTTTGTTTTGTCCTCCTTTCTGCCCACTTCTTTCTTGCCTTCATCTCTCTTGAGTTCTGGACAGTCAAACTGGATGTGTCCGGTTTTGTGGCAATTATATATTCCACTTTCCAATTGCCTGCCTTCTGGTTCCTTCTTGGATTGTCCTTGTATTTCTTTTTGTACTTGGAATAATTCTTTCTAAAATTACTGAACCTCTGCATGATGAAATCCATCTCTTCTTCAAAATTCAGAGGACTGGGGGGACTGGCTTCAGCTAGGCTCTTTGCAGATGATTTTGCTGCAAATGCTATCCCTTTCTCTGCAGGTTCATTAGATGATGAATAGGGTAGCTCGAACTCATTTGCCTTCAGATCAGAGAACAACTCCTGGATCTTTATTTTGTTGAGATCCTTTAACTCCCTCATGGCCACAGCTTTCATGCTCAATTAAGGATTGAGAGATATTAAAACTTTCAGGGCCATCTCCATGTTACCATATGTCTTTCCCAGGGAGGTTATTTCATTGATAATCTCAGTGAATCTTGTGTCCACCTGGTCAAATGTTTCACCATTCTTCATCTTGAAGTTGTCAAACTTTTGAGTGGCAATTGACAACTTATTTTCCTTAATCAGCTCGGTTCCCTCACACATCACAGCTAATGTGTCCCAAATTTCTTTGGCATTTTTGCAATTCTTGATCTTGACCATGGTTGCGTTTGTCAAGGATCTGGTACAGCACATCTCTGGCCCGGTTGTCAAGATTGGCCAGCTTCCTTTCTTCAGGAGTCATCTCTGTCATCTTCTTGGGAATCTTCTCTGGCTTCCCAGCAGCAATTTCTTCTGGTGTATTATCCTTCTCAAATATGAGGGGTCCTTCCTCAATGATACACCACATGTCATTATGAATGGATGACAGATGAGCCTGCATTCTTATTTTCCATAAGTCATATTCATCAACAGAGACAGGTAATCTAGAGTGCATGTGTGCATGTGTTCCATTCTAAATGAGAGATTAATATATATGCTCAGATATATGGATCTGGTTCTGTAAAAATTGAACCAACCTCTCTGATACTGTAATACCCGATAGTAATTTCTTATCTATTGTTGTATCATTCCGATAATCCGATTATCATTGTAGTCATGTTGCATTTATTTAATGTTTATTAATGTCGGGATATGTCATAATAGACTTGAATATAACCATCATTCGCATTGTGATTGATTTCTTGACGTGGTGTAGATCGTTACATTTTTGGGTTAGTTTTTCTATGTTTAACGTACGCTAAGGACTTATCTTAACGCACATTAAATGGTTGGCTTTACGTATGTAATGGAGTTCAGGTTACGTACGTAATGCTTGTAGTCTTATCCGATCTCAGCTTTCGGCGTGGGGGGCCAGACGTGATCCGGATATTTGACCTTTTTGAGGTAGCCTAATTGACCAATATTACGTACGTAATGCTCAAGGCAATACCGTACGTAACGATGGTTGTGTTTTGAGTCAGTAGCCTATGGAGACTGATTATGTGTAACACTTTTGGTGTAGCGTACGTAAAGGGGTTGACGTACGTTATCTTCATTCGATAACGTACGTAACGAGTTGTGCAGTTATAAAAAGACAGCTTGTGTCTTTCATTTGCACATCCAAACTCCGATTTTCTCTCCAATAATCGTCCCCCTACCTCCCTAGACCGACTTTACTTCCTTCCAACTTGTGTTTGAGCTTTGCATCTTGGATTGGAGCTTGTTGATTGGAAGTGTAGAGTTGTTCTTGTCGCTTGTTCTTGTGTTCTTGTGTTCTTGGTGGTTGTGCTTCATTTCTGAAGGTATGTTGTACGATTTTACTCTATATTTTCATAGTTATTATGTTAGTAATATAGTATGCTACACCTAGTGTTGAATTAATCAAGTAAAACATGTTTGTAGTTAAGCTTTTTAACACGTATTGATGAATATTGTAATTAAGGGTTTGGAATGAGGTGTTCTTGATGTTTTAATGGTAATGATCATGTTTATTAGAATCCTACTCTTCCTTCTATATTATTAACATCATTAAGACAATAATAATTCTTAGTTTCATCATATGTAGTTAAGTATAATCAATGGAATTATTGACATAAAGTGTATTAGAATACCTTGATGATCATTGGTGTTGTTCTTGAACCTAAACCTCAACTTCATTTCTGTTTTTGGTTTAGCCAAGCCTTTGTAAGGTGATAAAAGATGATGTTAAAGACAACCAAACTCTTATATGTTCATAAAATCGGTCGTATTGATGCTTTAGGGATATATTGAACATCATAACGAGTTGATAATATACTTGGGAAGATATTGTTGATCATTGGTCATATTCTTGGAAGGTTAAACGATATAAGATGATACGAACAAACACAAATGATTGTTTAACATGTTCTTGATAAATTCTTATTCATAAAGAATCATGCGAGTATTTGAGAATATCTTATAAACCGAACATAAGAATGAATTGAGGTAAATAGAGTTCTTGGAATAGAATTTTGATATCTTGAGATAGTTGAACTATTCCAATTGAATTTAAGGTGTCGTCTCACTGAATTCGATATCAATGATCATATGGATATGTTATTGAGTGAAATATATTTCATTCAAGGTTGATTGTTCGAGTAACCGATATTAGTAGAGGACCGTCCATTAGTTCGACAAGGGAGGACTATTCTCGTCTCTGTATTGAGGCAAGTCATCTTGCTTGGTTATAATGATGATTAGATTCTTGTGATGATTATACATTTCGTGTATATGAAACGCTTATGAATTTGTGACTCGTAATTTGATATTGTTCTTGACGTTGTTCCGTTTTTCATCATGGGATTTCATGCCCAAGTTCATTATCTTTGAATCATTGATCTCGTTGATCCTTATTGTCACTTCGGTGAGTTTCTTGATCCTTAATCGGTTATGGGATTTATTGAATTTGTTGTCATGATGTATCGTGACATATCTGGAATCATATCTACGTTCCGATTGGTTATTGTGTAGGATTTTTAGCCAGGCACATATATAGTCATGTGTGGATGTTTCCGTACTGGACTGTGCACACGAGACGTAGTTCGTGAGGCTAATTAGGTACATTGTCCCACGTATATTCTGGATTCTGTATACGGGGTGGACATGTGCACTGACACATCTCCGGATTGGGCGTACTGTGATGTCCATCTTGAGCCATATTGTTTTGGTCGTTCATAGTCCATGTATGATTGGATATGTTTGATATTTTGTGACTGATTGTTCATACGCCCGGGGGGTATGTTCAGTAGTCGGGTTGTTTCCTTGAGATCTAATATATGTGAATTGCATAATGTCTTGAGAATTATTATCATGTATATCTGACCCTGTGGTTTGGGAGAAATACTTGTGTTGTATTTTAGGTCGTGGCAAAGGCAAGGCACGGGAAGAGCATGGTGACGGCGAAGGGTTCGAAGGATACTAGTTCGGGGGGCCCAAGTTTTTGTTGTCCGGTTGTGTTTAAACCATGTAATGTTATCTTTCCACTTCATGTAAACTATTGGTCAATTGTATTGTTTATTGAGGTATATTCCATCTCCATATGGTTTATACTTGTATTTTCGGATCCTATGTACGTTTAAGCCGTCGGCCATACTATTTATAAACTCCTAATCGGAGTAAATACTATTTATTGTGGTTCGGTATCATAAAGTATTATGTATTTAATCTGTATTATTGGTATCGTCTGGTGGGTCCCAGTGTGGGGTCAACGGTACTGTAGTAGCCGTTTTTTGGGGTGTTACAGATTCACAAGTTCTCAGGAATAAGTCTAGAGGGGGGTGAATATACTTATTAAACTCTTTTCCTGAAAGTCAGGTGAGTTACTTCAGCTGTATAATATGCAGCTAACAAACCTTAGCTTCATATGAGTAGTGCAGATGACTTATGTCGACTGCAGACACATAATGCGGAAGACATCTGATAATAATGCAGATCACAAGTTATCGACTGCAGATAACTTTCTAATGGAACAGTAAATATGTATGCAGCTGTTATGTATGATGTTTAATGCAGTAAATCACACAAGCACTTATAGTGGTTTCAGAGGTGGCGTAATCCTCTACTAATCCACATCTCTCCCAACCAGTTGGAGATAAATTCACTATAACTGTCAACCGGTGATAAAGGTTACAATGAATTCTTCCTTGTTACAATAGCTTCCAACCAGTGGAAATCCGTGGTCGTTGCAACTCCCTTGACTGCCCAGCACCTCTTGATCGAAAACCCTTGGATGCCTCAATAACTCTCGAGCTATCTATCATCTTCCAATCAAGAACCCGTGGATGTCTTATCAGTTGCGAAACTTCTAAGACCTCATTCACAGAAGTACCCCTTACTCAGCTTTAGAGACAAGAGTGTTTGTCTTCTCGAACTAAAGAGCTTCTCAGAATATGACTGTTTAAGCTTTGCTCTTTCATGATACTATAGATCTCTTTGATAGCTTTGTTTGCTTTGATTACTTTGTTCGCTTGTAGGTATTGTTCGCATCGTACTTTGCTCAATTCATATCTTCAGGTATGTATAAAACGATCCTTTGAGCTTCTTTCATAGCCGTTGCATCTCTTGTAACAAATTCGTCCATTGGAGAGTGGACTTATTTGTTTATCTTCTCATTCCGTTGCACTGCTTGATTCCCTTTTTCATTTCCGACCGTTTGAAAGACTTTCTTTGTTAGTGCCGTTCTTCTTGATTAGAAAAATCATAAGTCTTCAGAACGCGGATCTCAAGGAATATTTTGTTCCTAGCTTTCCGGGAATCTTTCCAGTTTGTTTCCTTACGTCTGCATGTGGCTTTCCGTAATTGTTGACTTTCAACACTTGGTGATGTGGACCGAATTACTTGGACTTGGCTAATATCTCTTGACTGAGAACTTATATGATATCTTTCGGTCAACCTTCTCTGGTATAACTTGGTAGAAGTTCTCTGAGATAAAGTTCTCTGCTCTGATGACTGGAGTTCTCTGACCTGATGAATATTCTCTGATCTGATGGTCAAACTTCAGCTGATATTTTGTGTTGACCATTTCTTGTCTGATAACTCAACTGCAGATAGGTTTTGGTCAAACCTCTCTGATATTATGCGTTGACCAAAACTTGTCTGATGTAGCGTCTTCTTAGAACTTAACTGCAGCTTGGTTTTGGTCAAACCTCTCTGATGTTTTGCGTTGACCAAAACTTCTCTGATAATGAATTTTCCTGAAAAACTTCTCTGATAAATGGCAATTCTATACTTAGTCGATTTTCTACTGATCAACATTTGATCAAGACTTAGCTTAACTTTTTAAGCCTATAGAAGATACTCATTTGGTTCTTCTATACATTGTTTCTTTCGAAACCATTAAGCTCTTCTTTCATAGAAGTGATCCAGTGAGAATTATCCAAAGCTTCATTGGTTGAAACAGGTTTGGATTAAGCTAAGAATACAGCTAGGGTGCACATAGCTAGTCTCCTAAGTTCAGTTTGAGATTTCCATACAGAGCATGGATATCTCTCAGAATCGGTCTCTTCTTGAGCATACAGTACAGTTCCTTGTGCACTTTGTATTCTTCTTCGAGTAGATACACCAGCATCAGTATCTCCTATCATCAACTCCTGTGGGTGATCTCTCAACCATCTTCTGTCAGGTTCGAGTTCAGCATCCCGTACTGTATCTTGTGGTGATGTAGTCTCCGGTCCAGCTTGTACAGCATCGGCTTTGACTACTTATGATCTTACAGCTGTAGGATTGATTTCTAAGTCTATGACAGGTTCTGTTGGAGTTAGAGGGTCATTGATGGAAAGTGTTTGGATATTCTGGGTTAAGTCTTCTACTCCTTTAGGATCATAATGAGGTTCATCGAACACTACATGGACAAATTCCTCTATTGTCAGCTTCCTTTTGTTAAAGATTCTGAAAACTTTGCTGACAGAGGAGTATCCTATAAATATCCCTTCATCTGACTTTTCGTCAAAAGTCTTGAGTTGGTCCTTTCCATTATTCAGAACATAACACCTGCATCCAAAGATGTGAAAGTATGCAACTAATGGACTTTTTTTATTTTTTTTATTTTTTAATTTAATGATGCCGTTTACACCATTACCGATGCCATTTCGGCGTCGGTAAATTTTTTACACTATCCCACATCGAAAAAACAGTAGTGTTTTATGTGGTTTATAAACCAAAATCTTTCTCAACCATTTGAAATTGAATGGAGCCCGAACCTGACCCGCCCGGACCCAGGCCCGACCCGCCCGAACCTGGACCTGACCGAACCTGACCCGCCTGAGCCTGGACCTAACCCGCCTGAGCCCCGCCTGAGCCCGGACGTGACCCGCCTGAGTCCTGACCTGACTTTTTTAGATTTTTTTTTAATTTAACGACGCCAAAAATGGCATCGGTAAATGACGGCGTCGGTAATGGCGTCGGTAAAAAATTACCGTCCAGCATTTTTCCAACGGTGGATTGCCGTCGGTAATGGCGTCGGTAATTTTTTTACCGACGCTATTTTCTGTTTTACCTACGGCGTTTGGCGTCGGTAAAAACTGTTTTTTTTAGTGTAATACAGCGGTTTTGTGTATAGCGCAGTGTATTTGTTGCTTCGCCCCAGAACCGCTGCAACAACTTACTTGCGACAATCATGGTTCTTGTTGCTTTCTTGAGTGTTCTATTCTTTCACTCAGCAACACCATTTTGCTGAGGAGTCTGGGCTGCTGAGTATTCGTGCTGTATTCCATTGTCCGAATAGTATTGCTCTATAAAGCGATTTGTGAATTCAGTACCTCTGTCGGAATGAATGGACACGATACTCAACCCTTTCTCATTCTGAAGCTTTCGCAGGTGCTCAGGCAACTTCGTCGTGGTTTCTTTTTTCTTGCTAAGAAAAATTGTCCAAGCATACCTGGAATAATTATCAACAATAACAAGATAGTATTTCTTACCTCCCAAACTTACAGGGTTTACAGGACCGTTGTGATCCATGTGTAGCATGTACAGAATCCTTTGGGTGGACAGGTATGATTTTTTCAGGGTGGTTTTGACTTGTTTGCCTTTCTGACAGGGTCCGCAAACGCTGTCTTTATTGAATGACACATCGGGCAAGCCTCTAACCATTCCCTGTCTGGCGAGTTTATTGATCGTCTTAAAGTTGATACGAGAATCCTCTTATGCCATAGACAACTTTTATCTGTAGTGCCTTTGGCAACAAAACATGGAACAGTGGAGCTCGTAGGCATCCAGTCAGCAATATACATATTACCTGACCTGCTTCATGTGAGGACGATTTCTTTGGTCTTGATGTCCTTCACTCTACAGTGGTCTACATAGAATTTGACCGAGAACTGTTTGTCACAAAACTCTCTAATACTAATTGGGTTATACTGTAAGCCTTTAACATAGGCTACGTTGGTGACTTTGAACTGTCCTACAAGCGGGGTTCCCTTCCCTCTTGTTCTTCCTTTGGACTTGTCACCGAAGCGCACCTTTGGACCGCGTCGACATAATCTGACAGCTTGCTGATACCACCTGTCATGTGCCGAGAACATCCAGTGTCAGGGTACCAGATGTCCTTCTCCTTGATATCCTGTAAGCGCATAATTTTAAGTAGATTTAAGTCCCCTTTGATTGTTGGGTCCATGTATGTTAGTGCCTTTAGGTACTCAAATTTGCCTGACAACAATTGGTTTATTGTAGGTTACTTTTGGTCCAATTTTGTGATGTCTACATGGAGCAGGCACGTAGTCGTTGTAAACTTGATTATCATGCATGTAAAATAGGGTTGTTATTCCAGTACGATTGTCGTATAGGATGTGGAGCCATTTTCTTAGGCCTTACAACTTGTCTTCTGGATCTCCAGTTGGATTCCCAGAGTTGTTGTTGATGCTGCGTGGCGACCTGCTTTCTAGATGGATAACGGGTCTTCTGTATCCAATATCTAAGCCCACTGACTATTGGAAGTACTGCGATGCTTTGCCTTTGATATTTGAATACAGCCTTCTGTCTGAATGGCTGCTGGCGCTTTTGATATGCTCGGGCAGCATGCTGTTGATTACACCTTACAGGTCTGGGAGGCTGAGACTTCCGCTGTTTGTGATATGAACTTGGTGGTGGAATCGCAGCCTTTGCTGTACCTGGGGCAGCAGTTGCCTTTGTGGGACTTGGAGTCTCTTTAGGTACAGGAATGGGTTCCACACCCCTGATGAATATCGTACTAGTTTTTCCCTTATTGAAGAATGAGTTATATCCTAGGCCACTTTTATCATGGGCATGTTGTCCAGTGCTTAGAATTTCTTAGCACCTGCTCGTGTGTTTTGCTTGTGTGCTACAAACAAGGGCTGGAATCGCCCGATATGGCTCCGAAGGCACCCAGAACATAACCAACTCAAAAGGTAGAGATATCATGAGCCCACAACTCCACCTAAGAGGCAAAATAACCACTCAAGACAATATATCATGCCACACATGCATACACACGATCTACACGACTTACGCAACGACAAGTCGCACCCGACGAACTCCACAGTACGGTACATCATACCGTACACAACAGAGAGATAATTCTAAATAATCATCATCGAAACAGAATAACCGGCACAAAACGAAAAATAATTCTAGGCAAAGGGAAACGAAAATCTCGGGTATTACATACTACCATCCCTAAACTTAAACAAAATCATCACAGTGCCACATAACAAAACACAAACGTTCAAACATCAGATATCAAACAAACTCATGACCCCGGACAACACATCGCAAATCAATATGCCGAAATGCCAACTCATCATAAGAACTACAACTGCAACAAATATCAACACGACAAAAGTATCCACTTTAGATAATTACACCAACATAAGAACTACAACTGCAATAAATAGGGCTTACAGTCATAACCAATGAATCACATAACCATATCAATAGAAGACTTATGACCAATACCGATACAATCACGTCCGTAACATACTACACATCGTTGTAGTCAACCATTGATAACACGAGGGGTCCGTTTTGATAATATTATTTGAAAATCTTTGAATTCGTATATTTTTCCAAAATAAAATTTGAAAATACTTTTGACACCTAGGGCTGTTTTACCAAAATCATGAATTATAATTCTTAACCATCTCATTTTCAAAACATTTGCAAAACAACATTCTGAAATATCAATCTCTTCGGAAACAACATCATCAAGACATCCACGACATCACATATCCTCATCACAATAATCAACACACAAGGTAACCACATGTTACCACTCAGCATCATCACAATTAACAACACATGGGTATCCCGTGGTCATGCTCTCTTGGCATCGACCCCCCGAGGTTTCACCGAACCGTCCCCGGGTGGGCAACCCATTCATACATGCACTAACCATTTCTACAAATCAACAATCACATCGGGATAACACCATACAAACCACAAAGCAAATCCAACCCTTACAACACAACAATTGGGTACTCACCCGAAATTTTTCAGTAAAACGATAATATGACAGTAGGGTACTCACATCACGCACACACAGCAGCTTAATGCGCGTTAGGCCTACGATTAGCGTGTGTTAATGAGTTGAAATAATCAAATGCTCTGTCTAGGTTCGTTACCGTGCGCTAATGACGAAATTAGCATGCGCTAACTGACTCATCTCATAAAATATTCCAAGTTTGAATTTAGAGTTTAAATCGAGTAAGATTTTTCATCTTTCACTATTTATTTTTCAAAAATAAAAATCACATTTTTGTTTTAAAATATAAAAAATTATAGCATGAAAGATTTTTAAAATCGTATACTCGAGTTATTTGAAAATAAAACCGATAAGTTAAAATCATTTTCAAAATCCTCTCAAACACGACAAAGGATTAACGGCGATAACATTTTACAAAATGTCCCAAAACACTCAAACACATCTTTCAAATACTGTCACAAGGTTTCATTTAGAAATACAAGGCTGGCTCGCCAAAATTCATACCACTTTTCAAAATCCACATTAAGTCGCCATTTGACCGCACCGTCAAAATATTTTAGAAAATTGAGTTTCCACAATACGCTCAGGTCTATGACATTTTAGGAAATCATTTCCAAGCACGCACGCAACGGATATAATTATCAATATGAACACATTGGTTGCAAATAACAACAATTAGCCAAATACCATCGATTCTGAAACATATGCCTATACGGCATTCGCAATCACCAATTCAATAAACACAACTCGGGGACACTAATTTCAAACATACGTCCAAAAAAGCCATCTATCTGAGTTTCTTAACAAACTAAACCGTTGATACACTATTCAAAAATATCAGTGTTCAAAGTTTCATATCATACACCATTCGGTGTCCAAATTCATCAACAGATCCAGTTCATTAGACACGTAATACACCACATGTATCGAACACTGATTCCATTTCACAATGCACTTGCAACAAACTCAATAAACACAGGATATAATAGAGGTGACTTACATCACAGGTCACACGAAGATGACGATCGCCCACGATACTAATCTCATCCAGCAGCACAGACGACATGACTTGACAACACAAAATTCAACTTGTCACCCGAGACCCGACGACTCGAATGACACGACAAAACACGCCTCAACTCGACCCGACAACCTAGGTTTCCACGACCTAATCTCCGATACCATAAATGTAACACCCCAGAAATCATCCAGGAGTATCACACGCCGTAGATCCTTCTCACAAGGATCTACCAGGCTAAACACTACAAAACGACCACCTTGTTGACCGACTGGGGTCAACTATATAATGACGCGGACCAATAAGGTCACACAACTAATTCAAACCAAAATAAGTTTAATACAACACATACCCACGAAGGGTTAAATACAATACAGCGGAAGTCTGAAAATAATACAATAATACAACGACATCAAACTGAACTCCTCAACTCTTGATTAGTATCACATCCCGTCATCTTCCATGCCGATCCTGTGACTGCTCCCACGAACCAAGGATACCTGAAATGCATGAAATTCATTTCCCCCATTTAAGGGGTTAGCAATTCGAATTTGCCAGTACAAGTATCATAACTATATGAAAAGTAGCAAGCAAATAACAATCACGAATCAGATAAAGACGACCATCCATTAATTATTCCCGAGAGGATTTGGTGTTTATAAAACAAAGCACTTGAAGCATTTGAAAATAGAATCACCATCTCGGGAATTTTAGAAATACAAAGCCTTTAGGACATCGGGTCCTAAGTTTTAAGAATTATATCAAAATGTTAGGGTCTTAACCCAAATCTCATTTCAAATGTCAATAGTTTAACAATACAAAAATATTTCCATGAATCGCTTGGGTCTCAGCCCAATCATTCCATTTTCATAACACTTCCTTTCAAAAGCTTTGTTCATCAAAACATGTTCTCGACTCCGTGATCTACTGTCATGAGTCACCGTAGGTTCATTAACCTACACGGTCTTAACCAAACACAATAATAACAAATATCTATCTCGACTCCTTGATCCGCTGTCACGGGGCACCGTAGGTTCAATAACTCATATGGTCTTAACCAAACACAACAGTCACAATCAATCTCGACTCTGTGATCCATTGTCACGAGTCACCGTAGGTTCAACAACCCACGCGGTCTTAACCAACAGAATCAATCTCAACTCCGTGATCCACTATCACGAGTCACCGTAGGTTCAACAACCCCATGGTATTTACCAAACATAACATCATAATATCAGTTCCGACTCCACGATCCACTGTCACGTGTCATCGTAGGTCCCATAGAACCCACACGGTTGGACGTACTGTGCCCTGACCCCATGATCTTCTGTCAGGTGTCATCGTAGGCCTCGTCAGACCCGCACGATTATACCACAGCACTACATACTAAGTTCCGATCCCGTGATCCACTGCCATGTATCCTCGTAAGTCCCGTCGAACCCGTACGAGTGAACTTAGCATTACAACATATATACAGCAAGCGGTCAAATTTGCCCAGCAGGTGGGTCAAATTTTGGTGGGCCAAAAAGGCCGAGATTTTTGGGCCTAAATATTGAGGCCGTGGCCCATCTTTGGCGGGCTAGCCACCCATGGGCTACAAATTTTTTCTTGCTTACAACTTAATTAACCAAAATATATTAAAAGTATAAATAATATGATAGAAATATATTTTCAACTATTTTAAAAAGTTCAAACATCAATTTCAATACTATTAAAACCGTTAGATTCTTGCACTACTACCAATGATGGAAAGTAGCTCATCACTTGGTCCATTATCTGTATTCGATAGCAAAATATCAATACAAAAATCTAAACAAAATCAACTTTAAATTGAAATAAGTTACGGTGTAAGGTTATACCCATTAATCTTAGCCTAATTAATTAATATTTATTAGTTATTAAATTTTTCATGTGCCTCACAGGCGCCAGTGGTGGGCCTTCTGGTAGGCGGGCCAAATGCAGGCGGGCCAAAAAGGCCCAAGTTTCTATGGGCTAAAAAAGTAAAGCCCAAAGCCCATTTATTCATGGGTGGGCTGGGCCGGCCCGTGGGCCTGGGCCACTTTTGCCAGGTCTAACAACATACAACATTAACGTTCAAATTTCTTCAACAGTGGACACGGTCAATCAATCACATTGATCACCACAACATTACGCATCCAACACACATAACACAATCTCAACAATCCAACCATAATTATCAACAACACACATCCAACATATCTCATGATCAATACACAACACAGTACACAACTATGTGCACTACCAATCCAACACAATCACAATCCAACAAAGTTCCACAACATTACGCATACCAAAGTAACACGAACATCGCCAAACATTCATAACAAGTAAATCATAAGCAATTCATACGGGTTATGTTTACAAAGATAAAACAATCATCACAACCCAACACGTAATCACTATTTACAGGATACAAATCGTATAAGCAAGATATTTGCCTCGGAAATCAACACGCGAATGCCTCGACGAACACGGATCAACCGAACAGACCCAAAAACCTACAACCTCCGCGAGAAATCAACAACAACACAATCACTACGAGAATAACAACTAATAACGATGGAAAACGCACCCAAACCCCGACGAGAAATCCATTGAAGCATTTAATCAAACATTAAATGTTCAAGGTTTCTCAAGAACACAAAAATCACGATCCGGATTAAATGAAACCGAAATATGGATACAATCCATATGATATGTTCAACAACATCAAAACATCAACCAATTCATCATAATCGGACTAGAATCGAAATCAAGCACAAAAACTCCAAAACAGTTGAAAGAGGATTTATAAGAATTACCTCAATCCGGACGAAGAATCAACAAAGGATGACGTTACTGATGATGATTTGCAACCCTTGTCAAATCGCCCAATACCGAGAGAGAAACGAGAGAGAGATGTGAAATGAGGCTGAAAAACGCGACGGTCCCATTTATACCCACAGAGACGCACGACCACACACGACCAAATGCTCGTGCGTTTGGTCATGCGCTGGGCCGCTGCCCAGCTCCTGCTGTCACGCACGATCAGCACGCACGAGCACCTGCTCGTGTGGCTTGCTCGTGCGTCCCTGTCCTGAGCCAAAGTTCACTGCCCGAGCACTGGGGTGCTGCACGAGCTCGGTACAAGAATCTGCTCGTGTGTTTTGCTCCTGTGCTACAAACAAGGGCTAGAATCGAGCCCGATACGGCTTCGAAGGCATCCAGAACATAACCAACTCAAAAGGGAGAGATATCATGAGGCCACGACACCAACTAAGAGGCAAAACAACAACTTAGTACAACATATCGTGCCACACATACATACACACGATATGCACGACTTACGTAACGACAAGTCGCACCGACGAACTCCACAACACGGTATATCATACCGTACACAACAGAGAGATAATTCTAAATAATCATCATCGAAACAGAATAACCGGCACAAAACGAAAAATAATTGTAGGCAAATGAAAATGAAAATATCGAGTATTACACCCAAGCCCAAGCCCACGCCCAAGCCCACGCACGAGCCAAGCCGAGCCGAGCCAGGCGGCGGGCGGCGGCAGCGCGCGTGTAGTCTTTGCATCGTTGGCCCACTAGTGTATACTACTAGCTTGTTGAACTACCCATGCACCTTCTTACTAATAAACTAGTCAAGTAGGCTTTATTTTTCAATGTGGGATAACTTTCCATACCCACTTTAACTCTTCACCATTTCAATTAAATAACCAACTTTAATCATTTATTTCTCATTCACCGAAAATCGGTTTTGTGAAAAATAAAATCCTACGTCCATCTTCTCGAAATGTAGATTCACAATTTATTAATTAATTCCCAAAACTTAAATATTTTATTATTATTAAATTGGTTTAAATTGAGTCAAAACTTATTTTTCTAAAATCAATTTCCAACACTATTTGCTTCCAGAATATATAATAAATACAACATCACTACAAACCTTCATTTATTCCAATCTTCATTTCATCTCATTCTCTTCAACTTTCATCTCAATCATCAAGTTAACTTCTAAATTATTTTTTATTTTGTTAATAATTTAACTTATAATATTTTTTGTTTATACTAACTTATTAATTTTTTTTTTATTTTGCAGGATTTTTATTTATTTAAATATGAGTGACTTATATTTTTTTAAATATTGTTTCAATATAACATAATGTGATTTATTTCTTTTTTAAATCAATTTTACAAAAATAATGATATTTATTTTTTAATTAAAAAAAATTAGTATAATATAGTTTATTTTTTTAATAAGATATATATATATATAGTTGAAATTAGCCAAAACTATTTTTGGCTAATTTCAACTTTTTTCAAAATGAAAGTATATGTGACGTTAATATATTGTAACTATACGTTGAAATTTTAGGGTCGCAAAACTGATGCAAGAAATATAGAACAGTTTATTATATTCTTTAGTGACACCTTGTTCACGAAAATGAATTTAACAAATTAAAAATATGGCCCGTTTTGGCACATGTGTCGCAAAGATAAACAATTTAAAATTGCTGGCATTTATTTGGCGACACATTTGTGACGCCAAAACTTATATGTAGTATTATATTCATACGGTTTTAGCTTCACTTATGTGAAGCTAAAGTAATTATTTCATTTGTTGAGGATATTTCTTTAGCTTCACATAATTGAAGTTAATGTTACTTTTTTTAACTTCATGTGGTCAAACCTTGAAGCTAAGGTTTGTTTAGCTTCAGCTTTAACTTCTTTGGCTTCACATATTGGCTTCACATATGTGAAGTTAAAACACAAAAGCTTCAAGGTCATTGACTTTACCCTTTTGTGAAGCCAATAGGGCTAATTTTTAGTAGTGAATTTTAGAATATAAATTTTGATCAAAATTTAGATATTAATATTTTGTTTTAAAAGTAACTATTCAATTAGAACAAAATTATAGTTTTAAAATGTGACTCTTCAAGTAGAACACAAAAGTTATTCGTAAGGACTGTTTATTAATACACTTCATTCTATTTACTAACTACTCTCCACCCTATTTTGACCTACTATCACCAACACCCATGTCCTCCTAGAGGAGTTGGTCACAAGTTCTCAAATTGAGTTCTTGTGTGGGGATTACCTCAAGTTCGAACCTGGGCTTAGAATTTCAATAGGGAATAGGTTTACCGCTGAAGCAAACGTTTAAAAAAAAAAATATTTGTATATATTATAAATACTCAAGTTTTTTGTGCAATCTCATGGCTTATGCCTAGGTGTAATTTTTTGAGTTTTCTGGCCAATTTTGAGATTTTTAAAACATAAAAATAATTAAATATATAATTAAAACTAAAATATGTGATTTATATGGATGTTTAATTTTGATTTGTCCAATAATTACGGTTGTTCTCATATGCTGTTTATATTTTAATTAAGAGTTGTATGGATGTCTAAGTTCTTGATTTTAATATTTTGTGTAAGTTTTCTGTCAATAGTATAATTACGAGTAACATTATATTTTAAATTCATTCATATATTAATTGTGATTGGCGATGAATATGGCTTTTTATTTTTATAATAAATTTAATGTCCAAATAATTGAATTAATTTTCAAAATAAAAAATATAAAAAATAAAAAATAGTACGTACAAATAGTTTTTATGTAACATAAATTGATGAAGGAAAACATAGCTCACTGGCAACATGCTACTTCCTATATCACATAGACGCGGGTTCGAATCCCGCGTCGGCCACTGAGCTATGTTTTTTGATTTTTTTTGCAGTTTAACACGCATTGGCGTCACATGAGTGACGCCTTTCTAAAAGCACTGATAGGTGTACATTTTAGCTTCATATATGTGAAGCTAATGATGTTGAAAACATTGGTGTCACATATGTGAAGCCAATGTATAAATTAATAATATATAATAATTAACATTAGCATCACATATGTGACGCTAATACCTTAATTATTTGTAATATGTATTATTAACCGTGTAACCTCTTTAAATTAATACTCGATAAATTAATAAACTCTATAAAATTAATAAATATTTTAATGCCTTAATTAGATGTTAGGATTTTCACATATTTTTACCTTTCTCTTAATATTTTGTTGAATTTATGGATCAAAATTTTGCGATTTAACTTTCCTTAAATTCTCACGGAATATGACTAAAAGGGAACAAAAAATTAAAAAGCCATATTCATCGTCAATCACAATTAATATATGAAAGCATTAAAATATAATATTAATATTACTTAAACTATTGACGGAAACTTATGCGGGGGCTAAAGAAGCTGACGCTTCAATGTTTGACCGGTGAAGCTAAAGAATTAAACTTTAGCGTCAACAATGTGAAGCTAAAGCGAATGTAAAGCAATTACCCCAACTACATTAGCTTCATATGGGTTAAGCTAAAGCCAACGTAGGGAATATTATTTTTTAAGCTTTGGCGTCAAATAGGTGACGCCAAAGATAGTCCAGCAATTTTAAATATTATATCTTTATTGTCACATGTGTGACGCCAAAGAAAGTCAGATGATTTTAATTATTATATCTTTGGCATCAGATGTGTGACGCCAGAGAAAGTCCATCAATTATAAATAATATATGTTTAGCGTGACATACGTGACGCTAAAGATATTCGTTTAAAATAAAAAATGAAATTAGCCAGAACGAATTTCTGGCTAATTTCAGGTTTTCGTTCTGGCTAATTTCATGTGTGTGTGTGTGTATGTGTGTGTGTATATATATATATATATAGGGATTGACAATGGGAAACACTCTTAATGGTGAAATCTAGAAACCAATTGCATTATTAAGTAATTTTATTGCATATTTGTTATTATTTGTTGCATCAAGCTGGTCGCTAGTATATGCAACAAATAATGCAATAAAAAAATACATAAATGCATATAATTCTACTCATCTACAACCGTTAGATCACTAATATCAATGGCCTACAAAAGTTTCTAGATTTAACAAGGTAATTAGTTTTCATATGATCTATTTCCTATATATATATATATATATATATATAAATTTAATCATAAATATTTTTGAAATATATTTTTTGTTGTAATTAGAAAATATGGCAAAAGCTACACTTCTAATTATTATTAAAAAATAATTATACTATACTAAAAAGATATTTATTTAATTAGAAAATAAATATAATCATTTTTTTTATGTTTCAATAATATTAATATTGTAATTAACTTATATTTAAATAAATAAAAATCCTGCAAAAGAAAGAAAAAAACAAAAATATTAAAAGTTAGTAGAAACAAAAAATAATATAAGTGAAATAATCAACAAAATTGAAAATAATTTAGAAATTAACTTGAAGATTGAGAGATGAAAGTTGAAGAAATGAGATGAAATATGAATTAGAATTTTGGAATGAAGGAAGGTTTGTAGTGATGTTGTATTTATAATATATTTTGAAACACAATAGCTTCACATATGTGAAGCTAAAGTATTTTACTAAATTCGAATTTCCCCGCGGCTACGCCAAAAATTTCAAACTTCCGCCAATTTTTTTTAAAATATCCGTATTGGCGTCACATATGTGACGCCTTTAGTAAGATAATTCTGTCCTGCACATTAGCTTCACATATGTGAAGCTAAAACTTGTCAACCACCATATCCGCGTGCGCCACCTACCGCCTCCGAAATTATTCTAATATTATTCTTTGGCTTCACATATGTGAAGCTAATATCTGATTGAGTATATTATATAACTCAGTTTGAGAGATGAACGCGATATATACATCGTTTTTTTTCTGAAGCCAACTAAATTTTATAAATATACATCATTTTTTTCTGAATTTTTTTCCAGAATATATATTCAAGGATATATTGAGCATTTTAAGCATTATTTAAGCAAGTCTATATCTATTAATTGCTAGAATAATATATCTATTTAAGTTAAAGTTTAAATAATATATATTAATTTACATTGGCTTCACATTATTTAAGCAAGTCTATATCTATTAATTGCTAAAATTTCGGATCATATTAATTGTGTGTTTAGCTTTTCACATTTAATAAATTCCTTAATTCTTAATTAAATTATTTAGCTTTTCTTATATTTTAACTTTTCTTTTATTATTTTGCAAAAATAATATGTGAAATATTTTTTCGTCAAAATTTTTGGGCAATCTTTTGCTTTTAATTACTATCATATCATATATATCTATCTATCTATATATATATATATATATATATATATATATATTCTGACTGATATATATTTATATTTGTATATATTATAAATACTCAAGTTTTTTGTGCAATCTCATGGCTTATGCCTCGGTGTAATTTTTTGAGTTTTCTGGCCAATTTTGAGATTTTTAAAACATAAAAATAATTAAATATATAATTAAAAGTAAAATATGTGATTTATATGGATGTTTAATTTTGATTTACGGTTGTTCTCATATGCTGTTTATATTTTAATTAAGAGTTGTATGGATGTCTAAGTTCTTGATTTTAATATTTCGTGTAAGTTTTCTGTCAATAGTTTAATTACGAGTAACATTATATTTTAAATTCATTCATATATTAATTGTGATTGGCGATGAATATAAATTTAATGTCCAAATAATTGAATTAATTTTAAAAATAAAAAAATATAAAAAATAAAAATAGTACGTACAAATAGTTTTTATGTAACATAAATTGATGAATGAAAATATAACTCAGTGGCAACATGCTACTTTTTTTTTTCTCACACACGCACACGAGGGGGATCGTCCCCTGTCCTGAGTACCCCCCAAGAGGCTCGAGCTCACCCCCAATTTGGAGGTAAGTTTGCCAGCATGACCTGATCGCCTCATTGTCCCCCGCTTGGTTACACGCCCGCGCTTACTGGGCCCGGTCAGGGTTAATGATACTTCCTATATCACATTGACGCGGGTTCGAATCCCGCGTCGGCCACTGAGCTATGTTTTTTTATTTTTTTTGCAGTTTAACACGCATTGGCGTCACATGAGTGACACCTTTGTAAAAGCACTGGTAGGTGTACATTTTAGCTTCACATATGTGAAGCTAATGATGTTGAAAACATTAGTGTCACATATGTGAAGCCAATGTATAAATTAATAATATATAATAATTAACATTAGCATCACATATGTGACGCTAATACCTTAATTATTTGTAATATGTATTATTAACCGTGTAACCTCTTTAAATTAATACTCGATAAATTAGTAAACTCTATAAAATTAATAAATATTTTAATGCCTTAATTATATGTTAGGATTTTCACATATTTTTACCTTCATTATTTTGCTGAATTTATGATCAAAATTTTGCGATTTAACTTTCCTTAAATTCTCACGGAATATGACTAAAAGGGAACAAAAAATTAAAAAGCCATATTCATCGTCAATCACAATTAATATATGAAAGCATTAAAATATAATATTAATATTACTTAAACTATTGACGGAAACTTATGCGGGACATACAATCAAAAATTTTGGTAAATCTTTGAAATGCTAATAAAATATAGAAACAACCGTCATTATTGAACAATCAAAATTAAACATCCATATAAATCATATGTTAGGTTTAATTATAGGTTCAATTAGTTTTATTTAAAAAAATCTCAAAAGTGGCAAAAAAAACTCAAAAAATTATACATATGAAACAATTAACAACACCTTTACTATTTTTTTTAATAAACAAGGGCATCACATATGTGACACCTTTACTTTTTCTTTTATAAAAACAAGGATGTCACGGATGGTGACGCTAAAGGAACGGACTCTTTTGACTTTTAGCGTCGCATTAGTGACGTAAATGCAGGATTAAACTTAAAAAAGGAAATATTTTACAATAGCTTTACATATGTGAAGCCTTTATTAACCATCTGTTGACCACTTACTCTAAAATTTAAGGCGTCACATATGTGACGCCTTTGTGTATTATTTTTGTCACTCTTTCTTCTTTAGCTTCACTTCTTTTTGTGAAGCTAATAATGTAAAGCCATTGTAGCTGTTTTTTAGTAGTGTAATAGCTAGCTAGCTCTATATAATGTCATCAAAACTCGTCTTGTGTTTTGCTTGGATATATAGCATGGAGCAATGTGATGAGCTTGTGTAGGGTGAAAAAACCATAATATAATAATCTCATCAAAGCATCTTATAAGATGGATGTTTCTTAGTAATGAAATGAATATATATATACAGGGCCGGTCCAATAGTTTTGGATGCTCTGGGCGAAGGGCGAAAAATATGCCCTTTAATTTAAGAAACTAATAACACAATTTTTTGAAGGGGTTTGGAACCTAGTCAAGCTAGGCGGCTCATCCCCACGCCGATTATTATTAAAAAGAAAAGTTACAATGGGGGACATAACAAAACCCCGAAAAACAAAACAAACATAATATCACCTAAAACGATGTCTTTTTGCATTTCGTGAAGCAAAATCTTCAACTAATCTCTCATAGTCAACATTCGCTAAAAACTTACTTTCGATGCTCAAAATTGCTAACCCGTTAAGCCTCTCTTGACTCATTAGGATTTTCAATGGGTTTTTCTTGTCTATCAAAAAATCTATTTAATGATCCATGTAAAGATTGAGCAATTTCTTGTTGTTTTTTCTTTCTTTTTCGATTTTGAGCTCCGGATGGTTGTGATCTAGGAAACATTTTTCAACAAGTAATCAAGCAACTAAGCAAAAATACCAAATAATACCAAGTAATACGGTCCTACTAATACCAAGCAAATAAGAAAATAATACCAAGTAATTTAGCAAATAATATCAAGAAATAAAATAAAAAATTTACTTGAAAGGAAAAAATGGAAAGAAAACACCTGGGGTTGGGGATTGTGGCCTGGCCGATTGGATGAAACGGGCGAGAGGCGGAAGCGGCGACTGTGGTCACCAGCTCACGGCCGCCTGCTGTGGATTCAGCAGAAGAAACAATGGTGCCAGGTGTGGTGTCGGTCAGGGCCAGTCGCCAGTCGGTGTTGATTTGTGAGAGACGAGTAAGAGAGAGAGTCAGACGAGAGAGAGAGAGGGGAAATCCAGACCAGAGGCGAGAGAGAGACTGGAGAGGAACGTTTAAAAAAAAAAACTAAATATACTACTACTAGGTGGGTTTTGGGCCGGTGATGCCCCTTGGGCTGGTGCTGCCCTGGGCGGAGGCCCATTTGGCCCACTATGTGGGCCGGCCCTGTATATATATAACTTTTGATGCATCAGGGGTTGGTGGTTCCGATGACATGGCCGGTCGATGGAAAGGCTGGTGAGCTGCTGGCCACCCAACTAGCAGCTCTCAGTTTGAGGGATGAGCCTACTGCTGAGATAGGATCATTCACAGGAACAAGGTATATATAATATAATTGGGAAATAGGATATCCTGCTTTTTTTCTTCAAATATTTCAGTTGTCAATTTTATTTCAAGTAGATAGGATTTAGATTATTTTAGTCTTGTGTCAGTTAGCTTATCATCAAAATAATTATCTTATGGATAAAATAAATCATAAAATCACCTATGAGCTTTACCTTTTTTTTTTTAATATAGACTAACAACTAAACAACAATCCCCTTAAACAAATAAGTTTTAAATAAGTAATAATCCAAGTTAAACAATCTAATAACATAAGTTCAACAATAAAAACATAAAATAAACATATTATTTCACACTTATAATTTTAAATTAAAATGAAATCTACACTTTCTTTTTTGTTTTCCACGTATCATTTTTATATTAAAGAAATTTATTTGGAATATCATTTATATCCTCATCATGTTATTCTTTTTTGGTCTGCCCACATACATTCCCAAAGCGCAAAAGGCGTACGCTGCGCGCAAAATGCATGAGCTCTGAAAAGAGGTGTGTGCTTAATATGCTCTGCGCATATCTATGCACGCCTTGAGGCGTTTTCTCGCAAAGGCACCCCAACGCATGCCTTAAAGTGAGCTCTGCATCGCTTTTTTAAACATTGATAAATTCCTTCACATTAGGTTGGTGCAATTTGTAAAATATAAATATTTGCCATTTTGGTATATGTAATATCAAAATTGTCGATTTTTTTTTAATATTTCGCACCAAAGGCTAAATTTCTTGGTCACAATTTCATCTTTTTAAAAGAATGCCATTGTCTCATATTTTTGAAATGGAATATGAGACTTATTTTAATTTTGTCCTCTGTTTTACCACTAAAATACATAATAGGGGTACTTGGAATAGGAGCAGATATGGTGGTGGGAGAAGCAGCAATAGGAACCGGAAGCGCAACAACTAGATGAAGATTAATTCATCTCATATTGCAACAGCTACAATGTATTGTTTTTGGTACCTGTGTTTTTTAGCCAAATGAATGGTTGATTAATATTGTACCACTGATTCATACTATAATTTTCGTATCACTTCCCAACATAATGAAGCCCAAGGTGCAGTTTATGATGATGAATGGTTAATTAGTGTGGTCGGTCAATATTTTCTCTTGACAGTGCCACTCATGAATATTGCAAGAAGGGCGTAGAAATCACTTTACTATTTTGACCGCCGTTAAAAGGTGGCTATGCACTTCAATTTTGTAGCCCGAAAAAACTAGGTCTTTTGAGCCTTTTATGTTATAGCATCTTAAATATTTTGAATCTTATTTATATCAATTATATTACATGTTCACTAAATGTAATTTTGTACAATCTTTTCTACGTGACAAGTTCGAAATATTACGTCAAATTTTTGAAAGTAATGAGACTATAAGATGAGATTAGTTGATCGTTTTGTATTGCATATGATATGTCTTACACTGACTCACGCCACACAAAGATAATAACAACACAGACATAGTCCTCGGGACCATATCAATCGTGCGCCCAAGTCCTCATGACTTGACGTCTCGAATCACAATGAACAATTACCCAGATTATCACAAAAATCTCGGGCACAACACCAAAAGAAAAGAAAAAAACGCATCAAACGACCCCAGGTCTCAAGGTTCTCAATTACTATCATTACAAGATAGATCGACAACAAATGATTCACAAACACAATACTATATTCTAGGCCTCGCTGAGAGAAAGGATGATCTGGCAGTCAATTTTATCATGAATCATCGTCTCAGTTCGTGTATGTGTCTTGATACTTGTTGTCCCTCAGTCTCGACCAGGTTGTTCCGTGATGAAAGACATAGAAAATCTGAGGTATACTCCGCCACCATCTTTTGTCCTTGAATCAACGTCCGATATTGATGGAATAATAATTATTCATAATCTGGAGGAAGAAATCTGTCCATCATCATTCGTTTCATCTTCATTCATAATCTGATCGGATGTTTCCCCAAAAGACGCTGTTGGTTTTGTTCTTGTGCCCACCACGACGACGCTCCTCCTTTCAGGCAATTTGCTACCAGCTTGGCTTGCTTTGCTTCTGGAATTTCAGCGAAGTCGAAGAACCGCTCCACCTCGGCTACCCAAGCAAAAAACCCTTCAACGTTAAAATTTCCATTGAAGGGAGGAAGATCTAGCTTCAATCGAAATTCTTCATGCCTGTATCGATTTTCTCTTCGGTTGGGGTTTCTTTGAAGAGCCCCTTGTAACTCTTCGTTTGATGATGAATCTTCGTAGACTAGGTTCATGCGTACACAGGAATATTACGAGATTCAACCGGAAGGCCCTGAGCAATTCTCCGAGCTCTTTCTCCTGCTTGCTTACCCTGTATGCATGGCTGCTCTAATCGCCCAACACGAATATTCATGCCTTGGACTACTGCAGCTAACTTCTGAACCTCCCTGATCATGTCAGCGAGGGTTTGTCGTTGGTAGCCATGACCAAGGAAAAACCTAGGTCTCTGATACCACTTGACACAGGATGAGAATCGCGGAAGACAAACGTTCTACAACGAAAAGAAATTTATTTTAAAACTGGAAAACACTAATATGAATAATCAATAAAATCCTGAACAACCAAACAACTAGTAAAGATCTAAAACTAATCCTAGTTGAATAAGGAATCAAAGTCCTAAAAGAACTAAAATACTGAATTTGTATAAGGAATCAAAATCTTACTTGAATAAGGAATCAAAGTCCTAAAATAACTAAAATACTAAACCTCTTCCACATCAAAAGCCTATGAATGGTCTTTCAAACTCAGGAGCACAATATGGATTACAGTCGATAGCAAGGCCTAAACAGTTTCAATTTCACATAAGCTCCACTATTTAATGTACCCACCTTCAATGTTATCACTAAATACAACAATTGGATTCTCTACTTTCAGATCTTCATCAATGCGATTGATTGATTGATCTTTATAGGAATTGTGATCACTCAGATTAATTATCCTTATCCTCTTCCTTCTCCAGATCAACACTATTTGACTATAGAGATTCACCATTTTCAGCGAGGGCGAATCACTACATTCAACAATTTCTTCAACAATATGCTTTCTTCCCCATCTAAGTCATCATTTTCAGTTAACTCTGGAAATCAAATACTCTCTCCGTCCCACAGGAGCTTGCACACCTGCCTTATTCGTCTGTCCCACAGAAGTTTGCACACCCATAAATGGTAAAAAAAATTATTTTTAACACCGTCACTATACACAATTATTTACACAATTGTCATTACTTTTTCAACTCAATTAACACACTCCCTTACTTCACTTACACATGAGTTACCTTTTATACTCTCCCTTTAAATTGGTCAACTCTTCAAAAATATATTTTTTTAATCTCCGTGCCCAGTCAGCTGTGTAGACTGCTCTGGGACGGAGGGAGTATTATTCATGAACTTCTGTCACATATGAGTTATTTATCGATTCTATTTTGAGAACTTTACACTTCAGTCTCCAAATTAAATCACATTCCCTGAAATAATAAACTTTTATAGCCTCCAAATTAATTTTCCTGAAATAATAAAATTTCATGGCGTGCAATCTTTTAAAAGATTAAAATAACCAAACAAATGAAAATTGGATCACGAAAAAAAAAGAATTTGCTGACTTCTAAAATAATTAATGGAAACATCAACGTTCAAGCAACTTCCGTCAACTTACATCAATCGGGGACCACGTGAATACGTTTTTTAATAGTTTAGGTCCTTGTTAAAATTCATATATATACACACACATTAATGTCACTTGACCAATGTCAATAGGGGATCATCCTAAGAGTTGCACAAGCATTTCTCAAACATGAGTGTGAGACGATCATAAATAAAATTGTTATTGCCGATGGATAATCATAAATAATAACCAAACAAAAAATTCATGTTAAAATGTTTCAGAATATGTAATCTCTCTCTATTTAAATATACCCATCAATGAGAATAAACAACATCTTCTACCCTAATTATTGTTTTCTTTACGTTTACTACAACACCTTATAGGAAAAAAATGTTTCGAAAATCACAAAAAAAAAAAAAGACAATTTTTTCCTATTCTCCAAAAATCGTCCGAAATTCAAAAAAAAATCTGAAACCCTAAACCCAGGGCCGTCTTCTTCTTCCCCGCGAGCAACCAGGCGTCAGATCCGCAGCCTCCATCCTGCACCACCTCGCCATCTACACACAATAGAGGCTGTGTTCCTCAACCACCCCTCCACATCGCATCCATCAACCCTAATTCCCGCTGCCTGTAGCGCAACTGCGATGCCGCCGAACTGTAGCCGCTCCAATTCCGACCAGAACCTGAAATCTGGTTCAGATCCACCGCGTCGTCGCTCCATCAGGATCTTCCACTGCTACTCATTCTAAGCTCCCTGATCCGTCCGACGCAAAACAGTGCATCTCGAATTCTTAACCATCACACGGGATCGGTCTTCTCCCAAACCACCACCAGAAAACTCATTCCTGGAACTTGGTCGAACCCCCGAAACCGCAACAACCCTCCTTTACCGCACAAAAGCTATATACATTGAAGATTTATAGATATTGCAAATCAGCCCCTAATAGTATAACGAAGATGAAAAACAAAGTGTCGAGAGACAACAAAGAAAAAGCGACGGAACCCTTTCTTCATGAGAACTGCAATTAAATTAGTTATATATTTCTCTGTTTCTGAATATTACAAATTAATCCTATACTCATGTCTTGCAAGAGAATCTTTTAATTTTGGAGAGGAATCAAGATTTTTTATTGAGGAATCAAGCGGACAGTTGGAACGACCGATGCAATATCATCCAAGAAACTCGAAGGTATGCCATAGGAAAGAATCGTATCTTTCTTATAAGGTACACAAGCTTGTGTTTCAACGACAGGTAAGCCGAATAACTCTATTATTTGCTTTGCGTGCAATTAATATACTTTTGGATGATCGCATGTTAATTTAGAATTTCTTATTTTAAGCATAAATCAACCAAATTGCTTAAATCATAATTCACTTGAATTAATTAATTACGCCATAATATACTTATTTGACTGCATAATGTATATATAGATATATCATGTAGGAATTATATGTAACACCCCAGAGTCATCCGGGAATATTACAGCGCCGTGGGCCCCGCGCCGGAACCCACAAGGCTAAATGACATTGTAACAAACATTTCAAATACGTCCAGGCGGCGATGATGGTAATTTCTTTTAAAAATATTCGAAGACTTTATATAATTCATTTATGAAACACCATCGTAAAATCTCATTTGGAAGTACAAGGCCAAAATGCCATAACTCAACAGATTCAAAAGTATACGTTAAGCCACCGCTTATACGTACTGACAAAATAGTTTAGAAAACGATTTTCCAAAATAACCTGAGTTGCAAAATAACAAAAAGGCCATTTAAAAATACTCACGCAAAACAGTTAAAAATACTTTTGCAACGAAAAATAACACTTGTCAAAGTACTCGATTCACAAACACACGCCATAGCCAATATCGTCCGAGAAGCTCATCTCTTCACGACCGCTACAAGCTCAAACTCCGAGTACCTAAAAATAAAGCCCATGACGGGGTCAGCCATAATATCCAACAATGATAACGATCATATCACGTCAATAATTACTTACCAATGAAACTATCAAGTAAGAATACTACCAATGGAATCTTACCACCATCCTTACCAACACGTGAGAATCCTCATTAAAATAATCCTTACCATATTCCACATCTCGTATTTTCAATAACACAATGAACTCATACACAAACATCTGTATTGTATCTCAAACAACACCTAAGATTCTCAAAACATCATCATAACTCACCAATACGGAACATACCAACTCTGACCAGTCCAATCCATCGGCTAAAGTATACTAGCCGTCGGCTAAACATTAAAAAGTATACTAGCCGTCGGCGCTAAACATTAAAAAGTTGTCGGCTAAAGTCTCGTAGTCGTCGGCTAAACTACAGAACTTTAGCCGACGACTAGCTGGACTTTAGCCGACGATAAAAAGCAAAGTCGTCGGCTAAACTACTTTAGCCGACAATAAGTAAGCCGTCGGCTAAACTTGCTGACTTTAGCCGACGACGTTGACCGGCCGTCGGTCGTTCTCCGGCTAATCGTCGGCTAAAGTGTTATTTTTAGTAGTGTGAGGAGTTAATTTTGTTGGCTTAATCTGGACAAATGACCAAAATGAGATGTGCAATTAAGCCACTAAGCCACTGTATTTTTCATTAAGTTGCAAGTAAACATTCTAAAATATCTGTGCAAATAAGCTTAATCAACCATTAAGCTGGATGTGGCCATGTGACGGTCTGACACATGGTGGTCCCGGACCGGGCCCATATGTGGGGCGGGTTGGGCCGGGCTGGGCCTGGGACGGAAGGCCGAAGCCCATCGCCCACACGCCCAGGATTGTATGTGGCCGAGCTGGGCCGGGCCTATATTAAAAAAGAAAATCTTTGAATTTAAGAAAAAAACTATTTTGATTAAATTAAAAAATCAATTTAAAAAAAAAATCTGTTTTGAACCTTTAAAATAATTTGTTAACATTAGTTAAAAAATCAATTTACAAAAATATGTTTTAAATTTTTTTAAAAAAAAATTGTTAACTTTAAATTAAAATTTTAATTTAAAAAAGAGGATTAGTTGTTGCTTGTTTTTATCTCATATTTTTGTTATGTAATACTCCATCCGTCCCACAAAACTGTGCTCATTTTGACTTTTATTGGTCAACATTCATAAACTTTGACCATGAATTACAACCAATATATAAAAAAAATGTAGTAATGTAAGTACTTATCTGATTTGTCTTAATGCGTATTTTCTAAATATTATTTTTTTATAATTTTTATTCATATATAATTGAAATTATTAATGGTCAAATGTGTATTTGGAGAGACCGGTCAAAGTCAAAATGAGCAAAATTTTGTGGGACGGATGGAGTATTTAAATTTAAGAAAAAAGGAGATTGACGAGGATTTGTTCGGAAAATATTTTTCTTATATTAATATTTATACTATTATCTTATGAAAAAAAAATTATATTATTGCTGTTTTAAATGCGGAGTAAACGAAGAGTCCCATGCAGTGTAGACTGGAGAGTGAAGTAAAACGAAGAGTCCCTTAATTATCATTCCCCAGACTTTTTAACCCATTTTCTCCCTTTTTAGCTTCAACACCTCTGAAACTGCAGATATATTGAGGGGAAAGCTGAAAAGGGCTTTTTGCCTTATTCTTGTTTTCACGTTTGCTCTTGGAAGTCTCTCTACCTATACGAGCAAGGTTATCAATTTTGTCCTAATTAAGGCGAAGAGATGATGGTGGGATCTAACTCTAAGATGAAGAAGAAGAAGAAAGAAGATGAAGCTCCTCCGGGATTACAAGATATTGTTTTCTCTTGGTCCATACCGGTTATAATGAACCAAAATCTTTACATGGATAAGGTCTGTGATCAATCTATATATCTTCTCTTGCATTCTCAATGTTACTACGCTGTTCTTCTTTGTTTGACACTAGTAAAACAAAAATATTATATATGCTCGATGTTATGGCTACTTCTTTGTCATGTACATTGTCTTGAGCCACTTGTATAATATGACGGCAGGTTAATTGTATTCCCGACACTTTCTCCTCTGCACAGCATTACTTGAAGTCGTTTATCAACCCACTTATTGAAGAGACACATGAAGATATTCGTTCCAGTATGATGAATGTGCGCTCTGCACCAGCACGTGAAATATTTCATGTTGAAAAACATAAGAAATTCAAGCTTCCTAAGAACTTGCTGTACTCTGTAACTTTAAAAAATAGTGAAAAAACACAAGGGATGTATGAACCTGAGTGTGGGGATTTGATCGCGTTAACGGAGGTCATACCAAAGTGTATCGATGACTTGAATGGATCTAAAAGATCGTACCTCGTTGCTTTAGTTCAAGGTACAGATGATGAGGCCCCTCTGAAGATTGTTATCCTATCTTCCAAGCCTTTTGTTTTTGAAAAACCAGATAAAGAGAAGGGTGTAAAGGGGGACACCCTCTTTGCGGTGTATCTTACCAACATGACAACAAACACACGGATATGGAACGCGCTGCATCCAGGCGAAGGAGGAAATATGAGCATCATCAACTCTGTGCTTAACGTTAATCCATCTGTTGTAAGATTGATTTACTGAAGATAGATTTGCTCTTTATTAGTGCAACCAAGATATTGATTTGTTGCATCTAATATAGTTAGTTGCCACTTATTCATACATGCAGATAGAAGAGAATTGTACATTTTGCTCATCTGACGAAACTAAGGGTATTAAGCTGTCAGCGTCAAAGGAAGCCATTAACTCACTGGGGCTTAATGATTCCCAAAGAGATGCTGTTTTGGACAGCATAGCACTAGCGGAATGCCGTCATCAAAACAGAGTGAAGCTGTTGTGGGGTCCACCCGGAACCGGGAAAACGAAAACAATTGCGTCGTTGGTATTCACATTGTTAGGAATGAGGCGTAGGACACTGGCTTGTGCTCCGACGAACGTTGCCGTGCTCGGAGTGGCAAAGCGCTTGATGAGCTGTTTCAATGGAAATTTGATGCACGGCGGATATGGATTAGGGGATGTAGTTTTGTTGGGAAACGGGAAGAGAATGAAGATCGATGAGCACGGAGACCTCCATGATATATTTCTCGATTACCGTGTACTAGTTCTAGCTGATTGTTTTGCCCCACTATCTGGATGGAAAGGTAGTCTCGGGAAGATGATAGACCTACTTGAAGATCCCCAAGGCCAGTATCAACGGTATCTGGACCAACAGAAAAATGACGATGCTAGTGATGGTAGTGCTGATAGCGATGACGAAGATGAGAAAAAAAGTTACGAGGAAAATCAAGTCTTTGGGCGGGGGATGTTAAGCGGCATGCAAGAATATTCCAAAGAAACTTTAAAAAGGAATTTGTTGAAGAAATTAATCATTCAGAACATACAGGATGAAAAGAAAAAAGGAAAACAAGGGAAGAAAAGAAGCAAATCCAAGTGTGATGATGGGAAGGACTCCAACAGCAAAAACAAGAATTCAGTGGCAGACGAAAAACTGAACATTCTGTTGACATTTGAGGAATTCGTTGCCAAGACACTCGCCTTTGTTCGGGAGCGGTTAATCTTTTGTATAATGGTGCTGTGTACGCATATGCCTACCTCATGCCTTCCTTTGAAAATTCTGAAGAAAATGATTAAGGTCCTTGATTTCCTGCATAATGTAGATACCACCAATGTAGGGTGGTTAAAACAGGCATTAAAACTAGAGTGCTTCCAAATTTTGAAATTACTTAGGGATAAGTTCCCAGTTCCACATTTTACTGAACATCATATAATCAAGAACTTCTGTCTCAGTAATGCATGCTTAATACTTTGCACTGTTTCAAGTTCGGCGAAGCTGCACACAAAAGGGACGAAACCATTGGATCTATTGATAATCGATGAAGCTGCACAGCTTAAAGAATGTGAATCATGTATTCCCTTGCAGCTTAACGGAATCCGACATGCTATACTCGTTGGTGATGAGAAACAACTTCCTGCAATGGTTATAAGCAAGGTTCAAATTGTGTTTCACTTTTCATGTTTATATTTGACGAGATTTTGTATTTTGTATAGTTACTATTTATTTATTTATTATGCTGATGACAGATTTGTGAGAAAGCTGGATATGGGAGGAGTTTATTTGAGAGGCTTGTGATGTTAGGACACAAGAAGCACCTACTCAACGTTCAGTATAGAATGCATCACTCTATAAGTTTGTTTCCTAATAGCGAGTTTTATGCCAAACAAATTACGGATGGTCGAAATGTCACTGATAAAGCTTATGACAAGCGCTTTCTCAAAGGAAGACTCTATGGTTCCTATTCTTTCATTAATGTAACTCATGGGAAAGAGGAGCTCGATAGTAGGAACAGTCGGAAAAATACTGTGGAGGTATCCATTGTGGCTGCGATAATATCAAGACTCAGTAAAGGTATATATCCCAACTACTATTAACTTGCTGGACTTACGGAACGAATTTAAATTTACAGTTTGTGCTTGCAATATTCTTTTTTTTTAATTAAGAATTTTGGGGTCTCAACGTAATTAATGTTTTTCTTTGTAGAAAGTATCAAACTGCAGCAAAAGTTTCGTGTTGGTTGCCTATCGCCATACCGAGGTCAAGTGCTTGCAATTCAGGAATCACTTGGAAAGATGTATAGCACTGATCCAAATGAAATGTTCTCAGTAGATGTACGTAGTGTTGATGGTTTTCAAGGTGGCGAAGAAGATGTAGTAATAATATCAACGGTTAGATGCAACGGGAACGGCTCGGTTGGTTTTCTTGATAATCGGAATAGGACGAATGTAGCTTTGACTCGGGCAAGGTATGCAGGTATCACAATATATATATAGTTATATAGGAGATTTTGTTTGGTTGGTTAATACTCGAATATATTATTCATATGGCTTATGTTTACAGGTACTGTCTTTGGATAGTTGGCAATGGTGCAACTCTGTTAAACAGTGGTTCTGTTTGGCAAAAGTTAGTCATAAATGCCCAAAACCGAGGCTGTTATTATAATGCTTATGAGGATAATAACTTGTCTGTGGCGGTTAGCGACGCCTTAATCGAGCTTCGCCAGCTGAGCTCGTTGTTTAATACGGACTCTATACTGTTCAAAGTGGCTCAGTGGAAGGTATTATTATGCTTGCCTAAAAAAATATGGACTAACCAATTACTATCTTTGACATACTCTCAGAATTGTAATACACCAAAACCCACCTAATTTATAGGTCTGCTTCAGCATAAGATTCAATGAGTCAATATCGAGATTGCGCGACTCACGAACGCTCAAAAAAGTGATTTCTATACTTGTGAAGCTTTCAAACGGGTGGCGTCCTCAGCACAAAGTCGAAACAGAAGGAGCCTCTTGTCCGCTTTTGGAGTGGTGTGATGTTAATGGGCCGCTGCTAAAACTTATTTGGACGGTCGTCGTTCTTAGGGAAAACTCAACAGACACCCAAGCTATTAAGATTTTGGATATCCTGCCACAATCAGACATAGCAAAAATGGCAAAAGAATTCGATGTCGTGTTGAGAAGTTACACCATGAATCAAATGAGCCGTTGTCTGTGCAAGCGGACCCAAGGGTAAGCACGCTTCAATTAGGCACACTACTAAAAATTGGCTACAATAGCTTCACATTTTGACTGTGAAGCTCTTGTACTTTAACTTCACATATGTGAAGTTAAAGAAGCTTTAGCTTCAATGTTTGACCGGTGAAGCTAAAGAATTAAACTTTAGCGTCAACAATGTGAAGCTAAAGCGAATGTAAAGCAATTACCCCAACTACATTAGCTTCACATGGGTGAAGCTAGAGCCAACGTAGGGAATATTATTTTTTAAGCTTTGGCGTCAAATAGGTGACGTCAAAGATAGTCCAGCAATTTTAAATATTATATCTTTATCGTCACATGTGTGACGCCAAAGAAAGTCACATGATTTTAATTATTATATCTTTGGCGTCAGATGTGTGACGCCAAAGAAAGTCCATCAATTATAAATAATACATCTTTAGCGTGACATACGTGACGCTAAAGATATTCGTTTAAAATAAAAAATGAAATTAGCCAGAACGAATTTCTGGCTAATTTCAAGTTTCAGGTGTGTGTGTGTGTGTGTATATGTGTGTGTATATATATATATTTAATCATAAATATTTTTGAAATATATTTTTTGTTGTAATTAGAAAATATGCCAAAAGCTACACTTCTAATTATTATTAAAAAATATTATACTATACTAAAAAGATATTTATTTAATTAGAAAATAAATATAATCATTTTTTTATGTTTCAATAATATTAATATTGTAATTCACTTATATTTAAATAAATAAAAATCGTGCAAAAGAAATAAAAAACAAAAATATTAAAAGTTAGTAGAAACAAAAAATAATATAAGTGAAATTATCGACAAAATTGAAAATAATTTAGAAATTACCTTGAAGATTGAGAGATGAAAGTTGAAGAAATGAGATGAAATGTTAATTAGAAATGAACGAAGGTTTGTAGTGATGTTGTATTTATAATATATTTTGAAACACAATAGCTTCAGATATGTGAAGCTAAAGTATTTTACTAAATTTGAATTTCCCCGCGGCTACGCCAAAAATTTCAAATTTCCGCCATTTTTTTTTAAAATATTCGTATTGGCGTCACATATGTGACGTCTTTAGTAAGATAATTCTGTCTTGCACATTAGCTTCACATATGTGAAGCTAAAACTTGTCAATCACCATATCCGCGTGCGCCACCTACCGCCTCCGCAATTATTCTAATATTATTCTTTGGCTTCACATATGTGAAGCCAATAATTGATTAAGTATATTATATAACTCAGTTTGAAAGATGAACGCGATATATACATCGTTTTTTTTCTGAAGCCAATAATTGATTAAGTATATTATATAACTCAGTTTGAAAGATGAACGCGATATATACATCGTTTTTTTTCTGAAGCCAACTAAATTTTATAAATATACATCATTTTTTTTCTGAATTTTTTTCCAGAATATATATTCAAGGATATATTGAGCATTTTAAGCATTATTTAAGCAAGTCTATATTTATTAATTGCTAGAATAATATATCTATTTAAGTTAAAGTTTAAATAATATATATTAATTTACATTGGCTTCACATTATTTAAGCAAGTCTATATCTATTAATTGCTAAAATTTCGGATCATATTAATTGTGTGTTTAGCTTTTCACATTTAATAAATTCCTTAATTCTTAATTAAATTATTTAGCTTTTCTCATATTTTAACTTTTCTTTTATTATTTTGCAAAAATAATATGTGAAATATTTTTTCGTCAAAATTTTTGGGCAATCTTTTGCTTTTAATTACTATCATATCATATATATCTATATATATATATATAGATATATTCTGACTGATATATATTTATATTTGTGTATATTATAAATACTCAAGTTTTTTGTGCAATCTCATGGCTTATGCCTAGGTGTAATTTTTTGAGTTTTCTGGCCAATTTTGAGATTTTTAAAACATAAAAATAATTAAATATATAATTAAAACTAAAATATGTGATTTATATGGATGTTTAATTTTGATTTGTCCAATAATTACGGTTGTTCTCATATGTTGTTTATATATTAATTAAGAGTTGTATGGATGTCTAAGTTCTTGATTTTAATATTTCGTGTAAGTTTTCTGTCAATAGTTTAATTACGAGTAACATTATATTTTAAATTCATTCATATATTAATTGTGATTGGCGATGAATATGGCTTTTTATTTTTATAATAAATTTAATGTCCAAATAATTGAATTAATTTTAAAAATAAAAAAATATAAAAATAAAAAAATAGTACGTACAAATAGTTTTTATGTAACATAAATTGATGAAGGAAAACATAGCTCAGTGGCAACATGCTACTTCCTATATCACATAGACGCGGGTTCGAATCCCGCGTCGGCCACTGAGCTATGTTTTTTGATTTTTTTTTCAGTTTAACACGCATTTGCGTCACATGAGTGACGCATTTCTAAAAGCACTGGTAGGTGTACATTTTAGCTTCACATATGTGAAGCTAATGATGTTGAAAACATTGGTGTCACATATGTGAAGCCAATGTATAAATTAATAATATATAATAATTAACATTAGCATCACATATGTGACGCTAATACCTTAATTATTTGTAATATGTATTATTAACCGTGTAACCTCTTTAAATTAATACTCGATAAATTAGTAAACTCTATAAAATTAATAAATATTTTAATGCCTTAATTATATGTTAGGATTTTCACATATTTTTACCTTCATTATTTTGCTGAATTTATGATCAAAATTTTGCGATTTAACTTTCCTTAAATTCTCACGGAATATGACTAAAAGGGAACAAAAAATTAAAAAGCCATATTCATCGTCAATCACAATTAATATATGAAAGCATTAAAATATAATATTAATATTACTTAAACTATTGACGGAAACTTATGCGGGACATACAATAAAAAATTTTGGTAAATCTTTGAAATGCTAATAAAATATAGAAACAACCGTCATTATTGAACAATCAAAATTAAACATCCATATAAATCATATGTTAGGTTTAATTATAGGTTCAATTAGTTTTATTTTAAAAAAATCTCAAAAGTGGCAAAAAAAACTCAAAAAATTATACATATGAAACAATTAACAACACCTTTACTATTTTTTTTAATAAACAAGGGCATCACATATGTGACACCTTTACTTTTTCTTTTATAAAAACAAGGATGTCACGGATGGTGACGCTAAAGGAACGGACTCTTTTGACTTTTAGCGTCGCATTAGTGACGTAAATGCAGGATTAAACTTAAAAAAGGAAATATTTTACAATAGCTTCACATATGTGAAGCCTTTATTAACCATCTGTTGACCACTTACTCTAAAATTTAAGGCGTCACATATGTGACGCCTTTGTGTATTATTTTTGTCACTCTTTCTTCTTTAGCTTCACTTCTTTTTGTGAAGCTAATAATGTAAAGCCATTGTAGCTGTTTTTTAGTAGTGTAATAGCTAGCTAGCTCTATATAATGTCATCAAAACTCGTCTTGTGTTTTGCTTGGATATATAGCATGGAGCAATGTGATGAGCTTGTGTAGGGCGAAAAAACCATAATATAATAATCTCATCAAAACATCTTATAAGATGGATGTTTCTTAGTAATGAAATGAATATATATATATATATATATATATATATATATATATATATTTTGATGCATCAGGGGGTTGGTGGTTCCGATGACATGGCCGGTCGATGGAAAGGCTGGTGAGCTGCTGGCCACCCAACTAGCAGCTCTCAGTTTGAGGGATGAGCCTACTGCTGAGATAGGATCATTCACAGGAACAAGGTATGTATAATATAATTGGGAAATAGGATATCCTGCTTTTTTTCTTCAAATATTTCAGTTGTCAATTTTATTTCTAAGTAGATAGGATTTAGATTATTTTAGTCTTGTGTCAGTTAGCTTATCATCAAAATAATTATCTTATGGATAAAATAAATCATAAAATCACCTACGAGCTTTACCTTTTTTTTTTTTAATATAGACTAGCAACTAAACAACAATCCCCTTAAACAAATAAGTTTTAAATAAGTAATAATCCAAGTTAAACAATCTAATAACATAAGTTCAACAATAAAAACATAAAATAAACATATTATTTTACACTAATAATTTTAAATTAAAATGAAATCTACACTCTCTTTTTTGTTTTCCACGTATCATTTTTATATTAAAGAAATTTATTTGGAATATCATTTATATCCTCATCATGTTATTCTTTTTTGGTCTGCCCACATACATCCCCAAAGCGCAAAAGGCGTACGCTGCGCGCAAAATGCATGAGCTCTGGAAAAGAGGTGTGTGCTTAATATGCTCTGCGCATATCTATGCACGGCTTGAGGCGTTTTCTCGCAAAGGCACCCCAACGCGTGCCTTAAAGTGAGCTCCGCATCGCTTTTTTAAACATTGATAAATTCGTTCACATTAGGTTGGTGCAATTTGTAAAATATAAATATTTGTCATTTTGGTATATGTAATATCAAAATTGTCGATTTTTTTTAATATTTCGCACCAAGGCTAAATTTCTTGGTCACAATTTCATCTTTTTAAAAGAATGCCATTGTCTCATATTTTTGAAATGGAATATGAGACTTATTTTAATTTTGTCCTCTGTTTTACCACTAAAATACATAATAGGGGTACTTGGAATAGGAGCAGATATGGTGGTGGGAGAAGCAGCAATAGGAACCGGAAGCGCAACAACTAGATGAAGATTAACTCATCTCATATTGCAACAGCTACAATGTATTGTTTTTGGTACCCTTTGTTTTTTAGCCAAATGAATGGTTGACTAATATTGTACCACTGATTCATACTATAATTTTCATGTCACTCACCCCAACATAATTGAAACTAAGGTGCAGTTTATGATGATGAATGGTTAATTAGTGTGGTCTGTCAATATTTGCTTGTTCTTGACAGTGCCACTCATGAATATTGCAAGAAGGGCGTAGAAATCACTTTATTATTTTGACCGCCGTTAAAAGGTGGCTATGCACTTCAATTTTGTAGCCCGAAAAAACTAGGTCTTTTGAGCCTTTTATGTTATAGTATCTTAAATATTTTGAATCTTATTTATATCAATTATATTACATGTTCACTAAATGTAATTTTGTACAATATTTTCTACGTGACAAGTTCGAAGTATTACGTCAAATTTTTGAAAGTAATGAGACTATAAGATGAGATTAGTTGATCGTTTTGTATTGCATATGATATGTCTTACATTGACTCACGCCACGCAAAGATAATAACAACACAGACATAGTCCTCGGGACCATATCAATCGTGCGCCCAAGTCCTCATGACTTGACGTCTCGAATCACAATGAACAATTACCCAGATTATCACAGAAATCTCGGGCACAACACCAAAAGAAAAGAAAAAAATGCATCAAACGACCCCAGGTCTCAAGGTTCTCAATTACTATCATTACAAGATAGATCAACAACAAATGATTCACAAACACAATACTATATTCTGGGCCTCGCTGAGAGAAAGGATGATCTGGCATTCAATTTTATCATGAATCATCGTCTTTAGTGTATGTGTCTTGATACTTGTGTCCCTCAGTCTCGACCAGGTTGTTCCGTGATGAAAGACGTAGAAAATCTGAGGTATACTCCGTCACCATCTTTTGTCCTTGAATCAGCGTCTGATATTGACGGAATAATAATTATTCATAATCTGGAGGAAGAAATCTGTCCATCATCATTCGTTTCATCTTCATTCATAATCTGATCGGATGTTTCCCCAAAAGACGCTGTTGGTTTTGTTCTTGTTCCCACCACGACGACGCTCCTCCTTTCAGGCGATTTGCTACCAGCTTGGCTTGCTTTGCTTCTGGAATTTCAGCGAAGTCGAAGAACCGCTCCACCTCGGCTACCCAAGCGAAAAACCCTTCAACGTTAAAATTTCCATTGAAGGGAGGAAGATCTAGCTTCAATCGAAATTCGTCATGCCTGTATCGATTCTCTTCGGTTGGGGTTTCTTTGAAGAGCCCCTTGTAACTCTTCGTTTGATGATGAATCTTCGTAGACTAGGTTCATGCGTACACAGGAATATTGCGAGATTCAACCAGAAGGCCCTGAGCAATTCTCCGAGCTCTTTCTCCTGCTTGCTTACCCTGTATGCATGGCTGCTCTAATCGCCCAACACGAATATTCATGCCTTGGACTACTGCAGCTAACTTCTGAACCTCCCTGATCATGTCAGCGAGGGTTTGTCGTTGGTAGCCATGACCAAGGAAAAACCTAGGTCTCTGATACCACTTGACACGGGATGAGAATCGCGGAAGACAAACGTTCTACAACGAAAGGAAATTTATTTGAAAACTGGAAAACACTAATATGAATAATCAATAAAATCCTGAACAACCAAACAACTAGTAAAGATCTAAAACTAATCCTAGTTGAATAAGGAATCAAAGTCCTAAAAGAACTAAAATACTGAATTTGTATAAGGAATCAAAATCTTACTTGAATAAGGAATCAAAGTCCTAAAATAACTAAAATACTAAACCTGTTCCACATCAAAAGCCTATGAATGGTCTTTCAAACTCAGGAGCACAATATGGATTACAGTCGATAGCAAGGCCTAAACAGTTTCAATTTCACATAAGCTCCACTATTTAATGTACCCACCTTCAATGTTATCACTAAATACAGCAATTGGATTCTCTACTTTCAGATCTTCATCAATGCGATTGATTGATTGATCTTTATAGGAATTGTGATCACTCAGATTAATTATCCTTATCCTCTTCATTCTCCAGATCAACACTATTTGACTATAGAGATTCACCATTTTCAGCGAGGGCGAATCACTACATTCAACAATTTCTTCAACAATATGCTTTCCTCCCCATCTAAGTCATCATTTTCAGTTAACTCTGTGGAAATCAAATACTCCCTCCGTCCCACAGGAGTTTGCACACCTGCCTTATTCGTCTGTCCCACCGAAGTTTGCACACCCATAAATGGTAAAAAAAATTGTTTTTAGCACCCTCACTATACACAATTATTTACACAATTGCCATGAGAACTACAACACGTTATAGGAAAAAAATGTTTAGAAAATCACAAAAAAAAACGACACAGAATTTTTTCCTCTTCTCCAAAAATCGTCCGAAATTCAAAAAAAAATCTGAAACCCTAAACCCACGGCCGTCGTCTTCTTCCCCGCGAGCAACCAGGCGTCAGATCCGCAGCCTCCATCCTGCACCACCCCTCCACAATAGAGGCTGTGTTCCTCAACCACCCCTCCACATCGCATCCATCAACCCTAATTCCCGCTGCCTGTAGCGCAACTGCGATGCCGCCGAACTGTAGCCGCTCCAATTCCGACCAGAACCTGAAATCTGGTTCAGATCCACCGCGTCGTCGCTCCATCAGGATCTTCCACTGCCACTCATTCTAAGCTCCCTGATCCGTCCGACGCGAAACAGCGCATCTCGAATTCTTAACCATCACACGGGATCGGTCTTCTCCCAAACCACCACCAGAAAACTCATTCCTGGAACTTGGTCTAACCCCCAAAACCGCAACAACCCTCCTTTACCGCACAAAAGCTATATACATTGAAGATTTATAGATATTGCAAATCAGCCCCTAATAGTATAACGAAGATGAAAAACAAAGTGTCGAGAGACAACAAAGAAAAAGGGACGGAATCCTTTCTTCATGAGAACTGCAATTAAATTAGTTATATATTTCTCTGTTTCTGACTATTACAAATTAATCCTATACTCATGTCTTGCAAGAGAATCTTTTAATTTTGGAGAGGAATCAAGAATTTTTATTGAGGAATCAAGCGGACAGTTGGAACGACCGATGTAATATCATCCAAGAAACTCGAAGGTCTGCCATAGGAAAGAATCGTATCTTTCTTGTAAGGTACACAAGCTTGTGTTTCAATGACAGGTAAGCCGAATAACTCTATTATTTGCTTTGCGTGCAATTAATATACTTTTGGATGATCGCATGTTAATTTAGAATTTCTTATTTTAAGCATAAATGAACCAAATTGCTTAAATCATAATTCACTTGAATTAATTAATTACGCCATAATATACTTATTTGACTGCATAATGTATATATATATATATATATCATGTAGGAATTATATGTAACACCCCAGAGTCATCCGGGAATATTACAGCGCCGTGGGCCCCGCGCCGGAACCCACAAAGCTAAATGACATTTTAACAAACATTTCAAATACGCCCAGGCGGCGATGATGGTAATTTCTTTTAAAAATATTCGAAGACTTTATATAATTCATTTATGAAACACCATCGTAAAATCTCATTTGGAAGTACAAGACCAAAATGCCATAACTCAACAGATTCAAAATTATACGTTAAGCCACCGCTTATATGTACTGACAAAATAGTTTAGAAAACGATTTTCCAAAATAACCTGAGTTGCAAAATAACAAAAAGGCCATTTAAAAATACTCACGCAAAATAGTTAAAAATACTTTTGCAACGAAAAATAACACTAGTCAAAGTACTCGATTCACAAACACACGCCATAGCCAATATCGTCCGAGAAGCTCATCTCTTCACGACCGCTAGAAGCTCAAACTCCGAGTACCTAAAAATAAAGCCCATGACGGGTCAACCATAATATCCAACAATGATAACGATCATATCACGTCAATAATTACTTACCAATGAAACTATCAAGTAAGAATACTACCAATGTAATCTTACTACCATCCTTACCAACACGTGAGAATCCTCATTAAAATAATCCTTACCATATTCCACATCTCGTATTTTCAATAACACAATGAACTCATACACAAACATCTGTATTGTATCTCAAACAACACCTAAGATTCTCAAAACATCATCATAACTCACCAATACGGAGCATACCAACTCTGAGCAGTACAATCCATCGGATAATATCATCAAATCTCAACATGATAATCGAATGCCAATCAAAAGACAAATACCAAGAAGAAAATACGAAACATACCTCGAGATACGCAATACCACGTTGAATCACGTCAGTCTAATCCGAGATCAAAACAACATACGAGCATGGTCCTAACAAAAGACCCACAAATGCATACTCAAAAGACAACATCAATATGCTCAACAGGACAACAACGTCAATGACATGACAACGACAACATATACTTAAAACGACAATGACAATATATACTCATGGTAATCCGATGATCCAGCGTTCATTACATAGATTCCAAGACGATCCTATTGGACCGACACGTGGTGGACAACCAACGACACATATGCACGACAACACATGGTAATCCGATGATCCAGCGTTCACTGCATAGATCACAATATGATCCCGTCGGACCAACACGAGGTGGAAAACCTGTTCAATGATCCAGCGCGCACAAGTATAGATCCCAAGATGATCCCGTCGGACCAACACGAGGTGGACATACGACAACAATGCACAAATGCATGTTAACAACAATACACAAATGCATGACAACAACAATACACAAACGTATGACAATCTGATAATGACAAAAATGATTAGAGTACTTGCCCCTGATCCTTCGAGAGCAGTCTCGATGTCAAAACTATCACCAATGGTCATCCTCAGTATTCCAAGTATCGTAGACTGTAGATAACTCATATCCTCGTCTTTACCAAAATATATCCGTGATACCCAAGTTTACCAATAATGAATATAAACCATATACCTTATGATATAACTCCCAAAACCCGGAAGGCAACATACAATCCAAATCTCCAGAATTCACACTTATACTCATTGTTATATGAATTATAAACGAAATGAAACCGAAACCATTCATTAAATATTATAAACTGAACAAGTATAAACTTGCCTCGATAACGAAATGACGATGATGAAGCCATTACCAATTTCTTTGCTTTCGTCTACGAGCTCCTCGGCCCCGAGCAAAGCAATCTACGAATATCCTCGAACTCGACCGCAACACACAGCTCTAACCAACGACCAATTATCACCACCTATTGCAGTAATTAATTAACAACAAATTCGGTAATATAATATAACCAATCAACAAACACAACAGTTCCACAATATCTCGATTAAACATAAATCCGAACGACCCAATCAATCAATCACGAATCCAAAATCACAATACGATTCCACAATCCGATAATCATATCAACAATCAACTTATCTCGATAACAAGGATTACATAACATACTCTATTCCGAATTCAATCTCCTATATGAATTAACAAGATTCCTCCTTGTTCATAATCGTAAATTCATAGTAAAACAATACTGCCGATATAATCGACAATCCGAACTATCCAAATAGTTCAATACCACGAATAATCATATTCTAGTATATATATATCATCTTCCAACAAGCTCCATGAAACTTCAGGAACTACAACAACACTCCCATATTTTACCATCATACGAAGTAAACGACAACAACATGAAGAATCCAAGAACGAAGAGAGGGATTAACCAACATACCCCTTGAAGATAAATAACACAATCCGAAACCACAAGAATCATATCAATAGCCAAGTATCAACAACAACGTCAACAAAATCCGATTATCCATCTTACAAGCATATTTGAACGAATCGCAACTCTTACAACATGAGTAACCTTAACCAATATCTTCAATCTCTTGTCACAATTCCTTTTATTCATGTATAACATCATAATAAACAATATGATAGACCAAAATGTTTCCTAACACGTAAACATCCTTCCAAAAACCGAGCTACAATCAGAGGAATACGAATATTACCTTGTATTGATGAACTACGGTGAAGAACAATCGACCTCCTTTCAAGAATCATCATCAACTCTAAGAACAAAGCTCCAATCTATGCCCCCAAACTCATAACCAAGTTAGAAGAGGCTCAATATCACATACATATGTAGAGGGATGATTCTTTGGGGATAAAACTCAACATGGTTCGTGAGGAAATGAAGGACCAGTCCCTAATTTATAACCTGCACAATCCATAGCGGCCGATAGCCACTAAACTTAACGTGCGTTATCAGTCGTAGCGTACGTTAACTGAATTTGATAGCGTATGCTATCCTATTCCAGAGGCTACTGTCTCACTTCATACAATGACTTACGTACGCAAAGCACATGCTATAGCGTATGTAATATAGACGTTGACTTGCTACAGTAACCAAGTTACGTATGTAGTGTTCTTCAGCTAACGTACGTTAATATCTATAGCGTACGCAACATCACAACATAACGTACGCAATGCATAGTCTAGAGGCTACGTCTTTTGGCAACAGGCATCCTTACGTACGCAATATGTTTCCTTTAGCGTACGTAAATACTCCACCTATGTAGCGTACGCAAGTCTTCACCCATAGTGTACGTTAACTCTTTGTTGACTCGTTTGTCTGCACTTGCTCCGAAGGTGCCTGTATCCCACTTGGCGAAAGCAACCCACGATTGCCGGGATTCCGTTTGAATGATCGACAATTAGCATAGGTTAAGCCCTTTGTTTGGCGTGCGCTAAATGACGTTGACTCGAGTCGGGACCTACCTGTCGGCCATAACTTGGATCCCGTCTGATATGATCTTACGTACGTTAACGGTCCTTCTTAACGTATGTAAGCTTTTCACATTAGCATACGCTAAGTCCTTACTTTAGCGTATGTTAATCAGGTTATGCTTAGCCAATTCCAACTGTTCATGTCCGTCGTCTCGTCATACTGGATACATATACACGACATACTGAATACATATGCTCGTTCTAATAATATCCTCACACGATACACTTGATATCAAAAGTACGATAACCTGATACACGATGTCCTCAAATGCAATTGTCGACTAAGTACGATAATTATACCAATACAACTGTTTTAGTCCTTCAATTAGTTTATCCATACTGTACAGATTCCACATTGTGCAATATAACTCGGATAAAATAACAATAAACAATCCATCATAGGATGTTACATTCTACCCCACTTAAAATAAGTTTCATCCTCGAAACTTGTAATCCGTCATAAACAACAATTCAACCAAAATATCGAAAATCATCACAAAGACAAACAATCATCACCACGAGCGAATATCCAAAACAATATACTTACAGGGACGTGAAGTCAATGATCTCATGTGATACCAGCACATGAGTCCACTTTCAAAGCCTCAACACAGATACAAACATAACTGACACAAGCCTCGACAAAATCCAACAAAATGCCAATACCGCAACTATGGCAATAGAAAATATATCTCAAAATTTTGGTAATTCCAAAAATAATTAACTAAAAAGTCAAGAAATCACTTTACCAAAAATCACGCTACTACCACACCGATAGAGCCACATAATACACATGCCCGAGTTTCACAAAACCCATAATCTGTACCGAATCTACAACTCGCAGCATATTTCCCTTATCTGATCAACCAACCGATTATCCTTGGATAATCCAAGATGCCTTACCGAAATTCGAATCTCTTTTCATCATACCATACTGATGTATCACCCAGCTTATGAGTCTCACTCGGAACTTCACCATGATATGCATTATGCACTAAATTTTTACGTATACCAATCACAAATTTAAACGGCTTTGAAAATATGATCTTGTCAATAGGAACCCATTTACGGAAGTTCTTTCAAGACTTTCAAAACTCAAACACACACACACACACACACACACCCACACATATATATATATATATACATATTCGTAAGACTACAACAATATCAATTTCCGAAAAGTTAAACCGGCTCGCTTATGTCAAGTACTCGGTGACAATTCTTTTCGAATACACACGATTTCGAAGTTTTAAAATGAAAGTTATGCAAATGATTGACCACATCCACACTCCTGTATACCAATTCACCTCTTCACCAACTCCACCGATATCCGGTCAGAAAAATCGCACGACAGATTCCAATCTTATTGTATAGACTTCGTTAAAATCACCTTTTTCCACAGATGACTTGCTATATCGATCATTATTCCATTCTGCAACACTTCAACTATGCCATGATAAAACATGTTTTAAAGACACAACTGTTTCTCAAAATAAGTTTAAGAAAAATACATTTTCGCAATAGCGAGCAAAATAATTTATTCAAAATAGATTGTTTTGAAAAGTATCACTTCTAGATGTTCAAAAACAGTATCGTGCATCCTAAAATGAACTAGCATAACAACATGTTCCTCTTAACCATTCACAACATTTCTCCCAAATTCACAACTTCATTTTTCAAGTTTACCCTAACCATTGATTTTGGTAGTCATAATTTTTCAAGATCATCGATTTTGTCCCAACTATTATATTCTGCTACCTCATATTGTAACACATAATATTTTTCCGAATGTTTCCCAAAGTACATCAACTTATAACTGCAGATAACCTTAATGCCATCCAAAAATCCAAATACTTACAGATCGTGAAGTTGACGATTCCCTGTGATACTCCCACATATCTCAACTTTAGAAATATACTCGATACAGATATTTTCAAAATGTACATTTAGCAAAATCAGTTTGACTTAAAATACAACACATCTCTTTCCAAGGAACCACGTTAATACCATTTAGATAAATTTAAAACAACCACAGTATCACAATGGTAAACCACATAACACACAAGCCCGAGTAATCAATAAAAACACAGGGCTCTAACACTTGTCAACCGACAACTCGATGATATGATAAAAACACGTCTCAACTTGACCCGACAACTTAGGTTTCCACAATCTAAGCTCTGATACCACATTCTGTAACACCCCCAGAGTCATCCGGGTATATTACAGCACCGTGGGCCCCGTGCCGGAACCCACAAGGCTAAATGACATTTTAACAAACATTTCAAATACGCCCAGGCGGGGATGACAGTAATTCTTTTAAAAATAATCAAAGACTTTATATAATTCATTTATGAAATACCGTTGTAAAATATCATTTGGAAGTACAAGACCAAAATGCCATAACTCAACAAATTCAAAAGTATACGTCAAGCCACCGCTTATACATACTGACAAAATAGTTTAGAAAACGATTTTCCAAAATAACCTGAGTTGCAAAATACCAAAAGGCTTAAAAAAACTCACGCAAAATAGTTAAAAATACTTTTGCAGCGGAAAATAACAATTAGTCAAAGTACTCGATTCACAAACACACGCCATAGCCAGTATCGTCCGGGAAGCTCATCTCTTCACGACCGCTACAAGCTCAAAATTCGAGTACCTAAAACTAAAGTCCATGACGGGGTCAGCCATAATATCGAACAATGATAACGATCACATCACGTCAAAAATTACATACCAATAAAATTACCAAGTAAGAATACTACCAATGGAATCTTACCACCATAACCTTACCAACACGTGATAATCCTCATCAAAATAATCCTTACCATATTCCACATCTCGTATTCTCAATAACACAGTGAACTCATGCACAAACATCTGTACTGTGTCTCAAACAACACCCAAGATTCTCAAAACATCATCATGACTCACCAATACGGAACATACCAACTCTAACCAATCCAATCCATCGGATAATATAATGAAATCTCAACATGATAATCGAATGCCAATCAAAAGATAGGTACCAAGAAGAAAATACGGAACATACCTCGAGATACGCAATACCACGATGAATCACGTCAGTCTAATTCGAGATCAAATCAATACAACATATGGGCATGGTCCTAACAAAAGACCCGCAAATGCATACTCACAAGACAACATCAATATGCTCAACAGGACAACAACGTCAATGACATGATGATGACAACATATACTCAAAACGACAATGACAACATATACTCATGGTAATCCGATGATCCAGCGTTCACTGCATAGATCCCAAGACGATCCTGTTGGACCGACACGTGGTGGATAACCAACGACACATATGCACGACAACACATGGTAATCCGATGATCCAGTGTTCACTGCATAGATCCCAATATGATCTCGTCGGACCAACACGAGGTGGAAAACCCGTCCAATGATCCAGCGCGCACAAGCATAGATCCCAAGATGATCCCGTCGGACCAACACGAGGTGGACATACGAAAACAATGCACAAATGCATGTTAACAACAATACAAAAATGCATGACAACAACAATACACAAACGTATGACAACATGATAATGACAAAAATGATTAGAGTACTTGCCCCGGATCCTTCGAGAGCAGTCTCGATGTCAAAACGATCACCAATGATTATCCTCAATATTCCAAATATCGTAGACTGTAGATAACTCATATCCTCGTCTTTACCAAAATATATCCGTGATACCCGATTATACCAACAATGAATATAAACCATATACCTTATGATTTAACTCCCAAAACCCGGAAGACAACATACAATCCAAATCTCCAGAACACTTATACTCATTGCTATATGAATTATAAACGAAATGAAACCGAAACCATTCATTAAATATTATAAACTGAACAAGAATAAACTTGCCTCGATAACGAAATGACGATGATGAAGCCATTACCAATTGCTTTCGTCTACGAGCTTCTCGGCCCCGACCAAAGCAATCTACGAATATCCTCGAACTCGACCGCAACACACGACTCTAACCAACGATCAATTATCACCACCTATTGCAGTAATTAATTAACAACAAATTCAATAATAATCAACAACCAATATAACCAATCAACAAACACAACGGTTCCACAATATCTCGATTAAACACAAATCCGAACAACACAATCAATCAATCACGAATCCATAACCACAATACGATTCCACAATCCGATAATCATATCAACAATCAACTTATCCCTATAACAAGAATTACATAACATACTCTATTCCGAATTCAACCTCCTATATGAATTAACAAGATTCCTCCTTGTTCATAATCGTAGATTCATAGTAAAACAATATTACTGATATTATTGACAATCTGAACTATCCAAATAGTTCAATACCACGAATAATCATATTCTACGATATATATATATATATCCTTATATCATCATCTTCTTCAACAAGCTCCATGAAACTTCAGGAACTACAACAACACTCCCATATTTTACCACCATACGAAGTAAGCGACAACAACATGAAGAACCTAAGAACGAAGAGAGGGATTAACCAACATACCCCTTGAAGATAAACAACACAATTCGAAACCACAAGAATCATATCAATACCCATGTATCAACAACAACATCAACAAAACCCAATAATCCATCTTACAAGCATATTTGAACGAATCACAACTCTTACAACATGAATAACCTTAACCAATATCTTCAATCTCTTGTCACAATTCAATTTATTCATGTATAACATCATAATAAACAATAGGATAGACCAACATGCTTCCTAACACGTAAACATCCTTCCAAAAACCGAGCTACAATCAGAGGAATACGAATATTATCTTGTATTGATGAACTACGGTGAAGAACAACCGACCTCCTTCCAAGAATCATCATCAACTCTAAGAACAAAGCTCCAATCCGTGCCCCCAAGCTCATAACCAAGTTAGAAGAGGCTTAATATCACCTATATATGTAGAGGGACGATTGTATGGGGAGAAAACTCAACATGGTTCGTGAGGAAATGAAGGACCAATCCCTAATTTTTAACCTGCACAATCCATAACGACCGCTAGCCACTAAGCTTAACGTGCGTTATCAGTCATAGCGTACGTTAACTGACTTTGATTGCCTACACTATCCTATTCCAGAGGTTACTGCCTCACTTCATACAATGACTTACGTATGCAAAGCCCATGCTATAGCGTACGTAATATAGACGTTGACTTCCTACAGTAACCAAGTTACGTATGTAGTGTTCTTCAGCTAACGTCCGTAATATCCATAACGTACGCAACATCACAACATAACGTACGCAATGCATAGTCCAGAGGCCACGTCTTTTGGCAACAGACATCCTTAATGCAACATGTTTCCTTTAGCGTACGTAAATACTCTACCTGTTTAGCGTACGCAAGTCTTCACCCATAGCGTACATTAACTCTTCGTTAACTCGTTTGTCTGCACTTGCTCCGAAGGTGCCTGTGTCCCACTTGACGAAAGCAACCCACGATTTCCGGGATTCCGTTTGACTGATCTACAATTAGCGTAGGTTAAGCCCTATGCTTAGCATGCGCTAAATGCCGTTGGCTCGAGTCGGGACCTACCTGCCGGCCACAATTTGGATCTCGTCTGATATGATCTTACGTACATTAACTGTCCTTCTTAACGTACGTAAGCTTTTCAAATTAGCGTACACTAAGTCCTTACTTTAGCGTATGTTAATCAGGTTATGCTTAGCCACTTCCAATTGTTCCTGTCCGTCGTCTCGACATACTGGATACGTATACACGACATACTGAATACATATGCTCGTTCCAATAATATCCTCAAATGATACACTTCATATCAAAAGTACGATAACCTGATACTCGATATCGTCAAATTCAGTTATCGAATAAGTACGACAATTATACCAATATAACTTTCTTAGTCCTTCAAATATTTTATCCATACTGTACAGATTCCACATTGTGCAATATAACTCGGATAAAATAACATTAAGCAATCCATCGTAGAAATTCAGGATATTACATTATATGTCCATATATATATATATATAACTTATAGATATATTTTTCATGCATATATAGATATTGCATGTAATTTGGCTGCATAATTAGTAGATATTAATTCCTAATTTCTACTGCCTACAAGATATCATGATAACAAAACTTCATGTATATTTCTAAATCGCATCGAAATCATGACCATATCTTGCTTCTAAATAAAATAATCCCATTATTGAATAATTTATCATGGACGAACTCATTATTATGTGAAACGTATTCACTTCCTTATCTTGTTTACGAATATGGCTAATCCAACTCATTCAAAATTCAGCATCTTGGACTCAGAATGACTTGAGTGCCAAAACGAGATTCTAATTTTAAGTCGTTAGCTCCACACTTTTTGTTCATACGGACGACAAACCATTTAAAAAGGTGAAAGCAACCGCGCTAATGTTCTTAGATGAAATCCCGACCCCAACTTATGGTAGGAATATCTTTAGTAGAAATCCCCAACAAACTGCGGGATGCCTTAAAGGCCATTTCGGGAATATTGTTTCTCGAGTTGAGCGTATAGTGGCGCGAAATTCACTTGATTTATTATAACAAGCCAATAATTTCAATAAAGATATGCTCCACCTTAATATTTTTTTTTTTTGTGAAAAGAAACTCACAGAAGATGACGTGATCTCGAAAAAATACTTTTTAATTTCTCTACTTAAGTGCTCATACTAGCGAATCAGTATATGCCAGAGTACGATAATGCGAGGCCTGCTGAGACAAAGAAAATTCTCGAGGCTAGTAACGGCAAAGTGAAATGTGGATTGAACCCCGACGATCAGGGGACTGCACGTGCCAATCCCAAACCACATGAAATGAACTCGCATGGTGGAAATGAATGTGGCAGTCACAGACAAGATCGTGGTCATGGAGGCTCTTTCAATCTTTTAATGTAACACGAAGAGATGATGTTCCTGGCTCCCAAGAAACGAGTTGATTCCTAATGTGAGATTGCTGCCATTGGTATACGCACTATTACGTAAGCATATACTTCACAGCGAATTAGAAGAGATATTGAGATTCCGACGAATAGGAGACTCGCTATATAGAGAAACACGATCATGGCATGACCCCCACTATCACTTTCACATTTACCGATGGCAGTATTATACCATACTGTAACAGTATTCACTGTTAACCAATTTTTTTATGAATTTTTGTGTATTTTTTTGAGTAAATTAAATGCAGATCTGTAAAAAAAACTGAAGAAGATAAAGATGGGTGATCTCCATTCATAGGGTTTTTCTCTCCCGGATAGTACAATTTATACTTCAAAGCCTAAGGCTTGTGGGGACCTTGGGCTAATTTGCTAATTAATAGAAAATACTACAACTAATTGTAAATAAGAGAAGATAGCTAATGGTCCAGGTTTTGCCACATGTCCCGGGCCCTACAGTTTGGACCATCTAACTTGCTGGCCACGTGCATCCATCTCCTCAGCCCTCTTTTCTTTTCTTTCCCATTACCCTATCCTTCTCTTAGCCAAACCGCCCCCTTCTCTCTCACTTCCCTCTCCTTTCGTCCCTTCTCTCATCTCGGTCGTATCCACCCGGTTCCACGGCGCTGTCTCCAACCGTTGATCTTCCCAGATTTCCAAGCCTCGATTTTTACCGGATCTCTTTTTCTTTCCCATATTCTTCCAATTAATCATGTACGTGACAATTCCCCCCGGATTTTCAGATCCTTGACCACAAGGATCAGTAATGTCAAATCTCCGGCGAAGAACCTTCAGATCCATCCACTCCGCAGAGCCTGCTCCCTTTTCCGTCCACTGAACCAAGCCCTGTTCAACATCCTTGCCATTGCGTTGGATTGTACGGTATTCAAGGACCGAAAAAGGCACTACCTTGAAGTGACCTTCAACATCCACCTCCGGAAGTTCGGTAGAAGGTATTATATTCTGTCCCAAACACCTTTTAAGCAGCGAAACATGGAAAACAGGGTGAATTTTTGAAGTTTCTGGTAATTCGATTCGGTATGCCACTTCACCCACTTTTTCTTGAATCTTATAGGGTCCGTAGTATTTGGCAGCAAGCTTCAAATTTCTTCGCAACACCACGAAGTTCTGGCGATAAGGCTGTAGATTCAGGTAAACAAAATCCCCAACTTCAAAGCTTCTTTCGGTTCTGTCTTTGTTTGCATAAAGTTTCATCCTTTCTTGAGCCAAGATTAGATTTTTCTTTAATATACCGACCATTTCTTGTCTTTGAGAAACCCATTCCTTCACTTCCTGATTCGGGGAATTAAGATATGCCCCTAGACTCGTATGTGGCGGTGGAAGCCCATAGAGAGCCTGATATGGGGAACATTTCAGGCTACTGTGGTAGCTAGTATTATACCAATACTCAGCTAAGGAAAGCCATTTGACCCAGTGTTTTGGGGTAGCCCCAGCCATACACCTTAAATACCCCTCCAAACACTGATTAACCCTCTCAGACTGGCCATCTGATTGAGGGTGGTAAGCTGTGGACATGTCTAAGCTAGTTCCCATGGCTTTGAAAAGTTCCCTCCAGAATTGACTTGTAAAAACCTTATCCCTGTCTGAAACTATGCTGACTGGAGGCCCATGAAGCTTGTACACATTATCTAGGAAGAGTTTAGCAACTGTCTGTGCAGTATAAGGGTGAGACAAGGCCATAAAGTGAGCATATTTACTGAGTCTATCAACTATCACCATGATAACATCTTTACCAACAGATTTAGGCAACCCCTCTATGAAGTCCATGGTAATGTGAGTCCAAAACTTATCAGGGATAGGGAGGGGTTGTAATAAACCAGGGTAGGGAACATGTTCAGACTTATTCTTCTGGCACACATCACAGTGCTGCACTAACTCCTCCACCTCCTTCTTCATGTGTGGCCAGTAGAAAAATGCCTTCAATCTAGAGTAAGTTCCCAGAACCTCAGAGTGACCCCCAAAGGGTGTGTTGTGTACCTCCTTCAAAATAGTCTGCCTCATATTATTACCCACACCAACAACTACCCTGCCCTTATATTGAATTATACCAGACACCACAGTAAATTCAGAATAAGAGGTAGGGTCAACTGGTTTAGAGATAAGTATGTGTGAGAAGTAAGCATCCCCCTCATAACTTTGCTTAATTCTCTGCATCCACAATGGTGTGACAGTGGTGAGAGCTTGGCACTCCACTTCTTCTGTTGGATATCTTGATAAGGCATCAGCAGCCTTGTTCTCAATCCCTCTTTTGTATTGTATCTCATAGTCCATTCCTAATAATTTTGTTAACCACTTCTGTTGTACAGGGTTCATGGTTTTTTGGTCAAGAAGATGCTTGAGAGCTTGCTGATCCGTTTTGATAAAGAACTTATGTCCCTGCAGGTATGATTTCCACCTCTGCACTGCAATAATTACAGCCAAAAACTCCCTTTCATAAACTGAAAGTAACTGATTTTTTGAACTAAGAGCTTTGCTCATGAAGGCAATAGGCCTTTGATTTTGCATTAACACCGCACCCACTCCTACACCACTTGCATCAGTTTCCAAGGTAAATGGTTGATTAAAATCAGGCAATGCTAGTACTGGTGCAGATATCATAGCCTGTTTTAATTCTTCAAAGGCCTTAGTAGCTTCCTCACACCATTTAAAGTTGTCCTTCTTCAAGAGTTCAGTTAGGGGTTTGCTGATCAACCCATAATGTCTTATAAACTTCCTGTAATAGCCAGTCAACCCCAAAAATCCCCTGAGTTGTTTGATAGTTTTAGGTACTGGCCAACTCCTCATACACTCCACTTTCTGAGGGTCAGTTGAAACTCCATCCTTAGAAATAATATGACCCAAGTACTCTATACTCTGCACCCCAAACTGGCATTTACTCTTCTTAGCAAATAGAGTGTTATTTCTTAGGATATCAAGCACTGTTCTTAGATGAACCAGGTGTTCCTCCCAGTCCCTGCTGTAAACCAGTATGTCATCAAAAAATACTAATACACTTCTTCTCAAACAAGGCTGAAAAACTTGATTCATAAGAGATTGGAAGGTGGCAGGAGCATTACACAATCCAAAGGGCATCACCAAGAATTCAAAATGACCATGGTGAGTCCTAAAAGCTGTCAGGTACCTATCTTCCTCCTTCATTAGTATCTGAAAATAGCCAGACCTCAAATCTAGCTTAGAGAAGTAACTTGCACCATGAAGTTCATCCAAGAGCTCATCAATTAAAGGAATAGGGTAGTCATGCTTAACTGTGAGTGAGTTAAGATACCTATAATCTATGCACATCCTCCATGAGCCATCTTTCTTCTTAACAAGGATTGCTGGAGAAGCAAAGGGGCTCCTGCTATGCTGAATGGTGCCTTCCTCTAGCAATTCTTGAACAATTCTCTCTATTTCATCCTTGTTTTTATGTGTGGTTCTGTATGGGTATTGATGTTTAGGGACACTTCCTGGTTTAAGTACTATCTGATGCTCTGTTCCTCTGACAGGTGGCAACCCTTGAGGCTCCTCAAATACATCCTTATACTCCTCCAACAGCTGTGACAAGGCCAGGCTATCAGTAACCTGGTGGTCACTGGGTTCAGGCTGTATGAGGTACAATTCTTCCACTGTATCCAGTTGATAATGGACTAGGTGATATAGATTGTTGGCAGTTATCATTTGGAATAAAGAGTGGTCTGTTATTGCTCTCAATTTGACTTTCTTTCCCCCAGTAAAAACTGTAAATGTCATATTTTCATAATCCAAGCCAATAGGAGTGCAGTATTTCAACCAATCCCCACCCAAGATCATATCATACCCCTCATTCTTCAATATCCTTGGTGAAAAGGTGAACTGGTGGCCTTGAATTGTCCAAGTAAAATCCTGGGTCCTCCATTTACTTATCAGCTGATGTCCAGTAGCTCCTTTAACCAGAATAGGCCTATCTCTCTCCAGTGGTACCTTTAATTCCTTGGCCACACTCTCCTTCAGAAAACTCTTGGTGCTGCCAGTATCTACCAGAATTCTCAGTTGTTTTTCCCCATATTCACCAATAACCCTCATAGTGGTAGAGTTTGGATTACCAAGCAAGGAGCCCATGGTCATAAATACCTCCTCCATTTGCTCTCCCTCACCTACCACTAACTCTGCCTCACCATCCTCATGTTGTAATTGAGCAATCTCTTGTTCTTCATCCATGGTCATGTAAAACACTTTATGCTTACACTTATGGCCATAAACATACTTCTCATCACAGTTGTAACACAATCCTTTTTCCCTTCTTTCAGCCATTTCAGCACTAGTCAACACCTTGATGGAAGTCTTGGGGCTATTGGGGGTGTTTGGCTTGTGAACCACTGCTGCTTCAACCCTTTTATAGTTGCTGCCAAGTGGTGAGTAAAGCCTTTGGGAAGGTCTAATCCTCTTGGAGAGAGCTTCCAAGGTTAATAGTTGCTGCCTCCCTGATTCTATAGCCTCATATAGTGTCTTGGGCTTAAATAGTAGCATGAACCCCTGCATTTCTTGAGAAAGTCCACTGATAAAACTTGCAACAAAATACTCCTCTGAGTAGCTCATGCTATTACTGAGTAGCAAGCAAGCCCTAAGTTCTTCAAATTTTTCCACATATTCATCATAGGTTCCAGTCTGTTTCAGCTTTTTGAATTCCATCACCATTTTTCCCTCATTCAAATCATCAAACTTAAGGGCTATGATTTCCATAAACTGGTTCCAGGTAATAGAAAATAGATGTTCACAGCCAAAGTTTTGCAACCAGTTAAGTGCCTTGCCCTCAAAGTTATGCACATCTAATTGTATCATACTTTCATCACACATAGCAGCAGACAATTTAAAGTAGGTACTACACTTAATAATCCATGCCCGAGGGTTTGAGCCATCAAATTTAGGAAAATCAACTCTGTGGTGTGATGAGTGGCTAAATCCAGACTTGATGTTGATCCGTATGTAATTACTCTTAAAACCAGTGAAAAAGGTGTTTTAATGTTACCTTCCTTCCTGCATTCGTAATCCTTCCCCTTGTTAGAACCCGGAGTCTTTGTTTGATTTCATCCAGAGACTTGACCATATAATCGTACTTTGCATCTAAACCCTTTATCTGTTCCTTGATTTGAGTCTCTGTTACGGCCCTTTTTGAAGCTTCAGTTAATAATTGTTGATCCAATTTCTTATGTGTTTCTTGCAGCTGTTGTTCCAATTTCTTATGCTGTTCCTGCAATTCCTTGACGCGGGTTCCTTCTGCCATTTCCCACTGGATCGTGCTGGATGAAGGCGAGAAGAAGAAAGAAGAAAGAAAAAAAAATAATAATAGACTCCAGATACCAATGTAACAGTATTCACTGTTAACCAATTTTTTTATGAATTTTTTGTGTATTTTTTTGAGTAAATTAAATGCAGATCTGTAAAAAAAACTGAAGAAGATAAAGATGGGTGATCTCCATTCATAGGGTTTTTCTCTCCCGGATAGTACAATTTATACTTCAAAGCCTAAGGCTTGTGGGGACCTTGGGCTAATTTGCTAATTAATAGAAAATACTACAACTAATTGTAAATAAGAGAAGATAGCTAATGGTCCAGGTTTTGCCACATGTCCCGGGCCCTACAGTTTGGACCATCTAACTTGCTGGCCACGTGCATCCATCTCCTCAGCCCTCTTTTCTTTTCTTTCCCATTACCCCATCCTTCTCTTAGCCAAACCGCCCCCTTCTCTCTCACTTCCCTCTCCTTTCGTCCCTTCTCTCATCTCGGTCGTATCCACCCGGTTCCACGGCGCTGTCTCCAACCGTCGATCTTCCCAGATTTCCAAGCCTCGATTTTTACCGGATCTCTTTTTCCTTCCCATATTCTTCCAATTAATCATGTACGTGACACATACGTGCCAAAGTCATTAGATGCCCCCATTTATGACTAATTTTATGGGTAAACATTCTATTATTTTTCAATAATGGTCTGATGTATTTTGGTTTCGAACAAGATATTATTGTTGCTTACGTATACAAGTGATTGACTTTATCCAAGGTACCGAATATTGCTCCTATGCTTATGGTTCCGAGTTTTTATTACTCGTGTTCTCGTTTGAAGAATGAATCGAGGAACACTTGAGTGATAGGCTGATGGTAATATCCTATAACGTATCAATGACTATGATGATTGGATCATCCCACTTCATACAAGGACGCGGCACCCCCGGTTCTTGATGCCTAACAGCACTGTTTTACAGTCACGGACACTCTATATGCATTAAGAGTGACTAACTCGAACTTTACGAAGCTTCAGAGATATATGTATCAACGGCTTTCATGCTGAAATCCATTGTGAGAACGAAATAGAGTATCTCTATATCATCTCTAATGAATGCGGTCGAAAGCGCATCTTAGAGAAACTTATGAGTCAATCTAGTGGACTGTACCTCACTGCAATTAGGGTTGTTGAATCCTATGTGATTATCGATAACGAACTTTGGGATGCTGACTCGTACAGGCTTTGGCATGACCGATTGGGGCATCCAGGTCATGACATGATGATCTGCATGGACATCCTTTTCTTTCGCGTGCAAAGTAGAAGCGGGCAACGAACCCACATAACGAACTTTATTGGTGTTCCGCAATCTATGTCATCCATATTATCAGAGATATCCGCCCGTTCTACACATTTGACACTATCGGAGGCACATTGTCTCTTCTGCAAAGCCTGTGCTTTAGCCAAAATAGGAGCGAGCCCGTCCTACACTAAAGATGTGAAAATTCCATTCTCAAACAGGATTCAAATAGATATTTATGGACCGATTCAACCAGAGTGTGGACCATTTAGATGTTTTATGGTTATGGTTGACGCTTCGACATGATGGTCGCATGTCGCCCTCTTGTCCATTAAAAATGCTGCTTTTGCAAAGTTTCTAGCACGAATTATCTATAAGGGCTCACCACCCTGGTCACCATGTCCGCTCTATAAGACTTGATAATGCTGGAGAGCTCACATCTAAAGTACTTGATGAATACTACATGTCGATCGGGAGCGACGAAAAGCATCTCATCCCCTACGAGCATACGCAAAATGGTCTCGCAGAGGCAACCGTCGAACGAATCAGATGGTAGCCCAGGCATTGGTTATACACACCAATTTGTCTATTTTTGTCTGGGGTTATGTAGTCTTGCATGCAGCTTTACTTATTCGCTCATTTTAAACCTTCTGCTAACCAAATGAATTATGCGTACCAGTTGATAATTGTATAAGCCCCGATTTTTTCACATTCTGGACACAGACGAGCTTGAGTGCCAACTGCTATATTTGGTTATGTAGTATTGTGCCTTATGCACCCCCATAGTGCACGGGTCTTTAGAGACGATTAAGTAGTTACATTGGATACGAATCCCCAATGATTATTCGCTATTTAGAACCTTCGATAGGTGATCTCCTTACTGCTCGATTGCGGATTGTCACTTCGATGAGACAACCTTCCCGTCGTTAGGGGGAGGAGAGAAGACGAACTTTCTCAGAGAACGACAGGAATTGTCATGGTGTGCCCATACTTTATCTCATTTTGATCCCTTTATTTCGCTATGTGACATTGAAAATTCTTGATATTTGGAATGTAGCAGATTCGATGCCTGATGCGTTTATCGATATCGTGAAAGTGATGAGATCATATATACCAGCCGCGATATCCCTATAAGGTTGGAAGTCCTCGGTAAGGGGCACAACACCAAAGAACCGAGTACTGCCGTTGCATATGGTGGTGTGATTTAGGCCATAGCTCCCTAAAGGAAGAGGTGAAAGCTACATGGTTTAACTTAATACTCACCTAAGGAGGAGGTAGAGTAAGGCACAAATTTATATACTAGTCATTAATGAACTCGTTTCATGAGATCATACTTGATTTTACTATGTCCATGAGTCATGACGAAAGGGACGCACCGAAGATTGATATGATTAAGAAAATCAAGAAATCTCGATGAATTACGAGAATGTGGACTGATCATCCATCCACGTTGATGATCAATCATTGCTCAAAGCATAGAGCAAGACGATGTCGAACCTTGCTCTGTTGTATGATATCAACATTGAGTTGATTGACCTTAAAGGATAAAACATTCCACGCAGAACTAGATTCTTTGACAAAGAGGCAGGTAATTGGTAAGTAGTGTTAACCTCACCAAGTGTAAATCCTGTAGGACATAAAATAAACCTTTTCCAGTAAGCGTAATGAGAAGAATGAAGTCCTGAAGTACAAGGCTAGAGAGTTCTCATAAACGCCATGGAACTGAAGAGACGTACTATTCCCTAAGGTATTAATACGCCTCGGAAGAGGCGATCGCTTCAACCACGATCGGCTGTCGAAAGTCATCAACAACCCGCCGACGGACACAAAGGCCGGTCGACCCAAGTTAAGTGTCAAAGGTGTTGGAATATTTATTCCACATATTAATAAATTATGTTTTGATGATTAAGTTTCTAAACAACAAAACAACATAAAGGCGAAGCAAAACGACGAAGCAGACGAAGGCGCAAAAAGCTGAGCAAAATACAAAGCTAGCACACGCTAGACATATAAGTTAGCGCACGCTAACGGGTCCCGGCTGCAGATCAGACGAGTTCGAAGTAAGCTGAAGTGAAGTCACCTGATGAGATAGCGCACGCCACACATGATCATTAACGCACGCTATCGAAGGATTATTACTATTGTGAAGAGATTCAAACACAGAATGACGTATGCAGTGAAGTAAGCATAGCGCACGCTACAAAGAAGGAATAGCGCACGCTAAGCAGTTTGAATACAAGTCAATCAGAACGTTGGAAAGATTTTGGACAAAAGTCAAGTATCAAACGGATAGTTTGACAAGTGAAGGCAACAGATATATTACGTTAACGCACGCTACTCAAGCATGGTTAACGTACGCTAATTGAGCCAGCTAACGTACGTAACAAAGAAGGCATAACGTACGTAAGGGAAGAAACGAAGCCACTGGACTGAAACTGGAACAGTGTAGCGCACGCTACATGCACGCTACACGCGATAGCGCACGCTAAGGAAAGAAGCCTAGCGCACGCTAATAACAACTGGTAGTAACGGCTAGTTTATGGAAGGAAGGCTATAAATACCACATCTTTGGTATCATTCCTTACAACAACATTGAGCAATTCGTATACATCTGAGATATCATTGTAAACATTATAGTTGTTGTTCTTGAGCTTATATTGAGTGATTGAGTGTTATACACGAGATCATACACGAGTGGAAAAAGAAAAGATACGATTGGATTCAGTGTTATTAGGATCAAGGATCCGGCATTATTAGAATCGCAATCGATATCTAAGTGAGGTTTATCTAGTACCCATAGAAAGCTAGAGTGGTTGATTCCTAAACCAATAGAAAAGGAAAATGGTTTAACTTGGACCGATATAAAGACAAGTACGAACGGTTTTACTCGGACCGATAGAAGACGAGCTTGTAACGGTAACCCCTCGACCGATTGAAGAGAGGCGTAGAGGTTTTGATCTTAATCCTAAAGAAAAAGATACATCGAGAGAGGACGTAGGCTTCGTTAATAGCTGAACCTCTATAAATCCTTGTGTGATTTATTTTCCGCAATTTATTTACGCTTCCGCACAAACGGCGCAAATGCCGATAATCTTCCAACAAAAGGCACCTAGGCAGTCTTTCCTAATCGAAGATGTCAGATCGAGATCAAGTATCGAGCGATCGTCTTTAGGGACCTAGGAATCGTTTCACAAGGCGATCGCCTTCAGTGCCCTTTCAAAGACGACCGCACATAAAGCCAACATCAGTCAGTCTACAGAGACTGAGCCTCGGGAAGAAGGCCCACGTGCAGACCCGCAAGCGGCGCAGCAGGAGAAGGCTTTTTGACTCCAGCCCATCACCAGCTGTTTGTGACAAGGACAACCTCTCACCTACCGACAGACCCGCAAAAGGTGCCCTAGGTGGGACCTCCCAAGACTGCGACGTGAGGTATGTGTTGTTTTCTCATTGGTTCCCGCAGACGGCGCCGTCCTGTGGTAGTTGCGAACTTTAAGGAAACCGACCCACGTGCTGAGACCGATCGCCCGATTGGGATTAAGACATCTCAGCTACCACCTCTTCTATAAATAGGAGACTTCCAGCATTTAGAGTGGGGGCACGAAAATCAGCATTTATCATCTAGAAAATTCCCTCAAGAGGAATCTCAAAGACAAGAAAGACGATCGGCTGAACTCACAGAGCATTAACTCTGGTTCTTCCGGCAACCATCAGCTCTAAAGCAGCTAAACCTCAACGGTTATCGCACTCATTGTAATCGTGATATACATTAATAGCTGTACTCCAAAGCAGTATTATTATTAATAAAATCTCACGAAAGCATTCAAGGCCGGGATTAACAACCCCGGCAAATCTTGTGTTATTTTCATTCCATCGCTCGTGCTCTTGCATTTTGTTTGTTACTCACCCGTAGCCATATCCAGCAAATCATTCCGAATAATATTTTGGGTAACAACAATTGGCGCTAGAAGAAGGGGGGGCGAACCCTTATTTTCTCTCCGACCGTTTCGAAGAACACTCACTGTTCTCTGGAGCATATACTTGAAGAAATACTCACTGTTCTTCAAAGAAAACCCCCGAGATAATGACGTCTGCCACCACATCGAAGAGAGCCACCTTACGGTTCGCCGGACGTCTTATTCCGGCCCAGACCGAGTCCCAACCTACGGCGAAGGCATCTGCGGCGACGCTAGACTCTCACTCCCTCCCCTAAGGGACGTCCCAAGCCTCTCACTCGATCAGTTCCAAACTGCGGAACAGATCGAGGAGGCTATGGCCATCCTAAGGGAGCGACGGAGAGCATGCGATGCGCCCACTATTACCCCCTCAGCCATCTGCCACGCGGGCAAACGAAAGCTCAAGGAGCTATATGTCGATCCATCATCAGAAAGCCCCGAATCGCGAAAAAAGGCGCTCGCGAGGCGGGACAGTTCCGTCTTCAGCCGCCTAGGAAGTGATCCATCATGGCAACCTGGGCATTCTGGCCCCAGCCATGAGACGTCAGAGTCCGAATCCGTCACCAGGAGTTCGGCGTACCCAACTCCCAAAAAACAAGTCATCCATCTGGCTCCCACTCGCCGAAAAATCGGGCTCGGCGGCAGAGACCTCGTCACCTACAACAAAGCCAGGAGATCAGTACATGATCGCCTCGGCTCCCGCTCCGAGAGCCAGTCCGCGAGCATCCAGGCTACGGCGATGGCCGCGATGTAGCGCCAGCTCGACGATATGAAAGCGCTCCTAGAAACTGGGGCAGGCGCCAAAAGAAAGGTCGCCGGACCAAGTGAGCCGCTCGCGGTCCAGATCGAGCTTGCCCCCGTACAACCGAAGATCGCTCCTCCTCAAACACCTTTATATGAGGGGAGATCGGACCCCGAGACTCATTTAAGCAAGTTCCAGATCTACATGACCGGATGCGGGGCATTAGACGCGACAAGATGCCGAATGTTCCCATTAACATTGGGCAATCTCGCCCATAGGTGGTACATCTCATTGCCACCGCGCTCAATAAACTCCTTCGAAAAGCTGGCGAGTGACTTCACGTCGTACTTCGCCGCCAAGGTCGCTCGTCCAGAAGGTCCCCACCGCATGATGAAGATCAGGCAGGGGAAAGTCGAGTCTGATGAAGATTACATCGACCGGGTGGATGAAATAGTCCTCACCGGCGAGCCCATAAGCGACGAGCTCGCCCTGTACTCAGTCCTGGGGGGATTTGATGGTCTTTCGCCCATGTTCAAGCACCTCACAAAGGACATCCCCCCGACCTACGCAATCTTCCGCTCCAAGGCCGCTGACTTTCTGGCCAGGCAGAGGTTGCTCACCCTTCGCCTAGGCGAGGGGGCAGTCGAAGAGAGGAGGGCGCCATCTCCCATCCCAAAAAAGGCGATCGCCAAGCCCAGAAGGGCGGTCGCGAAACCCCCTGGTGAGTTCAAGGCCTTCAAGGATGTGGAGGTCTACCTCCTCCGCAACCTCAATCTATCTCCGGCCCATATCTTCAACGCCATCAAGGGGCGCGAGTGGCTAAGCAAGCCAAAGCCGATGAGGGACAACGGTCATCTGGACCGCAATAAATTTTGTGCCTACCACAAAAGTCCCGGCTACAACAGCAGCCAATGCCGCGACCTCCTCCGACAACTCTGGAGATTGTTCGAGGAAGGCAAGCTGGACAATTTGGTGACCAATCCGGAGCCCCGGGCAGAAAGGACCGGGGGCCGCGATCAGAGATAGAATGACGACCGTAAACCTCCCAATCCGGTCGCCAGAATCGAGCTAAACGAGCCGGAGGACTCAGATGAGTCGATCCCTCCGATCAACCCCGACGGCCGTGTCAATATGCTACAGTCAGGAGGTGGAAACCTCGGAGGTCTTTCCCCGGTTTCCACCATGTCAAATAAAAAGCGGAAGGCCAAACTGAGGGCTTTCGCCGGAGTCCATGTTGTGGCGCCCCCAGAACCAACCATCTCCAAAGACGCGCTCATCTCCTTCTCCAACAAGGACAGGGAGGGAGTGCAATGCCCCAAGGGGGATGCCTTGGTGATCTATGCATGTATCCTTGGGAAAACGGTCGACCGCGTGTTGGTTGACAACGGGAGCTTTTGCAACATCATATACAAATCTGCTCTGGACCTGCTCGGCAACCTGACCAAATTCATCAAGCCATTCGAAACCGTGCTTCAATGGTTCAGCGACAACACGGTCAAAGCCTACGGAAGGATCAAACTCCCCATCGAGCTAATCTGCTATTACGATCCTAAGGTTAGGATCACTAGGAACCTGGACTTTGTAATCATAGACATGCCCAGCATCTATAATGGGTTCCTAGGTCGCCCCTTTTTAGAAACCTTTGAGGCGGTCGCCTCCTCTTTCTTTTATTGTATCAAGTTCCCCACTACCGAAGTGATAGTCGGTACTGTAAAAGGAGATCAACTAATGGCAAAGAAGTGTTTGAACTACTCCTATGTTGTAGCTTTTCCTTTAAACGTTTCTTGTCCTGTTTGTAACACTGGGACGATCGACAACCAACCAATGGAGATCGACGAGCCAAGCACCTCATACCAGCCCAACTTAGAAGACGACATCTCACATCGATCGTCGGATGACATCGAACCGAGGATCAGCTTCGAGCCATACCTCGATTTTGATCCAAGGATCGAGTCCGGTGATCGATCCAAACGAGAAGCGATCGTCCCCACCGAAGAGTTGGAAAGTATAACAATCGATCCGGCTCGCCCGGAGCGAGAAGTGCAAATCGGCTCGAGCTTCGATCCCGAGCTAAAAGACGATCTGATCAATTTACTACGAAAGAACATCGGAATCTTTGCCTGGTCGCATCAAGATATGGTCGGCATCAGTCCTGAACACGCCTGCCACTATCTGAAGATCGACCCGGCAAGGAAGCCTGTTCACTAAAAACGTAGGAAATTCGGTCCGGAAAAATATGCTGCGCTAGATGCAGAAGTTAAAAAGCTGCTCGACAATAAATTGATCGGTGTAGCTACCGACGAGCCACAATGGGTGGCCAACGCAGTGCTCGTCAAGAAGGCGAACGACTCATGGAGGTTATGCATCGATTTCACCGACCTCAACGCGGCTTGTCCGAAAGATCACTTTCCAATGCCTCACATCGACCATTTGGTCGATAGCACGGCAGGTTGTGAAATGTTGTCGTTTATGGACGCCTTCGCCGGATACCATCAGATCCCAATGGAGGCTATGCATCGATTTCACCGACCTCAACGCGGCTTGTCCGAAAGATCACTTTCCAATGCCTCACATCGACCATTTAGTCGATAGCACGACAGGTTGTGAAATGTTGCCGTTTATGGACGCCTTCGCCGGATACCATCAGATCCCAATGGCGGAGAAAGACATAAAACACACATCATTCCACACGGAAAAAGACGTGTTCTTTTGGGTCAGAATGCCGTTCGGTCTGAAAAATGCGGGGGAGACCTACCAACGCCTAGTCAACGGGATGTTCGCCGATCAAATCGGTAAAATCATGGAGGTTTACATTGACGACATTGTGGTCAAGAGCCTCAAAAAGGAAAATCACTTCAAGGACCTCGCCGAGACGTTCGCCATCCTCGAAAGATTCAACATGAAGCTGAGCCCCAAGAAATGCAACTTCTGAGTAAGCTCCGGAAAATTCCTGGGGCACATCGTGAGCCAAAGGGGGATCGAAGCGAACCCCACAGAGATCAAGGCGATAATCGACATGCAAGAACCACGGAACGTCAAGCAGGTGCAATGTCTCACGGGGTGTTTGGCCGCCCTCAATCGTTTCATCTCGCGACTCGGAGACAAAAGCAAGCCTTTCTTCGCCACCATAAAGAATAAAAAATTTTCGTGGACGAAAGAAAGTCAAATGGCGTTCGCCAGAATCAAGGAGTATCTTTCCGACCCCCAAATTTTGGCAAAACCAATTCCCGGCGAAAAGCTGTTCCTTTACCTGGCAGCCTCGGAGGTCGCGCTAAGCGCAGTATTAGTACGAGCAGAGGGGCAAACCCACTTGCCGATCTACTTCGTCAGTCAAGCGCTGCATGACGCGGAGACACGTTACACGCCTCTGGAGAAGCTCGCCTACGCACTTGTCATGAGTGTTCGCAAGCTGAGAGCCTATTTCTTCGAACACCAAGTGGAGGTTCTGACGACTCTCCCTCTAAGACAAGTCCTGCACCGGCCGGACACCAACGACCGACTCCTCAAGTGGTTGCTGGAGATCGCCCAATACGGTGTCACATACGCTCCTCGCACGGAGATCAAAGGCCAAGCGCTGGCGGATTTTGTGGTGGAATTAACTTTCCCACCTAACCCAACCCAAGTCGGCCGCCTCGCCTGGAAACTGTTCGTAGATGGCTCGTCGACTAGCTCGCGGGCAGGGGCGGGGATTGTCCTCATCAGCCCCGATGGCCAGATTTTCACAAATGCTGTGCGTTTCGATTTCCGAGCGACCAACAATGAAGCCGAGTACGAAGCCTTAGTAGGCGGGCTCGATCTAGCGCTCGCCGTGGGCGTTTGTCGCCTTCACGTATTCATGGACTCCCTCTTGGTCGTAAACCAAGTCAAGGGAGAATATGAGGAGCGCGGTGAACAGATGATCAAATATCAGGAGTTGGTCGCCGAAATATGCACAAGTTTCGAAGAAGTGCTGATCGAGCAAATCCCGAGAGAGCACAACTCCCAGGCCGATGCCCTGTCCAAACTCGCATCGTCGGATGGGGCAACGGATTTCTCTAACATCCAAATCACTAAATTGGCAAGATCGGCGATCGACAAAAGCCTGGTCGCCACAGTTGCCATCGCCGAAGAGAACTGGATGACTCCGTTCATTGAATACTTGAAGGACGGAACGGTCCCCACAGACCGGGTCAAGGCTCGCCAGCTTCAGCTCCGAGTGACCAGATACACCCTATTGGACGATCGGCTTTACAAGCGAGCTTTCAGCCTCCATCTCTTCAAGTGCATTACGCCGGAGGAAGGCCGACTTGTTTTAGCCGAAATCCATGACGGGATCTGTGGAAATCACGTGGGAGGGCGAGCCCTCATCCACAAAACGACCAGGCAAGGCTTTTTATGGCCTACCCTGCGAAAGGACGCGATCGTCTACGCCCGATCTTGTCACCGGTGTCAAATAATGGGCCCGAACATCAAGCTCTCCCCCGAGCAGCTCACCTCTATGTATAGCCCGTGGCCGTTCGCCCAATGGGGAATCGACCTCATCGGTCCTTTGCCGACGGTACTGGGGGGATGCAAATTCGCCATCGTAGGGGTCGATTATTTCACGAAATGGGCAGAGGCCGAACCGCTCAGCAAGATCGGCCAGGAGCAAGTAATCAGATTCATTTGGAAAAACATCATCTGCCGATTTGGTCTACCTCAGGCTATCATCTCCGACAACGGAAAGCAGTTCGACGGTCTGGAAGTTATGCAATTCTACGAGAAATGGGGAATAAAAAGGTTGTTCTCGGCCCCTTACCACCCTCAAACAAACGGGCAGGTAGAGGCTGTAAACAAGATCCTCAAGCACACGATCAAAGCCAGACTCGAATCCAAGCAAGGGCGATGGGCGAGCGGGCTCCCGGATGTCTTGTGGTCCTACCGAACGACTACAAGAAATTCAACTGGCGAAACCCCGTTCGCCCTCGCTTTCGGAACAGAAGCTGTGATCCCATCGGAGATCGCCGTCCTCAGCCACCGAACTGCACAACAGCTGACGACAGACAATGATGTCGCTCGGCGAATGGACTTGGACATGCTCGAAGAATGGCGACTGACCTCGGAAATGAAGAACACGATCCACAAAAGGAAATCCGAAAAGTTCTTCAATTCGAAGGTCAAAGAGAGGCGATTCCAAGTGGGCGACCTAGTCCTCAAGAAGATCCCGACCCACACGGGAGTGTTTGGTCCGAACTGGGAGGGCCCGTTTCGGATATCCAAGTGGCTAACCAAAGGGGCCTACGAGCTCCAACATCCAGACGACACTCTAGACCAATATCCTTGGAACGCCATCCATCTGAAGAAATACTACCAGTAGAAACACTGTATTCATTTACTCAAATGTACAAAGTGCTTAATGAGATTTTCCAATTCTCCCCAAGTGATTCACCCCGGAAAAACAAACCAAAGGCTACTGCCTGAGCAACGCCTCCAAAAAGAGGATGGCTCGCTCGCCTTCAAAAAGGTCGTCATCTAACATGATAGACCTAGGCAGGCGATCGCCTCCCCCAGCACAACGTATACCGTCGAGGATCGCCATCTAACATGACGATCCGAGGTAGAAAAGTGCCGCCATGGTCGTGGAGGTCGATGGAACCGACAGCCCGTCCATGCAAGGTTCATTTGGGCAGAGATCGCTCGCCCTTTCATTTAAATACGAGGCGGGCGTAGCCGAAGGACCCTCCAAAACAAATGTGGACACGCTCGCCCGCCCTCAAAGGTTCATCATCTAACATGGTGAACCCGGACAATGCGACGCGTCCCTCCCCCCGTCACAACGTATGCCCTCGAAGGTCCATCATCTAACATGTCGGTCCCAGGCAGAAAAGTGCTAACAAGCCACGGTCGCGAAGTCGATTCATCCGACGGCGCTCCGTGCAAGGAATCCTCCAGGTTGAGATCGTCCGCCCCATCGCTACATTGCGAGGCAAAACGTAGCCTACGGAGGACCCTCACAATTAAGTGAGTCACGAGAAGTAGGCCATCAGACAGAATGTCGCTCGCGCACAAGACATGGTCGCGGAGGTCGGTTCCGTCGATCTCCGCGACTGTGTAAGGTACCTCTAGGCCGAGATGGTCGGCCTTCCTCGAGGAATCTTCAAAATTGAAGATCGCAAGAGCTAGACCAAGGATCGCTCGCTAAACGATTTATTTTGTTCCCTTACTTTCACTAAGTAAACAAAAACAAGGGGGAGATCGGAGCTATACATACGACGATCAATGACAGTTCAAAGCGAGCAATGCGAATGGTTTGTAAAGAAACATTCAAACACAAGAAGTCGGGTAAATAAACATTTCTCATTTCATTTCACTGAAGAGATGTACAAGCACGGTCGCCCGAAGGCAAAATACAAAAGCTGAAAAATTACAAGTAAAAAGTAAAAGGAAAAATTCATGGATCGACGTTCGCTCCTTCGCCAGCGCCAGGCTCTGAACCCCCGTCCTCCGGGGCATCCGGGTGAACAAGTTTGTCCGGCGAAGGGTACCAGCTCAAGTCGACCTCGTGATCCGCAGAGAGGTCGAGGATCGGCAAGAAAAAGGCAGGCTGTAAAGGGTGCTCAAGCACGTAGGCCTTGAAGTTGTCAACCAAAGGGCCGACCTCGAGCCCTCCCTTCTTGGCAGCACGGATTGCGTCAGCATAAGCCATGTAATAGGCAAATTCGCTGACGTATTCCACGCTGAGACAGGGATCGGCCTCGGTCGCCTCCAGCTTCTCCTTCAGCCCCGCGATCGTTTGGTTCGCGCCCTGGAGCTCGGCGGCCTTGGTAGCCACCTCTCCCTTCAACGACGCCAGCTCACCGGTCAACCGGTCGACCACCGCCTTCAGTTCAGCCGCCTCCTTCCGCGCGGCCGCGTGCGACCTGCGGGCATCCGTCATCTGATCCCGCATCCGGTCGGTCGCCGCCCGGGCCCTTTCAAGCTCGTCGCTCGCCCTCTTGGCCACCTCTACGGAATCCTTCTCCACTGCCAGGAGCCTGTCGACAAACTCGGCGTTCTGTTTCCGAGCAGCCTCGAGGTCTGCCTGAAGACGAGGTGTGGAGGGTCGCCCCTCATAGTCCTTCACGGCCTTAGCAGCCATCGTCACCGTTTGAAGGGCTAGAGCGAGGGTCGCCTGCATCGCGTCAGCGGATCGCCGGCGCGCGATCGAATCCAGGTTGGCCGTCCAGGCCTTCGGCAGGGCGTCGACAGCCCGAGCAACGTAGTGAGGAACATCGCAAGCCTCGCGAGGAGATCTGCTCGCGAGGAAGTCCAACACCAGCGGCGAGCAGTTCGGGTCGCTGCGACGGAGCCTGTGCCAAGAACAAAAGAGTTAGTATATTTCCTACGCAAGTGACATAACTCGGCAAAGCGACCAAGCTCACCTTTCGACCTTCTCTGGGTCGCTGCCGAAGAACGGCCTCCCGCGCGGTAAAAAATAAATTCTCACACTTTTTACTTCAGTAATTATAAAATTAGCGAAGTCTTTGTAACTTAAAATTTCTAACTATCTCCTGTTTTTTTTTTTTTGGTATCATTTACTAAAGTCTATGTGTGTTGTTTACTTAAGTAAATTGAAAAGCGAAGTTGTTATTTATTTTTACTTTGATAATATACATTACCGAAGTGAGACGTACCGAAGTCTTTGATGTTTATTCTACTAGTGGAAGAATTCAAAGATTGGTAGATGATGGCCCATTGGATGGACTCCAAGTTGAGTCATTTCGAATTTGTGAATCCTGTCTGGAAGGTAAAATGACCAAAAGGGTTTTCAAAACCAATGGAAACCATGCTCAGAATGAGTTAGAATTGGTTCATACGGATGTATATGGTCCAATGAACATCCAGGCAAGTGGTGGTTTCGAATACTTCAACACGTTTATAGATGATTATCCGAGATATGGATACATCTATTTGATGCGACGTAAGACTGAAGCCTTTGACAAGTTCAGAGATTTCTAGGCTGAAATGGAGACGCATCATGGGAAGAGTATCAAGTCACTACAATCTGACCGTGGTAGCGAATACCTTAATGGAGAGTTTTGAGATTTCTTGGCAAATGAGGGGATTACGTCCCGGCTCACTGCGCCGGAAACTCCACAACAAAATGGTATTGCTGAGAGAAGGAATAGAACTCTTTTAGAGATGGTTAGTCAATGACGAGTTACTCAAATTTACCTACTTCGTTCTGGGGGTACGTCTTGGAAACAGCGGCATGCATACTAAACCTGGTGCCTCCGAAATCAGCTCCAAAAACACCCACAAAATTGTGGAGTGGACGGAAGCCCGTTCTAGAATATGTTCGGATCTAGGGTACTCCAGCACATGTGCTGAATAAGGATGCTGATAAGTTGGCAACCCGTACAGAGGTGGGAGTGTTTGTAGGATACCCTAAGGGAACGAAGGGTGGGTTGTTCTATAGTCCCCAGGATCAGAAGGTCATTGTAAGCACCAATGTTGGAGTCATGGAAGAGAATTATGTGATTATCGTAAGCCCATGAGCGAAATAATTATGGAAGAGTTGAGCAACGAGACTCCATCTATACCAAATGTACAAGCACCAACTAACACTGCACCACCTATCGATTTTGAGACTTTTACACCAACTCAGGATTTGCCTAGTCGTAGTAGGAGTGTTGTTCATCATCCGAAACGATTCATAGGCATGGGAAAGCCTTCGGGCTCAATCCCAGGTGAAGATGAATCAGATACCTGGACTTACAAGGAGGCGATCCAAGTTAATGATGCTGATTTTCGAAAAGTAGCAATAGAATCAGAAATGGGATCTTTAGATTCCAATCAAGTGTGGGAGCTAGTAGAACTCTCTGACTGGGTACAATCCATTGGGAGTAAGTGGGTCTACAAGCAAAAGAAAGGAGGTGACGGGAAGGTTGAAACCTTCAATGCGAGGCTTGTAGCGTAAGGTTATACTCAGAAGGAGGGCATCGATTACGATGAAACCTTTTCACCGGGAGCCATGCTTAAGTTAATCTAGATTCTTTTACCTATAGCTGCGCATTTGGATCTGGAGATTTGGTAAATGGATGTCAAAGACTGCATTCTTAAATGGAAGACTAGACAAAGTGTTGCTACCCGAAATATTATCCGGAGATAGATATTGCTGGAATGGTCGAGTAGCAAACAAGGTGCGAGAGCACCTCCGTGGGGAAAGTAAATAACACAAGATTTGACGGAGTTGTTAGTCCCGGGCTTGAATGCTCTCGCGAGATATTATTAATACAAATACTTTGGAGTACAAATATTAATGTTAGAGTACAATTACAATGAGTGTAAAGACCCTAGTTATCTTAGCTATGGAGCGTGAAGATTGCCGGAAGAACCATATATGATGCTCTGTGAGTTCTTGTAACAACGTTGATGTGCTGTGACGACCGTGAGAAATCGACAGTCTCTCACGGTGTGTATCAGCTGTATGTATGAGCTTCTGGGCTTGCGAGTCTCTTTGAATCTGTACTGTAAGGAGTTCTTGCCTCTGCCGACCGTCTTCTGGTTGAGAGGTGCTGAGAGATAAATCCAGAGGTAGATTCCAGAGAGGAAGCCGAGAGTCTGAATGTGTGTATGTATTCTTCACGTGGTTGCCAACTGAGAGGAACCTTTATGAATGTTTTTCGGAACTCAAGGGAGTTGATTTTCCAACCTTTTTCCAGTTGCTGGAGGTTCTCTATTTATAGCACTAGGAGTTGATGGGCGATCGCCTCTACTGTATTATATTAAGCGGGCGATCGTCTTTGAGCACATGGGTTGGTCTCCTTAAAGTCCGTGGCTGCTGCTGGCAGCCAGCTGTGCGGACCAATGAGAAGTCTGCACGCGTCTTGCGTCGCTGTCCCGGGAGGTCCCACCTTGTACCTTTCGGCGGGTCTGTCGGTAGGTGAGAAGGTGGTGACAGGCTGTGGTCAACGATCCATGTTATGCGGCGCCTTTCACGGATCTGCACATGGGCGCTGCTTTGAGCTCCAGTCTTCGTAGACTTTGACGGACGAAGGCCTCTGTTCGAGGCACAGGACGATCTTCCTAGGTTGGGCACCAGAGTCGATCGCTGGATGCCAAAAGGCGATCGCCTTGGGAGTCGGTCGCTAGATGCTCGAAGGTGGATTGTTACCTTTGTTTTGACAAGTTCGCCGTAGCTCATTTGGTCGCGGACTCGGTCGCTCGGCCCTTAATCCGATCGCCGTCGAGGCGTATAAATCGCCGCAAAACAATTGCTCCCCAGCTTGCTCCGATGTTGGAAACATGGGGTGAGGTGGTTCTACTGGCGATCGCTGAACTTTGACGAGTGACTGAACATTTTACGGAACTGGCGATCGTCTTTGAGCGGATTGGTTTTGAACTTGGACGACCTGGTCGGTCGCTGAAATGAGCGGGAAACGACAGCGGTCGAGGAAAAGTCTCCGGGGCACGTGTCAGGTTCCTATAGGGGGGAGACCGACGGTTAGTTATGACTCCTCGTCTGGCGTGTCCTTGAAACGACGCGTCGTGGGTTTCAAGGGAGGCATTAATTGCGACGGTTGCACTCCGACCCCTGAGATTCTCCATAATTGCACGGAAGTCCCTGCCATCTCCTATAAAAAGGCGCTGGGTTGCAGTGTTAAGACCCTTATGCACTTTTATCGGAGAAGAAGAATATTGCCGAAGAACTTTCTGAAGCTTTGACTGCCGATTGTCGATCGACTCATCCCTCGGTAAGAAAACACTCCTTTTCTTCTCTTCTTTTCGAAAATGTCTGGAGTACCTTCATCGTATGGAGTGGGCACCACCTCTGCCGCCGGGACTTCGACCGCCCGGGGAGAATCCTCCGCAGAATTCCATATGGAGACGGCCGCCGAGGCCATCCGTGCTGGTATTGATCCCGCGGAAGTCGAGGCGCTATTCAATGAAGCCGACGTTGCTAGGGAGGCGGCGGCTGAGCAAAGACGCTCGCATATGGAGAAGGATTTGGCGGTGCGGGCGTACTGGGAGCAGCATAATGCTTTTGTCCAGGCCTATTTGGCCTTTGCTGAAATCATGGAGAGGTTGGTCGGTCCGTCTCCTAAATTCGATTACCGGGAGTACTCGATTGCCCACCTTTATCAGTCGGCGAAGCGGTCGCTGTTTCGGGCTGCGCAGCGTTCTCCATGGTCCCTCGGCCAGATAAGGAGCTCGGCGACCAGGAAGGACCTGGCCGTCTGGAGGGCGAGGTACCATGTCCCTTCAGATGTGGATCTTTTCGCGCCGGCGGAGAATGAGCGAGCCGACCAACCCCCGGAGGGTATGGTCGTCGTAAATGAGGCGATTATGGAGGTCGGGTTGCGGTTTCCTTTGTCGTTCTCCGTCTCCCATTTGCTGGCTGATTGGAATGTGGCGCCGCTTCAGTTGACGCCGAACGCCTGGCTCCAGATCGTCTGTGCCCTCACCTTGTTCGGCGGTCACCGACTGTACCGCCTTCCTTCGCCATTGGAGATGAACCACCTGTTCAAGTTGACGGCTCAGAAGGGGTCGGTCGGAGGCTATCATATTCAAGGCCGATCCGGTCGGGTGATCCTCGGGGGTATCCATATTCCGGCGGTCGACGAGCTATCCTTCGATTTTCTGGTTATCTGGGAGAGGATACGAAGTCTTCCGGACGACGACTTAGACGCTCGCCGGATTAACAAAGAGAGCCGTTGGCTGTCTGCTCGACTGTTCCGTTTCCCGAGACATCTTTTGGTCCCAGGTATGGATTTCTACGATCTCCTTATGCTTGGCGATCGTCCTGCTTGAGGAATATGTCTAACTGTTGTTCAATTGTTTCTTATTGCAGAGGTCCGCTTCCCTCGCTTTTTGGAGCCTCCACCAGAGATAGGCATGTCGAACCCCGGAGTTTTGAGTCGTCTGCGCCAGAAGAAGTCGTCTCGAGTTCCTCCGGTGGCACTACCTCTTATTCTGGAGGTGAGGCCTACCATAGAGCCGGTCGTAGCGGAGGAAGAGGTTCGGGAGGAGGGGCTCCGGTCGAACCGCAAGCGGCAGAGATCGGGGGAATCTCCAGTCTCTGCCCCTGCTGGTGAGGTGGCGATCGCCGCGCCTCCGCTCTCCACGGTCCCCCCGATGGGTGAGCCTACGCTTTATGCGGCTTTCTTGCGAGAGATGGCGATTACCGAGGCCGAGACCCCTCGCGGGAAACCGTACTTTGGTCGCGAGCCCGAGAGGTAGACTTCGCTTGTTTGCTGAGTTTCGTTTACTTGCGTGAGAGATGTGCTAACTTTTTGTTGTTTGATGTAGGATCCGTAGCACTAACCCAGCTTGCCCGCCGATGGTGCTGGATTTCTTCGCGAGCCGATCTCCACGCGAGGCCTGCGATGTCCCACTGTATGTCAATCGGGCTGTTTCTGCTTTGCCGAAGGCCTGGACGACCGACTTGGATGCGATCGCCCGCCAGCGGTCCGGGAATACAATGCAGCCTGCTTTCGCTCTCTCCCTCCAGGCGGCGACGATGGCTGCCCAGGCTGTGCAGGAGTCCGAGGGGCGTCCTTCTACTACTCGTCTGCAGGCGGACCTCGAGGCCACTCGGAAAGAGAATGCCGAGTTTGCCGACAGGATTGTGGCTATGGAGAAGGACTCCTTGGATGCATCTAAACGGGCGAGTCAGGATCTTGAGCTGATGAGAGAGAATTATGAGCGATCCCGGACGGCGGTTGACTGATTTCTGGATCAGATGACAGAAGCCCGTCGGTCGCACGCGGCTGCTCAGAAGGAGGCTGATCAGCTGAAGGTGACTGTCGCTCGGCTGACTAGCGAGCTGGCGGCGTCGAGGGGAGAGACGGCCGCTAAGGAGACCGAGCTTCAATGTGCGCAACAGGTGGTTGCGGAGTTGAAAGGGAAGCTGGAGGCGACGGAGGTCGATCCCTTTCTCAACGTGGAGTTCGTCAGCGAGTTTGCCTATTACATGGCGTTCGCTGACTCGCTCCGTGCTGCTAAGAAGGGAGGGCTGGAGGTCGGCCCTTTAGCCGAAAACTTCAAGGCGTATGCGTTGGAGCATCCTCTTCATCCTGCCTTCTCAGTGCCGATCTTGGATCTCTCAGAAATCGGCGTGGACCTGAGCTGGTACCCGAATCCGGCAAACCTTGTTCATCCAAATGCTCCGGAGGACGGGGAGGCAGCTCCGGAGGCTGGTGAAGGGTCGCGGGCCGATCCAGTGGTTGAAGGCGAAGGCCAGGCGGGGGCCTGAGGCTTTACGTCCTTAATGTTTTAGCTTTTTGCCTTGTAATTTTTGTAGATTTCTTTGTAGTACTTAGGCCTTCGGGCAACCGTGTATGTACTTCGATACTCCAAGCAATGAAATGAATATTTGCTTCTTCGATTTATTACTTGAATGATTGCTTTTCTGAGTCTTTGTATGACTTTGTACAAATATGTGAGGAGAGATTGTTGCGTGTATAGCGCCAAGTGAATTGATAAACTCATATAGATAACTTTACAACAAATTCGATCGCTGCACATACATCTGAAAAATGTCGATCTCCGTATGTAATTGAATAGGGACGATCGTCGTATACACAGCTCCGCCCTTCCCCCTTGTTTTTGTTCACTTACTGAAAGTAAGGGGACGGAAATAAATCGTTGAGTGAGCGGTCTTTAATTTTGCAGATTCCTCGAGGAAGGCCGTCCATATCGGTCTTGAGGAACCGTGCACGATCGCGGAGTTCGATGGACCGACCTCCACGACCGTGTCTTATGCGCGAGCGACATTCCGTCTGATGGCTAAGTTCTCGCGACTCACTTAATTGGGAGGGTCCTCCGAAGGCTGCGCCTCGCCTCGTATTTAAACGAAGGGCGTGCGGTCTCAGTCTGGAGGATTCCTTGCGCGGGGCGTCGTCGGATTAATCGACTCCACGTCCGCGGCTTGTTAGCTCTTTTCTACCTCGGGCCGCCATTAAGATGGCGACCCTCGACGGTATATGATAAGTGTCAGTTTTATACACTTATCCATGGTTTGTATCGATAAATTTCACCCATAATTGAGCTAGTCTACTCGTTTTTTTGCTTTTAATTAATTAGTTTTTAATAATTTTATTTTTATCGAATGATGATGTAAATTTAGTCTTAATCGGATTGAATTACTGATTTACTCAAGAAATAACATGTTTATAAAATATTCTCTTTGTTGAATTTTTTATGTATTCATGTTGTAGGGCTTTCCGAGACGAGTTCGGCAGTCTTTCCGGATTCAAAATCAGAGTTATATATCAAAAGTTATCATCCGAAGAAGATTTGGGGCAAAAACTCAAAGTCTAAGAAATTTCTGGGCTGAGAATGAAGTCTGAAACTCCATACGGGCGTAACATCATAACATACGGGCGTAACTCACAAAACAAAAAGCCGTAGCCTACTTACGGCCGTAACTCATGTATATTACGGCCGTAAGTCATCCATGTTACGGCCGTAACTCCTAACTGTTACGGCCGTAACTCTTGGCAGATTTTGATCATTGTATAATTTTTTATACTTTTGGTCTATTATTGAGGGGATGGATGGCATTGATCCGATCTATTGTAATAATGCTGGAGTTTTGGAGCTATTAGATGACTTTAGGTCTATAAATAGACCCCTTAGATCCATCATCATTCATCATTCATCTTATAATTTTTCCATTTTTTGTAATATTTTCTTTTTGTGTGAAGAACACACTTGTGTTCTTGAGTGATTTGAGTAATAGTGGTATAGCATATGTTGTTTAGAGAGTTTATTGCTTCTTTCTCCTTTATCTACTAAGGGAGTTAGCATCAATTCTTTCTCTTGTTCAACTAATAATAACCACTCAAGCTTGTATTATGTTTAATAAACCCTTCATGGGCTAAGTTACCTTAGTTGGGATTATAAACAAGGTTAGTCATGTTATTTAAGTTTGTATAAAAGATCTATTATGAATTACTTATTATTGTGTGTGATTTTCATTGTTTTAACAATCTTTATTTATTTGGCCAATAAATGACGATATTTATGGTCTTCATATGTTTCGAAAGAAAATATGTTTGATTAGGTCAAACGATCTTCACTCTAAGTTGTTCTAGGGGATAGAAATATACCTCTAGACCTTGGATGATTCTGAGTTATTTTCATAAAACCTAATGCTATGTATTGAAGTCAATCAACATAGAAATATAGTGGATTGATTCAATATATAAGGGGCGTTTTATAGTTCGAAAGAGAAACCGTCTTTTTAAGGAAAATCGAATCTACACAACATAATAAGTAAATTCATCTTATGATCTCCTATACATTTTCTATAACTAATGATGAACTAAGTTTGTAATCCCAACTATTTCACTTTATCTTTTATCAATCTATTATTAGTGTAATCTTTCATTTCCTTGAATATTAAAACTATTATTGCAACTTTCTTTGCAATCGTCAAACCAAACTCTTTAATTGTGTGTTTCACTCATCTTAGTATCTATAAAAATAGACTAATAGTGTATAATTCAAATTATAACCAAACTTTCTCGTGGGATCGATAAACCGGACTCAAAAAGTCCACTTACTACTTGATACGATATCGTGCACTTGCGATAGTTACACTTAAGAACGTGTCAAGTTTTTGGCGCCGTTGCCGGGAAAGTATAAGTTCTATTTTGAAATCTTACATTATAAACTATTTTTATAGATACAATTTCTCGACATTGTAACTTAGTACTCAATTGTGTCTGTCCGGTCAAGTGGCGGATAACGGTACTCCGTGACTATTAAAGTCGGATTTTTCAGTTTCCGACAACAACTGATATTTGTAGATATTTTATCCTTTTTCTTGTCATGGAAGTAACTTTGAATAAAATTGAAAAAAGATTTCCCTTTCTGAGCAAAAATGTCATTTTAAAAATTTACAAGACAAGGCTTGAAAGGATGAGGTTGCTTATGAATAAAAGCATATCTTTTGACATAAGATTCATAATTGAAGCCAAAGTAAGAATAGCAGGTGAATTCACAGAAATACCTACTAGATTTTTACCAGGGCTAGGAAAAAGTTTATATGCCAAGAAACGACGAGCAAAGATGATAGCCGTTTGCTATAAATGTGCTAGATGGAACTGTAATTTAAAATGTCGATCTTTAGGAATTCCAGCTACAAACAGAGAAGATAAAATTCAATTCATTAAGGATGGTCTGAATAAAGATAATTTAGATGATATCGAAATTTCTTTTGACACGCATCCTAGTGGACTCGTACATTACGGAATTCGATGTTTGTGGAATAAATTCAAACCAGAATATGAGCAACGTCTTGGGAATCTCACGTTAAAAGACCCTGTTTACCAATTTGTAAGAAAATTGGATGGGAAGCTTCTCCCCGACTCATAGAAGGCGTTTAGGCCGTTTCTGAACGTAAAATCAGAGGAAGATGTGAGTCACAATTACAACTACTGTACATACACGTGAGTATCTTTTATTTTTGTCGTATGGTGAGATTTTCTGAATAAAAAAAGGTGATACGCAATAAATGCTTTCATTATTCTATTGAGTAGTTGAAAAGCAATCACAAACTTGTTAAACAATTTTTACCTTCTTTTCTTCTATAAATAAACTTTGTGCTTGTTTCTTTTATTCATCCCTCAAACTTGTACTTTTCTCTTTTTCTCTCAAAAAATTTCTTTTCAAAAATGGAGTCATCATCTTCAACAAAAAAAATTTAGCACAGTCTGCATTTTTGGTGGAGCTAGTTATGGAAAAGAGGTATGTTTTACTGAAGCAGCCCACAATTTGGGTCGTACCTTAGGATAAAAATGCATTCATGTAGTTTACGGAGGAGGAAGTCTAGGATTAATGGGACGAGCTGCTGCTTCTGCCTATATGGAAGGAGTAAGAGTGTTGGGAATAATTCCAAAACCTCTGGCTGAAAGTAAAATCACCGGGGCAACTATTGGAGATGAGTTTAGATCTGTAAATATGCAAGATCGCATAACTCACATGATAAATAATTCTGGCGCCTTTATCACCCTTCCCGGTGGTTTTGGCACTCTTGAGGAACTTTTTCATGTGGTTACCAAAGCCCAGCTAAATGTTCATCAAAAACCAATAGGCCTGCTTAATGTCAATGGTTTCTTTGATGGTTTACTATCTTTCATCGACTACTCTGCTGAAAAGGGTTTTATTTCCGAGCGCGCTAAACGAATCATAGTCGTTGCAACAATACCAGAAGAACTAATCAAAAAACTCAATGAATTTGTTCCTCAACCAGATCCAGCTCTAGCTAAAATTGTCTGGATGGAAGATTTTACCGTGAGAAAACGAAAAGTGGATTCATTCCTCTCCCTTTGATAACCCATGTCGGACCTCTTGTATTTTTACTTTCTGTCGTGTGTAATAATCGTGCTAAATGGTGGCAGCTTAAGGAGTTTCTTCTTGATCTCTTGACGCGCATCTATTCGCGATTTATGTATTGTTATTTTATTGCTGTAATTTTTATTGTTTGTTTTTTATTAAAGCATTGATGGCAGCGTAAGGCGACTCTTCGGACTTTCTTGAAGCGCATCTTAGAAATTGTGTTATACTTACGAGTATATTTTATTTTCTTTTGTTGTTTGCCTCGTATATTTATTCTCTTGCAGATTCTAAAAGGCGTTAGCTCAAGCATCAACTTTCATAACAGGGAGTATTATTTTTTTTTTCCTTGCTTTTTTTTTTTTATTAAAACTGAGGACAGTTTTATTTTCAAGTTTGGGGGTGGTATGTTTAATTATTTTGGTGTGTTGGTATTTTGGTGTGTTTTGATTATTTTGGTTATTCGCCTTAAATTTTTTTTAGTATATATATATATATATATTATTTTGATTTGTGAGATTTCTAGATCTGGCCATAACACCAATAAGTTAGCTATATACAAGCTTCTAAAATCGTTTTAACCGGTAAAAAAATTGTATATTCCAAAAATTTTGAGCCTTAATCTCTCTTTCCAAGCCTTGTAGTTATCCTATAAAATCGAATCATTCGTTACCTTGAGAAAAGAAGAATCAGTCGGTTGATGAAAAATAGAACTGAAATTTACTTAATTTGTGGAGTTTTTGATTTTTCATGCTTAACTAATAAATGATTTTCTGCAAAAATTCTATTCCCTAAAAAAAAGGAGTCATTGGTGAAAAGAGCTACACGTTAGCAAATAACGGTGTGAAAGCTATCACCTAAAAAAAAAATGACGAAAAGGAGAAGTGTTGAGCAGCAACAGCTGCCTAATTTTGGGGGTCTTAAAATTTTGCGAAAAATAAAGGACTAACCATTGTTGGTGCGTAGCTGCCGTCTCATAGAAAAGTTGGTGAAAAGAGCTACACGTTAGCAAATAACGGTGTGAAAGCTATCACCTTTTAAAAAAAAAGAGATAGAAATTGTGTTGGTGAAAAGAGCTACACGTTAGCAAATAACGGTGTGAAAGCTATCACTAAGGGATGTAGTTTATGAGCATATCTCAATTAATTAGCGACTGAATTTCAATACACTCAATTTCGTGAAAGATCACAATATTTGATGACGCCAATGAAATTCTTCTTCATATTGAGTCGAAAAACAAACAAGTGATCGAGAGCAACCATTAAAGGGAGTCGTGTGTATCACGAGTGGGAAAGAAATAATCAACCTTTCGGGGGGAAAACCTTGAATTTGGAATTACAAAATAAAACCGTGTTTTAACTTCAAAATCATTAGTAGATTTATTTTGAATATTGATTTATTTCTATCTACTGTATAAAGCTGGTTGTTGTGTATTAATGTCATTTTGATCTCCTTTTCTCTTTTTATATTTTAATTTATGTGTGTATTATTTTTCTTATTTTTGTCTTATTTTTATTTTTTGGAGCGTGAATAATAAAGAGTCTTGCTCGGGACTAGCAAGAATTCAAGTTTGGGGGTGTGATAAGTGTCAGTTTTATACACTTATCCATGGTTTGTATCGATAAATTTCACTCATAATTGAGCTAGTCTACTCGTTTTTTTGCTTTTAATTAATTAGTTTTTAATAATTTTATTTTTATCGAATGATGATGTAAATTTAGTCTTAATCGGATTGAATTACTGATTTACTCAAGAAATAACATGTTTACAAAATATTCTCTTTTTTGAATTTTTATGTATTCATGTTGTAGGGCTTTCCGAGACGAGTTCAGCAGTCTTTCCGGATTCAAAATCAGAGTTATATATCAAAAGTTATCATCCGAAGAAGATTTGGGGCAAAAACGCAAAGTCTAAAAAATTTCTGGGCTGAGAATGAAGTCTGAAACTCCATACGGGCGTAACATCATAACATACGGGCGTAACTCACAAAACAAAAATCCGAAGCCTACTTACGGCCGTAACTCATGTATATTACGGCCGTAAGTCATCCATGTTACGGTAGTAACTCCTGACTGTTACGGCCGTAACTCTTGGCAGATTTTGATCATTGTATAATTTTTTATACTTTTGGTCTATTATTGAGGGGATGGCTGGCATTGATCCGATCTATTGTAATAATGCTGGAGTTTTGGAGCTATTAGATGACTTTAGGTGTATAAATAGACCCCTTAGATCCATCATCATTCATCATTCATCTTATAATTTTTCCATTTTTTGTAATATTTTCTTTTTGTGTGAAGAACACACTTGTGTTCTTGAGTGATTTGTGTAATAGTGGTATAACATATGTTGTTCAGAGAGTATATTGCTTCTTTCTCCTTTATCTACTAAGGGAGTTAGGATCAATTCTTCCTCTTGTTCAACTAATAATGACCACTCAAGCTTGTATTATGTTTAATAAACCCTTCATGGGCTAAGTTACCTTAGTTGGGATTATAAACAAGGTTAGTCAGGTTATTTAAGTTTGTATAAAAGATCTATTATGAATTACTTATTATTGTGTGTGATTTTCATTGTTTTAACAACCTTTATTTATTTGGCCAATAAATGACGATATTTATGGTCTTCATATGTTTCGAAAGAAAATATGTTTGATTAGATCAAATGATCTTCACTCTAAGTTGTTCTAGGGGATAGAAATATACCTCTAGACCTTGGATGGTTCTTTGAGTTATTTTCATAAAACCTAATGCTATGTATTGAAGCCAATCAACATAGAAATATAGTGGATTGATTCAATATATAAGGGGCGTTTTATAGTTCGAAAGAGAAACCGTCTTTTTAAGGAAAATCGAATCTACACAACATAATAAGTAAATTCATCTTATGATATCCTATACATTTTCTATAACTAATGATGAACTAAGTTTGTAATTCCAACTATTTCATTTTATCTTTTATCAATCTATTATTAGTGTAATCTTTCATTTCCTTGAATATTAGAACTATTATTGCAACTTTCTTTGCAATCGTCAAACCAAACTCTTTAATTGTGTGTTTCACTCATCTTAGTATCTATAAAAATAGACAAATAGTGTATAATTCAAATTATAACCAAACTTCCTCGTGGGATCGATAAACCGGACTAAAAAAGTCCACTTACTACTTGATACGATATCGTGCACTTGCGATAGTTACACTTAAGAACGTGTCAGTATACGTTGAGACGGGGGGAGGGACGCGTCGCATTGTCCGGGAAGGACCCACCACGTTAAGTGATGGACCTTTGAGGGCGGGCGAACGTGTCCACAGATCTGTTTTGGAGGGCCCTCAGACTACGCCGGCCTCGTATTTAAACGAAGGGCGGGCGATCGTGGCCCAAAGGGACCTTGCACGGGCACAAAGAACGGTTCCATCGTCCTCCACAACCATGTCGACACTCTTCTACCTCGGACCATCATGTCAGATGACGATCCTCGACGGTATACGTTGTGCTAGGGGAGGCGATCGCTGCCTAGGTCCATCATGTTGTTGATGAACTTTAGAGGGCGAGCGAGTCATCCTCTTTTTCGAAGCATTTGCCCAGGCAGTAGCCTTTGGTTTGATGAGGTGGAAATCGGGGAGAGACTTCCGAAGTTCCCTTCTCTTGATTGAAGCATGCGGATCCGGTCGCAGAGGTTGATCGAGGGGTCGACTCGTATGAGCTTTCCGGCCTGTTCGCGTTCGACTCTAGCGACCGTGTTGGGAGATTGATGGGGCTCCGGCTAAGCCAATAAGCTGTCCAACTTGCCCTCCTCGAACAATCTCCAGAGTTGTCTGAGGAGGTCACGGCATTGGTTGGTGTTGTGGCCGGGACTCTTGTGGTAGGCACAATATTGATTGCGGTCCAGATGACCGTTGTCCCTTATCGCCTTTGGCTTGTTTAGCAGTTCGCGCCCCTTGATGGCGTAAAAAATGTGGGCCGGAGTTCGGTTGAACTTGTGGAGGAGATGGGCTTCCACATCCTCGAAGGCCTTGAGATAGCCGGGTGGCTTGGCGACCGCCTTTTTGGTTTTAGCGATCGCCGTCTTTCGGACAGGAGGTGGCGTTCCCTCACCTAGGCGGAAGGTGAGTAGCCTTTGCCTTGCCAGAAATTCGGCAGCCTTAGCGCGGAAGATCGCGTAGGTTGGGGGATGTCCTTCGTGAGATGTCTAAACATGGGTGAATGACCGTAGAATCCCCACAGGACCGAGTAGAGACCGAGCTCGTCACTGATAGGCTCGCCGGTGAGGACGATTTCATCCACCCGGTCGATATAATCTGCGTCGGATTCGTCTTCCCCCTGCCTGATTTTCATCATGCGGTGGGGGCCTTCTGGTCTGGCGACCTTGGCGGCGAAGTATGACGTGAAGTCACTCGCCATTTTCTCAAAGGAGATGATCGATCGCGGTGGTAGTGGTATGTACCACCTATGGGCTAGATCGCCCAATGTTAACGGGAAGATTCGGCACTTAGTCGCGTCTGATGCCCCACACCCAGTCATATAAATTCGGAACTTGCTTAGGTGGGTCTCGGGGTCCGATCTTCCTTCATACGGAGGTGTTTTGGGAGGAGCGATCCTTGGTTGTACAGGGGCAAGCTCGATGTGGACCGCGAGTGGCTCAGTCGGTCCGATGAGTTTTCTACTGGTGCTTTCCCCAGTATCCAAGAGCGCTCTCATCTCGTCGAGCTGGCGTTGCATAGCGGCCATCGCCGCGGCCTGGCTGCTCGCGGCTAGGCGCTCGGAGTGGGAGCCGAGGCGATCAAGTACTGACCCCTTGGCGTTCGGAGCGGGAGCCAGACGGCTGACCTGTATTTGGCTGGGAGTCGGGTACGCCGAGCTCCTGGTGACGGACTCGGATTCCATTATCTCATGGTTGGGGCCAGAATGCCCCGGTCGCCATGATGGATCGCTTCCCAAGCGACTGAATACGGAACCGTCCGGCCTTGAGAGAGCCTTTTCTCGCTAATCGGGGCTTCCTGACGATCGCTCGCCCAGTAACCCTTTGAACTTCCGTTTTCCCACGCGGCGGATGGCCGAGGGAGTTATTGCGGGCGCCGCGCATGCTCTCCGTCGCTCCTTTAGGATGGCCATAGCCTCCTCGATCTGTTCCGTGGTTTGGAACTGGTCGAGCGAAAGGCTGGGGCCGTCCCTCAGGTGCGGGATCGAGAGCCTCGCGTCGCCGCAGCTACCCTCTACCGTCGGCTGGGGCTCAGATCAAGCCGGGATATGATGTCCGGCGGTTCGGAGAGTGGCTCTCTTCGATGTAGTGGCGGACGTCATGATTCTGAAGGTTTTTCTTTGAAGCGCAGTGAGTGTCACTTCAAGTGTAAGCCCCGAGAACAGTGAGTGTTCTTCGGGACGGTAGGAATAAAAAATGAAGGTTAAGATTTCCCCCCTTCCTCTAGCGCCAATTGTTGCTACCCGAAATATTATCCGGAGATAGATATTGCTAGAATGGTCGAGTAGCAAACAAGGTGCGAGAGCACTTCCGTGGGGAAAGTAAATAACATAAGATTTTCCGGGGTTGTTAGTCCCGGGCTTGAATGCTCTCGCGAGATATTATTAATACAAATACTTTGGAGTACAAATATTAATGTTAGAGTACAATTACAATGAGTGTAAAGACCCTAGTTATTTTAGCTATGGAGCGTGAAGATTGCCGGAAGAACCAGATATGATGCTCTGTGAGTTCTTGTAACAACGTTGATGTGCTGTGACGATTGTGAGAAATCGAAAGTCTATCACGGTGTGTATAAGCTGTATGTATGAGTTCCTGGGCTTGCGAGTCTCTTTGAATCTGTACTGTAAGGAGTTCTTGCCTCTGCCGACCGTCTTCTGGTTGAGAGGTGCTGAGAGAGAAATCCAGAGGTAGATTCCAGAGAGGAATCCGAGAGCCTGAATGTGTGTATGTGTTCTTCACGTGGTTGCCAACTGAGAGGGACCTTTATGAATGTTTTTCAGAACTCAAGGGAGTTGATTTTCCAACCTTTTTCCAGTTGCTGGAGGTTCTCTATTTATAGCACTAGGAGTTGCTGGGCGATCGCCTCTGCTGTATTATAATAAGCGGGCGATCGTCTTTGAGCACATGGGTTTGTCTCCTTAAAGTCCGTGGCTGCTGCTGGCAGCCAGCTGTGCGGACCAATGAGAAGTCTGCACGCGTCTTGCGTCGCTGTCCCGGGAGGTCCCACCTTGTACCTTTCGGCAGGTCTGTCGGTAGGTGAGAAGGTGGTGACAGGTTGTGGTCAACGATCCATGTTATGCGGCGCCTTTCGCGGATCTGCACATGGGCGCTGCTTTGAGATCAAGTCTTCGTAGACTTTGACGGACGAAGGCCTCTGTTCGAGGCACAGGACGATCTTCCTAGGTTGGGCACCAGAGTCGATCGCTGGATGCCAATAGGCGATTGCCTTAGGAATCGATCGCTATATGCTCGAAGGTGGATTGCTACCTTTGTTTTGACAAGTTTGCCGTAGCTCATTTGGTCGCGGACTCGGTCGCTCGGCCCTTAATCCGATCGCCGTCGAGGCGTATAAATCGCCGCACAACACAAAGCAATCTACATGCGCCAATCAGAGGGATTTTGCTGAAGGAGAAGTGCGCTTAGTATGCAAGCTTAATAGATCCATTTATGGACTTAAGCAAGCATCTGCATCTTTGAACATTCGATTTGACGAGGTTGTCCAGTCATATGGATTCCTCCAATGTCCAAATGAGAGTTGTGTGTACAATAAATATGATGGAAACATGTTGGTATTTCTTGTACTAGTATATGATATCCTTCTGATTGGAAACAACGTGAAGGAGTTGTCGGACGTCCGGGTATGGCTATCTGAGCAGTTCGATATGAAGGATTTGGGAGAAGCAGGGCACATCCCTGGGATCAGGATCTTTCGTGATATGAAGAAAAAGATGTGCTTAAGCGGTTTAGCATGGAGAATTCCAAGAAAGGTTTTCTACTTTACAAACATGGAATTCAACTATCTAAGAATATGTGTCCTAAGACATAAAAGTAGATGGATGACATAAAGATGATCCCTTATGCGTCAGCAGTGGGAAGCCTCATGTATGCTATGATTTGCACTAGACCAGATATCTGTCATGCCGTAGGCATGGCTGCTAGATATCAGTCGAACCCTGGACCAAGACACTGGATTTCTGTCAAGCATATACTCAAGTATCTTAGAAGGACTCGGAAGTACATGCTAGTATATTAATCACATGACCTATGTCCAGTGGGTTATACTGACTTCGATTTTTCATCAAACAAAGAAAAGTCCAAGTCTACTTCGAGTTATGTGTTTACTCTATGAGGTGGAGCCATTAGTTGGAGGACTGTGAAGCAAAAATGCATCTCGGACTCTACCATAGAAGCCGAGTACGTGGCATACTCTGAGGCAGCCAAAGAGGCGGTATGGCTCAAGTACTTCCTACAGGGCTTAGATGTGAATCCCGATTTGCCAAAGGGTATTACACTTTATTGTGACAATACTGGCGCAGTCGCAAAATCGAGGGAACCATGGGCCCATAAGGCAAGTAAATATATCAACCGCAAGTACCATATCATATGGCAATTCATAAAGAAAGGAGACGTAGGTGTAGCTAGGGTTGCATCGGAAGATAATCTTGCTGATCCTTCATGAAAGGCTTACCCTCAAAATTTTTTGAATGGCATGTGGAAGGAATGGGATTACGGTGTATGACAACATTGCTTTGAGTATAAGTGGGAGATATGATACACCATGTAATAGAGTAGTATAGTTAAAAGCATGCTTTGAGTATAATTGGGAGATTGTTAGCGTTGTACACTGTAAATCATACTTTATGCTTGTATTATCTTATTTCTCTGTAACTACCTATGAGAATATCAATTACATTTAATCACATGTTTTGTATCAATTCACGTTATGATTATGCAAATATACTATCTATTTATTTTATATTGTAGATAATGTGGTGTGTTGGTGTCACACGAAAGATCACATTATCGTTGCCTTATAAAATAATATAATAGTTCACAACCTATATAATTACTATACAAATTATATGAAAAATTGAAATGTATATTTGAGATTAGTTGGTCTTTTGACTATTAGCATGCATTAGTGCATTTGCATACTTTGAACTGGATCGCAGTGAGATAGTGTCTTCTGTACTGACTGAAAGAAGAACGTAGATAATACTAGGAAGGGATTAATATGGAAAGTTGGGTTACAGTAGGAGTCCTAACCCTAATCCTCCTTAAGATCCCTAGAGTAATCTAAAGCCTATAAATAAGATTTCTAAGGGGATGGTTTGGCCGTGACATAATATGTACTCTTAGGAGTTCGATATTTTCTTCTTGTGTTTAATTCTAGATCTTGACTTGTGTCTTTGATTCTACAATTTAGATAAAACATTAATTTTTAAGAGTGTTTACATAATACTAGAAAACAAAGAAAATCGAGTGACTCCCAAGTAAGAACAAGTTCGGACGATCCCAGTTGAAGTTACAACAAGATTCGGTAGCTCGTTGCCCACACAACGTCCAGATTAAGGCGGGGTCATACTCTACAAGATTTTGAGGAAGAAATCAAGGAAGCAACTACTATACTTCAAAAGGTAAATATCCTATGATTTTTGATCCAGATTAGGATATTGAATTCACCAACAATATTATTAATAAATAATCAATAATACTTAAATTGCTTATTAATCTTAGTAGTTAATTAATTAGCATGCATAAATAGGTTTTGTGCTCGTGGATGCGTAAAACACTTTATTCAGATCTTGCCAACTTCGCTACTGCTCCATTTTATTTCCAATAAGAGGAGCGGAAGAATTAATTAAACTTATTGAGTTGAATATTTTTGGGAAGCAAAAATAGTAATACTAAAAATAATAACACTAAATATAATAAGAGGGGGGTTTGGTCGATTTAAAGTAAATAAGATAAAATAAAATAACAAGTAAGCAAATAAAGAAAAGAAGTAAAATTAATAAGGAAAATGATTGCGATTAATATCCCGTTCTTAGTTCCGTTATCTCCCGTTCTAGTTTAATTTATAGATTAGTGCAACACTTATCTTTCCCTTATTCCCAATGAATTCCTACTCCGAAGTCAACAACAGGCTCTGTTAAACCCTATCGTTTCTTAAGTTTATTTAATTAAAATAAGCTCTTTAATCAAACCTATCTAGACGAAGGATTCGAAACAAGCTCTTTAAATCTTGTTCGTTAGATGCATTAAAAGCCAAAACGGTGGAATAAACAAGATATTAAGTTGACAAGCTCGACCCAATAGATCTTGATTTTGTGTTACCCAACTGATAAAAATCAATTGTTGCTACTTATGAATCTAGAGCTATAACGATATTACAACCCTAGATCTAGCAAAAAATATAAAAACCACATTTAAGTTGATCAGACTAATTAAAGTAAATTACATCAAAATAAATCTGCTCAATAATGCAAATATAATTCAAGTAAAATAAATCAAGAATATGGTAGGGGATTAAAACATAAATAATATAGATACGAGTTCAAACATCCCTAAGAACTGGAATAAAGAATTTAGATAGACATGGTGGCTTGAAGAGACAGAATTATTCATAAATAATAAGAGAAATAAAACCGATGAAGTTGATATAGTTTCCTGCTCGGTTGCGATGATGCTCCTCCGCCCGCCTTAGTGCCGCCCTTTGTGCTTGTGTTGGCTCGATTGTGGGATATCTAGATGTAGGAAAAATTAAGATGGACATGTGTAAGATGTCATATGAATGTGCTGATAGATCTCTTCTGAGTTTCTTTGGCCTCCTTATACAAGTGTGAGCAGCCTCCATCCTTGGTATGGGTCATTAGGATTGTGTTTGATTCTTTTCTTAGCCCCAAGTGAGTAAATACCGAAATTAGAACTGGCACTGGGCCACCAAGTGTCCGCGGATGCAGCAAGATTTAAGGCCCAAATTCCAATTGGGTGCCCGTCTGATGCCCCAAATAACTCTTCTAACTCCAAAAATACTATAAATACCCGAAATAATCAATAATGTGAAGTAAATTGCATCCAAAACTCAATTATGTAGAAAATTAATTTAATATGCTAAAATAAATATAATAAAATCACACAATTATTATAATAAATTACGCACTATTTACTATTTATCAAATCTCCGCAAACTTAAATCAATGCTTGTCCTCAAGCATATAAATAAAATTCCAAGTAAAAGAGTTCAAGTCTAATGCACCGAAAATCTAAGATAATAGTGCTCAAGAAATACATTTGATCATGACTCAAGAAGGTTTAGAGAAGATTAGGACACCCAGTAAATTCTAACAATTTCATTAGACCTGGATGTGGTAAAATTCAATAGCCTCACACAAGGTTCACTAATTATTTCCACTCAAGTGCATAATTATGGGGTAAGAAGAAAAAATTCGCTCATATCAAAACGTGATGTGTCATTACCATATACTTACTCGTAAATCAAATCTCCTCCACTAAGGTATGAACTCCTTGAAAAATCAAAATGTCTTTCTTTCGGTTGTAACGGGGCTGAGGAGTCAATGCAGCATAAAAGGGAAAATATGGGCTAAGAAAGTCAAGAATAATAGTGAAATCAAATGCATAATAAATTTCCATTTGTCCCTTCCAATAAATATCTCTCAACCAATACCTCAGTTTATTTGTACTTGTCCCCAAGCGAATAAACATGTCAATGGAATTTTTATACTCTCCTTTCTAATATTGGCCTATTTTTTTTTTTTTTTGCTACTGTCCGCCAGACCCGGTATGACCCTTCATGTACAACACCATTTTTTTGCCTCAGTTGTTACTTACAACATCTGTCCCACTTTGGGAAATTAATTTATAGCTTTTCCACAATATAACATATCCCCTCCTCAAACTTATTACACATCCAATTTCACTATCATTTCTTTAACTTTGGGTGCAAACGGATGTAGCTTCAAAGAAATAGATTATGGGAAAAATAATGTGCTAAATCAATAAATCAAAGCTTAGGCTCAAAGGGATTCTAGGGGTAATTATGATAAGATAAGGCAAATTAGGCCAACGGTTAATCCTAAGTGCCTTTATCCCTTTAACGCATAAATGCATTATCGTAGTCTTGAAATGTTTAACTGAGCAAGTTCTAGAATGTACACACCAAGTTTGATCATACAACACAAGATAAAGCATAGATATTTGAACTGCCCTAAGGTTCAAAACTCATATGAATTTTTTTGTTGCAGTAAATTCCAGGCACCCTTGCCCGAATCCATTAGCCAAAACTCAATGAAGCATCCCATCTAAATATTATAATGATCAGTCATAACCGCTAATTATTTCCATGCACCTCACTTCGACTAATAGTGCAGAGGACTTGAACTGATTACACAAAACTAGGGACAATTAAAAACTCATTTTTTCACATCGCAAACTTCCCCAAACTTGAAATTGATTACACCACTTGTTTCTTTTTTTAACAACCACTCAAGCTGTATTTCACTTTAAACCGAAAAGGAGAACACACAATATGGAGCAAAATTCACTAGGTAATGAGATGTGTTAGTCTTGGAGAGAAAGTAGGCTTTTTGTAGATTCTCACATTGGGACAGATTGGCGGTACTAGGTCGCCCAGTGTCATTTTTCTGCACAATAGTCGACCTCTTCCATACTTGATTCAAAGTACATTATTGACCAACCATTTCCAAGAGTCTATGTTACCTACGAATAACAAAATGAAAGAAATTAAAAATTTATTTGGTTCTACAACTAAAAAAAATAAAAAAATAAATAAATAGTGGATTGCCTCTCAGCTAGCGCCTTTATTTTAAGTCAATGAACGCACCAAGGAGGTTTTGATATAGGTCTCATTAAGTATTTGACTGTTGCCTCGCATTTTTGTACCACACCAGACTTACTTGGAGTGCTTAATGGGAATTTTCCTCTCATGAGATGCTCATGGAAGGCTACCTCCGATTCACCGTTTCCATATAAATTCTTGCACATTGAATCTAATTCTCTTTGAAACTTGATGGAAATGTTTTCTTTATGGCCTCCAAGTTTCTAGTACGCATAACTTCCAGCTCTTCCCTGCGATTCAACTCAAACACTTCCTCGAAAAGAGGGTCAATCACACTCAATGTAAATAACGAACAAACATCTTCAGGATATTTCATTGCATCATCAATATTAAATTTTACTACTTACCTATCAAATTCCATTTGAGGGGACTCTTGCTAACATCTATTTTTGTTTGGGCAGTGTTTAAAAACAGCCTTCCTAACAAAATGGGTGTTGAAGTTGACAAGTCACCTTGTATATATGGATCATCTTTGGGTGGTAACTTTATTTGGAGAATGACCGGCACATTTTCTCACAGGAGCACCTTTCCAGTTTCTTGCAACTTACGTTTATTGGTGCACAAATTCTTGAGGAACTTAGCATATTTTGGAATTTATTGAATCGCCTCAATTAATGGAATGTTGAGCTCCATCTTTCGGAACACATCCAAAATTTATTTCTCTTTGCTGTCCGTTGCGACCTTCTTTATCCTGGAAGGAAAAAGTACAATGACAGCACCATTATGAGAAATTAGACGTTATTACCTTGCTGCCCGGCACTTCAGCACTGGGTGCCTGTTTAACTCTAGGAGACTCACTATTAGTCTGGATAGTAGATTTCCATTTATCTCGTTCATTGTTCAGGTTTTCCTTGGGTTTCTGGGGGATCTCCAGCTGTTTACCACTTCTCAAGGTGATGGCACTCACGTTCCTAGGATTTTCCTCTGACTGGGAGGGTAGTTTCCCACTGTTTTGGCTCTCCAATCGGCTCACCGAAGTAGCAAGTTGAGTAATTTGATTTTCATTGATTTTTATGCTCGATTGAGTATCTTGCTGAAATCGATTCATGTTCTGCTGAAACTGCATCATGTTCGAAGTGAGGGTCTTCATCATCTCTTCTAGTGAAGGAGCTGAATTTTTCGGCGGTTGCTTGTAAAATTGGCTCTTATTCTGTGGAGGCTCCTCTTGATGCGATTTCCACTTATTGGGGTGATCTCTCCATCCTGGATTGTTATGTTTTGGAGTAGCGATCATATTTTCTTCCACAAAAATTTTTAGTACCGACCGCATTAGCGTGTGCCTCGATCTCATTCAGTAGTACCTTGCAGTGCTCGGTGATGTGCTCCGTGGTTTGGCATATTCGGCAAGGTATGACTTGCGAATTTTATGCAAGTTTTATGATAAAAGAGGTTAATTCAGTTAGCTTATCCTTAATAGACGAGTTATGTACCTCCTTCATCATTATCACGGGGGTGTCACGATAACTAAATTGCTGTGAATTGGCAGCCATGTTTGATATGGGGGCCTTTGCTGCTGTAGGTGTCTTATCGAACAATGCTCCTCCGCTAGATGCGTCTATGGTACTACAGTCCATCAGAGTTAATCCTTCATAAAAGTATTGTATCAGGAGTTTCTCGCTGATTTGATGTTGCGGGCATCGTGCCACCAATTGCTTGAATCTATCCCAATATTTATGCATGCTCTTTCCCGTCATTTGTCTAGCACCACAAATTCCCTTCCATAGATTGGCTGCCTGAGAGGCCGGAAAATATATCTGCAAAAAAAGATCTCCATTTCGTTCCATGTTGTGATAGTGGCCGATGGTAGGTAAAATAGCTAATCCTTAGCGGAGTCTTTCAAGGAGAATGGAAAGGCTCTATGTTTGATTTGTTTTTCGGTGACACCATTGGGCTTCATGCTCGAGCAAACCACATGGAATTCCTTAAGATGCTTGTGCGGATACTCTCCAGATAAAAAGTGGAATGCAGGCAACAAGTGAATCAATCCCGACTTCAATTCAAAGGTATTGTTGGTGTCAATAGCCGGGATTGTCATGCATAAGAGTTGTTGAGGTAGCTCCGAGTTGGCAAGTTGCTTAAGTGTCTTTTCACCATTGGCTGCCCTTGTTTCACTCTCGTTTTTCGACTCACTTGTGACGTTTCGAGAGAAAGCGGTAGATCTTCAGTGTCTCTCTACTTTCTTTTGTTCTTCGCCGGAAAACTCAATCTCGTTTGGTGATTTCTTGAAAATACTGCAAGTTTTTCTCTCCACGTGACCTTGTAATCATGCAAAACTAAAACAAAGAAGATTAGTGCACAACATACAATTTTTATGAATTTTCAGAACTGACACTGGGAGACCCAGTGTCGAAGAACTGCTCGAAAATGAATAAATTTTTTTACTGAAAATAAAAATAAAAAAAACTGCTGCAAAAAAAGTAAAATTAATTTCAACTCAGAAAATTAAATTAATTTCGCAACGCTCACTGGCAACGGCGCTAAAATTTTGACCGCACTGTTGGGACGCGTTAAAATTAAATATTTATAAAAAACCTTGACTCACTTATACTAAATAGTAGTATTGGTAAGTAAGGATCGAGCCCACGAGGAGCGGAAGAATTAATTGAACTTATTGAGTTGAATATTTCTGGGAAGCAAAAATAGTAATACTAAAAATTACATCAGTAAATATAATAAGAGCGAGGTTTGGTTGATTTAAAGCAAACAAGATAAAATAAAATTGTAATATCCGTACCTTACCATTTTTAGCAGTTTCCATTTTTGGTGTATGTCTATTTTTATCGACTCTCTTGTAACCATTTCGACATTTCGAATCAACTTTATTCTTGGAGTTTTTCCATTTGGACGAGTTTTGGTGATGTTTTCACGTAATTTCATTTTATGACATGTTTTGCCATATGTACGTTCGATTCTCGTAAAACTCATTCGTTTCCGTTGTTTCTTGGTTTGTGCAAGTTCGTATGGTTAAGTTGGTCGTGTTGAGACTTTCGGTTCATAAATCCGACGTCGTATCGTGGTTTTCGGGCACTTGGGCCATTTTTGTAATTTCCTATAAGTTTAGGGAATTTCATTTTCTTTGTCGCATTACGGACTCTCCGGTGGTCGGAATTGTATCTTCTTTCAACGCTTAGCTCCGTCATCTTGAATATTCCGTGTTTATGTTTCTGGATTCTGGTCTTGCTTCACATTTCGATTTTTCGTACTGTCTGCAGCAGTGTACTGATCGGAGCAGTACTGAACTGCTGCGTGAGTAGCGCACGCTACTCCTTGATTCCTTGCGTGCGCTATCGTTGTGTGGTTAGCGTACGCTAACTCGGTGTTTGTAGCGTGCGCTAACGATTTCAGCGTACTGGGCAGTGGGGGTTCTGAATTCATATCCTGTGCACTGAGCATCAGGTAGCGTGCGCTAAGGCTTCCGTAGCGTACGCTATCGGGTAGTAATTAGCGCACGCTAAACATGTCTAGCGCATGCTAGCGACGACGGGCTGCTTCTGGACTGCTTGCGATCCCCGTTAGCGCGCGCTATGCTTTGATGGTTAGCGTGCGCTAACTATGTTTTATATTATTAGGACAGCAGCCCACTTTTCCGTCATTTTTCCTTCCCTTCACTTCCATTGGGCGATTCCGGTGATTTTAGGGCAAATTGTGGAGACTAATCCGTGGAGCCTCATTGCAGACCGATTCTTGTGTTGCAAGCTTAGAACATCATCATCTTAATCCATCTTCTCCACTCCAATCCAAGGTATTTCTTCAGAAACCCTAAACTGTCCAATTTGTTTTTTTTTCCGTTTTTCTTGATTAATTCCGAATTGTCCATATATGTTGTATATTTACTCATCGATTGTTGTTATCGGATGAATCCCAATCCATTTCACCTAGTTAAATTCGTGAATCAGGGAGGTTTTGCGTAAACCCTCGCCCGTATCGATTTATCGTTCATTGTCATGGTTTGTAATCGGGGTTATGGGTGTATTCCATTCGATTATTGTTGTCCGTTGGGACTGAGTTATGTTGATCCTTCGTTTTGGAACTGTCGTTTTCCACCCGGACCGTTCGTAGTCGTATTTCAATTCCGATTATTCAAAGATGTCTCAAAGGCAAGTACTTTACATTTGTTTACGCGTTCTAGTATTTGAATTATGGCATTTCGTGGTTGTATGGATGGATATGTGTATGTTCACCTAGGGATTGGTCCGACGGGGCCTCTAGGGATACGTTGCCGTGAGTTTCGTATCGCGAACTATGGTTAACCACCCAGGGATGTCCGACGGGGCTCTGCGGGGTACGGTGGCCGTGAGTCTCGTACCAAGGTTAACTTTGAATTGTTTTGTTGGCGAAAATGTGTTTTGTGCTTGTGCATCGTAAAATATTCCGGAATATAAATGATCTCTAAAATGATTTTTGGCGCATATTTTCATCTGATTAGAATGGTAGTTCAAATGGATTGTACTTGCACTAGCAGTTGTCGCTAACCCCTTAAATGGGAAAAATATTTTTTGTATTTCAGGTTCAGGTCTTGGAGACAAGCGAGCACACGAGCCGTATGAGAATGATGGGCAAGCATGATACTGTTCAGTAGTTATTTGTTGGTGTTCTGTTCTGTCATTTATTATTGATGTCTTGTTTTGGGATTTTTGTATTATGAAATTGGTTTAAGTACTCGAGTACTTCCTTTTTGAAAGTATTTGAGGCTGCTGACTGCTCTGAGGAGAGGAAGGTACCCATCGCTCAGTACTTCCTCGCCAAAGAGGCGGCAACGTGGTGGTAAGCGGTGAAACCGCGTGACCGGGCAGCCACATGGGCAGAGTTTCGAGAGCTGATGGAAGACGAGTTTTGTCCGTGGCCAGTGAAAGAGGGGAGGATCCGAGCCTTCTTTGAGGCTAAGCCCCAGGATGTTCCTATCTATCAAGCTATCAAGGACTACAACCAACAACTTCATTATGTGAGAAACCAAGTCCGAGATGAGCTTGATAATATCTGCCACTTCGATATGCGGATGAAGCCGAGGGTGCGTCACTACATGCCTGGTCTAGGGTGCACGACTTTGAAGGAGTATCAGAATAAGGCGATGGCTTATGAGATGTCGTTTTCGGCGACAGAGACGGCAGCCGAGGGAAAGAAGCAGAAGACCTCCGGCCAGTTTTCGGGAGGCAAGTCTGGAGGAAATCAGAAGGCTCAGTCTGGTTCGCGAGTCTTCGGGAGTCAGTCCCCGTCATTTGGACGAGGAAACGGTTCTAAGTCTGCTCCTACTGGTTCAGTGCGTAGTCCTAATTGCTTTAACTGTGGTCGCCCTGGACACATTATAAGTGAGTGCGACAGACCTCCGATTCAGTGTCATTCTTGCGGTCAGATGGGGCATCGTGCCAAGTTTTGTACAGATGCTGCTCGGGCACCAGTTACTCAGATATCAGCCCCAGCTGCGGGGGAACCGAGTGTAAATCAGGCACCGATAGCTTCTCAGCAACAACAGAGTTTTGGTAGAGGTCGAGGACGTGGACAACCTTCTAGAGGGGGAGCTTCTAGTGCGGGGTCTGTTCCGCCCCGAGTATATGAGATGAGACGAGTGGGAGACCCAGACGCGATGGTGGCTACAGCTACCGTTCACATCCTTGACCATCCTGTTTCCGTATTATTCGATTCTCGTGCTACGCATTCTTTCATATCTATGGATTGTGTGCATCGTCTGCATGTTGATTGCCTTGTTGCGTGTGAACCATTTGTTGTTAAACTACCTAGTGGGGATAGCATCGTGGGGGATCGTGAGATTAGAGATTTTCCAGTGAGTATCGCGGGGAGGGTTTGGCCTTGTAATCTGATTGCGGTAGATATTAGAGATGAATATTTGATTCTGGGCGAGGATTAGCTGGACCGTCATGGGGCAATCATGAATTATAGAACGAGAACCGTTTCGATGTTAGCCTCTGACGGCACCGAGCATTCTTTTGTGGGGCGGAAGCGGAGTAGTCAGAGATTCTTGATCAGCGCCTTGAAAGCGGTGAGACTTCTTCGAGGAGGTTGTACGGGGTATTGGTGTTATGCTTTGAGATCGGGAGAAGGGGGAGTCGAGCTCTCGTCTATTCCAGTAGTATGTGAGTATCCTGACGTCTTTCCGGATGAGTTGTCGGGCTTGCCGCCAGACCGAGACGTTGAGTTTACTGTGGATTTAGAGCCGGGTGCGGCATCGATTTCTAAGACGCCATACCGCATGGCGCCTGCCGAGATGCTTGAATTGAAGAAACAATTGGGAGAGTTACTAGACATGGGGTATATTCGACCGAGCGCTTCGCCTTGGGGCGCACGAGTCCTGTTTGTGAAGAAGAAGGATGGGTCACTTCATTTGTGTATCGACTACCGAGAGTTGAACAAAGTGACTATCAAAAACAAGTATCCGCTCCCGAGGATCGATGATTTATTCGACCAACTGCAAGGGGCAACCGTGTTTTCGAAGATTGATTTGAGATCGGGGTATTATCAGCTCCGAGTGAAGGATACCGATATTCCGAAGACGGCCTTTCGGATGAGATACGGTCACTACAAGTTTGTGGTTATGCCTTTTGGGCTAACCAACGCCCCAGTCGTGTTTATGAAGCTTATGAACAAAGTCTTTATCGAGTATCTCGATAAGTGTGTAGTCGTTTTTATCGATGACATCCTGATTTACTCGAGGAGCGAGGAGGATCATGCCCGTCATTTGCATATCGTGTTAGATATTTTGAGAACTCAGCATCTTTTTGCGAAGTTCTCAAAGTGTGAGTTTTGGTAACGGGAGGTTATGTTTCTCGGTCATGTGATCTTGGCCGAGGGTGTTCGTGTGGACCCACATAAGGTAGAGGCAGTGTTGCATTGGGCGCCGCCCAAGAACGTGAAGGAGGTCCGTAGTTTTCTGGGTTTGGCCGGATATTACCGTAGATTTGTCGAGGGGTTCTCTAAGCTCGCTCGACCGCTGACTAAGTTGTTACAGAAGTCAGAGAAGTTTGTGTGGACCGATGAGAGGCAGAATAGTTTTGAAGAGTTGAAGAAGCGGTTGACGACCGCTCATGTTTTGGCTTTACCGAGTGGTAATGAGGGTTTCTCAGTTTTTAGTGATGCTTCGGGCCAAGGGCTCGGATGTGTACTCTTGCAGCACGGGAGGACGATTGCCTACCCTTCCCGTCAGTTGAAACCGTACGAGTTGAATTACCCTACGCACGATCTTGAGTTGGTCGTAGTTGTATTTGCGTTGAAGATCTGGCGTCATTACTTGTATGGCTCTTCGTGTCAGATTTTCACCGATCACAAGAGCCTGAAGTACATTTTCACGCAGAAAGAGCTTAACATGAGACATCGGAGATGGTTAGAGTTGATTAAGGATTACGACCTCGAGATTCTTTATCATCCGGGTAAGACAAATGTGGTGGCAGATGCCTTAAGCCGGAAATCGGTATCGCTTCGGGCGCTTGAGTTGCTTACTGCCCAGTCGGGACTTCAGCGAGAGTTAATGAGGTTGAGCGTTGAGATCGTACTACCAGAGAGTTCCGGGCAGTTGCGTACCCTTGAGATTTCGTCGTCTCTAGTCGACGACATTAAATCGGGACAGTTGGAGGACCCGATGTTTATACAGCTTCAAGAGAATGTGGGGAAGGGGAAAGCCCCGGGATTCATGATACATGAGGATGGTCTGTTGAGATTCCAAGGTCGGCTTTGTGTTCCGAACGACCTGGAATTGAGGCAGAGTATTATGCGAGAGGCTCACGCGTCGCCTTACTCAGTCCATCCGGGCTCGAGTAAAATGTATAAAGATTTGAGAAAGAATTTCTGGTGGAATGACATGAAGAATGAGGTAGTCGAGTTTGTGGCTAAGTTTTTGACTTGTCAACAAGTCAAAATCGAGCATCAGCGGCCAGCCGGATTGTTGAAACCACTTCCCGTCCCGGAATGGAAGTGGGAAGATATCTCCATGGATTTTGTCACCAACTTGCCGAGGACGAAGACCGGAATGAATATGGTGTGGGTGATAGTGGACCGACTGACTCAGTCGACGCATTTTCTGGGCATCAAGGATACTTGGGGTCCAGAAAGATTGGCTCGCCTTTTTATCGCACAGATAGTGAGACTTCATGGTACGCCGAGGACTATTATTTCGGACAGAGATGGCCTGTTTGTATCGCACTTCTGGCAGGCGGTACATAAGGCATTGGGAACACGTTTGCGTTTGAGTACATCTTTCCATCCTCAGACCGACGGACAGTCCGAACGTACCATTCAGACGTTCGAGGATATGTTGCGCGCGTGTGCGTTAGACTGGAGTAGTGACCGGGAGGAGCATCTGGCCTTGATTGAGTTTACTTATATTAATAGTTGGCATGCGACGATTAAGATGGCACCATATGTGGCACTTTATGGCCGACGTTGCCGATCACCGATATGTTGGGATGAGCCATCCGATCTAGTTGGCATCGAGCTGTACCTTGTGTTGGAGACGAGGGAGAAAGTGGAATTGATTCGAAAGAGAATGTTGGCAGCTCAGAGTCGACAAAAGTCTTATGCGGATGTTAGGCGTCGACCTTTGGAGTTTGAGGTGGGAGATCATGTTCTATTAAGAGTGTCTCCGTCGAAGGGAGTTTTTCGTTTTGGGAAAAAGGGGAAGCTCATCCCGAGGTACATTGGACCTTTCGAGATATTGGAGAGAGTTGGCGAGTTAGCGTACCGTTTGGCATTACCTCCATCGTTGAGTAATGTACATAGTGTGTTTCACATCTCCCAGTTGAGGAAGTACGTTCCGGACCCATCCCACATTATTGATTTCGGAGACGTGGAGATCGAGAAGGATGTTACGTTTGAGGATAAGCCCGTCAGGATTTTGGAGTGTCGAGACAAGCAGTTAAGGCACAAAACCATTCCTTTGGTTAAGGTACAATGGTCGAGGCACAGAGTAGAAGAAGCGACGTGGGAGTTATAGGAGGATATGTGTTCGAGGCACCCCGAGCTTTTTGATTCTTAAGTTTCGGGACGAAACTTTATTTTAGAGGGGGAGAATGTAATATCCGTACCTTACCATTTTTAGCAGTTTCCATTTTTGGTGTAGGTCTATTTTTATCGACTCGCTTGTAACCGTTTCGACATTTCGAATCTACTTTATTCTTGGAGTTTTTCCATTTGGACGAGTTTTGGTGATGTTTTCACGTAATTTCATTTTATGACATGTTTTGCCGTATGTACGTTCGATCTCGTAAAACTCGTTCGTTTCCGTTGTTTCTTGGTTTGTGAAAGTTCGTATGGTTAAGTTGGTCGTGTTGAGACTTTAGGTTCGTAAATCCGACGTCGGATCGTGGTTTTCGGGCACTTGGGCCATTTTTGTAATTTCCTATAAGTTTAGGGAATTTCATTTTCTTTGTCGCATTACGGACTCTCCGGTGGTCGGAATTGTATCTTCTTTCAATGCTTAGCTCCGTCATCTTGAATATTCCGTGTTTATGTTTTTGGATTCTGGCCTTGCTTTGCATTTCGATTTTTCATACTGTCTGTAGCAGTGTACTGATTGGAGCAGTACTGAACTGCTGCGTGAGTAGCGCACGCTACTCCTTGATTTCTTGCGTGCGCTATCGTTGTGTGGTTAGCGTACGCTAACTAGGTGTTTGTAGCGTGCGCTAATGATTTCAGCGTACTGGGCAGTGGGGGTTCTGAATTCATATCCTGTGCACTGAGCATCAGGTAGCGTGCGCTAAGGCTTCCGTAGCGTACGCTATCGGGTAGTAATTAGCGCGCGCTAAACATGTCTAGCGCACGCTAGCGACGCCGGGCTGCTTCTGGACTGCTTGCGATCCCCGTTAGCGCGCGCTATGCTTTGATGGTTAGCATGCGCTAACTATATTTTATATTAATAGGATAGTAGCCCCCTTTTCCGTCATTTTTCCTTCTCTTCACTTCCATTGGGCGATTCCGGCGATTTTAGGGCGAATTGTGGAGACTAATCCGTGGAGCCTCATTGCAGACCGATTCTTGTGTTCCAAGCTTAGAACATCATCATCTTAATCCATCTTCTCCACTCCAATCCGAGGTATTTCTTCAAAAACCCTAAACTGTCCAATTTGGGGGGTTTTCGGGTTTTTCTTGATTAATTCCGAATTGTCCATATATGTTGTATATTTCCTCATCGATTGTTGTTATCGGATGAATCCCAATCCATTTCACCTAGTTAAATTCGTGAATTATCGATTCGGGGAGGTTTTGCGTAAACCCTCGCCCGTGTCGATTGATCGTTCATTGTCATGGTTTGTAATCGGGGTTATGGGTGTATTCCATTCGATTATTGTTGTCCGTTGGGACTGAGTTATGTTGATCCTTCGTTTAGGAACCGTCGTTTTCCACCCGGACCGTTCGTAGTCGTATTTCAATTCCGATTCTTCAAAGATGTCTCAAAGGCAAGTACTTTACATTTGTTTACGCGTTCTAGTATTTGAATTATGGCATTTCTGTTAGGAATACTTATTATATTTTGATGATGTCATTAATGTAATTCAAATGTTTATTACTTGGCAAAAATGTAAGGAAGAACCAAATGAGTATCTTCCATAGGCCAAATTATGTTAAGTTAAATACTTGGCAAAATGTAAGGAAGAACCAAATGAGTATCTTCTATAGGCCAAATAAGTTAGGCTCAAATCGGCTGAGTACAAAGGTACAGATAAGTACATCAGAGAAGTTCAGCCGAGTCAAGTCAGAGAAGTTCTGGTCAACAAAAATTCATCAGAGATGTTTGACCAGACTACAGTCAAGTGACTTCAGACAAGTCATCTGATCAGGCGAGTCTCAAACAGTCACCATCAGAGAAGTCCAAACTGCAGAGAAGATGACTGTACATCAGCCAACTTGACTTATAAGAGATCAACCAAGTACTCCAAGTCCATGTCAGCATGCGTTGCATAGTCAAATATTACGGAAAGTCACATGCAAGCGTGAAGAGACAAATTGGAGGGATTCCCGCAAGGATATGAATTAAATAATTCATCCAGACCTACTACTGAAGACTTTAATCTTATTGTATTCAAAAGATTCGGCGCCTCACATGCAAAGTCTTCACAACAGTCGAACGATGAATTAAAATATGGGAATCCAGCCTTGCAACGTTCAGAAAAATAAACAAAGAAGTCTATTTCTCCAACGGACGGATTTGTTACAAGATTTGCAACGGCTATGAAGAATGCTCAAGGATCGACACCTATATATATCTGAAGATTTGAAGTTGAGCAATAACGGTGCGAACAAAATCTCACGCAATCAAAGCATTCAAAGCAATCAAAAAGCGAACTATAACATCGTGAAAAGAGCAGTACTCAAAGTTCATATTTGAAGAAGCTCTTAGTTGGAGAAGACAAAAACTCGTGTCTTTAATCCTGAGTTCGGGATACTTCACTGGTTGAAGTTCAAGACTGTAAAGGCATCCAAGGATCGCAGATCAAGAGGTGCAAGGCAGTCAAGGGAGTTGCAACGACAAGGATTTCCACTGGTTGGAAGCTGTTGTAGTTGGTTGAATCACTGTAATCTTTATCACTAGGTGACAATTATAGTGAATTCATCTCCAACTGGTTTGGAGAAAACTGGATTAGTAGAGGATTACCACACCTTTGAGACCACTATAACTGCCTGCGTATTTTACTGTTTTATAGCATCATACTTTAACTGCTGCATTCATTGTTAAGTGTTTCATTGGTTGTTTTTGTATTCGTCACCAGCTGACTTCCGCACGTATTGAGTACAAACGACTCTAAGTCATTTGCATATTTATCAGCTGAGAAACTTACTCTTCGTGAAAAAGAGTTTAAGAGTTTCAATAAGTCTATTCACCCCCATGACCTACAATTTCGTGGTTGTATGGATGGATATGTGTATTTTCACCTAGGGATTGGTCCGATGGGGACTCTAGGGATACGTTTCCGTGAGTTTCATATCGCGAACTATGGTTAACCACCCAGGGATGTCCGACGGGGCTTTGCGGGGTACGGTGGCCGTGAGTCTCGTACCAAGGTTAACTTTGAAGTGTTTTGTTGGCGAAAATGTGTTTTGTGCTTGTGCACCGTAAAATATTCCGGAATATAAATGATCTCTAAAATGATTTTTGGCGCATATTTTCATCTGATTAGAATGGTAGTTCAAATGGATTGTACTTGTACTAGCAGTTGTCGCTAACCCCTTAAATGGGGAAAATACTTTTTGTATTTCAGGTTCAGGTCTTGGAGACAAGCGAGCACACGAGCCGTATGAGAATGATGGGCAAGCATGATACTGTTCAGTAGTCATTTGTTGGTGTTCTGTTCTGTCATTTATTATTGATGTCTTGTTTTGGGATTTCTGTATTATGAAATTGGTTTAAGTACTCGAGTACTTCCTTTTTGAATTTGTTAATGTTGTGTTCCCATTTTGGGAAATGGATTTGCTGTCAGATTTTATTTGTCGGATTTTAGTATTTTATTTGAATTGTCGTTTTGTTGATGATTGTATGTCGCTGTCGAATGTCGTGTTGGTACGTTAGCCTGGTGGATTCCACAGTGTGGGGTCCACGACGCTGTAATATGCCCTGATCGTCTTGGGGGTGTTACAAAAATAACAAGTAAGCAAATAAAGAGAAGAAGTAAAAATTAATAAGCAAAAACGATTGCGATTAATATCCAGTTCTTAGTTCTGTTATCCCCCGTTCTAATTTAATTTGTGGATTAATACATCATTTATCTTTCCTTTATCCTCAATAAATTCCTACTCCAAAGTCAACAACAAGCTGTGTTAACCCTTATCGTTTCTTAAGTTTATTTAATTAAAACTTGCTTTTTAATCAAATCTATCCAAATGAAGGATTCAAAACAAGCTCTTTAAATCTTATTTGTACATGCATTAAAAACCAAAACAGTGGAAATAGATAAGATATTGAGTTCACAAGATCGACCGAATGGATCTTGATTTTGTGTTTCACAAGTGGTAAAAATTAATTATTGCTACTTATGAATCTAGAGCTATAATGATTACGTATTACAACCCTAGATCTAGCAAACGATATAACAACTCAATTAAGTTGACCAGACTAATTAAAGTAAATTATATCAAAATAAATTTGCTCAATAACACAAAGTTAAGTCAATAATATGTTACAGGATTAAAACATAAATAATATAGACCACTTGCTAGAGCTCAAGGAGAAAGAATAGGCTGGGTTAAAACATCCTAAGAACTGGAATAAAGAATTTAGCTGGACATGGTTGCTTGAAAAGACATAGAATTATTCATAAATAATAATACAAATAAACCGATGAAGTCGATCTAGTTTCCTGCTCGGTTGCGATGATGTTCCTCCATCCGCCTTGGTGTTGCCCTTTTCGCTTGTATTGGCTCGATGGTGGGAGATCTAGATGTAGGAAAGATTAAGAAGGAGAGAAATGTGTAAGATGTGATATGGATGTGATGGTAGATCTCTTATCAACTTCTTTGGCCTACTTATAAGGGTTTGAGCAATCTCCATCCATGGTATGGTTCATTAGGATTATGTTTAATTCTTTTCTTAGGCCCCAAGTGAGTAAATCCCGAAACTAGAACTGGCACTGTGCCACCCAGTGTCAGCTGCTGCAGTAAGATTTAAGACCCAAATTCCAGTGGGGTTCCCGTCTAATGGCCCAAATAACTCTTCTAACTTCAAAAATACTATAAATACTAGAAATAATCAATAAATTCCATTTTGAAGTAAATTACATCCAAAACTTAAATATGTAGAAAATTAATTTAATGTGCTAAAACAAATATAATAAAAACACACAATCAATATAATAAATTATGCATTATTTTCTACTTATCACATACTCCGTTGGAAATCTACAATGTTTTAGTATTGGCCTAAATTGGAAACATATGCGACTCCAATATGAACAAAGTGATGGCCCTTTGGTGAAGTGGTGCAAATACTCCAAAAATAAGATCTATCTTATACTTTGTTAAAGTGAGTGAGATAAGGAGTTAAACTCACCTCATGGCGAGAGGTTTCTCATGAACGCACTGGAATCGACTACGATGACACAAAACTTAGTTGTGCTATCATAATGGATGTTATAGCATCAACTATCTTGTCAGTTAGATAGTTTCCCAAAAACTGGCATGCAGCTTGTGGTTAAATCTTATCTTAGTGGGGAACTAACTTAAGCGATAAAAGATCTCGTGGTGGATCAGATTCAAATTTAGTGGCTCCTAACCACGGAGCGCGTTGACAAATGATTGTCGGGAACGCACACTAAGTCTATACTTGATTTGGAAGAGATATGAAGCTTTTGCGTGTAAAACTAAGGATTTATAGTGATGTACTCTTGTGAGACTAAGAGATTCTATTAAATCAGAAGTAAGAATGAAAGGATCTTGGAGACACTTGATGATGCATATTCATCAACCAGTTTAAGGCAATCTAAGGAATGGTTTCCCTAAGAGACGATAAAGTAATGCCTATATGATTCCCAATGACTAGTCGAAGTCATGATAAGATTTGACTCACTTAAGTGATGATGCAATCTTAAAAAAAGTTCTCTCTATTAAAGTATGGTATTCTGTACTAATGTTTGACTCGACAACTCATTCGTAATAATCCGGTAAAGCCACTGTGATGATGGCCTAGGATGCGCTCACGCAATGTTTGCGATTGACGATAAGCTTTAAGCTTGCTTTATCTCGATAAAGGACCTTTGAAAATTGATGCCCGAATTCCCCAGAATATATTGATCAACTCCCATAGGACCTATAGGGCATCTCACCTGTCTGGAAATGGTGAAATTGGTACCATTGGAAAGTTTATGTGTCTACTTTCTAAGTAAATCAATCATTTGATCACATCCATCATGTTGAGTGACATATAACTATTGTTGCAAAGTAGGATGGATATGTTCGGTAATTTGTTGAGTCAAATTCGATAGATCTTTGTGATATGCTCAGGTCGATCTAGGTTATGTATGTGGATGAAAAGCTACGAGTGTCTAGTTTTTAGAAGTTCCTACATTGTCATTGATGCCTATTGAATCGAAGAAGTTATGACTGATTTTGTGCATGAAGGTCAAGACTTTGATGAACTAGATTTTTCAGATAAGTCTTTAGCGGCTCTTGCTTTTGATGTGTCGCGCTATTTTTGTCCTTAGACCAATGTTTGTTTTTCCATTGGGTTGTCACTTGGTAAGGTTTTTAACGAGGCGACCTACGAGAACATCCATACAATGATGTGTTGTACTTTTGTTCAACCTATAGAACACCATGTCACCATACCATGTCACCATGTCACCATCTCACCACAACAATAAATAACATTGGAAACCTATAGAACACCATGTCACCATACCAGATATGACATGTGGAAATAATTTCAGTGCCATGTTAAGAGCAAACATAATAATCTGTCACCAGATTAATGCATATTAATGGCAACACTTGTGTATCTATTAACCAAAATTATACATGTATGAAGAAACAATCATACAAAATGAGAACCTGCAAATCATATAACATGCCACCAAAAGCCACATGAGAATGGCAACCTACAGACCAAAATGTCACCACACCAGAGCTAACATGTGGAACCGCTTTAATGCCATGCTAAGATCATAAATATTAAGGTGTCACCACATTCATGCATATCTAGGACAATAAATGTGTATCTATGTTACCAAAATTATGCATAAATTAATAAGTAACTGTAGATCTGCAACTCATACACTAATACGAAAATAGGAATTCACATCGGGATTTTTATGCCATTCACATCGGTTTTACAACCGATGTCGTATCCTCCGGTGTAAAAAAATCACATCGATTTTCAAAACCGATGTTAAATTTGTTCTTCACATCGGTTAAACAACCGATGTGATTTGTTGATATTTACATCAGTTAAGCAACCGATGTTATTTGTTGATATTTACATCGGTTGCTAAAGCGATGTGATTTGTTAATATTTACGGAGTTTAACAACCGATGTTATATTTTGTTTGTCTCATCGGTTAGTTTACATCGGTTTAAAATCGATGATAAAGTTGTAAATCACATTGGTTGGTAACTGATGTGCATGTTGTTATTGTAATATCCGCACTTTCTAATTTTAGTAATTTCTAGTGTATTTTCATTTCGGATGACTCGCTTGTTATTGTTTTGGAATTCTGAAACTATTTTGTTCTGTATCCACGACCATCCGGACGAGTTTCGGAGTTATTTTGATGAGATTTTACTTATTGTGTAACTTTTCCGCATTGAGGCTCGATTCTCGTAAATATCGTTCTATACCGACGTTTCATTACTTCTTCAAGTTCCTTTAATGATTCTGGATATATTACAACTTTCTGAGTTGTCGTTCAGGCCTCGAGTTTAGATTTTCGAATGTTGGGTCATTTTTGTAAATTCTTATTATCTTGGGAATTGATGCTAATATTCGTTTATTCCGGCCTTCGGATGACCGGAGGCTTCTGATGGTTTTTACGTTTATCTCGTCTATAAAGATCTTCGTATATCGGTGGTTTCATTCCCCGTACTTTCATTCTGGTTGTTGGCAAACCGTTGTTTCAGACCAATCTGGCTTGCTGCCAGGTATGCATTACGGCCGTAAGGTGGTACGCATTACGGCCATAAGGTTTCATACATTAAGGCCGTAATGTCCCTTTCGTAGCGACTGTAATGGGATTGAGCAGATTGGGCAGTAAGGTAGTGAACACCATTACGGCCGTAATGGTGTAGGTGTTACGGCCGTAACGACTGCCAGTATTTAAAACTGGCGGCGGACGTTTTCAGCCATTCTTCACCCTTTCTTCTTCCTTCCGCGACGAAAACACTCCCTAGAGTTAGGGCTCGACCAATCTTCATCCAAACTTCAGTTGAGAAGCATTTTGGGGCATCATATCATCACTCTAACCCCAAATCATCCGTGGTTCGCCTTCAAATCGAGGTATATCCTTAGAACCCTAGCTTTTGGGGATTTTGGGGTTTTGTTTTGATTTTCATCCCTCTAGTCCGATTTGGCTTGTATGATTGTTAGATTACGATAGCGTAATCATAATCCCTTACTCCTCTTGTAGTTTTGCGAATTAGAATTCGAGGTTTTCTCCGTTAGTAGGTTGGGATCGTCTATGACCTCGTATTGTCCGATGAAATGTCCCAACGGGTAGAACTAAGATGAATTCTTACATTTTCAAAATATTGAGATGGTTCGTATATCGTTATTGTGATATGAGCGAATTTGTGAAGATTATTCGGACCGAAACCTTTCCTTTCGCCATTTCCTTCGTGTCGTTTTATTCAAGGCAAGTACATGTATTACATTTCGTTATGTGTGTTACGGTTGTGATACGAATGATGAATTATGATATTGTGTGTGTGAGTTGTTGCTCTTCCACCCGGGGCGTTCGAAGGGGCGTTTGGGGACCGATACTAAGGGGTACGGTCGCGGAAGTGGTTTCCTACCCGGAGCGTTCGACGAGGCATCTGGAGGTCGATACTTAGGGGTCCGGCCACGGGTTACCAAGTGTGGATGGTTATGATATTGATATGAGATGAATTACTGTTTGATCGGGTTACCAAGTGTGGATGGCTATTCCTTTACCTGGCGGCCTCCGAGGTCGCTCTGAGTGCTGTTTTAGTGCGAGCAGAGGGGCAAGCCCACTTGCCGATCTACTTCGTTAGTCAAGCGCTCCATGACGCGGAAACGCGTTACACGCCTCTGGAGAAGATCGCCTACGCTTTAGTCATGAGTGTTCACAAGCTGAGGTCCTACTTCTTCGAACACCAAGTGGAGGTTCTGACGACTCTCCCTCTAAGGCAAGTTCTGCACCGGCCAGACATCACCTCAAGTGGTCACTAGAGATCGCCCAATACGGTATTACGTACGCTCCTCGCACGGCAATCAAAGGCCAAGCTCTGGCGGACTTCGTGGTGGAATTTACGTTCCCGCCCAGTCCGACCCAGGTCGGCCGTCCTGCTTGGAAATTGTACGTTGATGGCTTGGCAACCAACTCGCGAGCAGGGACAGGGATTGTCCTCATCAGCCCCGACGGCCAAAGTTTCACAAATGCTGTGCGTTTCGGGTTCCGTGCGACCAACAATGAAGCCGAGTACGAAGCCTTGGTGGTCGGGCTCGATCTAGCACTCGCCCTGGACGTTCGTCGCCTCCACATCTTCATGGACTCTCTCTTGGTTGTAAACCAAGTCAAGGGGGAATAGGAGGCGCACGGCGAACAGATGATCAAATACCAAGAACTGGTCGCCGAAATGTGCACTAAGTTTGAAGAAGTGCTGATCGAACAAGTCCCGAGAGAGCACAACTCCCAGGCCGATGCCCTATCCAAACTAGCATCGTCAGATGGGGCGGCAGACTTCTCTAACATCCAAATCACGAAGTCAGCAAAGCCGGCGATCGACAGGAGCCTGATCACCACAGTAGCCATCGCCGAAGAAAACTGGATGACTCCGTTCATCAAATACTTGAAGGACGGAAAGGTCCCCGCCGATCGTATCAAAGCTCGCCAGCTTCAGCTCCGTGCAACCAGATACACCCTATTGGACGACCGACTTTACAAACGAGCTTTCAGCCTTCCTCTCCTCAAGTGCATTACGCCGGAGGAAGGCCGACTCGTTTTAGCCGAAATCCATGATGGGATATGTGGAAATCATGCTGGAGGGCGAGCTCTCATCCACAAAACGACCAGGCAAGGCTTTTTCTGGCCTACACTACAAAAAGACGCGATCGCCTACGCCCGATCATGTCACATGTGTCAAGTGATGGGCCCAAACATCAGGCTATCCCCCGAGCAACTCACTTCTTTGTACAGTCCATGTCCATTCGCCCAATGGGGCATTGACCTCATTGGTCCTTTGCCGACGGCGCCAGGAGGACGGAACCACACACGATCGGCTTTGTTCAAACACACAAATGACGATCGGTTTTGTTCAAAAAATTTACAAGTAAGAATTTCAAGTGTACCAATGCGTTCGGATCAATTCATACAATGGCCACTCTCCAAACAATTATGCAAAGTTGAAATGATGCGAAACATTCAGACAAGACGATCATACAAACAAGGCATCATGTGCAATTGTATAAACACTTGTGTAAATTCGTATGCAAACATTCAGAGAGGCGATCGTACAAATAAAGAGTCAGATGCAAAAAACATATTTTATTCCATTCAAATTGATTGTACATACACGCCCGAAGGCAAAACAAGAAGAAAATGGAAATTACAAGGAAATAAAAACATCAGAAACAGCGGTCTCACTCAGGACACCCCCACCTGGCCTTCGCCTCCAGCAGACGGATCGACGCGCATTTCCTCAACGGCTTCCGGATAAACAAGTTTGTCCGGCGACGGGTACCAGCTCAGATCGATCCCAAGGTCGGTGAGGTCAAGGATCGGTAGAGAGAAGTCCGGATGCAAAGGGTGCTCGAGCACGTAGGCTTTGAAGTTTTCGATCAGAGGGCCAACCTCGACCCCTCCCTTCTTGGCAGCACGGATGGCATCGGCGTAAGCCATGTAATATGCGAACTCGCCGACGTACTCCACGCTGAGGTAGGGATCGGTCTCGATTGCCTCCAACTTCTCCTTCAGCCCCGTGGCTGTCTTGTCCGCATCCTTGAGCTCGGCTACCTTGGCGGCCAGCTCCCCCTTTGACGACTCCAGCTCGCCATTTAGCCGATCCACCACCGCCTTCAACTCGGTCACCTCCTCCTGCGAGGCCGCATGCAACTGACGAGCCTCCATCATCTGGTCACGCATCCTATCGACCACCGCCCGGGACCGGTATAGCTCCTGCCTCATCCGGTCAAGATCTTGTTTAGCTCGCTTGGCCGTCTCAGCATACTCCTTCTCCATGGCCATGATCCTATCGGCAAACTTGGCATTCTGGTTCCGAGCATCCTCAAGATCCAAATGGAGGCGAGCAGTAGAGGGCCACCCCTCATAATCTTTAACAGCTTGAGCGGCCATCGTCGCCGCTTAGAGGGTCAGGGCGAGAGTCGCCTGCATGGCATCTCCAGACCGCCGGCGCGCAATCGCATCCAGGTCGGTCGTCCAAGCCTTCGGAAGGGAAGAGATGGCCTGGGAGATGTAGGAAGGGACGTCGATAGGCTCGCGATGGGACTTGCTCGCCAAGAAGTCCAGCACCATCGGCGAGGTGTTCGGATCGGCAAGGCGGACCCTGCAACAAAAAAAAAACGAAGGAGTTAGTATACACCCTACACAAGTAGCTTAACTCAGAAAGATCAACCAGTCTTACCTTGCGGCCAACTCGGGGTCGCGGCCGAAATAGGGCTTGCCCCGCGGAGCCTGGGCGTCAGCGATCGCCGTGGCCTTTTGGAAGGCTGATGAGGGCGTAGGCCCCTCCGCCATTGGAACGGCGGAAATAGGAGGCGTGGCAACCGGCGGCACCACAATGGATGCCTCTGCTGCAGCAGTCGGCGGGGGCTCCTCTGACCTCCGCCTCTTGCGGTTGCGCTGGATCTGCTCCTCCTCCCGAGCTTCCGGCTCGACAACCGGTGCTATGAGAGGTCTCGCCTCAGGAACAGGGCGGGACGTCGTTGCAGGGGCACGGCCCGCCTTCTTCCCTTGTTGGAGACGACTCATGAGGCCGGGGTTCGACATTGCAATCTATCTCGGCGGCTCGGAGTAGCGAGGGAAGTGGATCTCTGTCAAAGAAGACATTCAACCAAGTTAGACATCTCTTTCAATCAAAGACGATCGTCAACCAGAATGGGGATAGTAAACATTTATACCTGGGACCTTCAACTGGCGAGGGAAGCGAAACAATCTAGCACCCAACCAATGAGCTTCGTTGTTGACCGTGCGAACGTCGATGTAGTTGTCCGGTAGACCGCAGATTCGCTCCCAGACGATCAGAAAGTCGAAGGGAAGGTTGCCGGACGTTGGAACAAGGGAGCCTGCAAAAAGGAAACCAAATTAGATCAGTTCAAGATTTATCCGAACAAAGGGAGAGTTAAAATCCTTACTCGGATTCCTCTCCCGAAAGCTGGTGGGGATATCCAACTCATCCTCTGGTTTATCGCTCGCCGCCGATCTCCACGCTCCGCCGACCCAACACCATTTCGTTAGGTCGCCCCGGGTCTTGTTCGGCACCCCGAGGACCACTCTGCCCATGCGACCCTGAATGTGGTAGCCGCCAACTGAACCTTTCTGCGCCGTCAGATTGAAGAGGTAGTTCATTTCCAGCGCAGAAGGTAGACGGAACATCCAGTGACCTCCAAAAAGAGTCAAGGTACTGACGATCTGCAGCCAGGCGTTCGGAGTCAATTGGAGCAGCGCCACATTCCAGGCGGTCAACAGGCACGACACGGCGATCGGCAATGGGAACCGCAAACCGGCCTCCAGGATCAATTCGTTAACGGCGACCATACCCTCGGGAGGTTGGTCGGCGCGTTCGTTCTCCGAGGGCACATACAATGAGACATCAGAAGGGATATGGATCTTCGCCCTCCAGCGACTCAAGTCCTTCCTGGTCGCCGAACTCCGGATCTGACCGAGGGTCCACGGGGAGCGGTCCGCGGCCCGGAATGACGTCCGCTTCACGGGTTCATAGGGGTGGACGACCGAGTATGCACCGAAATCAAACTGAGGACGTGGTCCGGCCAGCCTCTCCATAAGTCCAGCGAATTCCAGAAAGGCAGGGCCGAACACACTGTTCTGCCCCCAATACAGCCTCACCGCCTCATCCTCATCTACCGGCGAGCCCTTCTGCCCCGCCGACGACGACGTCGCCGCGTCAGCCTCGTTAAAAAGCTCTTCAACCTCCGCGGGTGCGATTCCCGCAAGAATGGCCTCAACGGCCGTCTCCATGTGAAGAGCAGCGGAGGTCTCTTCCCGGGCAGGCGAAGCCGCGGCGGTAGAAGAGCTACCCGCCTCATACACATTAGATCCTCCTCCAGACATGTTCGAAGAGAAAAGGGGGAAGAAAATTCATGTTCTTACCTAAAGGGAACGTCGATTGGCGCAAGAAGCTTCAAGGAATTTCGGCAGAGTCTCCGTCTAAAGGCAAGGGCGCATAAAGGACTGAAACCCAGTAGCCCTAGCCCTTTTATAGGCGAGAAAAGGGACTTCTGGGCAAATAGGCGGATATTCGAGGGCTGGAGTGCAACAGTCGGTGGGCCACATTTAATGCAGCCCTCGAAACCCACGTGCGCGTCGTTTCGAGGGCACACCAGATGACAAATCTGACAAAAACCGTCGGACTCCCCCAACGGGAGCGCGACGCATGTCGCGGTGACTTTTCAAAAGCCCGCCTCCACTTCCTGCTCTCTCCAGCATCCAAGGAGATCGTCTGAATTCAAAATCAGTTCATCCAGGCGACGATCGTCCACTTCATAAGTAGATGAGTCGCTCGTCTAAAACAGGCGATCACCAGCAGTACCACCTCACCCCACGTCTTCAACATCGGAGCGAGCTGGGGGGCAATTGTTGTGCGGCGATTTATACGCCTCGATGGCGATCGGCATAATGGTCAGGAGCCAGCTAAAGAAGACAGATACTGGGCAAGCACCTAGCGGTAGACGTCCAAGGCGATCGTCTATTGGCATATGGCGATCGTCTCTAATGTCCGACTGGAGACGACCGTCCCATGCCACGTGTGAATCCGACACCCATCAAAGTCTTCGAAGACCGAATCTTGGGTGAAGAACCACTTGCAGATCCGCAAAAGGCACCGCAAGAACAGGTCCTACTCCAGCCCATCAACAGTTGTACGTGATAGGGACGGCCTCACCAACCGACAGGCCCGCCGAAAGGACCTAAGGTGGGACTGCCCAGGACAGCGAGAAGAGGCACCTGCCGCCTCCTCATTGGTTCGCGCCTCAGTCAACCAGCAGCAGCTGCGGACTTTAAGGAAACAGTCCCACATGATGGGACGATCGCCCACCTTATTTTAATATAAGAAGCGGCGGTCGCCCGGGTTGGACAGGGAGAACCTAGCAACCTCTTCTCCTATAAATAGAAGGCCTCCAGCAGTGGCCAATGGACACAGTGAAAAACGTTAACACATTGACAGTTTACAACGTGAACACATAACACTAAAAGCAAACAATACGGAGAACTCTCCGTCTTTGTAACAAGAACTCACAGAGCTTCAACTCTGGTTCTTCCGGCAATATTCAGCACTCGATAGCTAAGATAACTAGAGTCTTTACACTCATTGTAATTGTAATCTAACATTAATATCTGTACTCACTAGTATTCATATTAATAACATCGCGCGAGAGCATTCAAGCCCGGGACTAACAACCCTGGCAAATCTTGTGTTATTTATTTCTCTACGGACGTGCTCTCGCACTTTGTTTGTTACTCGACCATTCCAGCATATCATCTCCGGATAATATTTTGGGTAACAACAGTATGGAAGGAGGTGCAGATCGCCGTTGTGTTGAGATGATGCATCCGAGTTGACTGGCACTGAACCAGGTATGGTAGTTGAGACGAGAGAGAAGATTGCTTTGATTCGTGATAGGTTGTTAACGGCCTAGAGTCGACAGAAGTCTTATGCCGACACGCGTCGCCGACCGTTGTAGTTTTAGGTGGGATACCATGTTTTGATTAAGGTGTCGCTGACTTGGGGAGTTTACCGCTTCGACCGGAAGGGTAAAAATAGTCCGAGATATATTGGACAGTTCGAGATTCTAGAGAGAGTTGGAGAGCTTTCATATCGGTTAGGATTGCCATCGTCCTTAAGTCACGTGCATAACATGTTTCATATTTCCCAGCTTAGGAAGTATGTACCGGACCCTAGCCATATTATTGATTTTGGAGAGATTGAGTTGGGTCCCGACATTACCTTTGAAGAGAGACCGATTCATATTTTGGAGCGTCGTGTGAAGCAACTTAGGCACAAAACCATCCCTTTGGTTAAGTGCAATGGTCGAGACATGGATCCGAGGAAGCCACTTGGGAGACGGAAGAGAATATGAAGTCGCTATACCCTAAATTATTCGCTTTGTAAGTTTCGGGACAAAACTTATTTTTAGGGGGAGAGAATGTTATATCCGCACTTTCTAATTTTAGTAATTTCTATTTTTAGTGTACTTTCATTTCGGACGACTCGCTTGTTATTGTTTTGGAATTCTGAAACTACTTTGTTCTGTATCCACGACCATCCGGACGAGTTTCAGAGTTGTTTTGATGAGATTTTACTTATTGTGTAACTTTTCCGCATTGAGGCTTGATTCTCGTAAATCTTATTCTATACTGACGTTTCATTACTTCTTCATGTTCCTTTAATGATTCTGGATATGTTACAACTTTCTGAGTTGTCGTTCAGGCCTCGAGTTTAGATATTTGAATGTTTGGGTCATTTTTGTAAATTCTTATTATCTTGGGCATTGATGCTAATATTCGTTTATTCCGGCCTTCAGATGACCGGAGGCTTGTGATGGTTTTTATGTTTATCTCGTAAATAAAGATCTTCGTATATCGGTGGTTTCATTCCTCGTACTTTCATTCCGGTTGTTGGCAAACCATTGTTTCAGACCAATCTGGCCTGCTGCCAGGTATGCATTACGGCCATAAGGTTTCATACATTACGACCGTAATGTCCCTTTCGTAGCGTCCGTAATGGGATTGAGAAGATTGGGTAGTAAGTTCATGAACACCATTACGGCCGTAATGGTGTAGGTGTTACGGCCGTAATGACTGCCAGTATTTAAAACTGGCAGCGGACGTTTTCAGCCATTCTTCACCCTTTCTTCTTCCTTCCACAATGAAAACACTCCCTCGAGTTAGGGCTTGGCCAATCTTCATCCAGACTTCAATTGAGAAGCATTTTGGGGCATCATATCATCACTCTAACCTCAAATCATCCGTGGTTCGCCTTCAAATCGAGGTATATCCTTAGAACCCTAGCTTTTGGGGATTTTGGGGTTTTGTTTTGATTTTCATCCCTCTAGTCCCATTTGGCTTGTATGATTGTTAGATTACGATAGCGTAATCATAATCCCTTATGCCTCTTGTAGTTTTGCGGATTAGAATTCGAGGTTTTCTCCTTTAGTAGGTTGGGATCGTTTATGACCGCGTATTGTCCGATGAAATGTCCCAACGGGTAGAACTAGGATGAATTCTTACGTTTCCGCAATATTGAGATGGTTTGTATATCGTTATTGTGATAGGAGCGAATTTGTGAAGATTATTTGGACCGAAACCTTTCCTTTCGCCATTTCCTTCGCGTCGTTTTATTCAAGGCAAGTACATGTATTACATTTAGTTATGTGTGTTACGGTTTTGATACGAATGATGAATTATGATATTGTGTGTGTGAGTTGTTTCTCTTCCACTCGGAGCGTTCGAAGGGGCGTCTGGGGGCCGATACTAAGGGGTATGGCCGCGGAAGTGGTTTCCCACCCGGAGCATTTGACCGGGCGTCTGGGAGTCGATACTAAGGGGTACGGCCACGGGTTACCAAGTGTGTGGATGGTTATGATATTGATATGAGATGAATTACTGTTTGATGTCAATAGAATATTCCGGAATATGGTTTTCAAATGTTTTCTAAATGAAATGACTGTGTTGAATCGTATCTGTATATAATGTAGTGTAATTGTGTACTTGCACTAGCTATTCAAATGCTAACCCCTTAAATGGGGGAAATGCGTTTTATGCATTTCAGGTATCGGTCGAGCTGAGGAGCTGGAACGGGATATGCATGCAAAGGATGACCCAGCATGATGATGAGGCTCGAGTCTATGTTAGATGTTTTGTCTTTGTATTCACTTGGGTGTTGGAGTTAGACCGGTTGTTTTACAAATATGGTTAAAGTCCCCTGCATGGGCAATGAACTTGTGTTAACTTATGCTTTATGATGTTTGGTTAAAATGTTTTGGCCGAGGCCACGACCCTATCTTGCTGTTATTAATGTGTCCGATGGGATTAGTTTTGTGGATTATGTGTCATGTGTTAGCCTGGTAGATCTTATGAAGGTTCTACGGCGTGTAATGTCCCTTACGAGATTTGGGGTGTTACAGTTATGACATCAGTTTTACAACCGATGTAAAACGTCTCCCAGGATTAACATCGGTTACCTATATAACCGCTGTGAACTTGTTTCAGTTTTCAACCCCAGCCCTGTCAAATGTCCCAATTCCACCTGTATAAACTTGGGCCTCTACACCAACAGCTCGTTCAACGAATATTGTTCGTCAACACAAGCATATTATTATAGTACATATATCAAAGTAACAACTACACAGTTGAGAACCATGCACTCTCTACAAACACCGAAGCTAAAAGAAAACGATATCACTAAATATTCGTTCACAAATACTTCAATCATTAACATCTCAAATGAAAACCAATTCGAGAATAACAAGAACCAAAAAAATGTATATCATACAAAACATCTAACCAAATTTGGTAAGAAAATATTTCGCCCATTGCGTTCGAATTTCTTTAATGCTTGCTTCAGGAAATGCTTGAGTATCACTAAATATCTATCATATAATTTATAGAAATATTCAGTACAAAAATAGAAAAAAAATATATGATTAGTCTGACTTGATAAAATTAAGAAAAAATCTTATTACCTCCATCCAATTTTCTGCAATACCAGCCTGAACTATGGTCCGCATCCAGTTCATGACATAATATCCACACTCCCAACCTCTATTTTGTTTATTATACTTAAAAAAGAAATATTTAAAATTGCAATTGGTAAAAGAATATTTGTCAAGCAAGATAAAATCACACGAAATTATACGTAGGTCTTGGGATTGAAATTTTACTTACTTTGGGATAAATCCACTGAATGACCTGCTTAGATTTACTCGTGTGCGCACCATCCAACACTCTCAATGAGGTCACAATACTGGAAGTAAGAAAAACTTAATTGTGTTATGAATACTAGTGTTTGACTTTTTATTATTGGAACAACTCAACTTATAGTTCACACACTCACGTTGCACATATTCCGTGATCTTAATACATAAACCAAACAAATAATCATGTGCGCCGAAACACTACAACCACTACACAGTGCCAGTTCCTGACAGGCCATAATCCTTAAACAACAGATATAAACAAAGCTGCTAGCATAACATAATGAAAGAAGCAGCATGTAGAACCACATCTAAAAAAGCTGCTAGATGCCGGACATGTACCACAACAAATATAAACAAAGTTGCTAAATGCCAGACATGAACTAAACAACAGTGACTCTTTTTTCCTTAATCATTAATGTGAATACTTAAAAACAAACAAACTACATATTGAGGCACAATGTAAGACATGAATCAAACCTGAATTGTGTTTTTTATACTTACTTTAAACAACAGGGGTAGTTTTTGCAATTATCCAAACTTTATTACAATGTGGAATGTAAGCACAACAAGGGTTTTCCATACAACAACAGTTTTCACTACATCACGCAACACACATTTGCAGTCAATCGAGCAGATTACAATCTGCTTAATACACAGCCGCTCACATACGCCACATATATTTTTAGCTGTGTGTGTTTGTCACATATGATTTCACCATAAAATAGCAAGCTAGCGAGTTTAAGTTGGCTAACCACATCACTACACAGTGAAGTAGGAGCATGAATTGGGCATTTATGTTTTGCTACATATTTGACATACATAATAAATTAAGCATCGTGCACCATAGGAAACATTGCAAGGACATGCATCAGGTTAAACAATCAACAACAATCATTACACCCTGCAACAGCAGTACAACAACATTCTAAGCTAGAATATCGAACACAAGAATTACACACCTGCCACACTACACCACGTCACAACTCTAATCAATATTTTACGATTAACATTACAACAGACATCACAAAAGTATCAGCAATGATGCAAAACAACAAAATTGCACAATAGATTGCGAAATCATGTTACAATTGACACACACAACACAAAAAGCAAAAGCCAGTTGAGGCTATTTATGTGACAACTGTTATGTTACATATCAAAATTGTGGATTGACGAGGTATGCGCTACACTTGTATGCAATCGAATTTGCAAATGCCGCAATCTAAGTACATTTTGAATGCAACAACAACTTTGAATGGTTAATTGCACAACAATGATCACATGCAACAACAACAAAAACTCAAGAAACTAAACATAACATGATGACCAGATCAGCTCCCATATTCTAAATCGAAACACCTATCTACAACCCGTCCACGGGTGCCAACATAACATCCCGTGGTACAAAAATATTGACCAGACCACACTGCATGCAGAACAAACGACTAAAAACAATCACTATCTTTATTCATTTTACTTCTTTAGAAGCTTACCTCTGCACTATGAATTTGATATCCTGATCGGGCTTACAATGTAATGAACAAAACCACATGGCAGTCCCTTGCTTAGGTAAAATTACCAAGAGTTGCCAATGTCGCCTGCATTTTGAAAACAAACAAGCTAATTTTGATAAACAAGTTACAAAATTTCTTATTTAACCAAAATGTTGCACTGTTAAAAATATGACGCTAATTGTTAGGTCGTTGTACTTACTCGTGGTGATAAGCTCCTAGAAAAATCTGTTTTTTCGAATCCCAAATATGTCTTAGAATATACAACGTGGCTTCAGACTTCTTATTCCCCATACTTTGTATGGATTGAGGCTCAATGAATCAATACAAATTATCATTCACCGTGTCTACAATTAGTGATTTTAGATACCTAATAATGAATAAAAAGAAGTTTAACTTTCGATAGGTAATTTTGATAACTGTAAATTAAATGCAGATTATTATCAGAGTTGCATTACAAATTTAATGTTACAATAACAATAATATTATTGTCACAAAAGCAACTGATAATGTATATATGCAAAAGCAACTTCACATAACACAAACATAAAGTCATATTATTAAAAAGTAGTTATAAAATTTACTTACATGATCCAGAGTTGCATAACTGAGATACTAAGCCAATCATTCCCCTGAAATATTTCTAGAACATCGTTGTGGCATACGTACAATGGCACTTCAGTATGAACTACGCTAAATAAATCACCCAACGACACCCGCAAAGGATTATCATAAAGGGATGGGGAAATTTTAAGCAATTCCAAAATGGGATTTGTACGAATTCTGAATTATCAACCGGTCGAACTCATTTCTTTTTTGGTCCCGCAATATCCTTAAAAAATATTAAATAACTATCTTAGTGAAAACTATTATAGTTATTCTATTTCTACTTAATAAAACATATACTTTTTCTAATAAAGATAAAAGAAAGAAATACCTGTGCTAAAACAGATTTGATTAGACGCCTTAGCCATGCAATAAAACCACCTACGGCTTACCCCACTAAACTTACCTCCAATGTAGGAACCGGGACTGGAGAATCAGTGTCTCGAACATCTTCAACAATCACCCTAGATAAATCACCAGATACAGGCACACCGTGTAAGTTTGGTCCCCCCTCAATAACTCTCCCAAGGGCCACCAGACGAGGAGGATGCTCATAAATATACAACTCAACTCGATCAACCTTGTCCACGTTTGTGTCCTCCCCTGAGGGGTTTGTAGCAGCAATACAACTCCCCTTTGTGCTGACACGTAGATGAGGCATGTCATTATATACTGGACTACGTTGAGATTGATTCAATGATTCCAAAGCCGGGCCGAACTGCTTCATTAAGTTTTGTGTGACTTCTTGTGTAATCTTCTGTGTTAGGCGCTCTAAAAATTCTGGACTTAATGATGATGTTGCCGACCCACGAGAATGACCTCCAAAGTACTCTCGAATACCCACACCGAATCCAACACCACGAACATGACCCAGGTGCTCTGGTCGCCCAACTGCAGCTGATAATATATCCTTGCGACCCTCGTTAACAAAGGAACCCTGTGAGCACTGCTCCTCAAACTAATCCTACAACGAATAAAGATAGAGCATTTTAATAACTTATAAAACAATCATACATATAAATATGATGATGTTACTTCAGGACATGTTCCTTTGTAATGAAAAAGCCATTAAAATTAAGCACATGAAACTGTAGGTGACTAACTTACCATTCACACACTAAGTATTGTGTCATTATTTGAGGCAAATACAGAACAAAATTTAATAACTTACAATCCTCTTAGCAATCTCACGGGCTGCATCAGATGTCATCTCACCCGATTTCTTAATTCGGCTCAACTTATATTTTGGTGGCGTGTCGGAGGAAATGGAGGATCAACAATTGTATCATTACCAGATTGTTTGGTTTCCTCTTGTCGTTGCTTTAGTTTACTTTCCATAATCTTCTCCACAAGCCAGTCATAACCTCCACGAGACATAGTATGGGGAGCGGTGTTCAGTTTTTGGATGTCCTGTGCTTTTTTTTTTTCGTTTTACCTGTGATTATGAAGAGAAACACAAATACAATAATAGCAAAATACACAAGCATTTCAGTAGATAAAAAAACTCAAATTTACCTCCCATGAAGGATCTAGTCTAATCTTTTTGAATTCCTCCCAATTAGTCTCGGAGATATTGTACTTTTCACAAGGAGACATGTTCTTGTATGCACCATATACCAAGTCACGCGTCAATTTGGATTTAAACTGTCTCCACTTTAAGCCCACTAATTGTAATATCTTCTCTTTCAATTGTTCGCTATTGCTAATATCAAAGTTGGACTAACAATAAAAATGAAAATTGAAGAATTAGGCAATAATAATAATATGGTCAACTACTTAAAATGTCAAAACATGCGAGTTAAGTAGATAAGGTTTTAGTGAAAATACCAAAAAATCCTGCCAAATCTTTGCTCTTATCCGATTCTGGTATTTCTAACCATCTAGGATGCAAAATAGAAACATTATCTCGAGCAAGTTTTCCCAAATACATGCTTAACTTCACTTTATGAGCCCTTTTAGTTTTTCGTGTGACCTTATCGAAATCAAGCGGTAACTTGTTTCCACCCACACGTGTTTTTGTCATATCTCTACATCGTGTCGATTGTCTAGTTTTCCTCGATATAGTCTCTGCTGGAGAAGTGGAACGAGATATCGGTGGAGTAGTCATGTGCCTGTTTAGTAATAAGTTAATAAAAAGAATATGAAATAAAAGAAATTCATTTTTAATTTATAGAACTGTCATTGTTAAAATAACTATATGGTAAAAAGAGTTTTGTTACCATATGGTAAAAAGAGTTTTGAAAGTACACCTATAGGTGTTATTTTTAATTTACCATATAGGTGTTATTTTTGAAAGTACTTGCCATATAGGTGTTATTTTTAATTTACCATAAAAAGAGTACACCTATATGCCATATGGTAAAAAGAGTTTTGAAAGTACACCCATATGGTAAAAAGAGTTTTGAAAGTACACCTATATGGTAAATATGTTTTAAAATAACACTCTTTTGGTAAATAACTCAAAAAAATAACATAGCCAATGCATATGAAATAAAAAAAATCAGTTTTTAAAATACAGGGACTGTTCCGTGTCATGTTTGCAATTCAGGGTCTATTCTGTCAATTTTAAATAATTCAGGGTCTATTCTGTCAATTCAGGGTCTGTTCTGTCAATTTTAAATAATTCAGGGTCTGTTCTATCAATTTTTAAAATATAGGCATTGTTCTGTCAGGTTTTACAATTCATCAGGGTCTGTTATGTCAAATTTAAATATTTTAGGGTCTATTTTTGTCAAATTTTAAATTATTTCCAGAGTTTGTTATGTCATTTTTTAAAAATACAGGGCCTATTTTGTCAGTCTGAAAATATGTACAAATTTAGTTATTCTTATAGCTTGTAAAAGAACAAAGCTTTTGCCGATCATACTTTTTAGATTCTTGGCACTTCCGGTTTGAAGATGGAAGTCGAAATTCATGTTGATTAGAGGTTCAATTTTCGGAATACCTAGCAAAACCGTTCTCTGCACAATTTATAAATCAAAAGACATAAATCCAATTTGATATTATATTACCTTTTGACAAATTAATGTCCCTCATAGCAAACACTGCTAAGGCCTTGAATAAAACTCCAGGCCTTTCTTCCAGAGTGAATACAATGCTAGTCTAAAAGGTAGAAGGTAAATCCTTTTATGACGCATAGAGAAAGAGAGAGGCACGTGTATGAGATAGAAAAATACCTTATAAGATTTAACTATCCATAGATTTCTGCAGCTCGAGCGCTTGCAATTGCTCCTGTCTCCCTCGCACCTTCAGAGGCTACAATCGTCTGCCCTGATGTTAAATGTGACTTGAGTAGAGTTGCAAATAGACAAAAAACTTCTGAAAATGATACTTGAGCGGCGACAGCAGTATCAGCGGCACTGATTCTGGTAAGATGCCACTTGTTCAGAAAATCCTAACACTGATCAAGTGCCTGAAAGCACCACAATTAACTCTTAACATCATAAACTAAACATATTTGGTCTTTCTTACTTTTCCAATCCCCCAATCACTATATTTACTAAAAGGAACCATATGATTAACTATCATCATTATATTTTTATCCTATATGCAATCAGAATAAAAAATGGAATGAGAAGTAAGCAATCACACTCTTCGATTCTGTTTAGCTTCCACATACCTTATAAAACCAATAGTTTCTATATTGACATGGGAAAAATGAAAAATTGGTCGTGTTTCTATGGTGTTGATGCAAAAATAGTCCCGTAACTTTTAAAGTTAATTTAGTTATGTATGTGTGTGTTTTTTCCACAATTTTGGTTACCCTCTTGAGATTTGTATTTCTCTTTATAACAAAGCATCAGGAGCTTTTTTTGTAATTATAAAACATATTGGGGGAGTTTTTGTATGATCATACTAAACTTCAAAGGTACATGTGTAATTAACCCTATACCTCAACTTGCTTGCATATTTTTCCTCATATATTCACTCATTCATGAGACCAAGGTCCAACCTAACATCAGAGATCCAACTCCATCTTTGTGGATCAATTTCACACTGGACAAGGTAATTAAATAAATAATTAATTCACAACAACAAAAAAACATCCATCATTCATTCATTCACAAATTCAGTCACACGCTCTATTCATGTATAAATTATAGAGCTGATAATTAATTTTTTTACATGTTTCCAAATTCAGGAACTCATTTCCCTCAAATCCGCAAAAATATCAAAACTCTTGCAAGATACTATTTATATTATTTTTTTTTAAGTTTCATTTACTGGTTATATAATCCATATTATATATATACCATGTAAAACTTATTTAAATAAATAAATAAATTTCCAAGATTGTAAATTGAAATCACGTTTAACACTATACATATTAAATATTAGAGAATAACAAAATAAAAATCCAAAAGTAAAACCCTAGTTTATATAAGAACGTTCTCCCATATGCCTTCATCATGATCATGACGAGTAGCATGTACATCATCCACTTCATTTTCTTCCATAATAGAAGGCATGCGTGTAACAATCTCATAATTTTCAAGTGCTGAGCTTTCATCTTCATGAGTAACATCCATGCTTCTACCTTGAAGAACCACTGACCATCTTTAATCACATGGATCATTGATATAAAACACCTGTTTTGCTTGACATGCCATGATGAAAGGCTCGTCCATACAAGCTACCTTGCGAAAGTCTACCAATGTAAATCCCAACCCATCAATTCACAAATGTAACACCCCCAAACCACTCGAGAATATTACAGCGCCGTAGACCCTCTCCATGGGGATCTACCAGGCTAAATACAGAAACAACAACATAATACATGCCGACATGGCTGAATAACGAATCATTAGACCGATTTGGTCTTTTACAACAACATACACATCGACATACATTACTCTTTCTCACAACTCATACCCACGCAGGGGTTAGAATACATCGACATTTCCATAGAATAGAAAATACCACCACGAAAAGAAAAAACAATAGGACTTCACTAAATACTCGACACAGGTCTTCATCTGATTAGTATCGTCGCCTTCCATCATCCATCATAACGATCCCGTGAATTGCTCCCCAGCAACCTGCAAGTACCTCGACGCAATACAAACATCCACCCCCCCGAATACTCGGGGGTAAGCAAAACTCCACTGTTTTTCTAGTGCAAGTAAAAATACAAAGACAAGCCATACATATCATACTCCAAGAACATAGAAATCGTGAATATACTTCCAGAGATAATTCACTTGATCCAAAACAGTTTGAATTATGAAAGATAGGAATAAAACCATTTTACATCTTACAAAACATTTTACGATCTAGGGAGTTTTGAAAACATTTGGGGTTTAAGAATTCTCAAGTCTTTCGAAACACTTAGGGACACAGCCCAGAAATCATTTATTTCGAAATACGATTCCGATAACAAAATACGGGGTCCACGACCCAATCATAACATTCCAATCACAAACACGGGGGTCCATGACCCAAATCATCCACATCACATATTCGCAAGAATAACTCGACAAAAACTACACCGTGTCAAACATTACCATTACAACAGTCTCACAGAACGACATCAGAGAGTACCACTTTGCAAATTAACCATACGGTCGAACTCGACACACCACAGAGTTACAATACACAGAGCAACCACAGGACTCGCGTAACCATACCAAATTATCACAGTCAAGGGACAACTCACACACACAAAACATCTACTGGTGCCATTCCAGCCAAGTACGATACCATTTGGACTGCCATTCTAATCAGACGAAATATGTGCCAAAAATCACAGTTCTCCAGCAAAACATTTCAAAGTTAACCGTTGGCACGAGACTCACGGCCGCCATACCCCGCAGAGCCCCGTCGGACATCCCTGGGTGGTTAACCCTAGTTCACAATACGCACACACACGGCAATACGTATCCCTAGAGGCCCCGTCAGGCCGTCCCTAGGTGAACATAAACATATCATCCACAACGCCACGGGAAGCCATAATTCGAATACTAGAATATGCATATAAATGCGAGGTACTCCGCTAGAATGGCCACTTTAGTCGACGTATACTCACAACTAATGTCACACAACCACAAGCAATTACCAGTACCAAACAACACCAATCGCCACAACCTCCTTAAGAAGGAATAACAACTAATACACACACCATCACATATTCACTGAACATTTACACATATCAATACACAATCCTCGGCAAACAATTTCGGTCTACTAACATCACCAAATATTATTGTAACATCACCAAACATACGCAACCAACACACATATGCCGAAAACATATTTGTTTACGAAGTATACGAGTTATCTTTTGAAAGACAACATTTATCGAGAACATACCGATCCTTTTTAAAGTTCATTTAAATATTCGGATTACACACAAAATCATTTATCAATGATTCCGTCTACGAAACATGAAAAGTATGGGCAAGATACTTGCCTTGGATAATTACAAACGCGGAGAATCGATCGAAGTGAGGAGACCCGAACCGTCCACGAACCCACCGACTCCGCTGAACGATAACCCGCAATGATAAACTACGAATGACAATAACAACAATGAAAATAAGTTCCACAGCACGACTCAAAGCCGCCGAATTAGAGGGTCAAATGACGAAAGTTCAAGGGTTTCCCCCAAAATGGACAAGAACACGAATCGAATCATTAATTCGTGAAAAACGGAATTCCAACCATGGGTTATGATCAACATGACTAGATAACAATAAGGGAACCAACAATTTTGGATTAAAATCACGAAATCAAGACAAACCCCAATTATTCCCGAAATAGGGTACTAGGATGTTTACCTCGATTCAAGGGGAAAAGGATGACTTAATGTTGTTTATCTACACCAAGACCTTGATGATAATGTTGTAGGATGAAAGAATGATGAATTCCCGTGAAGAATCGCCCAGGAATCGCCTCAAGACTCTGCCCGTCGCGTGAGGAAGGAAAAGAGTAAAACTGTTCTGAAATAACACTGCCCGCTAACTGAAATACATGCCCTTGTTATGGCCGTAACATCATGTCCATTATGGCCGTAATATGCTGGCCATTACGGCCATAACATACTGGCCATTACGGCCGTAACATGCTGCATTCTGGCAGCAGATTCCTTCTGCTGCCCGATCAGTTCCGAACAACCTTAAAATGCAACGACTCGAAAGGTGCGACATAACGCTAATGAAGAGTTCTCAACAACGAATGAAAGCGCTAAACAAACATGCGATTCCGACAACTCGAGGTGGTTAAAAATGAGTATGAAAACAAATACCCAAAACGTTGGGAAATAACAAAACGGCCCGAACGTCCGAAAAATCATGATACATGATCGAATAACCAAACCTAAGTTCACAACACATCTAACAAGGCTAAACGGACTTGCAGAAAACACGAAACGACAGTTTCAAACGAGATTCGTAAGAATCAAACTCAAATGCAGAAAAGTCGCCAAAAAGCACGGAACTCAACAAAGCAGCACCGAAACGAACTCGGATGTCGAAAAGTACAGAATTAATCATTCTCGGAATGACGGAACGGTCACAAGCGAGCCGCTAAAACGGACTTCCGCCAAAAAAAAAAGAAAATTACCGAAAATCGATACTGCGGGTATTACATACTACCCCTCTTAAAAGAAGTTTCGTCCCCGAAACTTAAAGCATAGAATGGACAACATGAAACAAACTCTGATAATACAAGCTATCTGCTGCCGACGACTTGCAACGGCTCACATACAGCACGCAGCTGCTACCATTCATATCGCTATACCTGAACGATAACAAAACACAACGAATAAAACTCAATACGATTGACCAACCCAAGCAGTACAGCAATCAGAACGCGAGTTAATTACTGAACAGATGCAAAATTACCCCACCAAGGTTTGGAAGGTCGAATACGAAGCTAATTTTCCAAACTTAAGAAAATTACGAAGTGATCTGAACGCTCAAAAGATCACGATACGAGATCAACAAAAATCGAACAACAAACGACCGGACCACAACGACTGAGACAACAACGGTCGAACAATCATACTGGAATCACGACGAACTACAAGAATCAAACAACAACTCCGAAGTTCACACCTCGACTCGATATAATAGGTGATCTGGTAAGGACGACAAGATATGCAATCACATAAGATTCATAGGCATGGAACCAAATTCGGGAAAAGTCACAACGACAAACAGATTAATCCGAAACAATACCACATCTCGTTCGAACAACAAAAAGCAAAGGATAGAACAAGTTCAGAAAATATCAATGAACGCAAACAAATCGATAGAGTCGAAAATACAGAAGTTCAACAATCTGATCCGCCTCTCATAAAAGAGGTTTATCCCCGAAATTCGAAACGACAAAGCAAGGAAATAACATAACATACAACTGGTAGACTATACCCCTCAAGTGCTCCTCAGAGTCAATCCTGACATCAGTGCTAAAGTCCGTGCCTTGGAAGGCTAGGCGACCAATTCGCAAAACTGAACCCGGTGTCCCTTGAATCCGCACTTGTAACACGTTACTGGCGGAGAAGGAAAATGTGCACGAACATGTCCCGATACATTGCAGTTAAAACACTTCCTAGCTTCACCAGGAGTCAAAGTATACATCTTGGAACTCTCAGTCTCATGCATCGAGCGGTGGAGCTTCACAGCGGAAAGACTACGACGTTGCAATCCAGAACCACCAACTCCAGTACTAACCACAACGTCATCCAACTTCCTCAGCTTTCTTGTCGGTTCCAGACAAAACCCAGCTTACAAAAGTTCTCGGAACTCCGCCCACATGACAACACGATTTCGAGGTTTGACAGCTTCCCACCAATGAGTAGCATCTTCGCTAAGAAGGTACTGAGCAATAGGAACCTTCTGATCTTCAGGACGATCAATAGCCTCGAATATCTTTTCCAGCTGAAGGAGCCAACCATCCCAACCCAATGCACCTGCCACACCAAAAAATCGAGGAGGTTTCATGCTAACTACTTCTCGAAGCCATAGGTTTGCCCCGATCTTCTGAATCGCATCAGTGTTGCGTTGAACTGCCTGGGTCAACTGAATTAGCCGTACTGCTACTTGTTGCAATATGGTAGCAACATCCATACCAATATCGTTCCCGGCAACATCCTCTCGATCCCGCTCCTGATTTTTGCGATATTTCTTACACGCAAGTGCACGTCATCGTTTACAAGTAATAAAGTGATAAGTAGAGTATCGTTCCCACGAGGACTGAATCTCTAACTACCGATTTTTGTGTATTCCAATTTTATTTGAACAATCGAATTTGGGTTTTTTTCAATTAATAACTAAAAGAATTACTAAAAGACTAGTAGAAAACGATAGCTTGAATAAAATAAATCAAATGATGAATAAGTCTAGGATTCTGAATCCACCTCAGTTTATCCGAATTTACTCTCGATTATCCGTAATAAATAATTTTCCCAATTTATTGAAGGCGGAGATTGCTAATATATTCTACCGCCTCTCCCGAGGTCAATAGATTTATCTAAAGGCGAATAACGCACTCTATCCCTAGGTGAATTAATTCGTCAATAGGCGAAAAGCTTAAAATCTCCCAAAGGCCACGTAGTTCCTATGAGTATATTCCTATCTCACAGAATAAAACGGTCCTCGCCAATAGTTCCTCACCAAATCTCCTCTCCCGATTCGAAGTAAATGATTAAATCAATACAACTATTGGCCAGATAATTGCAAGCATTAAACACAATTGGGAAAACTCAACAAAAAGGTAATTAATTAGATAATCTCAAGAAATTCGTCAAAACATAGGTTTCATCAAAACCCTAGATTAGGGCTTTAGCCTGACATACTAATAATTGAAAATACAGAATAAATAAATGAAAGCATAAAAAAATCAAACGCAGATGAAGCTCGGATTCCTCCGTTCTTCAGCTTCCGCCCTCTGCCTTTGAAGTCTTCTGCTTCCCTCTTCCTCTGCCGTCTCCAAGCTTAAGCTCCAAAAGATAAAACATCCAAAGATAATTAATTAGGGTCTTAAACCCTATTTATAGCTCATCACATCCTCCAAATCGCGTCCGTATCAGTAGGTCGCAAGCTTCAAACGGCCCAAAATCCGCGCGGACATACAAAAACCGCCAAGTGTGCCGCGGCGCACTAAATCGTGCGCGGCACAGAACCTTCATTGGATACACAGGCGTCATTTAATTCTTACGTACGCGGCTCACAGGCGTGCCGCGGCACAGTCTGATTTACTCTGCGCTCGTAGGTGTCTTCTGTGTGCCGCGGCCCTGCTTCCTTGTCTGCGGCTCATAGCCCAATTTGCCGTTTTCGCCGTTTTGCCTCGTTTTAGCTTCCGGACTTCAATTTCTGTCAATCATACAAAATTAAGGCATTAAAGGCTCATTTAGACAATTTCACTCTCCAAAATACTACAAAATAATGATAAATAAGCGTATAAAAATACGCCTAACAAATACCCCAAACTTAAGCCTTTGCTTGTCCTCAAGCAAAAAGAATTAAATTCAATAAAAGAATGTCGTGAATCATCGTGCAACTCATAGTGTTCAACCTAATCAATACTATCCTGTAATTCTCTCTAAATAATACGAGTGTCATAAAAGCGGCCGCACTTTCGGAATAATGATTCCAAAGTAATCAAGTTCATCCTAATCACTCGTTCATGAAGAAAATCCACTCAAAGATTAACAAAAGCGTGAGTCAAATCGACCGTCAATATGAAAGGCTAAAATAAACAAGCTAGTTCGTCCCGTTCCACGCCTAATGGCACAATTTTCACGAGTTTCATAACAAATAAACCTCGGACAGTATTCCCTTATATATATGTTCAAGAATTTGATTCGAGTTGACCACTAGGTTAGGATCTCGGGATGTTTCATCGGGATAATCCTAGGGTGGAACTTCCATTCTCATGTATTGGGAAACTGTTTGACGTAAAAGACACTCATGGGGCACATGGATGCTTCTAGTTACTAAGTTCCCTTCTACAGTGGAGAAACAACTCGAATATATAATTTCCGCATGTCCGAATCAAGGTCGCCGTTTTACGCGAGAGTAAACAGCGGGTCACGCGAATACCCCCGGTTACTAGGCTCCCTATCATTGGCACATGTGAAATATCTAAATCACTAGTCTAATCAGGGTCGTCGTTTTATGCGAGAGTAAACAGCGGGTCACGCGAATTCCCCCGGTTACTAGACTTCCCTTCATAGAACAACATTATCTCGACTAGTGGGAAAAACTGACCAACTCTAAACTCAATCTAAGTGCCAACACGACTAATGAAACAGTACGACTCACTATCCGGAAAATGTAACCAAACGTATCGACGGTGATTTTAACACAAGTATGTATCCTCTCTTATCTGCCAAGACCTCTACAATCACGAAAAATTTCGGACCTAAATGAATACTAAGCAGAACAGAAATTACTGACTACAACGCGACTAGAACTCGACCGTTTCTTCAGAGAGAAAAACAGTATCGTAACATCAGTATCACACAAATAGAAGCACGAAAAATTCACGAATAAAGAAGAATTGAGACAAGCAAGGCTATCCAGACGTATATATAAAAAAAATAACGCAAAGCAATGAAAAGTGCAACAAAATAAAGTACAACAATGAATGTAGCAACTGAAAGTAAATCCCCCCCCCCAAACTTAGGACGTACATTGACCTCAATGGACAAAAATTGATATGAAATAAAAGTAAAAGGTCAAGTACTCCCCTCCAGTCCGCTCAGGAGCTGGTGCCGGCATCATCCGGTGAGGAGGGTGGTGTGGCTGGCCGGGCGGGTGCAATAAATGGCCCGTCGGGATGCATGATATGGGCCGTCCATGCGGCAAGGTGCTCCTGATGATAAGCATCCCTCGCAGCCAGACGCCTCGCCTCTCGTCGGCGGGCCTGCTCTCGCATCTCGGCTCTGACGGCAGCAATAACGCTCTCCCGCTCCGTCCGCTGCTCCTCTTGCATGGCAGCCATCAAACTCTCTCTCTCTCTCCTCATCTCATCTCTCTCTCTCCTCGTCTCCTCTCTCAGCTCCTCTCTCTCTCTCTCCTCAGATCCTCTCTCTGCTCCTCTTTCTGTCTCCTCAGATCCTCCCTCAGCCCATCAAACAACTCCTGCAACCTCGCTCTGTCGGGCGGCGGGCCGGCATCTCCATGTGTCAACAAAAGCGGCTCGGGGATCCTCGTGGGCCTCCTCTAGCGAAATCCTCTCCCCAGCGTGCGCGGCGCTCCTCCCACGGTCAAAGTGTGATATGATGCGGTGGTCGATCGGGGCACGGGGGCAAGCATCGGCTCGTCGTCGACCACGTCGGCCCATTTGCCGGCATAAAGCGCAGATGAGAGAGGGGTGCTTCAACCCGTCTTGGCCCCCCTGGATACCTTTGGAAGATAGATCGGACCGGGATGGGGGCCACATCAGCTTGATCCAGTGATAGCATAAAGTGTCGGGCGCGGGAGAGAAAGACAGTATGGATCTGGGAGGTGGGGTCAATGCGTGCGAGATAAAATAAAGCCGAGCACGCCGAGCCGGGTGAGGCACGAGCTCTGAAGTGGAAAGTGGAAGAACCACATGCCTGCGCTCCCGGTCGGAATCGGGTGCATGCAATGGTCTCGGCGGGGCCTCCTTCGTGGTGGTCATCATCACTCGGTCATAGGCCGACTCATCAACCACCGAAGCCCAAACGACCTCCGAATAGCGGCCGTGCGAAATCAGCTGTAACCCCTCGGACATCGACTGAGTCCGAGACTCTAATGACGGCAACATATGCCTGCCGAATGTGCTTGACGGTGCGGCTGGCGTAGAACTCCTGCACAATCGAGATAACCGCTGGCTCGGGAGGTGCAGCAAATCTGGCCCACCCCATCTCATCAATAATGGTAAGCAATTCTCCGTCCTGAGGAGCTGGAGTAAATCCCCTCTCTGGAATAAGCGGTCGTGGCCAGATCTTTTCATTGAATATCTTGTGAATTTCAGGGTCCGAAAACTGGTGTCCCTCCGACTCGGCCTGACTACGAGAGGTCTCCCCTCGAGTGGGGGATGACTGGGTCCTAGCTCTCTTGCTTAGTTTCTTTGTTCTCGCCATAATCAGTCCTGAAAAGTACAACACGAGGGTTTATTCACGCAAACAATAATAACAATGATCTACACTTGGCTAAGGATGTCCAGCCAGAAATCCCGAATTTAACAAAATAGCGCATTCGTGAGAGAAGGATGAAATTGGACTTAAACGTTTAACCTGGATGTAAGGGTTGGGCTTGCTGTAAATTCAGAACGTATACGTTGCACGAAAATTCAAAAGATTGCTTTTCCAAAGAAAAATTTTTGACTTAGGCAATTTATCAAACACCTTGAGGGCACGAATTTACTTGAAGAATAAACATGGCTATAGCTCGATTCAACCCCCAAGAATAGAAACACAATTCAATCATCATCAACACAACACACTCAACTCATTCATATTTCAAACTAACCATGAAAATTCGATTAAAACTACCATGTTATTCCCTAAACCATCCTAGAAATTTTGAAGGAGAATAAACATGTTCAATCCATCTAAAGCATAAACAACTTCAAATTTAAACCATAAACAAGTAGAAGTTTAAGATTGGAACATACCTTTTGGTTTTGTGAAGATTGCAAGAAGAAATCGCAAGAAAAAAATTTGAAGAATGCCTCGGCCGATTCGCGCGCAGGTAAGGGAGAGGGAAGGGAAAAAGAAAACGTACCTGGGAGTTCGGCCGATTGAGAGTTATAAGGTACCTGGCTCCTTTCAAATTCCGCAAAGTGTGCCGCGGCACAGCTAAAGTGAGCCGCGGCACAGGGTACAGTCCCTTTTACCTGTTTGCTCGTTTTGTCGTGTGCCGCGGCTCATATTTCGTGTGCCGCGGCTCAGTGCTCAAGTGTGCCGCGGATCATTTATGCCGTGCCGTGGCACAAGGTACAGTGGGTTTAGCTCATCTCCTTCGTTTTGTGTGTGCCGCGGCTCACAATACATCTTGGCTCGGACTTGATTTCTCACAGGACTTTCTGCCTGAGAATTTTGAGAAGATCACGTTAAAGCGAGAGGCGAAGCAAATTGAAGCACAAAAATGATGAAAAATAAGAATCACGATTGCAAGAAAAATAAAGAAACGCAAAAATCTACAACTACGAACTCGGGTTGCCTCCCGAGAAGCGCTAAGTTTATAGTCTTGATAGGACCTATTTGAAAACATTAGTTCGCTTTTCGCAAACTCCATTTGGTTTCCGCCCCGATCATCGAACCGTTCATATGGTTTTCAAAATTATGACCATCGGTCGTTAACGATTCGACTTTCGGTTCGGGCCTCAAATGTTGTTTGCGAAAAGGTTTCGATGTGAACAACTTCCCGAAACACCCGTTTTTCTCATGACTTCCGGGACATGGAAACGATTTGAATACTTGAAAAGTTACTTGCTCGTCTTGGACCCTCAGAGTTAACTCCCCTTTTTCCACGTCTATAAGGGTTCGGCCCGTCGCTAAAAATGGTCGTCCCAAGATGATAGGAATATCTTCATCTTCCTCCATGTCGAGTACGATGAAATCGGCCGGAAAGATGAACTTATCAACTTTGACTAATACATCCTCAATTACTCCCCTCGGATACTTAATCGATCGATCCGCCAATTGTAAGGAGACTGTTGTTGGCTTGGCTTCCCCAATATCCAGCTTTTTGAAAATCGACAGAGGCATGAGGTTGATACTAGCACCGAGATCGCACAGTGCCTTTTTAAATGAAAGATTCCCCATGGTGCACGGTATGTTGAAGCTTCCCGGATCTTTCAATTTAGGTGGGAGCTTCTTTTGTAAAATTGCGCTGCATTCCTCCGTCAAGGCGACAGTTTCAAACTCCTCGAGTTTTCTTTTCTTCGACAATATCTCCTTCATGAATTTAGCGTAGCTCGGCATTTGTTCCAACGCGTCGGCGAACGGAATGTTAATGTGAAGCTTTTTAAATACGTCAAGGAACTTAGAAAATTGTTTGTCCGCCTTTCTCTGCTGTAGTCTCTGCGGAAACGGGACGGGGGGCACACATGTCTTCGGGTTATCCGGCAACTTTATTGAAGGTTTCAAATCCTTCGACTCCTCTGGCTCTAAATCATTCTTTTCCTCTATTTCCTTCTTCTTTTCACACCGCTCGGGCTGATCCAGCACCTCTTTCCCACTTCTTAAGCTGATTGCATTTAGACTCTCCCTAGGATTTGTCTCTGTTGTACTCGGCAATGGTCCCTCCGGGCGAGCTGTCAACAAATTAGCAATTTGGCCCAGCTGGACCTCCAAGTTTCGTATGGAAGCGGAATGACTTTGCAATGTCGCTTCAGTACGGGTCATAAATTGACTCGTATTCGCCGCCAATTTTGCGAGTGCTTCCTCAAGAGAAATTTTTGGAGCGGGAGGGGGCTGCTGTTGATTCCAGCGACGACGGGGCTGATTTGAGTTCTGTCCGTTTCTCCACGAAAAGTTGGGATGATTGCGCCACCCCGGATTATAAGTGTTGGAGTACGGGTTATTCTGCCGATTTCCATTTCCCACGAATTGAGCCTGCTCCATCTGATGTTGCTCGAACGGGTTTCCAACTTGACACTCTGCACTCGGGTGTGATCCGTTACACCAATTTCATGTCTCTATGGTAACGGGGGAAGGTGCGTGCGAAAATGCTTGGAGCTGTTGGGTCAAAGCGGCGACTTGAGTTGACAAAGTGGAAATCGGGTCATTACTTGAAACTTCCATAACTCTCTTCGGTGTCAATCTTTCCGATGGCCATTGGTATGCATTTGCGGCCATATCTTCCAAAAGCGAGTGTGCCTCGGCCATAGACTTTCCCATCAAGGCCCCTCCAGCGGCCGCATCCACGAGAGTGCGTGTAGAAGCACTCAAACCAGTATAGAAAGTCTGAATCTGAAGCCAATCAGGAAGGCCGTGATGAGGGCATCTTCGTAACAAATCTTTATATCGCTCCCACGCCTCGTGGAGCGATTCCATATCGTACTGACCAAAGGTGGTTATTTCGTTTCTCAACCTCGCCGTCTTAGCAGGTGGGAAGAATTTGGCAAGGAAGGCTTGCGCTAACCCTCCCCATGTTGTAATCGACCCCGGCGGTAAGGAATTTAACCAAAATTTCGCTTTATCCCTCAAAGAAAAAGGGAAAAGCCTCAATCGAATGGCATTGTCGGTGACACCATTAGTCTTGAACGTGTCGCATATCTCAAGGAAAGAAGCAATATGAGCATTCGGGTCGTCATTCGGCAGTCCGCAGAATTGGCTCGCCTGCACCATCTGAATAATAGCAGGCTTGATCTCAAAATTATTGGCTTGGATAGTGGGACGCCGAATTCCCGAAAAATTAGCATTGATCTGCGGTATGGCATAATCTCGAAGAGCTAGTTCCGGTTGAACTTGCCGCACATGGTTATCTCCTCCTTGGACTTCGATATTCTCGGCCATGTTGACCGTCGTCTGCAACTCTCTTTTCTCCTTCTTGTTCCTTCTTAGAGTGCGCTCGAGCTCGGTATCCAAAGGTAGTAGGCCTTCGTTACCGAGTTTTCTCATGCACTACACGAAAGGTCCTGAAAGGAAAAACAAATAAACGAAATTAAATACACAAAAATAAAAATGTTCAAATTAAGACTAGAAATACTTAAATCGATATTAGAAAATTTCAATCCCCGGCAAAGGCGCCAAAAACTTGTTGCGATATTTCTTACACGCAAGTGCACGTCATCGTTTACAAGTAATAAAGTGATAAGTAGAGTATCGTTCCCACGAGGACTGAATCTCTAACTACCGATTTTTGTGTATTCCAATTTTATTTGAACAATCGAATTTGGTTTTTTTGCAATTAATAACTAAAAGAATTACTAAAAGACTAGTAGAAAACGATAGCTTGAATAAAATAAATCAAATGATGAATAAGTCTAGGATTCTGAATCCACCTCAGTTTATCCGAATTTACTCTCGATTATCCGTAATAAATAATTTTCCCAATTTATTGAAGGCGGAGATTGCTAATATATTCTACCGCCTCTCCCGAGGTCAATAGATTTATCTAAAGGCGAATAACGCACTCTATCCCTAGGTGAATTAATTCGTCAATAGACGAAAAGCTTAAAATCTCCCAAAGGCCACGTAGTTCCTATGAGTATATTCCTATCTCACAGAATAAAACGGTCCTCACCAATAGTTCCTCACCAAATCTCCTCTCCCGATTCGAAGTGAATGATTAAATCAATACAACTATTGGCCAGATAATTGCAAGCATTAAACACAATTGGGAAAACTCAACAAAAAGGTAATTAATTAGATAATCTCAAGAAATTCGTCAAAACATAGGTTTCATCAAAACCCTAGATTAGGGCTTTAGCCTGACATACTAATAATTGAAAATACAGAATAAATAAATGAAAGCATAAAAATCAAACGCAGATGAAGCTCGGATTCCTCCGTTCTTCAGCTTCCGCCCTCTGCCTTTGAAGTCTTCTGCTTCCCTCTTCTTCTGCCGTCTCCAAGCTTAAGCTCCAAAAGATAAAAGATCCAAAGATAATTAATTAGGGTCTTAAACCCTATTTATAGCTCATCACATCCTCCAAATCGCGTCCGTATCAGTAGGTCGAAAACTGGCTTCGAAACGGCCCAAAATCCGCGCGGACATACAAAAACCGCCAAGTGTGCCGCGGCGCACTAAATCTGTGCCGCGGCACAGAACCTTCAGCTGGATACCTGGGCGTCAATTAATTCTTCTGTGTCGCGGCTCACCTGGACTGTGCCGCGGCACAGAGTACAGTTTACTCTGCGCTCGCTGGGTGTCTTCCTGTGCCGCGGCCCTGCTTCCTTGTGCCACGGCTCATAGCCCAGATTTGCCGTTTTCGCCCGTTTTGCCTCGTTTTAGCTTCCGGACTTCAATTTCCTGCCAATCATACAAAATTAAGGCATTAAAGGCTCATTTAGACAATTTCACTCTCCAAAATACTACAAAATAATGATAAATAAGCATATAAAAATACGCCTAACACTGATCCCCGTGGCCATCTGTACCACAGTTGCGACCACGACCTCTGCCCATCGGCATATTAATCAAGCAACAACCTAACGCAACGAAAGTCACATAATCACACATAATAATATTACTGCACACATGAAATCCACTCACAGGTGATTGACTGCAAAAGTTAGTCCTAACGGCAAAATGCAGTCTAAAACTTTTGCCCAGCTAGAAATCGCGCTCCATGACAAGAGATGGCATGCGCTAACTGCGCAATTTTGGTAATCCATTCATAATCACCTTCCAATAGTACTAGACCGGAGGTTACGAATAAACAACAATGTACAAACCCAAACGCCAACAGTTCACATACTTATAACATTACACAAATAACCATCAAAAGTTAACTAACGTTCCAAACCGAATTCCCACCTCTCGGTCCAGAGAACTACCTCGATGAATGCATACCGAATGACTCAGCGTTCACGCCACCACTTTAATCACAACTCGGGGCATTATAGCCGAAACGACAACAATATCATTACCACATACCTTTTTACTGGAATTTTATGAAGTCGAAAAGTTGAAAGCGAAAGTCACGTCTCAAGTAAATTTTGATAGAACTCATTTGAGTTTTAGAAATCAAAATTTGAAAATTTGCAGTGAAAAACGAAAATAAAATATAAGTAGTTTGAGTTCTCAAAAATTTTTTGGTCTCGAGGTCATCATTCGAAAATCAAACTCTTTCCTTTCCTCAAGGATGTTCTAAAATAAAATTTACGTGACTTCCCAAAACAGTTAAAGTCTTTAAAATATCACGCTGATAAACCTTCATTGAGTAACCACACCAAAACATTACTCCTGTAAAACCGTTTATACAAGGATACACACACACACAAACACACACACACACACATATATATATATATATTTATATATATATACATACATACATACATACATACATACATACATACATACACCGGCACCGCTCTTCATCCCAGCACAACACGAGAATGAACAAGCATGGATTACATATTCACAATTCATATTTAAACTCCTCCTGATAACACAAAATCACGCAAACTCGTATAACACGAGACACAACAAAGTAGGGAGACTTACATCCACAGTTCGCACGAAGATGATGGCTGCATCTCGATACTAATCACGACCGACACCTCAGACGATGCGTCACGACACGACTCAGTCACACAAAATCTGACAAGACAAGACAAGGCCCGAAAACACAAAACTCGACCCGACAGCCTAGGTTTCCGCAACCTAAGCTCTGATACCATATTCTGTAACACCCCCAAACCACTCGGGAATATTACAGCGCCGTAGACCATCTCCATGAGGATCTACCAGGCTAAATACAGAAACACAACAACACAATACATGCCAACATGGCTGAATAACGAACCATTAGACCAATTTGGTCTTTTACCACAACATACACATCAACATACATTACTCTTTCTCACAACTCATACCCACGCAGGGGTTGGAATACATCGACATTTCCATAGAACAGAAAATACCACCACGAAAAGACAAAACAATAGGACTTCACTAAATACTCGACATATGTCTTCATGTGATTAGTATCGTTGCCTTCCATCATCCTTCGTAACGATCCCGTGAATTGCTCCCCAGCAACCTGCAAGTACCTGGACGCAATACAAACATCCACCCCCCGAATACTCGGGGGTAAGCAAAACTCCACTGTTTTTCTAGTGCAAGTAAAAATACAAAGATAAGCCATACATATCATACTCCAAGAACATAGAAATCGTGAATATACTTCCCGAGATAATTCACTTGATCCAAAATAGTTTGAATTATGAAAGATAGGAATAAAACCATTTTACATCTTACAAAACATTTTACGATCTAGGGAGTTTTGAAAACATTTGGGTTTAAGAATTCTCAAGCCTTTCGAAACACTTAGGGACACAGCCCAGAAATCATTTATTTCGAAATACGATTCCGATAACAAAATACGGGGTCCACGACCCAATCATAACATTCCAATCACAAACACTGGGGTCCATGACCCAAATCATCCACATCACATATTCGCAAGAATAACCCGACAGAAACTACACCGTGTCAAACATTACCATGACAACAGTCTCACAGAACGACATCAGAGAGTACCACTTTGCAACTTAACCATACGGTCGAACTCGACACACCACAGAGTTACAATACACAGAGCAACCACAGGACTATCGTAACCATACCAAATTATCACAGCCAAGGGACAACTCACACACACAACACATCTACTGGTGCCATTCCATCCAAGTACGATACCATTTGGACTGCCATTCTAATCAGACGAAATATGCGCCAAAAATCACAGTTCTCCAGCAAAACATTTCAAAGTTAACCGTTGGTACGAGACTCACGTCCGCTGTACCCCGCAGAGCCCCGTCGGACATCCCTGGGTGGTTAACCCTAGTTCACAATACGTACACACACTGCAATATGTATCCCTAGAGGCCCCATCAGACCGTCCCTAGGTGAACATACACATATCATCCACAACGCCACGGGACGCCATAATTCGAATACTAGAATATGCATACAAATGCTAGGTACTCCGCTAGAATGGCCACTTTAGTCGACGTATACTCACAACTAATGTCACACAACCACAAGCAATTACCAGTACCAAACAACACCAAGCGCCACAACCTCCTTAAGAAGGAATAACAACTAATATCACACAACATCACATATTCACTGAACATTTACACATATCAATACACAATTCTCGGCAAATAATTTCGGTCTACTAACATCACCAAATATTATTGTAACATCACCAAACATACGCAACCAACACACATATGCCGCAAACACATTTATTTACGAAGTATACGAGTTATCTTTTGAAAGACAACATTTTTCGAGAACATACCGATCTTTTTTAAAGTTCATTTAAATATTCGGATTGCACATAAAATCATTTATCAATGATTCCGTCTACGAAACATGAAAATTATGGGCAAGATACTTGCCTTGGATAATTACAAACGCGGAGAATCGACCGAAGTGAGGAAACCCGAACCGTCCACGAACCCGACTCTGACGAACGATAATCCGCGACGATAAACTACGAATGACAATAACAACAATGAAAATAAATTCCACAACACGACTCAAAGCCGCCGAATTAGAGGGTCAAATGACGAAAGTTCAAGGGTTTCCCCCAAAACGGCTAAGAACACGAATCAACTCGTTAATTCGTGAAAAACAGAATTCCAACCATGGGTTATGATCAACATGAATAGATAACAACAAGAGAACCAACAATTTCGGATTAAAATCACAAAATCAAGACAAACCCCAAGACTCTGCCATGGAATGATTACCTCAAGACACAAAATCACAAAATTCTAGGATGATTACCTCGATTCAAGGGGGAAAAAGATGACTTGATGTTGTTAATCTACACTAAGACCTTGATTATAATATTGTAGGATGAAATAATGATGAATTCCCGTGAAGAATCGCCATGGAATCGCCTCAAGACTCTGCCCGTCGCGTGAGGAAGGAAAAGAGTAAAACTGTTCTGAAATAACACTGCCTGCTGAGTGAAATACAGGCCCTTGTTACGGACGTAACATCATGTCCATTACGGCCGTAATATGCTGGCCATTACGGCCATAACATACTGGCCATTACGACCGTAACATGCTGCATTCTGGCAGCAGATTCCTTCTGCTGCCCGATCAGTTCCGAACAACCTCAAAATGCAACGACTCGAAAGGTACGACATAGCGCTAATGAAGAGTTCTCAACAACGAATGAAAGAGCTAAACAAACATGCGATTCCGACAACTCGGAGGTGGTTAAAAATGAGTATGAAAACAAAAACCCAAAACTTTGGGAAATTACAAAACGGCCTGAATGTCCGAAAAATCATGATACATGATCGAATAACCAAACCGAAGTCACAACACGTCTAACAAGGCTAAACAGACTTGTGGAAAATAGGAAATGACAGTTTCGAACGAGATTCGTAAGAATCGAACTCAAATGCGGAAAAGTCGCCAAAAAGCACGGAACTCAGTAAAGCGACACCGAAACGAACTCGGATGTCGAAAAGTACTGAATTAATCATTCTCAGAATGACAGAATGGTCAAAAGCGAGCTGTTAAAACGGACTTCCGCCCAAAAAAAAGAAAATTACTGAAAATCTATACTGCGGGTATTACAACAAACCTTTGTTATTATCAACCCACTTACACTTAAAAACAGGCACTCGAAATATGACATAATCAACCTCCCAAATATCTTCAATGACTCCAAAGTAACTTAAAGATGCCATAACAGGATTTTTATCTTTAGAACTAGAAAAGTGTATGGACTCGGTTTGAAGAGTGACCCCACTGTTTTGAACAGTACTCTTGTCATCCTGCGACTTTGTGTAGAAGGAGCAATTATTGATATCATATCCACTCCATGTAATGACATCAAACTTATGCCCGTGTGCCAACCATTTTAACGTATCAGAAGCACTATTATCAAGACTATTTTTTTCTTTAAACCACTTTAAGAAAGTCTTGGTATGCTCGTTCAACAACTATTTTCCATTCATGCGGGGATAATTCATCTTTAGAATATTTTTGTGAGCAGTCAAGTAAGGGAGGACCTCGTCAGTGTTACTTAATATATACAAATGCGCTTGAAACACTTCGTCTCGACTCATAGTTTGGACTTTCACACTGCGAGTTCCCTTACCTTCATGTCTCTCATCATGACGAGGCTTCGGTAGCCCTACAGCTTCTATCTTTGACAAGTAATCTGTACAAAACTCAACAGCTTCTTCGGCAATGTATCTCTCAACAATAGATGCTTCCGAATGATGTGGATTTTTGGTATACCCTTTTAAGATCTTCATGTATCGCTCAACAGGGTACATCCACCTTAAATAAACGGGACCACATACTCTAATTTCCCTTACTAAATGAACAATTAAGTGAACCATGATATCAAAAAATAAAGGAGGAAAATACATCTCTAATTGACACAAGATAACGGAAGCCTTTTTTTCCCACTCATCCAACTTCATAGGGTCAACCACTTTGCTGCATACGGCATCGAAGAAATAGCATAAGCGAGTTATGGCATGTCTTACCTTTTTAGGTAAGATGCCACTTATGGACACCGCCAGGAGTTGTTGCATTAATACATGACAATCATGATATTTCAGTCCAACTAACTTAAGATCTTGCAATGACACAAGACTCTTGATATTTGAAGGATATCCCTGCGGCACTTTCATGCCCCGTAGACACTAGCAAAAACTTGTTCTCTTTTTTTTTTGATAAAGTGTGACATGCTGGAGGCAAATAAGTACGTTTACCTACTAATTGTGGATGTTGCTCTGGGCGTATACCCATCTCAAACAAATCTTGTCGAGCCTTCACATTATCTTTCGTCTTGCCTTTAATGTTCAAAAGTGTACCAATTACACTATCACACACATTCTTCTCCACATGCATAACATCAATATAATGCCTAACATTTAGATGGGACCAGTATGGTAGATCAAAGAATATCTACCTCTTATTCCATATATTTTTCTCAATAGACTTCTTCTTGGTCTTCCTAAATATAGTATTGATGTTTTTAATCCAATCATAAACCTATTTACCCGTTAGGGGTGTAGGTGCAGTTCCATCCTCCTGACATCCGTTAAAAGCTTTATTTAGTATACGATAAGGATGATAACGTTCAAAAATCCTTCGATGTCGAGTGTAAGCAGTCTTTTGCCCATGCTTTAGTTGTATGTAACTTGTATTTTCTTCATATATAGGACATGCATGATACCCCTTAACACCATACCCACTTACATTTCCATATGCTGGAAAGTCATTAATGGTGCAAAATAACAATGCACGCAACTTGAAACTTTACTGACGATACTCATCAAACACGTTTATCCCTTCCTCCTATAACATTTTCAAGTCTTCAATCAAAGGATTTAGATAAACATCTATGTCATTTTCTAGTTGTCTTGGGCCTGAAATCATCATAGATAACATAACATATTTCCATTTCATGCACAACCAATCAGGAAGATTGTAAATCACAAGCATATCCGGCCATGAACTATGCTTACAGCTCATGTTACCAAATAGATTCATCCCATCTGTAGCAAGTCCAAGTCTAAGATTTCTTGCCTCATTCCCAAAATCTATTAGGATAAGTGCCCTAGGACATTCGATGTGTCTAGATTTGTAATTGTCACATATAAATAAAGTTATTTGATATCATTTATTTCTTGTTGATTATTATAATGTGTGCATGTTTTAATATTATAATAATCGAATAATAGTTATTCACGAATAATAAGATTATTCAAATGTCCCTGGTACAATCGCGTTGAGTAGAGACTCAAGTGATTAATATACTAGTATAAGTTTGATTGATAATCACCGGATTATGCGTATGGTACGGATCAATCTTATGGGTATTGGTTGGAGAACTAATACTGGACAGACCCGCATTGAGATCACTGCATGGAAATGCCATAAGTGAATCTCAATATAACAGTATGTCAATAAATCATTGAACCTGAGATTATCATAGAGTCTAAAATGATAACTGCTATGCCTTGACATAATTCAACGTCATCTGAAACAAGGTGATCATAAAGGTTAGCGATCGGGATTAGTGGGAGTCATGTAGAGGGCAATGAATAATCAAGATGGGGATTTGTCCCTCTCTTTAGTGAGAGAGATATCTGCTGGGCCCCTCGATAAGTAAGACTGAAGGAAATGCATGGCCATGCTCAAATGAAGAGTCATTTGATTCAATCAGTATACTTAAGATCGAGAAAGCATTTGAACATAAATAAGTATGACAGACTCCATGACTTAGTTAAAATATGATATCGCGTGACAAAGGGATTTGACACGTAAAAGGTTTAATGGACTACTAACTTATATTATTTGGGTAATCATAATGTCTTGCTAGAGGCCGCTTATGATTTATTATTTAATAAGGTATTAAAAAAAGGGTTAATTGTCTGTAAATTCCCAATGTTTGGCAGAATTCTGGAATTGCACCACTTTTTAATATTTTCGTTTTTAAAACCGAAACGTTTTAATTTTTCACCGATTAGCCCCTCCGATCGATTTCCCCCAATTTAACATCTACGTGGCACTCGTCGGAGCAACGCTGGACACGCCGGACAGATAAGCTCAATGACATCATTTCTACTTAACCCCTCCCCACCCAGAACGACGTCATTTTTCGTTCTCATATATATACACCTTATTTCCCCCAAATCGCGACATTCGGACAGCGGTGAACGACGGAAGCAGGATGAACGACGGCAGCAGAATGGCGAACGACGGCTCCGAAATGGAAGACATGTATTTAGACTCTATCTCCCTTCAAAATGTTTATTTCTAGTTTCTATAGCTGTATTTTGCTTTGATTTGAGCTAGTAAATGAATGATGGGATTGTAGAGTGATTCTTCGATTTTTTTGGGTTTTATTGCAGAGAATTATTTACATTGAATGAGAGAGAGCATGTAGTTGATTTAGGTGGCATAGATAGGGCTGATGCTGATGGGGTGGTGACTCAGTTAGAAATGGATGAGGGCATAGATGCAAGGATGGAACATAATATACATTGGGGAGCAGAAGGTGATGAGGATGATGAAGGTGATGAGCAGGATGAGGGTGAGGATGATCCAGAGCATGATGAAGATGATTAATTTCATGATAATCACATTGATGATGAATACATTGCTGCAAGGAGAAATATGAAGGAGTCTTTTCAAGAAGAAGTCAATAGACTTATGAGTGAAGAATTGCCACCAAGCATTGATGAAGAACCATTAGAGCAGTATGTAGAAGATGATGCAGATTTCTACTCTGGAGATTCTGATTCTGATTCAGATGATGGGGTTGGTATGTTTAGAAGTCACAAAGTGGTATATGATCCAAAATGTGATCATAAATCATTGGATCTGGTGATAGGGATGAGATTTCAAGATGGTTGGGAATGTAAGAGGGCTTTGACAACATTTTCAATAGTGAAGGGAAAGTTTATACAGTTTAGGAAAGTTTCTACAAAGAAGTGTGCTGCTAAGTGTGCAAGACCAAGATGTCCATGGAAGATATATGCCAGCTACAGGAGCAAGAATCACACATTTTGCTTGAAAACATACATGGATGACCATAATTGTGCAACGCACATGAGCAACAAGCTTCCCACAGCAAAATGGATTGCATTGCAATATGTTAATGTATTCAGAAGTAAGCCTGACTACACAGTGGATGATTTAAGGAAAGATATTGTGGATAGATTTGGGTATGAGATACCTAAAGACAGGCTGTATAATGCAAGGAAGGAGAGGTGGAATTAGTAGAGGTGGTGGCCTAGCTGGAAGAGGAATTTATGTGTGTAGAGGGAGAGGTGGAGCAGGCAGAGGAGGAGCACAGAGGGGAAGGGGAAGAGGAAGAGGATTTGGTGTGTTTCATGGATCATACATTCACCAACCAGACTCAAGTGTGGTACACACCTATTCAGCAACTACCATGAGTGCAGGGCCTTCAACTCAAGAGAGCAGGGGCCCTCCACCCTTTTGAGATGATTCAAGACTGAAACATTGATATGTTAATTTACTGTTTTGTAATTTTTTTTTTGAAAACTTGTGTTCAGTCTCACCACTTGTATTTTGTCAATGTAATGTCTCAAACTATAGTAGATGATGATGTGTTCTGTGTCAATTGTATTTTGGCAAATGAATTGAATCTTGTTCCCAAACTGGAAAAGTTTTGGTTGTTACATTGAATGTTCTTATCAGTTGTTGCATTGAATATCTCCTTATGGTTGTTGACTTGATTTATCTAGCATGTGATGGTTGTTGAATATTTCCAGTAACAATACAGAGTAAGAACCAATGCCACTTCTTCATTGCCAATTCATTGATACATCTAACGTAAGTACAATTCATATTTACTACATACCTACTACATCCTGCCTCAATTAATACGTCCAAATAACTACAAGAGAAACCAACGCTAAAATCATGTACAAAAAGCTAACTTGCCACTCTAAATTGCTGGTATGATTCAGTTGCTCATTTGTGAAGAAACGGAGCTCTTCATTCTGTGAACATTTTACTTCAATGTTACTCAATAACTAATCATAATCAGCACATTTGCCTTCAAACTCCATCATCAGTTTCTCCAACTTAGAGCATACTCTCTGATTCTGCTCTTCAATCATTGGAAATTGTTTAAGCTGCTGGAGAAGCCCATCACACTCTGCACATTTCGCTTCATAATCCATCATCAGTTTATCAAACTCGTAATATACTCTCTCATTCTGCTCAACCATCATTTCAAAATGTTTGAGGTGCTGGTGAAGACCAGCACACTCTAAAACAAGAGCTTCATATTCTTGCATCAAATCCTCCAGTTGCTCTTTCATCTCCGCGGATTCTTCTCTTCTCTTTTCCCTCGCATGCCCTCTCATTCTCCCTCTCATTCTATCTGATTCGATTATCTCTGCTTCGATTATCTATTTGCCCTCTCTTCTCTGATTTTCGAACAATAACAATTCTCTCCTCTCCCTCTTTTTCTCTCTGGTTCGATTCTCTCGCGGCCACCGCTGTCCGAATGTCGCGATTTGGGGGAAATAAGGTGTGTATATATGAGAATGAAAAACGACGTCGATTTGGGTGGGGAGGGGTTAGGTACAAACGACGTCGTTGAACTTAGTCGTTCGGCGTGTCCAGTGTGGCTCCGGCGAGTGCCACGTAGATGTTAAATTGGGGGAAATCGATCGGAGGGGCTAATCGACGAAAAATCAAAACGTTTGGGTTTTAAAAACGAAAATATTAAAAAGTGGTGCAATTCCAGAATTCGTCAAAACGTTGGGAATTTATAGACAATTAACCCTTAAAAAATTGCCAACATAATATAAGCCTTTGGGTCGCACGTACGACAATTATAGACAAGTAAGAATAAATATCAACTGGGAATAATAAATATAATATTGGATATTATATTTATAAGGAGATTAAATAATAAGTAATATATAATATTGGATATTATAATATTGTATTATTTAATAACATGAAGAGTAACTAAGCAATTACTAGATTCTTGAATCAAGGGTTACTTAGTATAAATAAGGAGTCTATGATAAGGAGTTGTCACAAGAATCCCTACATCAACATAAAATCGCCCCCGTCCCCCCAAGAAGAAAAGAAAAATCGGCCTCCACCTCTTACAGTAGGAGAACAACGTCGGTCTTCTGATCTTCTTCCCTTAGTTGATCTTGATCGATAGTACAATCCTTCTAGTAAGGAATTTGTGTTGTATTATTTATCAATATTATTCGTAAGGATCTAGCAACCCGACTTGTGGAATTGTTCGTGTGTGGATCACCCAAAGAGGAAGGATCCGATTTAGATCCGTTCTTCGAATTAAGGTAATTCGACGAACTCTTAATAAATCAATTAAATTACTGCATGTAGATCCTCGTCTGGGTTTTTCGTTAATTTATTCTGCTGCGTTTTACTCAATTTTATTGTATTAGATACACGCAAAACCCAACAGTGGTATCAGAGCCAACTTGCAAGTAATTTAATTGTTTATGTAGAACATGTTTATGTGTAAATTATGTTCTTGATTATATTTATAAAATATAGATTTTATAAAATAATTTTTCTGGTTTAATTTGATTAAATCGGATTGTCAAAAATAAATTTTCTGGACTTTTTTCGCGAATTTACTCCAGAACTGTTCTGGAACAGATCTGTTCCGAGATGGGTCGGGTCCGGGTCGGATCTGGACCCGTGGGTCATTTTAATTAGCAAAATTTTCTTTTTTGCAATTCCAGGGATTCAATCCCTGGTCGCCCGGATTCCCTTCAGCCGACTTACCATGTGGTCTGCCAGTTTGTTTGTTGAATTGTACACGGATCTTTTATAAAAGGTATTAAATCTGTTTAGAAAATTTGAAAATAATAGTTGCAAAATGTTGCAACTGCTGCCGGTGGGTTTCGAACCCGTGCCGATCTGTGGGCAGAGGCGCGCTCGGCCATCTGGGCTAAGGATCCAGATTGTAAATTTTTGACACAGTTTTAATTTATTGTCTGATTGTCAGACAGATTGATTATTAGTATATTACATGCTTTATTAATTATTTGATAATTATTTATGGTATGTGTATGGTGTGTGGCATGACCATAAATTGACCTATGTGATTGGATAATTTATTTCCTTATGGGTTGGTTTTACAGCCTACGTGTCGTTTAATTATAATTGGTTTTACGGCCTGCGAGTCGTCTATTTAAATTGTTTATTATTTTACGGCATGCGTGTTGTTTGCACTTCTTGCAATTTAATTTACTAGTGTAGTATTAGATTTCATTAATGTAATGAAGACAAGAAGGACGAGAAGGACGGACTCGAGGAGCAAATTGATCGCGTATGATGTTCCAAGGAGTTGGGAAGATCAATGAAGACCATATTTAACCCTTTAGATTGACCTTTGTGATTTTCATGTTGGCTCATGAAAATCACGTTAGGATTATGGTCATGCTATACACGGTCCTATGCTTTTATTGTCATGTGATGCGATGTATGTTTAAATTTATGCATGTATGTGATGCTATGTATGTTTAGATGTATGTTAGCAAACATAGACATTAACATAGGATAAAAATCCCTCGTTAAAAATTTAAAATGCCGTTCATTTGAAAAACACCTATCAAGACTTCGATCATCTTGAGTGGGTCATGCCAAAGCTGGGCGCTCGGATTATCTTAGTAAGGTAGGATGGGTAATGGTGATACCTATGTGTTTTAATGAACTAAGAATTCAAAAGAGTTTTGAACCTTAAGGCATAAGATGGGATTATAACATGCTTGGGCATAAGATGCCTAATCCCATGAATATAATCTAAGAGTTACATATGATGTAATCGATAAAGAGTTATCCACCTAAAGTAGCTCAATTCTAGGCGTCATGCCAAGCTGAGTTTAGGATTGTGCAAAATGGGATCTTAGCCCACTAAAATTACAAATGTTGTAAAATTGAGGGTACTTTGTTTTAGTGGGAGTATTTTTCGAGAAATAAAATAATGTGACTAAATACTTTGCATATTGAATTTTGTAGATATTATAGAATGGCATCGAACAATACGTCCACCATTTCACTACGATCAGTCCTTGAGAAGAACAAGCTCAAAGAAAACGGCAGCAACTATCTAGATTGGATCCGGAGCTTGAGAATAGTTCTCAAGCAAGAAAGAAAGTTGTATGTTCTTGAGGAAGAAATTCCGGATGAGCCAGCTGACAATGCAAACAAAGCAACAAAAGACAAATGGAAGAAACATTGTGATGATTCCATTGATGTCAGTTGTCTTATGTTGGCTACCATTTGTCCAGAACTTCAGAAGAATCTGGAGGATATGGAAGCTTATGAGCTGAATGCTCACCTCAAGGAAACTTTCTCGAAGCATGCTAGGCAAGAGAGGTATGAGACCTTTCAAGCCTTATATGCTTGCAAGATAGTTGAGGGGACATCTGTCAGCGCTCATGTACTCAAGATGAAAGGATATATTGATCATCTTGAAAGGCTTGGTTTTCCACTTTCTAAGGAGCACTCCACAGATGTGATCCTAAACTCATTGCCCGAAAGTTTTGGTCAGTTCATTATGAACTATAATATGAATGAGATGGAGAAGTCCATTGCTGAGCTGCATGAGATGCTTAAAACGGCTGAGCAGAATATTAAGAAGAAACCAAGCCACGTGTTGATGGTCAGCAAAGGGAAGTCCTTTAAGAACAAAGGCAAGGGCAAGGGTAAGGAAAAAGTTGCCAAATCTAAAGACCCTACTAGGATGGTTTTCAAGGCTAAAGCTTCCAAAGATGGAAATTGCCATCATTGCAATAAACCAGGACACTGGAAAAGAAATTGCAAGATTTACTTGGAAGAGCTAAAGCGTACCAAGGGTGGTGGGACTACCACAGGTATATTTGTTATATAAGTTAACTTATCTACTTCTAACTCCTGGGTATTAGATACTGGATGTGGATCTCACATTTGTACAAATGTGCAGGGGTTGAGAAGCAGTAGAGAGCTGAAGAAAGGGGAAGTGGGTCTAAGAGTCGGCAATGGAGCAAGAGTTGCTGCACTAGCCGTAGGAACTTATGATCTAGTTTTACCCAATGGGCTTTTGTTAGTTTTGAACAATTGCTATTATGTTTCTGCTATGAATAGGAATATTATTTCAGTTTCTACATTAGATTGTGAAGGTTACAGTTTTCTTATCAAGAATAAGAGTATTCGTATTTTCTTTGATGACTTGCTTTATGGTACTGCAAAGTTATATACTGGCCTTTACAATATTGATCTAGATGAGTCCGACACTTTATAACTCTATAACATTGCATCCAAGAAACCTAAGCTCAATGATTCTAATCCGACTTACTTATGGCATTGTCGACTTGGTCACATAAACGAGAAACTCATTTCTAAACTCCATAATGATGGACTTTTAGACTCTTTTGACTATGAATCATATGGGACATGCGAATCTTGTTTATTGGGCAAGATGACGAAGAATCCTTTCACCGGTCATGGAGAAAGTGCTAGTGATCTATTAGGACTAATACATACTGATGTATGCGGACCTCTTAGCACTCATGCCAGAGGCGGATACCAATACTTCATTACATTTATCGATGATTTTAGCCGATATGGATATGTTTATCTTATGAAGTATAAACATGAATCTTTTGAAATGTTCAAAATATTCCAGAATGAAGTACAGAATCAACTTGGCAAGACAATTAAAGCCCTTCGATCGGATCGAGGTGGCGAATACTTGAGCCAAGAATTCGATGATCATCTTAGGAGTTGTGGAATTGTTTCGCAACTTACTCCTCCCGGAATACCTCAGCATAACGAAGTGTCCAAGAGGAGGAATCGAACTTTATTAGATATGGTTCGATCCATGATGAGTCGAACAGAGCTTCCATTATCATTTTGGGTCACGCCTTAGAAACAGCAACATTCACTCTTAACTATGTTCCATCTAAAGCAGTTGAAAAGATACCATTTGAGAAATGGACTGGTAAGAGACCAAACTTGTATTTTCTAAATATCTGGGGTTGCGAAGCGTTCGTAAGACGCCGTGTTTGACAAATTGGCAGCCAGATTTGAAAGATGTTTATTTGTGGGGTATCCTAAGGAAACTAAAGGATATTACTTTTATAAGCCCGCTGAGAACAAAGTGTTTGTTGCTCAAAATGTTGTACTCTTAGAAAGTGAATTTATTTCCAAAAGAGACAGTGGGAGAAAAGTAATTCTCGAGGAAACTCGAGAACCACAAGAAGACATTGCTTCACCAATAGAAATCGAACAGGCTCAACAATTAGTTGAAGAGCCCGTTCAAAGCACACAAGTCCCTCACAGATCTGATATGATGCGAAATGAACCTAAGAGATATGGTTATCTCGTAACAGAGGATGATGACGCATCGCTCATAGATGATGAGCCTAGTAGCTATACAGAAGCTGCTTCAAGACCAGAGTCCGAGGAATGGGTAGAAGCCATGAATTCAGAGATGCAGTCCATGTATGACAATCAAGTTTGAAACTTGATAGATCCACCTGAGGGTGTTAAAACCATTGGGTGCAAATGGGTCTATAAAAAGAATAAAGACATGTATCATAATCTGCAAGCCTATAAAGCTAGACTAGTGGCAAAAGGTTATAGACAGATTCATGGTGTTGACTATGATGAGACCTTTTCGCCACTAGTCATGCTTAAATCAATTAGAATTTTATTTGCCATTGCCGCATACTATGATTATGAAATATGGCAAATAGATGTCAAAACAACATTCCTTAATGTAAACTTACTCGAGGATGTGTACATGACACAACCTGAAGGTTTTGTTCATCCAGAAAATTCTAAAAAGGTTTGCAAGCTTCAAAGATCCATTTATGGATTGAAGCAGGCTTCTCGGAGCTGGAACCTTTGTCTTGATGAAACTGTCAAAGAGGTTGGGTTCATTCAAAATGAAGATGAATCATGTGTGTACAAGAAGGTTAGTGGTGTAATATCCGCAATTTCGATTTCCGATAATTTTCTTTTTTGGCGTAAGTCCATCTTAGAAACTCTATTGTGACCGTTTCGTCATTCCGAGAATGATTAATTCTACACTTTTTGTCATCCGAGTTCGTATCGGTGTCGTTCTGTTGATTTCCGTGTTCTTAAGCGACTTTTCCACGTATGAGTTCGACTTTGTAAAATCACAATCAATTCTTGGAAAATCCAAAAGTTCTGAATCCTTTCAGTATTATAGATCATCAAGTTATCTTTCTAATGGTTCAAACGGTGAGTCAATCGTAGTTCGGACGAAGGAGTTATGGTCGAAATAGCTAAGACTACACTTCTTGTGCATTTGGGCTGGTAACCGCCTGTACTGCGGGCTGCGGCCCCTGCTGGCCGGGCCGCGGCACTAAGCCAATGTGCTGGGCAGTTTTTTGCCGTGGGCCGTGGCACACAGTGCAGGTTTGCCTATTTCAGCGGGTTTCGTGAGGATCAAGCTCATTTCATCATTTTTCCTTCTTCCTCTCCTCCTTGGGTGATTTGTGGGCCATATTTTGGGCGATTTAGCATCATCAAACTCAGAGAATGTCATCTTCTTCAAGTTGTGGTGTGGATTAACAACATATTTGTGGATTCTTCATCCTAATCCAAGGCAAATTCTTCAATATCTTGGATTTCGATTTTGAGTTGGGATATGATGTTCTGGATGTTATAATCGTGATATATGAAGTGAATATACTTGTGATTATGAATTGTTATGGATTATCATTGGATTAATTGGGGTTATTCAAGAACATTTCGAATGTTGATTTTGGAATTGGGGGATTCGATTTGATGTTGTCGTAATCTCGAATTGTGTATTCCTACGAGAATATGGATTGTATATAAGATGTTTTGTTGGATTGAATCATTCATTGGAGGTTGGGAATCGTTATAATCAAGATTAGTTGTAAGCAATTGGAGGTTGTCTACAACGTGTTTGTTGAATTGCTTCAATAAGTTTGGGGATTGTTGTATCGACTTTTGAGTTGGTTGTGATCATGCTTGATTCATACATTAAGCGAATCGTTGATAATTGTGTTATTCAAGGTTGTTTCGAGGACCGATAATCACTTTAAGGACGTTGATCGTGGAAGGACTTTCTCGCCGTTGGTTTGAGGAAAGTTTTATACTTGTACTAGTCAATGAGATTAATGTTATCATATATATATATATATATATATATATATATATGTGAATGTGTTGTATCATTCCGAGACTTAGTCTCTTCATAAGTTCATTGATATTAGGGAATCGTTCGATACGATACTCTTCGGAAATTATGCCAAATGTTTATTATTGTTCATTAATGGCCGGTTCAAGGCATTTGGATACTCATTGTTAATGTTATTGTCGATAGCCGGTTCGTGGTATCGATGTATCGATTGTTGTTGTTAATATTGATGTCGATCTTAGACATTGTTGTAATCATTGTTATTAATGTTGGCGTCCTATCATTCATGTTGTGTTGGCCGATTGAAGGCATTTTCGTATTCGTTCTCATCTTTGTCGTCGGTAATCGATTAAAGGTGCCGAGGCATTCTTTGTATCATTGTCATCGATTGGCCGTTCTAAGGCAATCGAGGTGTTCAATCATTCATCGTATCATTATCATCGATTGGCCCGTTCTAAGGCAATCGAGGTTCTCAATCACTCATGGGATCATTGGTATCGGTTGACCATTCTAAGGCAATCGAGGTATTGAATCATTCGCTGCATCATTGTTATCAGTTGGCCATTCTAAGGCAATCGAGGTATCGAATTGGGGCTGTCGAGGATAGTTCCCATCCGTTGTGTTGTTGCTATCGATTGACCATTCTAAGGTAATCGAGGTATTGAATTGGGACCGCCAAGGACGGTGCCCATCCGTGAGTCATTGTTGTCGTGTTGGCCGACTCAAGGCAGCACACTATCGTTCTCGTGAACTCGGTAATCTTGGGATCGTTGCGGTTTGTGATTAATTGTGTTTTGGAGACTAGTCTCGGCTAGGTTTCATTATGGGGTAAGTTTGGTGGAACCTGAACCTTCGCGGTTGTTTCCCCCAACACCTACAACTCAGTAGGTCAACAGCCATTGGATGGTTTCATTATGGGGTAAGTTTGGTGGGGCCTGAACCTTCGCGGTTGTTTCCCCCAACACCTATAACTCAGTAGGTCAACGGCCATTGGATGGTTTCATTATGGGGTAAGTTTGGTGGGGCCTGAACCTTCGCGGTTGTTTCCCTCAACACCTACAACTCAGTAGGTCAACGGCCATTGGATGGTTTCATTATGGGGTAAGTTGGTGGGGCCTGAACCTTCGCAGTTGTTTCCCCCAATACCTATAGCTCAGTAGGTCAACGGCCATTGGATGGTTTCATTTTGATACGGCTTCGTGCCGTGGCTTCGGCCTTCATTGTTACAGCTTCGGGCTGGTTTGGTTCATCTTCATGTAATTCATTGTGATTCATATTTAATTCAGTTCTGGGTTGGTTCATCTTCATGTAATTCATTGTGATTCATATTTAATTCAGTTCTGGTTTGGTTCATCTTCATGTAATTCATTGTGATTCATATTTAATTCAGTTCTGTTTTGGTTCATCTTCGTGTAATTCATTGTGGTGTTCTGTATCGCTGAATTGCCGTTGGGCACGTATACTTTAACCTGTTGAGCACGTATTGATCATATGCCGTGAGCATAGTGTTTCACGAATGCTCGGTTCTTACCTTGGTTTGTGAGCATCTCGTATTATTATTATCATTTTACCGTTTCATTCTGCCTTTGGATGCATATGATGCTATACATGTATTTGATGTCCATTATCTGGATAACTGACCCCGTGGGGGCGGAACATGTTTTCATGTTTTAGGTGCTTGCGAGGATAGAGTTGAGACACAGGGGCATGATGATGGCGACGAGGCATTCGAGCGATACTAGTCCGAGTTGTCCTTGTTGGTCAGTCAGTTGGAGTGTACTCCAGTTGTGTCAGTTGCTGTCATGTTGTATTTTCCGAGCAAGGCTCGTGGATGTCATTGTATTTCATTTTGGCCATGTAGGCCACTTTTGTCGTTGAAATTCCTTATCGGAATATTGTGTCGGATATCATAGTAGGGACTGTGATCTCCCTTGTTGATTATTTTGCTATATTTTAGTCATGTTCGCCTGGTGGATCTCCTGGCGTGGGGTCCACGGCACCGTAATAACCCAATAGGATTTGGGGGTGTTACAGAAGATGGTATCAGAGCGTTGGGTTGTGAGATGCCCTGATATGTGAATTATGTGGTTCTACCGACGCGGTAGTAGTGGGACTACCAGGTTATGACAATCTGGACAGTCGGGTTTTGTGAGTCGTTAAATTTGTACGACTGCACGAGTCATTCATTCATCGAGTCGTCTTCAGTGAAGACTAATATCGCGAGACCTCGAAGCTTCGTATGACCTGTGTAAGGACTCGATTCTCTTTATGTTCATACATTCATCATGTCATTAATTATACATGCTTTGTTGAAACCTATATGTGACATTAGTGTTACGATTGATTCATGACTAATTGTGTTGGAGCACGTGTGACTTGTGTAAGTGCTAAGGATCAACTCATTCATCAGTCAACAATCCTCAATCATAATTTTGATCTTGTCGATCTTGTTAATTCATTAATCACTCAGTCAATCTCATTGCTCAGTTGTCGATCTTGTGATCGAATTATCAATCCTGTTAACCTATTCAAGATAATCATTTCAAGAACTTCATCAGATAACCATGTCACCTCACTTAATCTTTCATGCGATCTTAACATATTCCGGCATCATGTTGACAATCATATTATTGCATTATTAATGCATTTATTGTGTTAGAGCGTGTATGCTCACTTTTATCATTCCATAACGTAATCATAATGCGACATTCATGCGGGATCTATAATCATCATGTGACCTTCCTACTTCAGTATGGATAGAGCTGTCAGAGGACACAGGGGAAGAGGCCGCGGTGCGGGCCAAAACTCGGGATCTCGTGTGAATGCCCGAGCGAACGCGAGGGATAACATTGGTTCAATAGTTAGCAATGCTACTCATTCACTGTCAGATAATCATTCACCGCCAGGGAGTCGTACACGAGAAGCAGCTCAATCGGAAGGTGTTCGGGTGGACCCATTCATATGTATATAGGGCATGATGGACCAGATGACTCAGATGACGCGTCTGATGGAGACCATGCAGACCTCGATGGTTCGTGGTCCACCACAGTAGTGATTCCAGGTGCCGTTTTCGTGGGCAGACTCGGGGAGTGAATCAGATTGTTGGCGATATCTCTCGTCAGAGGCCGCCTACTTTTGAGTGTTCGTCGGAACCAGCTGATATTGTTCATTGGCTTGAGCATTTTAATAAACTCTTCGACATGGTTCAGTGTCCAGAAGAGAGTAAAGTGGCAGTAGCGGCTTATTACTTGAGTAAGGGTGCTTATTCTTGGTGGTTTTCCGTGAAACCCACCGATCGTGATTGTGTTTGGAGCGAATTCAAGACTCTCATGTTAGAGAGGTATTATCCAGCTCCACTTCGTGAAGCCAAGTTGTCAGAGGTTGTGAACCCCGAATCCGTCAAGGACGAGGGTGTTATTCTTATTGCTGAGAAGTTTCAGGGACTTCTTCAGTTTGCTTCGTCTGTTATCCGTACTGAAGCGGATTAGAACAAATACTTTAGCAAGAGGCTAAACCCGCAGTTGAGGATGCAGTTGTTCAATCATAATTGTAATTCAATTGGTGAATTCATTGAAAAGGCTCTTGGAACAGAGCTTTTGATTAAGGAGCTTGATCGGAAGCACCCTTCAATTTCTTCTGGTGAGAGTACTAGGATGTCGGTTCGTTCAGAGGGACATCAGGCTCCGGCACCCAAGAGGTCGTTTTCTAGTCGTCTTCATGCTGAGAAAGCATCTTCATTTCAGATGACGAGTTCGACTGTTGTTTGCTTTAACTGTGATACAATAGGACATCGCAGTACCCGGTGCTCGATGCAGGCCGTTGTTTGTTTTTTGTGTGGGAGGCAGGGACACATATGGAAATACTGTCGGAGTTCTAGTGTCGGTATATCTCGAGAGGGCTCACAATCCTCGAGGGATTTTGTTACTCCAGCCCGTGCATCATCCAAAGGGTCCTATCAGGCTTCGAGAGCCAGAGGTAAGGACATTCATCACCGGTTTGAACAAGTTAATTCTTATTCGGTAATAGGATAATCATTCATTTCATTTGTCGTTAATTCATTCATACAATTCATTCATCATATATCAATCATGTTGAGACTTATAATTATCAAACTAATCATTTACTTCACGGGGAACACTGGTTCCAATCATTTCATCTGAGCTATC